>CM056210.1:11660759-12865777 GCA_029692085.1 Gymnothorax javanicus | reverse complement strand
CATATGGTGCTCAAAAATTCGCGATGCCTTTGGAATCCTCTCTGGATCTGAGCTGGGATCCTTGAGCCACATAATTATCCACACCAGGACTAACGATCTGAGACAGGAACAAGAAAGAGTGGGAAACCTGATGTGTCGGGTAGCAGCAAAAGCAACAGAGACCTTTCCACACTCAAAAATAATCATGTCCACTCTGTTACCCCCAACACCTCCATCACACCACCATCCACAGGGTGAATCATGTTCACTCTTTTACCCCGAAAACACCTCCATCACACCACCATCCACAGGGTGAATGCAGATATCACCAGGGGATGTGCTCCGCTCCCTACCGTGTACCTGCACATCATCCCAATATATCACTACAGCATTTATACGACAATCTGCACATAAGCACACATTCTGTTAACGTTTGTAAAATCATTGAAAGACATTAGTCTAGGCAGATATCGTACCACAGAGAGACAATATCGAGGAGAAGAGCCTCCACCCAATCAGCACAACCGTACACTAATCCAGACCCCAGCCGTCCACAGAGGGCCTGTGAGGTACCTGCATGCAACAGGTCATCATCCTCAAACACAAGGACACAAGGCCAGCCCAACCCATCACCCTCGACAAACAAGACCAATCCAGGCACCGCACCCTAGCAGGCTGTACAAGCACCCTCCCCAAGGACCCCCAGCACCTCCTGTCCCCGAGGAGACCCCAGCACCTCCTGTCCCCGTGAGGAAACCCCAGCACCTCCTGTTCCCGCAAGGAGACCCCCATCACCTACCGTCAACGCAAGGAGACCCCCAGCACCTCCTGTCCCCAGGCGGAGACCCCCCCACCACCTCCTGTACCCGTGAGGAGACCCAAGAGCACCTCCTGTCCCCGCAAGGGAGACCCCTAGCACCTCCTGTCCCCTCATGAGGAAACCCCCAGCACCTCCTGTCCCTGCTAGGGAGACCACTAGGACCTCCTGTCTCCAACAGAAGACCCCCAGCACCTCCTGTCCCCGTGAGGAAACCCCCAGCACCTCCTGTGTCCCTGCGAGGAAGACCCCCAGCACCTCCTGTCACTGCAAAAGACCCCCCAGCACCTCCTGTCCCCGTGAGGACCCCCCCACCATCTCCTGCCCCCTCGAGGAGACCCCCAGCACCTCCTGTCCCCGCGCGGAGACCCCTCCAGCACCTCCTGTACCCATGAGGAGACCCCCAGCATCTCCTGTCCCCACGAGGAGACCCCTAACACCTCCTATCCCCACGAGGTAACCCCCAGCACCTCCTGTCCCCATGAGGTAATCCCCAGCACCTCCTGTCCCCGCGAGTTGAGCCCCTGCACCTCCTGTCCCGTGAGAGGAGACCCCCAGCACCTCCTGTCCCCACGAGGAGACCCCTAGCACCTCCTGTCCCCGCGAGGTAACCCCCAGCACCTCCTGTCCCCGCGAGGTAACACCCAGCACCTCCTGTCCCTGCGAGGAGACCCCCAGCACCTCCTGTCCCCGTGAGGAAACCCCAGCACTTCCTGTCCCCGTGAGGAGACCCCCAGCACTTCCTGTCCCCACGAGGAGACCCCCAGCACCTCCTGTCCCCGCGAGGAAACCCCAGCACCTCCTGTCCCCGTGAGGAGACCCCCAGCACCTCCTGTCCCCTTGAGGAGACCACCAGCACCTTCTGTCCCCCGTGAGGAGACCCCAGCACCTCCTGCCCCTGCAAGGAGTCCCTCCAGCACCTCCTGTCCATGCGAGGAGACCTCCCAGCACCTCCTGTCCCTGTGAGGAGACCCCCAGCACCTCCTGTTCCCCTGGGAGACCCCCAGCATCTCCTTTCCCCGCGAGGAAACCCCCAGCACCTCCTGTCCCCCTGAGGAGACCCCCAGCTCCTCCTGTCCCCGCAAGGAGACCCCCTCAGCACCTCCTGTCCCCTGCAAGGAGACCCCCAGCACCTCCTGTCCCTGCGAGGTGTCCCCCAGCACCTCCTGTCCCCGTGAGGAGACCCGCAGCACCTCCTGTCCCCATGAGGAGACCCCTACCACCTCCTGTCCCCGCGAGGAAACCCCCAGCACCTCCTGTCCCTGCTAGGAGACCACCAGGACCTCCTGTCTCCAACAGAAGACCCCCAGCACCTCCTGTCTCCGTGAGGAATCCCCCAGCACCTCCTGTCCCTGCGAGGAGACCCCCAGCACCTCCTGTCCCCTGCGAGGAGACCCCTCCAGCACCTCCTGTCCCCACGAGGAGACCCCTAGCACCTCCTGTCCCTGCGAGGAAACCCCCAGCACCTCCTGTCCCTGCGAGGAGACCCCCAGCACCTCCTGTCCCTGCGAGGAGACCCTCCAGCACCTCCTGTCCCTGCGAGGAGACTCCCAGCACCTCCTTTCCCCCCGTGGGGAGACCCCCAGCATCTCCTGTCCCCGCGAGGAGACCCCCAGCACCTCCTGTCCCCATGAGGAGACCCCCAGCACCTCCTGCCCCTGCAAGGAGGAGACCACCAGCACCTCCTGTCCCCTCGGAGCACGGATACCCCCCAGCACCTCCTGTACCCGTGAGGAGACCTCCAGCACCTCCTGTCCCCACGAGGAAAACCCCAGCACCTCCTGTCCCCATGAGGTAACCCCCCAGCACCTCCTGTCCCTCACGAGGAGACCCCCAGCACCTCCTGTCCCTGCAAGGAGACCCCAGCACCTCCTGTCCCCATGAGGAGACCCCCAGCACCTCCTGTCCCCATGAGGAGACCCCAGCACCTCCTGTCCCTGCAAGGAGACCACCAGCACCTCCTGTCCCCGCACGGATACCCCCCCAGCACCTCCTGTACCCGTGAGGAGACCTCCAGCACCTCCTGTCCCCACGAGGAAATCCCTAGCACCTCCTGTCCCCCGAGGTAACCCCAGCACCAGCCTGTCCTCACGAGGAGACCCCCAGCACCTCCTGTCCCCGCGAGGAGACCCCAGCACCTCCTGTCCCCATGAGGAGACCCCCAGCACCTCAAGGCCACGCCTGAAGAGACTTAGCACCAACTGAGTACCACCAGCAAACCAGGCCCACCCATCAGCCCCAGCCAGCCAGCACACTCAGAGCAGCAGGTCCTCCCCAGGAACCCAAGCTCTACAGCGCACCTCCTGCCACGCTGGACCCCCCCCCTCAGAGGGCAGCCCAGCATCGTCCCCAGATGGGTGAGATCCAGCAATTACTGCAATAAATATGGACAAAACTTTGAAAATGTAAAGAAAAAAAATAAAGAGGTTTATTATATTTGTATTAGGCCAACAGTCTAATGCTGTTGTATGTTACGCTCATAAAGCACCTCCTGTCCCCAAGTACAGAAGTCAACTTACATACTATATGTTTATATATGTTAATGTGGTCAACTTTTTTTTTCCCCCTCAGCAAAGTCAACAAATATGCCTACAAACTGCATAGTATATCATATTCTTTCTAAATACTGTACTGTAGATTAATATTATGCTCAGTATATTTCTGTCAGAGACCCCAGCACCTCCTTTTCTCACTTTATGTGAAAAACACAACTTGAACAGAATGACTCCCTCAATAAGCATGTGGAACATTCAAGGTCTGAACTCGGCAGCCCTTTGGCCTAAAGAGCCTCAGCACAGAGCTCCACAGCAGCATAAGAGACCTTGACATGATCTTGCTTCTAGAGACATGGTGCAGGGCTGACAGCACCTCTGTCCCTCACTGTCCCTCTAACTACAGAGAGATCATTATTCCTCATATCCCCTACAGCACCTCCAGTCCGCGAGGGGCAGGGACTGGGGAGGCCTAATCATTTGGTACAAATCTGAATTAGAAAACATTAATTTAATGAAAACTGGTAAAAACCATATATGGCTAAAAAATCAGCAAAATGTACTTTCATCAGGTAAAGACACCTGGGTCAATCCTGTCAATTCAACAAGTGGGTTCTGCTCGACCATCTCAGATTTAGGATTTTTCATATCTGTTCACTGTTGGAAGCAATTTTGATTCATCCATTAGATTGTGTTTTTCAAATAAATAAAATTCTTTTGAGTTATGGTAAATGTGTGACAGTGTTTAAACCTATGCTGGCGATGACGTAAATCAGCGATATGTCTATTTTTCGAAAAAAAAAATATTTTGCCTGGTTGGAGTCCTAGAACCATCTTGAAATTTCACATGCAGTATGCATATAAGATGCCCTTCCAGGAAATATGTTTTGTTGATTGGTACAGCCTGTCATACCTGAGCAATTGGAAGATGAAATTTAATGAAAAATAATAACATTTATTTTTTTTAAAATGCAAGAAATATGCATGCTACACAACCAGTTATGTTAATATCAAAAACAATATAGACTTATGTAAAAGAACCTCTAGTTATTTGACACTTGCCATGTTTAGTTTGTGTTTGATGGGCCAGTGAATATAGGAGTTCGTGAAAGTGCTGGTTTTTTTTTTCCAAATTTCACAATGTCACACCATGGTCAAAACCAAGGCTATTCCTTCAAATAAGACAAATGACATCTATAGATAGCAGGCTTTTCTGCCCTGAAAATTTCATGACTTACCTAGAAAACTTTTTGAGATAATGCAGTATGAACTTTGCTGTAGATTTAAGGTCTGATATCAAAAAATGCAAAAAAGAAAACAGCAGGGGGGGGGTACCATGTTCACAAATTTTTTCTAGGTATATATTTGATATATAAGTCTAATATTTTGCATGAGTTAGTTAATGAGCTTATGGTTGTTCTTCATCTGGTAAAAATCTGAAGCAAATCTGAGAAAAAACAGCAGAAGAAAACTGGTAAAAATCTGTTGAATTGAGCAAAATGACCCACCTTCTTATGCACAATTTACATTCCCCCATAAGAATCCCCCTATTATAATGAAGACATGTTTTCTGATCTAGAGAAACTAGCCATTTCCAGGCCGAGGGAAATATATGCGGAGACATGAATGCAAGAACAGCAACACAACCTGACCAAACTAACACCCTTGGCAATGATTACATTACTAAAACCTTAAAATGCATGAACCATAACTCTATATCGTCCCACAGGAACAACCATGACTGTGTCCTCAACAAAAGCGGAAAAGAACGACTGCAGCTCTGTCCAAGTCTGGGTCTGTATATCGCCAATGGTAGGATACGAAGGGACTTTTTAGGAAGATACACATTTTGCTCACCTCTTGGGAATAGCATAGTTGATCACATGATAACAGATATTGATCCCTCTTTAATCAGAGCATCCACTGTCAAGCCATGAACACCTCTGTCTGATCACAGCCAAATCACTATGTATCTTAAAGAGACAGAGAGTAACAGCACTCTTCACCAGCCCAGTAAGCTGTTCCACATCAGAAACTCACACAGATGGGCCCAAAACAGCACTGAAGAATTCCAGAAAGCAACTAGCAGCCAAATTATCCAAACACTTTTAGACAACTTTCTGGAAACCACATATTCTTACACTAAAGAGGGCGTTAATCTGGCCGAAAAATAAATACCATATTTGAAAAAGCAGCAGAGAAGACATTAAAAATTAAGAAATCATCAAACAAGAAACTAAAAAAAGAAAATGACTGGTTTGATTTGGAGTGCCATATATAAGAAAACAATTGAGACAACTATCCAATCAAAACACAGAGACCCGAATAACCCTAATATACGCCTTCTGTACTGAGAAACCCTCAAACTATACAAACTTACACTCAGAACCAAAAAAGCTCAATATACTCAAAAGCCGTGAACATCAGTTGAAGAATCGATCATTACAAACCAGTTTTGGAGCAACTGGAACATCCTAACAAAACCAAAACTAGAGGAACTAGCAGTATAAGATGGTGACACATGAACAAATCATTCTGCCTCATTATTCAAGACAGCTGACATAAACGGGAATCCAGCAAGACTCTATATCAACAATAAACTTACAGAATTAAATTAACTATTAAAGACAACCAAACCCCTTTGGACACCCCAATCACTGCACAGGAACTAAAGGAAAAGATTGAAGACTACAAAAGCTGCTGGATTAGATGCATCCGAAGTGAGATGCTTACACTAGTAGCACCTAAAAACCGAGAAAGTGCACCTTTTTCAGAGAAATTCCTACAAAAACTGATAATACACTGAGGTTTCCTGAAGATTTGAGGCCAACTCCGAGGTATCCCGAAGTCTGTCCGGTTTACTTAAGTTTGGACAACACCTCAGTAAACCTTGGTTAAATTGTCCCAAAACACGCCGAGGATTGTCTGGCCCACTGAAGCTCAGAGACCACATCGGTACTCCTCGGGAAAATTTCACCGGGGTAGACCGAAGTTTGTCTGCTAGGCCTATGCTCACAGCAGAACAAAGGGGAGGTGTGAAGACAGTCAAAACACATGCCTCATTAAAGACCTCCCACCTGTACTGCAGTCCAAACACCTATTAATTATGCAAATTACCAGTGCTGCCTGTTCAACGAGGTGCAGTGTAATTAAGCCAGGCCCTAGATGCAGTCCAGATGAAGGACAGTGCTGATTACAAGAAATTTTTGTGATTATTGGTTGCTGTTTTGGAGCATTAAGCCACGGTAAGCTTTCTCCTTATAATGAGCGTCAATGGAGGGGAAAACACTTTATGTGATATAACATCCATTTACCTAGGATTTCGGTTTTGAGGTTTAGGTAGGAATAAGTGTTCCTGATGAGAAATGTCTGAGAAGTCTTTGGTGATTATTGGTCCCTGTTTTGGTACATTAAGCCACATTAAGCTTTGTTCACGCTCAGCAGTTTAGAAGGTCCCATCTAATTGTCTCCTAAATATACGCTTGTGCTGATTGTCTCCTAAAAAGAATTCTTACTGAGGAAGTGTGTTGAAGCATTTTTATGGGAGGGTGATGGGGGAGAAAGCTCGGGGAACATGTATGTCGGATGAGTGCCAGGATCCTGGAAATACCCCTATGACCCCCCCTTGTGTACGCCCCTGGGTGTCATGATATGAGATACAGCGAGTGAGTGTCCATACCACACAAACACACACACACACACACACACACACACACATACAAACACATTCACTCAACACAAATACACATGTACACGCACTCACTAAACGTAAACAAATATGCATTGAACAAGACACACACACTCACTCAACATAAATGCGCACGAACAAAAACACACACACACACACACACACTCTCACTCAACATCAATACACAAAAACACACACTCACTCAACCAAAATGCGCACATACAAAAACAGACACAAGCACACAAACACAACACAAATGCACACACACACAAATATACAAACACACACACCCACTCAACAAAAACACTAACACGCATGCACACACATATTAAAATAAATAATACACATGCACAGCCATTCAACACATAAGCGCATGCACACACACACACATACACACCTATATTGGTATTATACTGTTTTCTGTTTTAATAGATCTGCATGTTCTTTAGTGTTCTGTAAAAAAATGCTTTGGCAACATGAAATGTAATATTTTATCAGCCCATTTAGAATTAGAATTAGAGAGAGAGAGAGAGACTGAACAGAACTCCATACAGGCCCAGAAGAGTAATTGTGTGGGTGTGTGGGTATGAGTCTTTGTGTGTATGTGAGCATCTGTGTGTATGTGAGTGTGTGTGAGTGTATATGTGTGAGTGTGTCTGTGTGTGTGTGTGTGTGTGTGAGTGTAAGTGTGTGAGTATGTGTGTGTACGTGAGTGTGTGTGAGTGTAGGTATGTATGTGTGTGTGTGTGTGTGTGTGTGTGTGTGTGTGTGTGTGTGTGTTTTGATATGTGGGGACCAAAATGAGTGTATGAGTCCCCATGGGTACAAAGTCATTCAGGGCTTTAGTAGGTAGTGTGACTGTGTGTATGTTTGAGTGCATGTAAGTGACTGCATGCGTCTGTGTGTGAGTGCATGTGTGTGAATGTATGTGCGTGTCTGTGTGTTTGTGAGTATGTGATTGTGCCTGTGTGAGTATGCGATTGAGTATGTCTGCATATGTATGAGTTTGTGTGTTTGTGATTGTGCCTGTGTGCATGTGATTGAGTGTGTGTGTCTGCATATGTATGAGTGTATGGATTGTGCTTATGGTGTATGTGTGTGTGTATGTGATTGAGTCTGTATCAGTGGCGGCTGGTGAACTGGTAACAGGGGAAGCTCAAACCCATCCCTTAAAAATAATGATTGGTCATGACCTGTTTCACATGCGTTATGGTGGATTTCACCACTAGTAATTGGAAACCGATTATGACCCCTCACACTTTTCTTTACTAAGAGGTTGGAAGCAATGGAATTGCATAAAGACGTTAACGATCTTATTTCATTTAAGCAATTTGGATCGTGAAACACATACATTGCTTCCAACCCCAAGAGCGAAAAAATATATCCAGGTTCGCATCGCAAAATGCGAGGATTTCTCAGTCATTGGTGAGGCAAATTTCACCATGTATCGCAGTACTTGCGAATCGTCTTCATCGCATCGACCAGGGGTGGCCAACCCTGGTCCTGGAGAGCCGCAGTGTCTGCTGATTTTTGGTGTTACTCAGCACTCAATTGATGGATTAAAGTGGTTGATTACTCACTTAACTGATCTCACCTGGTGTCTCAGGTTTAATTTGGTAATAATGAGCCAATCAAGCAATTAGCAGGAACAACCCACAAGACTCCTATAGCCAATTAAGCAGACTTGCAGGTTGTGACAGCAATCTATGTGTTAACCAAGATTTGTCAATGTGGTTGGATATTTAGCGTAGTTGTAATGCAGACAAAGTAGAAGTACAGAGTACAGATAAAAGTTTAAAGAGCAGGGGTGGATAACGCTGGTCCTGTAGAGCCAGAGGGTGGTGCTGAGTTTGGTTTTCTCCACCCGATTTAAACCTAAGACACCAGGTGAGGTAAGTGAATTGTGTAATCAACTGCTTTAATTCATCAATCAAGTGCTGAGTAACACTAAAAACCAGCAGACACTGCGGCTCTCCAGGACCAGAGTTGGCCACCCCTGACAGATGGATGCTGCACCCGGGTCTGAAAACTGAAGCCAATGCTTAAATCCCTTAAAACTGCATTCTAATTAATGGCCAGCAGATGGCGGTTGCAGAAAGAAGTTCAATGCTATAGAAGTCAATGGGAAAATGACCCTACTTTCCCACCTGATTAATTTTTTCAATGATAATTTTCCACATTATTTTTTGGTATCTATGGCAAGTTTCAGGTTTCCTTCGATATGTCATGATGATCATTTTTGTAAATTATGATCCCAAATAGACTAGAATAAAGGATAAAGCCAAATATGCTTTTAGGGGCGTAGCTATCCTTTGGTCCTCATCAGATACGGTCAGATCCACCTGTAGATCCACCCGTCGCTCCTCCCTGGATCTTCAATTTACATGACTTGGGCTGTTAGCGACATCTGGTGAAAATTTCATGTCAAAAGCCCCATTAGAAATATATAAGAAAAATGTTGATATGTTCAATACTTATTTTCCCCGCTGTATATACTCAAGATATCTCCTGAAATATAAAGCAGACTTGTACTTATGTTACACTTTCACCGTAGAGCAAAATTGCTAATCAAGACTGATCATTTGCTAATCAAGTTTCAAGTTGATTAGCAATAACCGCTGTGCAAAATTTCACTCATGTATTTTACGCTGCCCTAAAATGCATGTGAAACCGATAAACCTCCGAGCACAAGGTCTTCAATTCGGCGCGAGAATCTCTTACATATGGGTTGATTGAATAATTGCTGACTAGAGCTGGGGAACGTAAATATGCCACTAAAACTCATGCCGAATGCGTGAGAGTTGACAGGTGTGCGTTATTAATGAAAACTGACCACACCTGATAATGTTGAGAGTTTTTGAAGTTTCTGTAATGGTAATTTAAATGAATGATTGAAAACAGGTCATGACCAATCATTAATTTTAAGGGATGGTTTGAGCTTCCCCTGTCGCCATTTCACCAGCTGCCACTGGTCTATATGTGTGTGTGACTGTAAGTGTTTGAGCATGTGTATGTGTGTGAGAGTGTGTGTGTGTGTGTGTATGAGTGCGCGTGTGACTGCGTGCGTGTGTGTGTGAGAGCAAGTGAGAGACTTTGTGTGTCCGTGTGTCAGTGCTTGCGTGTGAATGTATGTGTGTGTCTGTGTGTATGTGAGCATGTGCGTGTGTGTATGATAGTGTGTGCGTAAGAGTGTGTGTATGTGATTGAGTCTGTATATGTGTATGTGCGTGTGTGTGTTTGAGTGTGAGTGTGTGTGTTTGTGCGCATGACATTGACTATGTGTAGGTGAGCGCCTGTGTGTATGTTTAAGTGTGTTTGCGTGTATTAGTGTGCGTGCGTGAGTGTGTGTGTTTATATATGTATGAATGTGTGTATGAACAAGTCCCTATCAAAAATGGAAAAATTTGGACATAGTATTTCAAACACTGTACAGCAATCCTGCAGACACCAACGTAAATCCTTCCCACAAAGAAACAATTAATCAATCGAACAGTTTGGAAACAAAAAAGACAATAAAAATCATTTAGACACCATTATTACAATGGAAGAACTACACAAAGAAATTAAATATCTGAAAACTGGTGAATCATGTGGTGCTAATCGCATGAGACTGGAAATGCTTACAGACAGTCAGTAACCCTACAATGCAAGAGGCCATCTTGAAATTATTTAATTTAGGACTTAAAGGGCATGGACGACATGACCAACATTTTAAAAAGCTGGAAGGTATCAGAGGAAACAAATACATCTTTATTTCTGCTGAAATCAATCCCCAATCAAACACAATCAATATTACTGACAGCTCGGAATGGGAACTGCCGACCACATCCTGAGCCGTACCGAGTAACCCATTACGTCAGCGATAGAGAACACGGACTCCAGCCAGTATATCAAGTACGGCAAACAGTGGATTTAAGAGCTAGAGTTTGTATTCCAATTTGGAAGTGACGTTGGATCGGATTATAGTCTCAGAGCATTAAGACTTCTATCTTAATGAGGTCGAAGAATACGTAGGGCTACAGCCCAATCATTATGAACCTTCAAGAAGATAGAGGTTGTGTGGGCGTAACGGGATTCCCAAAAATCAATACATTTCATAATTCATTAATATATTTTTAGACAACATTATCATGCAGAATTATTTGGAGACATCCATTACTGATAACAAAGTCCTTCTTCCAGTCAAAATATAACGTTACACCCATAGACTGTATAAAAAGATGGACGCAGAATCCAGGTCTGAAAAGTGAGGCCAATGCGGAAATCTCCTAAAATCGCATTCTATTTAATGGCCAGGGGATGGCGACTTCGGTTGTTGCAGAGAGAAGTTTAATGCTATAAAAGTCTCTGAGAAAATGACCCTACTTTCCCAACTGATTTATTATTTCAATAATGATTTTCCACATTATTTTATGGTATCTATGGCAAGTTTCAAGTCTCCTTCGATATAACATGATGTTCATTTTTGTAAATTATGGTCCCAAATAGACTAGAATAAAGGATAAAGCCAGAATATGCTTTTAGGGGCCTGACTATCCTCTGGTCCTCGTCAGGGACAGTCAAATCCACCCATAGATCCTTCCCTCGCTCCTCTCTGGATCTTCAATTCACGCTCTCGTCCAATAGGAATCACATCCGGTTCCAAAATGACAAAATGGCGACGTTCAAATGAACAAAATCGAGACTTCCTGAATTGTATGCTGAAACCAATGTGTGACGTCACAGATGCTTCATCCACCTATTTATAAAGTCTATGTTTACAGTCTTAATCAAAACGTTTCAATCGCGGTGTTCACTCACTAATTATTGTAATTCGCTGGATATCCTGAATACATACCCTGGATGAGTGTTCCAGGATCATAAAAATCCTCAAAACTTGGTTTTCAAAAAACCGTTCAGGAATTGGGCTTCATGAGAAACAGTTTGAATTTTTTTCTTGAATAGTGATTCTGATGTGATTTTCTTAAGGTAAAGGAACCAGAAATGATGTCACAGCCATTTCTGGAGAGGAGAGAAAAAAAGAGTTTAAAACTGAAAGTGCTTTGACAAGGATGTAGCGCTTTATCAATCTTATATTTATCAGAAACATTATTTTGGAAGAGCACTTGATTGACCCATGAGGTAAACTCAGATAAACAGGGTTTACATGCCCTTTAAGGCAGGAACATTCCCCACAGTCTGGATCAAGGGCATGATCACCTCTATCTTCAAAAATGGGTAAAAGCTGGATCCCAACAATTACAGATTAGTTTCTGTAACAAGCACTCTGGGTAATGTCTTCTGTAGCATCATCAATAGCAGAATACAAGGTTTTCTTACTCAAAATACAGTGTAAAATTGTCTTCCTTCCTTAAATACTGAACAATTGACCATGTTTACCCCATACACACTCATTTCAAAAACATGTCCACCTAAAAATTTTAGCCAAATTGCATTAACTTCAAGAGAGCCTTTGACTCAGTATGGGATAGTGGGCTATTTGTAAAATTACTCCAGAATGGGATAGGTGGTTACATCTACAGTCTCTTTAATTCAATGTATCCAAAAACACGTGCTGCATTAAAATTGGCTCATAGAGTACAGAATAACTAAAGCAAAATATAGGTGTTAAACAAGACTGCAGTTTAAGTCCAGCACTATTTAACACATCTGTATATCAATGAATTAGCTGACATAATTGAGAAATGCAGCAGGACGTCACCTAGGAGACCAAGAGCTGAAATGCCTCCTATTTGTAGATGACTTGGTCCATCTTTCCCCACCTGAACAAGGACTGCAGAAGATGTTCTCCTTGCTTCAGTCATTTAGCACTAAATGGACCTTAACAGTCACACAAAGAAAACCTGGGTGATGTTTTATCCAAAATAAAGCCAGAGTAGGAAGATAAATATTGCTTCAGCATTAACAATGTCACTGTCCCCTCACCACGAGCTACAGGTACCTCAGCATAACAGCAGGGTCATCAGGACAGTTCAACAATCCAATCGCATCACTGGCAGACAAAGCGCACAGAACTTAATATTCAATCAGCAAAACAGCATCTCAATTCAACCCCCAAATAACAGTTTGGCTCAAACTATTTGATTTAATTTTTGAACAATTTCTTTGTTTCACTCAGAAATCAGGGGTGTCTCAGATAAGGATGACTTCCAAACATGGGACACAGCCCAACAGAACTACTTCACCTAGAGTTCTGCAGAAGAGTCCGAGGCATCGACATGCAAGCCTCCAACATCACATGCAGAGCTGAACCTGGCAGATCACCTCTTCTGCAGGACATCAAAAAACCAGCAGCCAAGTTTTGGTGTCATTTAGCCACATCTGAGCCTGACTCCTGCCCCACAGAGCATTCCTCAGGAATGGATCCTGCCTAGAGAAGGACCCTTTAAATCAACTGGCTTTGAAACACAATCCAGAAACTGAATTTAAATCGAAATTTATGAAAATTTCATGCGAAGTTTGCCGTTTGTTTCATCAAAGGTCAATGTCAAAACCACTAAATGAAAGTTCACATATATTTACAAGACCTCCTATATGTCTGTAATACAATCCTAAGCCACGACAATAGCTTATCGACCCATAGGGCCAGTAAGATAAAAATTAAAAAAAAAGACTTCTGGAGATATGGTCTAGACTCTAGAAGTACGTTATGGCAAATTTACAGTGAAATTCATCAGGCTAAAAAAAAAAAAAAGATGAGAAAAGTTCCGCCTCGACAAACGACAGACACCAAACCATGACAATTGCCAATCCGCCTTCAGGGCCAGTAACCTAAAAACACAATAAACTAGAAAACTACACAAATCAAAAGAGTGTATAAAGTGGTTGGATATTTATCAAAGTCAAACATAAGCCACATGGACAAACTCTCCAAAAATACAGAATAAGTGACTATAACCAGGCCATTAAAACAGGCTGAGATTAAAGAACATAGTTACACAGAGAGCTTAGATTATGCTGCCAATGTAACTGAACGGAAGTAGAGACAGCTTCACTTCCTATGACAGGGCGCCCCCCCGGGTTTAGAAAAATATTTTTCACTTTTTTCCTTGAAAAATAAAATCAAAGTATTCTTTGCTTCATCTTAGTCTTTATTTTTTCTTAGTCACTCATGGACTTTTTGTAACTTTGAAAAGCCATTAAAGACAAAGTTCCTTCAGAAAGTACAAAGAAAAGGTCAAACCTGAAATATTTGTGCACAAATAAGCCTCAATTATAAACTCATCATCTTGTGCCATTACACCTAACTGGGGAGTACCTCCACTTGTATCGATTTTCAGTGCCTAAACCAAACTAAGTTGTTTCGAGACAGTTTTCCATTCTTTACAATGGTCTGATATGGATGTACGTATCTTTGGACCGAGATATATCAGGTATGGATGTACGTACCTCTAGCCACTTCCAGTACTCAAAGGCATTTTTAAAAATGTGGTCCTCCGATAATGCAGTATTAAAACACCAATTCGCACTCCTCAGTTTAACATTTTGAATAAAAGCAGAGCAATAAATCAGATTATGCTCAGTGAAGCCCAGTGGGGTTATTTGACAACATTTTAAAAAACTGAGCTGATGGCTAAAACATTGAAAACGATCTAACCTGGCCAGAGAAAGAATATTGCCTTTACAACGGATCCAAGTATACTGCCTGTGTGACTTATGAAAGTTTCTCCAGATGTTTAACAGTCATGAGCTTGAGTCAACTGTCTCAATCTACTGGATGAAGCAGGGTGAGGCTCCAAATGGTTCTTGTCTAGCTTGGCATTTTCAGTGCAGTTAAAATCACCAGCTAAACACAAGCTACATCACAGCTACAACCATGAATAGTGTCACACAATGAGTTTAAAACAACCTTTCTTTCTTCTCCTTTATCTGGAGTTTACAAATGAGTAAAAACCATAGTTTAACATTTTCATACTGATCTCTCACCTTTAACACAGAGCCTTCTATCACCTCCTCTACTTCACATGAACAGGGTAGGAAATATATATTTAAAAAATCCAACCCCTCCACTCCTGTTTGATTTGTGACTGAGAAAATTTTCCCCTCCACTCTTCCTTCCAGTCTCTCTCACTGTCATTGTCAACGTGTTTCCTGAACTAAAACATCTAGTTTTTTCATGTTAAAAAGCATGAAAAGAGATGCTCTATTCACATTGCTTACAGCTTAGTTTACATTTTAAGTGCCTTCTTTAAGGTCACCTATACAGAGGAAAAAATACTATATTGTGAGACAACAAGGAACAACCATGATAAAAGAATAAACTATCTTTAATACTTTCATCACTATCTGCGCTTTTCCTTTTTTCACACAATTTCATCATTTCTTCATTAGACACATCCTCATATTCCAACAATACCTCATTCACATCTATCCCTTTTCATCAACCTGATTCAATTTACTGTTTTACCTGCTTTTTACTTCTCTCACTCCTCTCTTCTTTCTGTTCATTTTCACTTTCATTCTCAGTCTGTTCATTCCTCTGTTCCAATTCTGTCTGCTGCGCTTTTCTCCCAGCCTGTTGCTGTTCTTTCTCCAGGCTTTATAGTCCGGCTCACTGTCACAGGAGCTGCAGGATTAGACTTGACTGATCCCGCATCACTGGAGCTCGGTCAGACCCCTCAGAGGGCAGCGATGCTCCCTCCGGAGCGGCGGGCCGCTCATTAGACGCTCTTCATGGACAAGAACGAATTAAAAGCCCTTCTACACCGCAGCCAAAACATTTCATTCCGACGAGGCGAAAACAAAGTTGTTAAAACCATCCACTTCAAATTTGAAAGAAAAGTTTAGCTCCTCATTACTATCTATCTTTCAACATTAAGAAAACCAGCCGCCAGAGTGACTCAGCGTGCTTCAACAACAGTGGTTTTTCACATAGAGGAACCCTTTTAACAGGAGAGACAAAGTGCTCATATCTAACAGCCTCTTTTACCAAAACTTTATTTCTAATAAACGGAGTAACGTCAGTAACTCCTTCAAGCTGGGTTCACCAACGGAAGAACAAGAGTATAAGTGTCATGAATAAACTCCTTTTTCCACAACGTCCATTACTTTATCAGCGTTATCTTAAGAAATTACGGCAGCAGCACCGTACATCCGAGAGGCAGATTTAACAGTTAATATACAGTCCATGGTTATAACTCACCACCTTTCCTACCGCTAACCCAGCGTCCTCGACCCAACAACTGACTGTCGGCACCAGCTTTACCGCACGTCGGCGAATCAGCCTCTCAAAATGAGCCCCACGATCCACCGCAGGCATGTTGCTGTCAGCCAGCGGGTTACTACACCGTTAGCCGAGCCGACAGTCAAGCCGATAAAACTCGCAGGCAACCCACTACTAAACCTAATTACCGACTAATAACACCCCAAAACACACGCTTATACTACAGAAAACGAATTGTGAGAGAAAACTCAGAAAAAGAAGTCGGAATAAGTTAGAAACCATTCACTCTGAGGCGATCTCGACACCACACTTGCTCGAAGAATGTGCTGAATGTGAAGAATGTGGAACAGAGAGAGAGAGAGAGAGAGAGAGAGAGAGAGAGAGAGAGAGAGAGAGAGAGAGAGAGGTGACCACACAGTTGAGCGGATTATATGTTGTTATTGTTTTTTTTTTTTAAATTCCTAGAGAAATGACACTGAATGCTAATTTCGCAGGAAAAAAAGTTTGCAGGTGAAACGAAAACTGATCTCAACCAGAATACAGTATGAGTGTCAGTCTCAGCTGCTGTCTCAAACCTGAGCAAAGATGCGATGAAACACGAGGGAAACATTTAAAGAAGAAGAAAAACAAAACATAAAACAAAATGAAATAGTATCATTATCACTGAATAACTGAGAGGAGTTTATCCAACCTGTGCTGTTTCATCTCAGAAATGTCACACCTCTCCAGGAGACAGATGTAAAGGGAGGGGGTATCAATAGTGGGGACCCCCCTAATATACCAGCGGCTTTGGAGGCCTCATCTCCTTCATACAGATACACCTCACATTTTGGGTTATTTGGAGCTTGTGAGAGTTTGTAATGTTACTCCACACTGTGTGATATATAACCTGTGACAGACTGAAATGCCACTCATCCCTCTCCTTAATATTATACACCCTGTGAAAGTGCCTTTCATGATGTAAAAGTGAATCTTAGGCAGAGCGCCTCTCCAGTGTGTTGTGCGCAGTGGCTAAACCCACTTTCTGCTGCAGGGTTTGTTCACCAACCTTTTCCAGAAACTTTGATCAGCTCTGATTTGAAAACATCCTCCAGTCTCTCTTTCAGTTCAGAGACAGATTTCCTCACAGCCTCAAAAGAGTGGTGCGGCCTGACAGTGATGCTGGGTAAGTCTCCAGGTCCAGGAGGGACACAGAGAGACTGACAGCTCTGCAGACAGATGGAGAGATAGAGGGAACAGACTAAAAACAGATTCCTATGCAGATACCAGGAGCAGATTGTAAATGACAAACATGAACTAACTTGTACAGAAGTACATTGTGCTCAGTATAAACTGTCAGAGAGGCAGTGATGTTACCTGGAGGAAATGGATGTGATCCTCTGTCTGTGAAAGCTGCTCCAGCTCAGCGTCTCTCCTCCTCAGCTCAGCAATCTCCTGCTCCAGTCGCTCCAGGAGTCCTTCAATCCGACTCACTTCAGCCTTCTCCTGATCTCTGATCAGCTCTTTCACCTCAGAGCGCCTTCTCTCCATGGAGCGGATCAGCTCAGTAAAGATCCTCTCACTGTCCTCCACTGCTGCCTGTGCAGAGCGCTGTTAGGAGACACAGAGACAGGAGGGCTGTACATTTTAACTAGGCCTTTCACTCAGCTCTTTCTGGGACCCCACACAGCCTGTTCCCCACAGTGTGGCTCAGTGGGATTGAGCCCCACAGGGCTGGAAAGTGGCCCAACACTGGGCTCCTCACTGGCTGACTGGAGGAGAGCCCTGACTGAGCCCTGAAATGGCTCCTCCAGCAGCCAGCTGTTCTCTTCTCCTCTGGTCAGTACCCACCTTGAGTGACTGCACAGCCTGTCTCAGATCCTGCAGCTCCTTCTCTCTCTCCTGGATTCTCTGCTGGAATTTACTCTGTGTCGCTCCCAGCTGCTTCTGTAGATAAAACATTTTCTTTAATAACTCTTGTACAGTAATAATGAGATCGATCAAACCGCTACGTTTAACTTGTTAAACCCAAATGCCCCTGGTACTGTGTGCAGTCATTATGCATTATAAATACAGCACGTTTCCTAATAGCAACATCTTCATACGGCATATCCATTTAAAGACAAGAAACTTGGCAAAAAACTCATAATGATCATTTTTTTCCTCAACTAAACACAATTCAAGCACCAAACAAGTAAATAAGCATGTAGCAAAACATAGGATAAAATAATATCAGTGCTCAATTGCTAGCATTTCTACTGAATTTGTGCTATGCATACAAACAAAACATCAAATGAAAGAGGAAATTCCACTGAATCCAAAGATATAAGCCAAGTCATTTTAAACCCACACCACACTCAAAGAACAGGAGGCATAAATTTTACATTCTACGGCGATGAGCAAAAATTTTTCCTTTGATATTTTGGAGTAAAAACTGTATTCGGTGGAAAGTCTGTGCTGCCCATTGTTAACCCAACATGTCTGTGTTATATTGAAACTAGATCTGCCAGTCTCCATGCACGTTTTTTTTTTCAGGGCACTGCTTCCAATCAGATCAGTCCCTGAGCATTCTGCTTGCATGCAATTTATTTTCGCTTCTGTAATCTGTTTGTGATGCTGTCAGTTCGACTTTGCGGGTGGCCTTTTGATTCTATGGGCTCTGACATTTTCTACGAGCTCTCAACTACCATAATTGCACAAACATAGCCTGAGATGCAGCTTTGTGTTCCCGGTGCTTCTATCTGAGAGTCCATGCGGCATTACGCACATGTACTGTCAGAGCTCAACAATATAAACGCTTTAAAATGGTTTGTTTTTCGTATTTTTGCTATATTTAACCACTAAATATTCAACAATCATTTTCAAAGTCATTCTCTGACTGTGAATCCTTGCGTCATTATGCACAAGTCCTGAGAGAGCGCAACAATACAAGCACCAAAGCGGGGGTGTACTTCATGTTCACAATGAGAAGCACATTGAATCCTCAGCTGAGCTAGTGTAGTGGCTAGGGCAGAGCGCCAGAGCATGAGCGACCTGGGTTCAAACCCCAGTTACAGGCACAACCTTCTAGAGCGATGGAAGGGTAATTTTTGTGTAAATCATTGCTGGGGTGTTTGTTCTTTTTATTTTTTTTCCATTTTTTATCTTTATAATTATAATTTTGCTAATTTGCTTGTTTTATTGAAAATAAATCTGCTCCAGTGGAGTCAAACTTCATGAATGGGAAAATGTTTTCAGGACTGGCTGAATTTTTATTAAAAAAAAAAATTATTCAAAAAAAAAAAAAAAAAAAAAAAAAACAAGGTTGTATTTTGATGGAATGTATGCCTGTAGTGACAAATAAGTAAAATTAAATGAGTTTTACAGTTTTGTACCTGTTTGGCACACAGTGCCCAAAGACCTGCCTGGATTGCCAGTTTAGAGACGCCACCTTGACATTCTGGAACTAAAACCTCTCAAACTTTACTTTGATTTACTTGGTTAGAATACACTTTGGCACAAATAACGATGAGATTCCGTGCTGTAATTTGTTAGAGCTTTAGGACTACCACTAAATAATTTCAAAAGGGATCAAAGTAAAACTTTGTTCGGCGGAGATGAGATAATTCATTACGCTGACTCAGTGACATATACACTGATTTTTACATCATGACAAAAATCCCCAAGGTGTTACCTTTATTCTGATACAAAGATTATTCAAATCAACCAAGTAGTTGCAGAGATACAGCGCCCTCCATAATTATTGGCACCCCTGGTTAAGATGTGTTAAAAGCCTTAAAATAAATTAAATTTTTATTGCAGAAGCATATTCTCACACTGAAAATTGTAGAAAAATGTAACCTTCAACTCAAGTGAAATTTAAGGAAAAAAAAAATCCCTGACTAAGAAATAATTATTTTTCATAAAATCACCTGTTCCACAATTATTGGCACCCCTAACAATTCCTAGGAAATAAATGTAATTGAAGTATTTCTGTCATTTCTACAGTAGTTTACAAAGTTGATCAGAGTATCTAGGAACATTTAATTAGTAATTCATCACTTCCTGTTTCCCTGGGGTATAAATATGACGTGACACAGAGGCCATTTCTCTTATCCACTCTTCAACATGGGAAAGACAAAGGAACACACCATTCAAGTAAGGCAGATGTGTGTCGACCTTCACAAGTCAGGCAATGGCTACAAGAAAATAGCCACTCGCCTGCACCTGCCCATATCTACTTTCAGAGGAATCATTAAGAAGTTTAAAACAACTGGAACAGTGGTAAACAAGCCTGGACGAGGATGCAAGGTTATTTTGCCACCACGCACAGTGAGGAGGATGGTAAGAGAAATAAAAAGTTCTCCAAAGCTCACTGTTAAAGAATTGCAACAAATGATAGCATCTTGGGGTCACAAAATCTCCAAAACAGCCATCAGGCGCTATCTACATGCCAACAAGCTGTTTGCGAGGCATGCACGGAAAAAACCTTTTCTCACTCACAGTCATACACGCAAACGTCTGGATTTCGCTAAGCGGTACTGGGACTTCAACTGGGACCGTGTGCTTTGGTCAGATGAGACCAAGATAGAGCTTTTTGGCAACAAACACTCTAAGTAGGTCTGGCGGAACACAAAAGATGAGTATGCAGAAAAGCACCTCATGCCCACTGTGAAGAATGGGGGAGGATCGGTGAGGCTGTGGGCCTGTTTCTCTTCCAGAGGCCCTGGGAACCTTGTTAGGGTGCATGGCATCATGAACGCTTTGAAATACCAGGACATTTTAAATCAAAATCTGGTGGCCTCTGCCCAAAAGCTGAAGATGGGTCGTCACTGGGTCTTTCAGCAAGATAATGACCCTAAACATGTGGCCAAATCTACACAGAAATGGTTCACCAGACACAGAATCAAGCTCCTCCCATGGCCATCTCAGTCCCCAGACCTCAACCCCATTGAAAACCTGTGGAGTGAGCTGAAGAGGAGAGCGCAGAGGAGAAGACCCAGGTCACTGGATGATTTAGAGAGATTGTGCAAAGAGGAATGGTTGAAGATCCCTCTTTCTGTATTCTCCCATCTTGTGAAACATTATAGGAGAAGATTAGGTGCTGTTTTGTTGGCAAAAGGGGTTGTACAAAGTATTAACATCAGGGGTGCTAATAATTGTGGCACACATGATTTGATGTCAAAGAATTATTTCTTAATGTGGGATTTTTTTCCCACTGAATAAATACACTTGAATTAAAGGTTGGATTTTCCTCTTTTTTTCATTGTGGTCCTGTATTATTTAGAAAAAAAACTGAATTTATTAGAAGCTAAAGAACACATCTTAACCAGGGGTGCCAATAATTATGGAGGGCGCTGTATACTCATTTCATTTTGGGCATGTCATTTTCGAGCCTGAATTAAATTCCTTGACATATTTGGTGTGCAGTCAATGATGTGCGCTGGATTAATATCTAAGCGTGTGAGTGAACAGGTTGCTCTAGTTTATGTTGATTCCCATTCAGGGAGGGGTGAGAATAGAGAGAGAAGATTCACTGCAGCGCTGACTAATTTTTAATTACAGACTTCAGACCAGGAAATACTGCAGTGTTCAGTACTTCTGTTAATGTATTAATATGTCAAAATTAAATGTTCATTATCAATAAAGACATGGAATTAAAAGCAGGTTTTAAATACTGTATCTAAAAACAAAGATGACTCCTGTAATTGCTATTAACTGTATTACAGTTATGTGCAGGAGGTTCTGTTCTGACCTGTTTCTCAGTCCTTTCTGCTGCAGCTGAAACTGTTTTGTGACCGCAGTGTTCGTCCATCACACACAGCAGACAGATACACTGCTGATCTGTTCGACAGTAAACCTCCAGCGGTTTGTCATGAAGAGAGCAGATCCTCTCCTGCAGGTTTCCAGTGGCTTTGACCAGTTTGTGCCTCTTAAAGGCAGGAGATTCATTGTGAGGCTGGAGGTGAGTTTCACAGTAAGAGGCCAGACACACCAAACAGGACTTTTCGGCTTTGCGCTTCCTACCAGTACAGGAATCACACTCTACATCTCCAGGTCCAGCATCACAGTGAGCAGCTTGGAGTCCTGTCTTCTTCAGTTTCTCCACCAATTCAGCCAGCATGGTGTTTTTCCCCAGAACAGGCCTTGGCGTGAAGGTCTGTCTGCACTGGGGACAGCTGTATACACCAGTATGATCATCCTGATCCCAGTAGCCCTTAATGCAGCCCATACAGAAACTGTGTCCACAGGGAACAGTCACCGGATCCTTCAGTAGATCCAGACAGATCGGACAGCTGAACTGATCCTGATCCAGCAAACCTCTTCCTTCAGCCATTTTACAACTCAGACAGAGAAAAGTATTTGTGTTTCTTTCCACAAGAGACTGAGTTTAGTTTTGTTTATCTGAAACTGCGTAACAGAGGGAGCGGGAGGCACTTCCTGGTTCTGCCCTAACTGCAGGAGGTGTCTTGTTGGACTGCAGCCAGGCTGAGCAGGGCTCTGTTTTGTTTGTATGTTTCAGTTCATTATGAGGATATGAATATCTTCACAGTATATGCACCTGGTCATATTCCCAAAAAAAAATTACATACTGCAAATATAATGTGTCATCTTTTCATAAAGATTAAATACAGATTTCCCTGTTTGTATTTCAAATATTTCATCTTAAAACTTCATTTTCATGACAGTTCAGACCAGAGTGTAACCAGAAAGCAATTATTATTATTTTTTCTTTACCCAGAAACTAACCTTGTTTTTGCTATTGGCTGCTGTGGTCTTCATGATTAAACGTGAAGTGTTGAGTTCAGAATTTAAAGGGACAATTCCCCTCTTTCTAATCAATTTCAAATTCTAACTCTCTGTTGGGGAAAAAAACATTTGTAACGCAGCATTTTCTTTACAGATTGTATTTTAAGCTCCTGGGTAAAGTACCAAGCTTATTTAGAGTTAAACTTATATCCCTACCTCATTTGAGGCAGTTTTTCCCATCTTAACTGGCCTTTCAAGAGCAATTTTCCTGAGCTCCTGCCAAACATTCTCCAACACTAAACACCTCTTTCAGGTGCATTACCCTCATTTACTTCTTTTACATTAAAAATTAAGTGAAGAAAATATTACAACTTGACAAGAAATGCTGTAATAGGTAGCAGCTGCTTTATGAAGAAACATTTTCATTTGCAGAGATAGCAATGTCATCAGAAGATAGTGTTCACTTGCATGTACAATATTACTGATATTTTCACATGTATGATTAGAGTTTTCGATTAAACATTTACAAAACAATGAAAACTGAATGAAATTTCAAAGGTTGAATTATTTTGTGCTTTCTAAAATGCAAAAACAACATCATGCTCTGAAGCAAAAAATAAAATCAGTGGTCAAATGGGACTGGATCTTATATATTTTCTCCGTGGAAGATACTCTAGTGCCATCTAGTGGTAAAGACAGAGTGCAGCTTTTGCTTTAGCTGTTCATGGTTTCCTTCTCCAGTTCACACCAAATCAAATCGCCCTTCGGGGGTAATAAAGATAACCTTAACCAGAGCCATGCAGAGAGAGAGAGTTGCGTCAACTCCATTCACTCCAATGGGCCACTTTTTACAGCAATGGCGGGTCATGGAGTCTCAATAGTTACAAGGAGTATAAAAAGGAGAAGACACGACAAATGGCTTCAATGAAACTCTGGGGTATGGCCCATGCGCAGTGTAAATGAAGCTGCGATGTTGGAGGGTTCTAGCAGACGGCACTTTGCAGTTCTGTAAGAGGCAGAGAACTCCCTGCAATAAGACGGACAACACTCGCCCTGCACCCAGAGGGCTCCATCTTTCAAACTGCCCTACCCATTGCCACTACCCGCTACCCGTGATTTACGCATTTAGCAGCTTCCACGATCCATAAACGGTATCTTGCGTAGACTCTGCGTGCCACTGTGGGTGGGTATTGATAAATTTGACTTTCAACGTACACCATAGAGGCACTGCTCAATCCATTGACTTCAGGCATACTTTTTCGCTCTATGTCTGTTACTTTTCCCCAACTCTTCGGATCGAAACAAATCAAACGCACATACCTTCCTAGCTAAGGCAGCTAGACTCAGCCGCGAGTACACGCTGGTAGATGCCTTCCGTGCGGAGACACACTGCCGTCCATAATTATTGGCACCCCTGGTTAAGATGTGTTCTTTAGCTTCTAATAAATTGAGTTTTTTTCTAAATCATATAGGACCACAATGAAAAAAAGAGGACAATCCAACCTTTAATTCAAGTACATTTTTTCAGTGGGAAAAAAATCCCACATTAAGAAGTAATTCTTTTACATAAAATCATGTGTGCCACAATTATTAGCACCCCTGATGTTAATACTTTGTACAACCCCCTTTTGCCAACAAAACAGCACCTAATCTTCTCCTATAATGTTTCACAAGATGGGAGAATACAGAAAGAGGGATCTTCGACCATTCCTCTTTGCACAATCTCTCTAAATCATCCAGCGACCTGGGTCTTCTCCTCTGCACTCTCCTCTTCAGCTCACTCCACAGGTTTTCAATGGGGTTGAGGTCTGGGGACTGAGATGGCCATGGGAGGAGCTTGATTCTGTGTCTGGTGAACCATTTCTGTGTAGATTTGGCCACATGTTTAGGGTCATTATCTTGTTTAAAGACCCAGTGACGACCCATCTTCAGCTTTCGGGCAGAGGCCACCAGATTTGATTTAAAATGTCCTGGTATTTCAATGCGTTCATGATGCCATGCACCCTAACAAGGTTCCCAGGGCCTCTGGAAGAGAAACAGGCCCACAGCATCACCAATCCTCCCCCATACTTCACAGTGGGCATGAGGTGCTTTTCTGCATAATCATCTTTTGTGTTCCGCCAGACCCACTTAGAGTGTTTGTTGCCAAAAAGTTCTATCTTGGTCTCATCTGACCAAAGCACATGGTCCCAGTTGAAGTCCCAGTACCGCTTAGCGAACTCCAGACGTTTGCGTTTATGATTGTGAGTGAGAAAAGGTTTTTTCCGTGCATGCCTCCCAAACAGCTTGTTGGCATGTTGATAGCGCCAGATGGTTGTTTTGGAGACTTTGTGACCCCAAGATGCTACCATTTATTGCAATTCTTTAACTGTGAGCTTTGGAGAACTTTTTATTTCTCTTACCATCCTCCTCACTGTCCGTGGTGGCAAAATAACCTTGCATCCTCGTCCAGGCTTGTTTACCACTGTTCCAGTTGTTTTAAACTTCTTAATGATTCCTCTGAAAGTAGATATGGGCAGGTGCAGGCGAGTAGCTATTTTCTTGTAGCCATTGCCTGACTTGTGAAGGTCGACACACATCTGCCTTACTTGAATGGTGTGTTCCTTTGTCTTTCCCATGTTGAAGAGTGGATAAGAGAAATGGCCTCTGTGTCACGTCATTTTTATACCCCAGGAAACAGGAAGTGATGAATTACTAATTAAATGTTCCTAGATACTCTGATCAACTTTGTAAACTACTGTAGAAATGACAGAAATACTTCAATTACATTTATTTCCTAGGAATTGATAGGGGTGCCAATAATTGTGGAACAGGTGATTTTATGAAAAATAATTATTTCTTAGTCAGGGATTTTTTTTTTCCCTTAAAATTCACTTGAGTTGAAGGTTACATTTTTCTACAATTTTCAGTGTGAGAGTATGCTTCTGCAATACAAATAGAATTTATTTTAAGGCTTTTAACACATCTTAACCAGGGCTGCCAATAATTATGGAGGGCGCTGTAGGAGCAAAAGTTCCTCTGAAGTGACGCGGTTCAAACACTTGTCGCCATGTCTTCTAATGGGAATTCCCTGGCGTACCGTTGCATGTCGGGATTAGAATATGGCGATAAGTGTTTGAATCTGTTTGAAATGCGTCTCTTCGGAGGAATTTTTTGCTCATATCTCCGCACGGAAGGCATCTACCGGCATGTACTCGCGGCTGAGTCTAGCTGTCTTAGCTAGGAAGGTATGTGAGTTTGATTTGTTTCAATCCGAAGAGTTCGGGAAAAGTTACAGACATAGTGCGAAAAAGTATGCCTGAAGTCAATGGATCGAGCAGTGTCTCTGTGGGTGTATGTTGAAAGTCAGATTTATAAATACCCACCCACAGTGGCAAGCAGGGTCTAATCTTGCGGCCACACTACCCGCTATGAATTATGCCGACTCCCTTATTTGCACCTGGAGGTGTGCCCGTGGGCGTGTTTATGCGCTTCCCCTACAATTGCTATCTTGACCACACACGTTAGGGAAAGCGTATAGCGGGTCCTCAAACCACCCGCTACCCATTTTGGCTTTTACAAGAGCGCGCCCAGGACGTGCACATGCGGCTCCACTTCCCGAATTAACTCGCCTATAAAAAGCCACCTTGCTTTAACCTCAGTTGAACCCCTGAGAAAATGGCAGAGATAGTACTAAAATCACCTTGATTGCCAGTTAAATAATAGAAGACGCCCAGAACGCGTGTACCGCCAGCGCACCAGCTACCTGGGCCTTTCAGGTAAGTCTATATTGTTTGTATTTTGTATCAATCATTTTTCCGCTTTAATAATAGCATATAATTTATATATATATACACTGTATAATATCAGGGCCGGCGCTAGACCTGAAAATTTGGAGGAAAATATCCATCCCTTTATTGACTACGATTAGTCCCGGCTAATTCTCGATGGTTTTCCTTTATTAACACGTTTTCCAATTCAAGAATAATCAAGTGGCAGTTGAAGACACGGCTTCTCTCCCCCATGCGATCTAACAGCGACAAAATAATGGGCTTCATTTAGTACAGAAAAATAATTTAATTATGAATAAGTCTATGCTCTAGCACTCAGCAACGGTAATTTTTTTCCAGCGAGAGCGGCATTTCAGAATTCATTCATTTTTGCGAATGAAGGTAATTTCGGCGGCAAGTACGCACACCTGTTTTTGCAGCACGGTCACGCAACTTGCTGCAAAAAATAGACAGCTGTCCGATTGGAAAATGTAAACGGACGAAACCACGTACTTGTCACCAGAATTGCCTTCATTCGCTGAAGAGTTCTGAAATGCCGCTCTCGCTGGAAAAAAGTTACGTCGTTGAGTGCCAGTGTGCAGACCTAATTTTATTTTTCTAAAATGGGATTTTGTTCTATGCTTCATTTCAGACGGGAGAGGGAGTTGGAAGTGCATGGCGAAACGCATTTTTTTTTTTTTTTTTTTTTTTTTTTTTTGAAGTTTCCATCACAAAAGGGGTAGGCTTGATGTATTTTTTATTACATACCAAACATTAAAGAATATGTCAACAGTGGCGGGCAATGGACAGAGAACAAGGACATGTCTTTAAACTGCTTATTAGTCTTGATCTGTTTTCAGTCAATTTCCCTGGTAAAAGACACCTGAACTCTCCCCTCTCAGGTGTAGCTAATTGTCTTCGTTAAGACGAGAAATCAAACGCACCAGTTGAACAAAAAAAAAAGCGCATTTCAGTCTTTTTCAATTAAACAATCATTACGCACAGGTTTGACGACTTGCTTAGGATGTGACAAAATTTAACGCGGAAAATCCACAGTGGTTTTTTCGTGGAGTGCCTATAAAGGCATGTGAATTAAACATTTTATAGAATTTATTATTCACTCGCCTAAACATTTCATTATAAGGGAAACTAACATGTTGACCAAGAACAATGATTGAAATCGGGTCACTAATCTCATCCGTTTCAAGGGATGTTTTCCACCCCCCCAGTTTTCCGTCCACCGCTCGCCACTGCATGTCAATGTCAAATAATAATAATAATAATAATAATACAATTCATTATTAACTTTACAAAAACAGAGCCTCCCCTGCCTGGATTACACCTCATGCACGAGCAATTTAACTTCTTCTTCGGAGAAACGTGGCAACCTTCCTCTCTCCATCACGGGTTTCGGTTTGAGGATTTGGGATAGCGCAGCCTGCTCCTACAGGCAATGGCATCTGGCACACTGATTGGTTTAACTGGCGCCTAAACCACGCCTATGCATAATATAACGGGTAGCGCAGGTGTTTTAGGGATATAGGCAGGTGTGTAAGATAGCAACTTTTGCGGGGGAACGCCTCTTACGTAATGCGAAATCCCCAAATATTGGGTTTAGGGACTCTGGCGTAAGATAGGGCCCACAGCCTTAACTCCCTAAACTATGCAAGCCTTTCTCTGCTCCTAGATTTTGATAAACTGGGCAATAAGCTTCCAAATCGTGTCTTCCTAGGTTGTGAAAAAGTGCCAGTGCAGATTTTGAATGAGATTACCTCACATTTTTGTTGTTATTGTAATTTTTAATGATTGACAGAAAGCTCTTGCTGAAATGAGCCTACAATTGTTTTCTCTTCTCCAGTAGGGGTGCACTCCTAAACTGGGATGAGCGAGCCTCGCTGGTGAGCTAGTGCGAGGCGGGGGCTAGCTTGGGAGGAAACGCACTCCTCCCATTCCAAAACTGAGAGCTAGTAGTCTATACTTCGAGCTACGAGGACTGCAAGGTGCAAGCTGGAGATAAACAAGCTCAACTTTCCTCCCAATTGCGCAGGGAGCTCCACTGTCACCGTATATTTTGCGAGCTTCCTCCTAGACCCCATCAAGCTACAAATGTGCCGTGGAATCTCCATTATTTAGTTTAATGCATCATACATTTAATGCTTTTACTAAGAAGACATACTGCATGTGTTATTAAAGTGGACCTGATAAAAATTAAACCCTGATAAAGACTGAGACAAAAGACCACTAATTTTGCTGAGGCTCCAAGAAATGTGTTGGATTCAATATGAGCCACATTTGTTTTATCTCCCTTGTTCAAGTGTGCATAGAACATGGGGTGTATGGTGAAATCCGCTTGGTGCATTTTGTGGCCAATAATAAGTAGACAGAATGAATATGAGAGGATCTCTAACATCAATACATACAACCCCAATTTTGAAATAGTTGGGACAAAGTGTAAATTGTGAATAAAATCAAAATGCAATGACTTTCAGATCACATGAGCCAATATGTTATTTACAATAGAACATAGATAACATTTCAAATGTTGAAACTGAGACATTTTACATTTTTATCCACAAAATGAGCTCATCTCAAATTTTCTGGCTGCAACAGGTCTCAAAAAAGTTCGGTCACAGGCAAAAACGGGCTGAAAAAGCAATTAATATATGAGAATCAGCTGAAAGAACATTTAGCAAGTAATTACATTAACCGGCATCAGGTATGTAACATGATTGGCTATAAAGGGATGTCTTAGAGAGGCTGAGTCTCTCAGAAGTAAAGATGGCCAGAGGCTCTCCAACCCGTGAAGGCTTGTGTAAAAAAAAATTGTGGAATACTTTAAAAACAATGTTCCTCAAACTCAAATTGCAAAGGCTTTGATGGTCTCATCATCGACAGTGCATAACATCATCAAAAGATTCAGAGAAACTGGAAAAATCTCTGCGCAAGGGACAAGACCGAAGGCCTTTACTGGATGCCCGTGATCTTTGGGCCCTCAGACGCCACTGCATCACTCACCAGAATGATTCTGTCATTGACATTACTAAATGGGCCCAGGAATACTGCAAGAAACCACTGTCTGTAAACACAGTCCGCCGTGCCATCCACAGATGCCACCTAAAACTCTATCATGCAAAAAGGAAGCTATTGTTGAGCATGATCCAGAAGTGCCGCCATGTTCTGTGGGCCAAGGCTCATTTAAAATGGATTGTAGCAAAGTGGCAAAGTGTCCTGTGGTCAGACGAGTCCAAATTTGACATTCTTGTTGGAAATCATGGGCGTTGTGTCCTCCGGGCTAAAGAGCAGAAAGACCACCCCTCCTGTTATCAGCGCTCAGTTCAAAAGCCAGCATCTCTGATGGTATGGGGATGCATTAGTGCATATGGTGTGGGACACTTGCATGCTTTAAAAAGCACCATGAATGCTGAGAGGTATATAAAGGTTTTAGAGCAACATATGCTCCCCTCCAGACAACATCTACTCCAAGGAAGGCCTTGTATATTTCAGCAGGACAATGCAAAACCACACACTGCAGCTATTACAACAGCATGGCTTTGTAGTAGAAGAGCCCGTGTGCTGAACTGTCCTGCTTGCATTCCTGATCTTTCACCGATTGAGAACATTTGGCGCATAATTCAACAAAAAGTCTGTCAAAGGAGACCCAAAACTCTCCAGCTGCTGGAAGCCTGTATTAAACAAGAGTGGGATCAAATTCCAATGGCTAAACTCAAGAAACTTGTCTCCTCAATGCCCAGAAGCCTCCACTCTGTGTTATAAAGAAGAGGGGATGCTTCACCATGGTAAACAGGCCCCTGTCCCAACTTTTTTGAGACCTGTAGCAGCCATCAAATTTGAAATGAGCTCATTTTGTGGATAAAATTGTAAAATATCTCAGTTTCATCATTTGCTATTTTATCTCTGTTCTATTGTGAATAAAATACTGGCTGGTGTGATTTGAAAGTCATTGAGTTTTGATTTTATTCACAATTTACACTTTGTCCCAACTATTTCGGAATTGGGGTTGTATTATGGAAGATGTGCGATCATAAAACAAACATGAGTAAATACTTAGAGAAATCTTGCAAAATGCGCGGTGACGGTTGAACCCCCATTAAAATTGGGAGGAAAGTCGAGTTCATCTATCTCCTGTTTGCATCTAGCAATCCTCTTGGCCAGCTCAAAGTATAAGCTGGCAGCACTCAGTTTAGCAATGAAAGGGGCGTGTTTCCTCCCAAGCTAGCTCCCACCTCACAGTTAAGGGCGCGTCGCTCTCTCTCTTCTTCACGTCACTGGAGAAACCGTACATTTGTACTCAACCCCCAGCGATCGGACATCCCCACACAGCACAGCAAACCATGGTAGAGATTAAATATATGGAGAACATGGATGAAAGAGCACAGACAAACTGTTTCATATGCTATTCATGTTTCTGAGTTTATTCAAGATTTCTTTTTCATGAAGTAATTGCAGTATATAAGTGCAAAATAAAATTAAGTAAGATACATAAAATGTGAGTGTTTGTCCGTATATAATGATATGAATGTGTGTTTCAATGTGTCCTGTGCTGTCTGGACGTGGTGTGTTTAATGAACCCTTTTAAAAACATTTCTGTACATGCAAGCCTAAGATAAATTCATACTTTCTGTGTGCAAAAAGTCAACAACAAAGTTGTTTGAATTTATGCATCAATGTATAGTAATAAGTGCATGGGTGCATAAGAATTGTAAACAGATAAATTGTAATTATTTGCAATGTATTTTCTAAGATACCACACTTAACATTATTAGCTGCTGCTAATAATCCGGTGACTCATTGTGCTGTCAGTTTATAATCATTGATAGTCACCTGTCAGTCTTCTGTCCTTTCTGAAAGTCATGAAGATTAAATTAGGCATTACTGAATTGATTACTTACGTCCTCGGTTTCCTTGGGATTATTAAAACCACAAACAATTAAAGAAATGACAGAAAATCAAACCGAATTTTGAAACATTCCTTCCCCACCCTCTGCATTTATCAAAACCAGAGGTTCCAAGTCGAAATCGGAAGAGATCTCCTGACAGAAGGTGAATGATGGCAGGAGATGTGTATGCCGCTCGCGAAGCGAGCACCCTTCACAGCCGGGGGTCTGGGGCTCGCTGAAGGGCCCCAGGAGCTGGAGCCCCAAAGACAAATTCTGATGCATTCTTGGCCTCTCCAGCTCCAAATCTCAAGTTCAAAATACCAAACCTTTCTCAACAAATTGAACAAAAATTAGCAACGCTAAATATCATTTTATTGACAGTTCATATATGTACCAACAAAAATAATGGTAGAAAAGAAGCACCCGAGTCACAAGAATTCTGAGCATGGCTTAAATTCAGAACAAAAAATACCTTTATTCAGTATGTTTGAATAAATACCTTTAATTACCAATAAATACCTTTACAGGCCTCAAATTAAGTTATTTTTAGGGCAAGACCACTTGGCCTTTTAAAATTGAGGCATCACAGCCAAAATGTAGGGCACCAAGGCCAAAACCAAATTTATCAATTTTGCAAGAAAAATAATTATAAATAATAATAAATGACATTGTATGTAGATAAGACAGTATAAATCAATAATTAGGAGCGCAATGAAAACCAGCATTTTATTAATTTTTAAAATTGTCAAATTTTTTATTCAACTTGCAGCAATTTATCGACAGAACAATCAAGATCAATACATGACCAATGATTAGAAATTCCAATGAAAAGATTAATGTCTATTGCCAACATTTATATAACTGGCATTGGAAGGATGATAATATAAATGCAACAATCCAAAACTTTCATTGACTTCGTGGCATTTATTTCTGCCATCCTTACAGTTGTCACTCAGCTGTGCATCATGCTAGACAACCCCTTTAACCATGACTACATTCAGAATCTAGAACGGATTCTCGGGGCTTATTGCTTAATGTGCCCCGCAAACAAACTTACGCAAATCTGAGCTACACGAGCGCAGAAATTATAAAGACATATTGATATTTTACGTTGTCATACGTGCAAAGAAAACGCTTCAATTTTATGATAATGTTCAACAATTCCATAGAAAATAAATTAGAATGCCGCCGTTCAACAAATTAGTCTGAACAGCTGTTGCTACCCGGGAAAAGAAAACTGCGAGAGGTTTTGGTTATCAAGCATTGATAGATGAGGTTTCCAATGGTCTTTGTGGCTGCCGACGGACCGCTGAGCAGTCTGGCACAGCAGGAGACGCACTGCACAGGCTAACGCTTTTAACAAATGCTCTCTCCAGCTCGCTCTCAAAGTTTAGTTTCTGTCGAGGTAAGGGATACAACCACTGTTTTCACCCATCCCAAAAACACATCTATACTTGACACCAACAGTATTTAATTGCTTGTGCTTAAAACATAATGTGACCTGATTTTTTTCAAGCTGGAAGAATGTATGATTGTAGGATACCAACCTCACACAGAGGGTGCATCTCAAAGCAAAGGCTGCATTTATAGGGGTCGTCACTTAATTCCATCCGCAAAACTGACGTAATGTTGTTTCATCTCAGTTAAGCAGCTTTAGTTTAGGCAAATCGACACTGGTTCCCCCAACCTTAACCTAGGCTCTAACCCCTAACCCTAAACCGAACTTGTCCCTTACACTATATGTCAGTTTGATGGATGGAATTAAGGGATGACCCCTAAAAATACAGCCTTCAAAGGCTGCAGCCTATGCTATAAGACAGTGGTTCCCAACCCAGTCCTCAAGGACCCCCTGTTCGGCAGGTTTTTGTTGCAGCTTTACTTTTGCACACCTTATCCATTTAAGGCCCAATGCACCTTAATGCAAGCCCTGCTCAGGTAGATGTTTTTCAACCAATAAACATGAAGCCCTTAAATGGGTCAGGTGGGAAAGAGTAGAGCTGGAGCAAAAACCTGCAGGGCAGAGGGTCCTTGAGGACTGGGTTGAGAACCACTGCTTTAAGATGCACCAATGTTGCCTTCTTTGTGAGTGAGTGAGTGGGCGTGTCATTGGTCGCACAAAGTGCTCAGGGGCCGGTTGCACCAACTGGTCTGAAGCCTGTTCTTAGCTAAGACCAGGCGTAACTTGGCGTTCTAAGTCCAGTCATATAGTTATACCAGTTGCACCAGCTGGTCTTAAGCGTTCTTCTCACTAAGACCAGGCGTCAAGTAGGAAAATCTTGCTGTTTCTATAGCAACAACAAGACTAACTGTACTGTTAACGAAAGACGATGGCGTGTCTCATTTATCGCCTTTACAACGAGCGGGCATTTAGACGGGAAAGAGAAATTAGGGACAGAAGCACAGCTTCTCTTCAAAGTGTTATGACTTGAAAATCACAACAAAGAAAACCAGCAATGACAACTCAAACAAATTTATTCTTCACTAATAAAGTAAAAAAAACTTTCTGCAAATAATCCACTGTAATCTTATAGTAACACTCTAATGCCACTATGTAACTCTGATGCCAAACAAAAACTCTTCTCCTACTGACCAATATCACAGCATTTATATAGACTAGCAACATTCTGGAAAGGTCTACAGGAGTCCTGGGTGATCCGGCCCCCTCCAGGCAAGAAGAAGCCAGAAACTTCTAGAAAGCACTAGTCTATTTCATCACACACAAGTGGTATTGCATTAGATCATGTTTTTCTACAGACATACCACCAGAGGGTGCTAAATGATAAACAAAATAAACAAATAACTGACCAGTAAAGCAGCACAAATAATATGTAACAAATCTCCATTAACAAATGATATACAGTACTTTACATAAAATACTCATACTTAACACCTCCCCTCTTTAAGAAAAGAAAGGTTTGCTAAAAGCTTTCTTTTGTTAAAATTAACACAGTTTTATAATCAGTATAATCTTGAACTTTACACAAAAGGTATCACTGATCATGATAACAATCATATATCCAACAACCAGTGCAATTTTCACAATCCAATAGAGAAGTAAAATTTACATCTTTCACAATCAAATAGAGAAGTAAAATTTACATGCGTGAAAGTGCATCTGGAATAACATTATCTTTTCCCCTGATGTGAGAAATATCCAAATCATGCTCTTGCAAAAGTAAACTCCATCTCAGTAATCATTGATTCTTGTTTTTGATCTTATGTAAGAATGTGAGGGGAATGTGATCACTGAAGACCTTGATGGAAGTAGCTGAACAAGTCAAAGAGACTTCAAAATGTTGTCAAGCCAAAACAAGTGCCGAACATTCTGTTTCGATTGTTGAATAGTTTTTCTGATGTTTATCAAACTTTTTGGAAAAGTAACAAACAGGATGATCTACTCCGTCAGTATCTTCTTGCAGTAAAACTGCATCTGCACCATTATCACTGGCATCAACAGCCAACTTAAACTCCTTTTTGAAATTAGTGAGATAAGAGAACTGGTGCGGTTTTGAGGATAGCTTTCAGTTGGTCAAATAAATTTTGACATTTTTCATCCCAAACAAATTTTGCATTTTTCTTTAGTAAATTTGTCAAAGGTTCAGAAATGATGGAGAAATTTTTACAGAATTTTCTGTAGTAGCCAGCCATCCCTAGAAATCTCATTAGTTGTCTTTTAGTTGTAGGCTCAGGAAATTCAGTGATAACTTTTACTTTTGCATCAATTGGTTTGACTTGACCCTGTCCTACAATATGACCTAAGTAAACAACTGTAGTTTTACAGAAGTCACTTTTAACAAGGTTGATAGTCAGCTTGGCATCACTCACTCTCTGAAAGAAGTTTCTGATGTAGGTGAGGTGCTCTTGGAAGCTGTCGCTGGTGATGATAACGTCATCAATATAGGCCTCACATCCTGGTAGTCCAGAAATCACTCTGTTTACCAGACATTGGAAGGTGGCCGGAGAATTTTTCATTCCAAAGGGCATGACCTTGTATTGGTATAATCCATCTGGTGTGACAAAGGCAGAGATCTCCTTTGCGCTGTCTGTTAGAGGGATCTGCCAGAAGCCCTTGAGGAGATCAAATTTGGTGACATACTTTGACTGTCCAACTTAGTCAATGCAGTCATCAATCCTGGGAATAGGATATGAGTCCATTTTTGATAGAGCGTTCGCTTTCCTGTAGTCCGTCGTCATTCTATATTTTCCATTGGGTTTCAGAACTAGGATGCATGGAGAACTCCAGTCACTGTTACTTGGTTCAACAAAGTCATTTTCAAGCAGATATTTGACTTCTTGTTTAAGGTATTTCTGCTTCTCTGGATTCATTCTGTAAGGATGCTGTTTTATAGGCTTGGCATCATCTTGTAGGATGACATCACGGTAAGCCATATTAGTCCTTGATGGAATGTGAGGGACTATATTCAAATATGAGCTGCTTTAGCTGTTGTTGTTGTAAAGGATCCAGGTGGGACAACTTGCTGTCAATATTTTGAAGAATGTCTGAATTTTCAAGTTTAGCTGGACTAGGCTCATTATCCAAGGGGCAGTCACAATCCTCTTCAGAATTTTCCAGTTCAATTGTATTTACCACGTTGACTGGCTTTTGCTGAGTGTCTCTGTCAATGTATTCTTTCAGCATGTTGATGTGACACATTTGTTTTTGTTTCCTCCTTCCAGGGGTTAAAATAATGTAATTTAGATCACTGATCTTTTTGAGGACAGTGTAAGGGCTAAAATATTGAGCTCTTAGAGAGTTTCCAGGAACTAGCAAAAGCGCCAGGACTTTTTCACCAGCTTTAAAACTTCTATCTTAAGAATGAAGGTCAAATCTGGCTTTCATTTTTGCCCTGAGCCTCTTTGAGATTAGACTTAACAAAGTCACAAGCCTTAGAGAGACGATTACAGAAGTCAGAGACATACTGAAGCAAGTTCATTGGTACATTATCTTCGCCCAGCAACTTTTCCTTCAGAAGCTTCAGAGGTCCACGGACTGTATGCCCAAAAATAAGCTCAAAAGGACTGAACCCAAGAGACTCCTGAACTGCTTCACGGGCTGCAAACAGAAGAAGATGGACACCTTCATCCCAGTCTTTCTCTGTATCAAGGCAGTAGGTCTTTATCATGTTCTTCAGGGTTTGATGGAACATCTCCAAAGCACCTTGACTCTCAGGATGGTAAGCTGATGACCTGTATTGTTTAATACTAAGCTCATGCATAACTTGTTGAAATATGCCAGACATGAAATTTGACCCTGGATCAGACTGAATAGACTTAGGAAGACCAACAAAGCAGAAAAACTTGGCAAGAGCCTTGATGATAGTCTTTGCCTTGATATTGTGAAGTGGAATTGCCTCAGGAAACTGGGTGGAAGCACACATGATAGTTAGTAGGTACTCACAACCAGATCTAGTCTTCGGCAATGGTCCAACACAGTCAATGATGATCCGACTGAAAGGTTCTTCAAAGGCAGGAATGGGCTTAAGACTAGCCTTTGGAATATTCTGGTTCGGCTTCCCAACCATTTGACAAGTATGACAGGATTTGCACTACTCCTGTACATTGAACATCATGGAAGGCCAGAAGAAATGATTCCTGACACGTTGAAGGGTCTTCTTGATACCCAAATGACCTGACATATGATTGTCATGGGCCAGACTAAGAGTTTCTTGACAATAAGACTTTGGAAGAACAATTTGATAGGTGATCATCCACTCTTCATCTGCAGAAACATCAGGTGGATGCCACTTTCTCATAAGCACACCATTGTTGTAGTAAAAACAGACAGGAACTTGAGTAGCCTTTTGTTCACTTGACGCCTGCGGTAGAAGATGCGCTAGATCACGAGCTTGTTGATGCTCCTGAATAAGTTGTTTTTGAGACAGAATGTCATTTGAATGAACTGACAAGGACAAGTATGAAGATTTCCCAGACATCTCAGAAGGACTGGAAGGTTCCTGATGAAAAGACTGCCCAATGAAGGTGTCAGCCAGGTTGAAGTCCAGGTCAGCATCATCTTGAATAGCCTTTTTGGCCATAGAACGAGTAACTGCACATGAAGGATAGAGGTCTGGAATTTCCTCCTCAATAGAGTTAGATTCTTGATCAATCAAAGGAGTGTCAGTTACAACAGGGTAGGGCACAACCTTATCCCCAGCAAGATCATTATCGAGAAGGAAATGAACATCTTTGAAAGGAAGAGAGGACCTAACACCAACTGTAACAGGCCCAGAGACCAAGTCTGATTTGAGATGAACATTATGGAGAGGTACACTTATAAAACCACATTCTACTCCTTGAATAAGGACATTAGCGTGATTAGATGTTTTGTCCGAAAAAGGCAGAATATCTGCAAGAATAAGAGATTGGGAAGACCCAGTATCCCTTAGAATTCGAACAGGAGCAGATGAGGAAAAATCATGTGAGACAAAACCATCGGTGATGAATGGCTCAAAACCCTCCATAACAGAATCAGACTCAGGAGGTAGAAGATCAGGCAAACTGACCTTTGATACAAGAGATTCTCTCCTAGTGAAAGCAGTTGGCTTGGTTTCTTCTCGTTGTTGTTTTTTCTTGAGAGCATAACACTCAGAAATAAGGTGACCTTGCTTTTTGCAGTATTGGCAAGACACAGAAGGTAAAGAATCAGAGGATTGCTTCTCAGTGGAAGGTTTCCTCTCAGAAGTGGCCTTGGAATCATTAGAAGTGTTATTAGAAGAAGTCTTGGACTGAGACTTGCCTTGAAATTTCGAAAAGGTGGATTTTTGGACAAAAGAAGACTTATGAGTCAATGCATAAGTATCAGCCAGGGTGGAAACATCTTGCAAAGTATTGGCTTGTTCTCCTCAAGGAAAGTCTTGATATCAGGCTAGATACACCTTTTGAATTCCTCAACCAGAATAAGTTGCCTCATTCTGTCAAAATCTTTCTCAACTTTCATAGAATTACACCACTGATCAAACAACTGTTCCTTCAGCCTGCCAAATTCAACATAAGTTTGACTGGCTTCCTTGCGAGAATTCCTAAATTTTTGGGGACCAATTCATAACCCTTCAGAATGGCAGATTTGACAAAATCATAATCAGAACACTGTTGGACAGTTGTTTCTAGTTGTTTCTCTAACCTTTTTTGTTCCAGTTCTCTCTCCTTCTCCAACCTTCTTTCTTCCAGTTCTAGTTTTTTTTTGGTGTAGCTGAATCTCAAGTCTTTGCAGCTCTGTTGCAGACACTTCCACATCTTTAATCAATTCTGCTGCTTCTTCCCCAAAGATATCTTCATCAATGAAATGTAGCACCAAAATGTTCAATATTTCTTGTTTCTTCATTGATGATTTCACATCAGATTATCCAAGGGTTGAGGCTATTTGCCGCAAGTCCTTCTTCTTTGCCAACACAATTGATTCCTGGGTTGGAGTTTTCAAAAAATTTTCAACATCAAAAGTCATGATTGGTTTTTCAAATAGTCACAAGATTTAAAAATGATAGATCATCTTAAATCTTTGGTGAATCCAATGGTTGATCCAATGAATGGTTTATCTCGGTGGAACCTCCAATTTGTTCTGACTTGAAAATCACAACAAAGAAAACCAGCAATGACAACTCAAACAAATTTATTCTTCACTGATAAAGTAAAAAAAAACTTTCTACAAATAATCCACTGTAATCTTATAATAACACTCTAATGCCACATATGTAACTCTGATGCCAAACAAAAACTCTTCTCCTACTGACCAAAATCACAGCATTTATATAGACTAGCAACATTCTGGAAAGATCTACAGGAGTCCTGGGTGATCCGGCCCCCTCCAGGCAAGAAGAAGCCAGAAACTTCTAGAAAGCACTAGTCTATTTCATCACGCACAAGTGGTATTGCACTAGATCATGTTTTTCTACAGACATACCACCAGAGGGTGCTAAATGATAAACAAAATAAACAAATAGCTGACCAGTAAGGCAGCACAAATAGTATGTAACAAATCTCCATTTACAAACATAGACTGTATGAAAAGATGGACGAAGCTACTGTGACATCACCCATTGGTTTCAGCATACCATAAAGGAAGCCTCGATTTTGGCAATTTGAATTGCGCCATGTTGTCATTTTGAAACCGGATGTGATTTCTATTGGACGAGAGCGCGAATTGAAGATCCGGGGAGGAACATGGGTCTAGATCTGACCGTATCGGATGAGGACCAGAGGATAGCCACGCCCCAAAAGCATAATCTGGCTTTATCCTTTATTCTAGTCCATATGGGACCATAATTTACAAAAATGAACATCATGATATATCGAAGGAGACTTGAAACTTGCTATAGCTACCATAAAATAATGTGAGAAATCATTATTTAAATGAAAAATCAGGTGGGAAAGTAGGGTCATTTTCTCATAGACTTCTATAGCATTGAACTTCTTTCTGCAACCACCGACGTCGCCATCTGCGGGCCATTAAATAGAATGCTATTCTACGGTACTTCCGCATGGGCTTCTTTTTTCAGATCAGGGTACTGCATCCATCTTTTTATACAGTCTATGTTTACAAATGATATACAGTACTTTACATGAAATACTCATACATAACAAAAGTCAAATTACACCGACGTCGTTTCACATTTTTACAAAATAACCTATTGATAGAGAACACGTGCGATAGAAACATTTTTTCGTTGTGATAGCCAATATTTTTAAATTTAAAAATGTAACTTTCGACCCGGCTCTCCTCTACATGTGTAAAAAAACACGCACCTTCAGAATTTGCAGTGTTACTACTCTCATCACTGTGGTCGACATGGATTTCTGGATGAACATCCTCTTCCAACGGTAGATTAAAACCGACGCTTTCCACTCCAACCAACCCAGTAAATGCAGGTGAATCCTCGCCAAACTATACGGATGTTTTCGGGGAAGGACCTCTGCTGGTTTCGTTTTTTTTTTTTTTTTTTTTTTTGCGGAAGCATCTTTCTTCGCCTTACTCAAAGCAGTGGCGGACGCTGGACAGAGAACAAGGAGGGCGATAAACATGCCTTTAAACTGCTTATTAGTCTTGATCTGTTTTCAGTCAATTTCCCTGGTAAAAGACACTTGAACTCTCCCCTCTCAGGTGTAGCTATTTGTCTTCGTTAAAGGAGACCTATTTTGCTATATTTCCAAGGTTATATTTTGATCTTGGACTCCCCTAGAGTACTCCTGATCAAGTCCAAAACAGGGTCCTTATTTAGCTTAAACTGCCATTCTCAAAAAACCCCATTTGTAGTCCATTGTAGTCTCTGCCTGAAACGCCTCGTTGGGGCGGCTCTTCCGCTATGGCCCCCACTCCCCGTATGCCCACTTTCTTCTTACTGGCCAGCTCTGTGGAGGGCGGAGTTGGGCGGGACGAGGCAGCAGAACACAGTTTGCCGGGTTCGCCTCCCCAGAGTGAAACTGAGACGCGTCTGCCATCTGAGAAGGAATCGACCGGAATATTCCACAATCAAACGCAGTACATGTGTATAGATCTAATGAAATGAACTTGTTCTAATAAATGCAACGGCGAAAGTGGAAGACGCAGTGCGAAAGTCTGGCAGCTCAAGCTCTAATTTGCAATCTACCTACAGCTACTATGGTGAGTACAGCGGTGTTTCTACTCTATAGCTAGGATTGAGGGAAAGCTAGAATTCACCCCATACAGACACATTTGTAGAACGGGTCGACATACCCAAGTGTAGACCGGAGACCGTAGAAATCCAGTGGATCTGAGTTTAGAGGGAAACATGGACAGTGAGGAGCAGCAAAAAGTGGACCAACAGCTTATGGACTGCTTCGGTGTGTATTATAAGAACCTGCTGGTTCGTGTGAATAACAGTGGTGTGTCGTTAGCGTGGAGTAACGAACAGCTTCTGCGCTGGTATATGGCGAAGGGGCGAAAGCTCCAGGCTAAACAGCCTTTTCGGAAGTTGCCCGTGGTAATGGTTTACTTATTACATCTGAATGACCAGCATTTGCACGCTGAAAATGGGCGCGATAAGCCGCTTTCACACCGGACGCGAAACAAATTTTTCGCGCAACAGATTACATTCAAAGTCAATGCATTGTCTTTGCATTGACATTGAATGTAATCTGTCACGTGAAAAATTTGTTTCGCGTCAGGTGTGAAAGCTGCTTAACGCGCCCATAACGCGTGTATTCGCGTCTTTGCATTGACTTTGAATGTAGCTAATCTGTCCCGCGAAAAATTCGTTTCACGTCCGGTGTGAAAGCTGCTTAATGCGCCCATAATGCATGTATTCACATCTTTGCATTGACTTTGAATGTAATCTGTCCCGCGAAAAATTCATTTCGCGTTCGATGTGAAAGCAGCTTTATGGGTAGTACGCAACGGCTAGAGAGACCTCTGCTTATGTTATGAACATAATACAGGTTTTACAGACCATAAGTTCCGCTTGCGTTAACAAGTTGCTTATGTGGAGCTAGCGAATCGATCACTTCTACAGGAAAGAATTTCCTATTTAATCTCCGCCTTTTTCGGCTTTTTATTAGCCACAACAATTTCTAAAGGGGAATGAAATTATGTCACGGTAGTGCAGAGAAATCGTTTGTTATTCCAGACACGTTAGAGCCTGTGCGTTTCGCATTGCTTTCACGGTAGCATCAGAGAGCTTGCTCAGATATTTGTGAAGTATCCAGCTGATCCCGGTCATGGATAAGAGAAGCGATCACAAGCAGCCGTAAATAAACCCAAACACATATCTCAAGCTCTGCAAAACCTATGTCTGGTCTAACTGCAGCCTTTTCAGCCCAACGTGGACACAGACAGCACCTCTCCGGCTAGCTTCAACTGTAGAGGCTACAATCGGGCAACGTTATGATGAAACTGCCACATTGATGCTTACCGAAGTAACACAAGCATACCGATCAGAATTACTGCATATAAGTTAACCAGGAGCATTTTAAATTAGCACGGCGGCACGCAAACTAACATGCAGTAGCTGGTAACTGAGCGGTCATAACAACCAGAGACAAACCCTTGCAATACAGGTTTTACAGATAGCAAGTTCCGTTACCTTGGACAGTTGTACCAAGCATCCAAATTACAAACAAGTATAAAAAGTTAGCTTCAAATGAGATTTATGTTCACACACCTTCTGTTGAATTTCCCCTGATATTACTCTTGAATAGTTAGGACACAAACATTAGCGACAGTAACTTGGCTACGTTAGCCGCAATGCTACAGCCACAATGAACAGGCCATCACGTCAGGGAGGCTTATGCCATGAAGCAACTTACAGCTTCAGCATCTGTGAGTCACGGACAGTCGCGACCGATACAGGCTTTATCTTCAGATATTTTACAAAGCCTGCATTTGAGGCCAGTTGTTAGTGCTAACTATCGTTAGTGGTCCTGCTAGCCACCCATAACACATTAGCTTCACTTACATTATTTGCTGTTATATGGTTACTTACAGCTTGTGGCTCTGAGCGCTTGATCAATGCAGCTGCTTCAGGTTTGAAAAGCAGCTGAAATGCTTATCCAGCATCGAATTATCCTTTATTGACAAAGCTGTCTTTGGTGAAATGCTGAGCACAAACTGCAAACGTTCCCTTTGGCTGAGGCTGTTTGCTGCCAGCAAACAAAAAAAGCAACCCACTGATTTCTGGTGGCATCGTCTTTTGGAAGAGAAATAAGTGTTTTTCTTCGCGTCCAAAAGTAAACGGACAAGCAGCTTTTAGAGAGATACTGACAAAACTGCACCTCAAATGATCTGCGGTTCTTCTTTTGTATTTCCAAAAGTGTAGATGCTACTAAGGCATAGTATGATCTGCCGTTGTTAGTGCCTGCTAGAATAGTTTCCGGTGTGGGCAGGTCCAGCTCCGTGATGGGCTCTGGCTAGGTCTGTATTAATTGGACGGCACAACCTGACGTCAGGTTTTGCACAGATCTCCTGAAAATCTCGGGAGGAGCTGTTCAGAGAGGAAATCACGATCACGAAATCACGTTCTTGGATTATGGCAAAACGCCTGTATCTTATGTTTAGGAACTTTTCAGAGGTTGAGTATGGACAACCAACATTATAACATTACTAATATGTATTGAAAGAAGGATCAGCATAATAGGTCCCCTTTAAGACGAGAAATCAAACGCACCAGTTGAACGCAAAAAAGAGCGCATTTGTTTTTTTTTTTTTTTTTTTCATTTCGGCATGATTGTACAGTCATTCCATGACAATTTCAACACAACATGTATCATGACCGAAAGGGTCGCGGGAGAAGCGAAATCGCTTGTCAAAGTCCCGCCCCCAACTCCCAGAAAAACAGTTTGATTATGGTTAAGATATCATAAAGATTTATAAATCACAACAGAGCTGAGTGTCTATTTACACTACAATTTAAACGTCACAACATAAAATCATAGAGATTTATGAACAGTCATGAAGAATTTTAATCACAATATAGCTGAGTGTCTATAAACAACCCCTATTGCTTATGCCCGTTATGGTTCTGTTTAATTTATCCAATGCCATTTTGTTGGATAAGTTCATAGTTATTCAAACAGGCACATTTCAGAAGATACTTAAAGTCCTTCAGATTGTCTGCCCTTCTAATATTGCCTTCCAGTATGTTCCATGCACTGACTCCAGCCACAGATAAGGAGTGCTCACTCCGAGTCGATCTGACCCTTCTAGTTTGCAACAACATTCTGCCTCTTAGGTCATGAAGACATTCACGCTGGAGAAATAGGCATTGTATATTTTTAGGCAATTCTTTGTGGTATCCTAAATATACAATTTGCAAGGAGTTGAATTTTATTATATCCTGCAATTTAAGAAACTTTGCCTTAATAAACAAATCGTTTGTATAAGTTCCATAGGGAACGTTATGAATAATTCTAAGGGCCTTTTTTTGGAGTTTAAACAATGATTCTATTGTATTATTATAAGTGTGTCCCCATACTTCAGCGCAGTAGTGTAAGTGGGGTGCTCTGAGTGCTGAATAGATTATTTTAAGAGACTTGTGTTTTAATAATTTTTGCATTTTCCAAAGAATAGACACGCTTTTAGCTAACTTTCTTTGAACCAAGTTTACATGTGGTTTCCAGCTTAAGAGATTATCTAACATAACTCCCATGACTTTATATTCGTTTACCCTTTCAATGCTTGTACCATTTACCTTTAAGTCTATGTCGTCCTTTAGGCCTTTTTTCCCAAATATCATAAATTTGGTCTTTGTAAGATTTAATGATAATTTGTTTACATTAAACCACGTGTGAAGTTTAGACATTTCTTTATTAACCAATTTTGCCAATTGCTTGAGATCGACACCAGAGCAAAAAAAATAGTCGTGTCGATCTCTGCGAATAAAATTAGTTTTAGCATATCGGACACCTGAACAATGTCATTTATGTAAATTATGAACAACTTGGGACCTATGACCGAGCCCTGAGGAATTCCACAGGTAATGTCCAAGCAATTCGATTTGCTATTGCCCATCTGCACAAATTGCGTCCTACTTGTTAAGTAATTTTTGATCCATTTTAATGCGGTCCCTCTTAATCCATATTTGTAAAGTTTTTCAATCAATATATCGTGATTTATAGTGTCGAATGCTTTCTTCAAATCAATAAATATGCCTATAGAATATAAGTTTGAATCTAGTGAATCTTTAATCATTTCAATAAATTCTGTTAGGGCTAGTGCTGTCGAATGCTTTTTCCTGAACCCATACTGGCTGTCACACAGTAGTTTGTGTTTATCAATGTACTTGTCCAATCTGTCATTGAAGAGCTTTTCTAGGACCTTCGAGCATTGAGGTAAAATCGAGACAGGACGATAGTTTGAGAAATCATATTTATCCCGCTTTTGTAGAGAGGGATAACTTTCGCTATCTTCATTTTATCTGGAAACACTCCGCAGGAGAAGGATAGATTGCATATATGCGTAAGTGGAGTTACAATTGCGTTAGTGTTTTCAGTAATTTCATATCTAATTGGTTTACATCAACAGATGTCTTAGCTGTACAATTTTTCAGAATTGATCTAATTTCAGATTCGGTAACAGGAGTTAGTGTCATTGTGTCTTGGATTTCCTCATCCTTGTCAAGGTAGTCCCATCTTAGGTGTGAGGATTTAATACCCTTTGCTAGTTCTGGCCCAACATTCACAAAATAACTGTTAAAATTCTCCACAACCAATTCCTTGTCCTCTACCTTTTTGCCATTTATATTAAAGAATGCAGGGTACTCCTCCTCGGTGTCCTCCCAGAGACGTTCTTTATTATATTCCAGAGATTTCTGGTGTAATGTTTATTTTTCTAATAAAAGCTTTTCATAATACTCTTTTTTATGTTTCCTTAGTAAATTTGTCATTTTGTTTCTGTAATTTTTGTACCTAATTTCTGCTTTCTCAGTTCTTTCTCTCAGAAACTGTTTATACAATATATTTTTCTTCTTACAGGCATTTGCCAGTACTTTTGAAACCCAAGGTTTTCTCTCTTTGTTTTGCTTCAGTTTGTTCATTATTTTGACTAGACAGTGTTTATCATACAGGGAGTTTACTGTCCATAGAAAAGCCTCATAGGCTCTATTTGGATCTTTGTCTGTTAATACATGATCCCAATTCTGGTTCAACATATCTGATTCTAGTTTCTTTAGCCTTTTTTCGCTTTTAATTCTGATTTCTGTGTGTTCCAGGGTTTTCAATCTAGCCTGGTCCCTTATATCTAATTTGCAGTTACAAATAGCAAAAACTGGTAGATGATCAGTAATATCATTTATCATAATGCCACTAAATATTTCAGAATCTAATACATTAGTATACACATTATCTATCAAGGTGGCACTGTGTCTAGTAATCCTGCTTGGTTTTGTGATTAATGGTTGCATACCCATGGCATACATGGTGTTAATATAATCCTCTATTATAGAGCTATTATTTGGATTTATCAAGTCAATATTAAAGTCCCCATACATAAAAACATTTTTCTGGTTCATATTGACAAGTAATTCACCCATACATTTACTAAAAACATCAATTTGCGAATCCGTGCTCTGTACACACAACAAATAACCGTATTTTTACCTTTCAACCTAGGAATCTCAATTGTAAGGCATTCCATTACATTTTCCACAACAATTGATTTGCATTCTAGTACCTGGAAGTTTATGGCCTCATCAATATATAGTCCAACACCCCCACCAGCTTTATTCAGTCTGCTCTTACACACAAAGTTGTAACCCTCCATGTAGAAGTCCTTGCCCTTTTCTTCTTTAATCCAAGTTTCCGATAGTGCGATGATGTTGAGCGGATTAGCAAATGACAGAAGGTATTCCTTTATTTGGTCAAAGTTTGCATATAGACTCCTACTATTGAAGTGGATAATGGACAAACTCCCTTCCATTTTAATGTTCTTGTTAAATTTGTCTAAAGTAAAGTAGTATCATGCGTTTGTTTCGTTGTAGAAAAAATGGTTGTCCGGATCAATTTCTTCATTAGGGTCTATTCCTGAGTTTTGGTGACTTGTTGTTAAAAAGCCAGTTTCCTGAACTACAGTTTGGTTTATCAGATAACTGCTCATAGAGATTTGTCAGGGATTTTAACCTGCCTCAGTGGTCAAAATTCTCCAAATCCCCCATCATCTTGATCAGCACCGGTCTGGTAGTTTCCGGTGACCCATTTGGTTTGATGAAAATTCTGCAGTTAGCCGACCAAGTGCTGTGTATCTTCCCGCTTTCTTTAGTTGACGAGCTTTCCATGCGATGGTTGCATTGTGCCTGGTGAGGTTTTCATTTATGAAAACATTGGATCCTTTGAGATTTTTCCTTGCTTCAACAGAGAGATTTTGTGCTTGTTGCTTGTAAGTCGTAGTAACACGGCCCTTGCTGCACTCTGGTCTCCGCTTCCCTCCTTTTCGGTAGCAGATAACATGAATCCACATTGCTGGGGTCCAGAGAAATACTTTTGGTCGAAGGAATTCCATCACCTGCATTTCCACAGATTTATTGTCCTCCTCGCCTCCATAAATGGAGTCGCCGCTGCTGCCCTGGCATAACTCCTGGGTTTGATTTTGAGCCCTGTCAGGATTACATCATTACGTTTCTCTTGTTGCTCCAGCTCCTCCAGTTTGCTTGATAAAGATTGAATCTGTGTGTCTTTCTTGGCAATCTCCTTTTTGAGATCACCGTTTTTCTTCAAAAGCTGGTCCAGCTGCTCCTTCATACTGTCCCACCTCTCCCTCATTTCATTTCTCAATTCTTCGAGGGTCTCCACAATTGTTGTAAGATCCGGCGGGCTTGGTTTGTCGCTTGGTTTGTCGCTTTTCCCCGTTCTACCCATTTTCTTAGTTCAGAAAAAAAAAAAAAGGCTCTATTACAGAGTTTGTGAGAAAGTTTATCACTCAGCTTTTCTTCTGACTCTGTTGTTTTCCTGTATTGCCTGTATTACGTGCAGTCGCTGTTCGGAGTTGTTGCTCCTTCAGTGACCATGACTCCATTTCAATCTTTTTCAGTTAAACAATCATTACGTGCAGGTTTGACAACTTGCTTAGGATGTGACAAAATTTAACGCGGAAAATCCACAGTGGTTTTTTCGTGAATTAAACATTTTATAGAATTTATTATTCACTCGCCTAAACATTTCATAAAGGAAACTAACACGTTGATCAAGAACAATGATTGAAATCGGGTCACTAATCCGATCCGTTTCAAGGGATGTTTTCCGCCCCTCCCCAGTTTTCTGTCCACCGCCTGCCACTGCTCGAGGTCTTTCCACTTTTTCCTCACATCACCCTCTGAGCGAAGCCTGCCTGAGTCAGAGCAACTGTTAATCGCCACCGTTATCGTTGTTCAAGTTGATTTTTTTCTTTTGTTCGTCACGATGTTGGACTGCTTGGCAGTGAGTGTTGCCCTGTGCTGACTGTACAGGCTACAGCTCGATTAATTTCTGGATTTCGATGTCAGTGAAGTTTCCCTTTCTTTTTCTTTCCTCCATAGTTGCCGCAAACAGAAGCGATAAATTAGGCTACAAAGATGCAAGACAGCGGAAGGTAACAATCCCCCAATCCCAAACCAACCCTTGACCACTCAAGCGCTAAGCACTCACACACTTGATTACTCTCAGCTGCTAGTAATTCCCCTTATTCACAATGTGTCACTCAACTTTCTGTTTACTTCCAGGTTAACGATTGCAGGGTATCGGCTGGATTTCTTCCATGGAGATTCTATGCACTGTTCCAGAGTCCAACAAACGTTATTTAAATTTGAAAGGTAAAGTTAACAGTAATACTGTTTTATGTTTTACAATCCTTTTTTTTTTGATAATGTTATCCGTCTTTTATACTTTACCATTCGGAAATTATCTTAAATTCGGCTGGGAATGTATGCTAGAAACCAATGCTAGTGATGCTGCTGTTGTCTGCCTGTGTGTATCACAGGGTTATTTTTGTCAATTTCTTTAATTTATAGACGATCAAGTGGCGATGCCAGGGAGTCGGTTTTGTTTTGAAACTAGAATTCTTTTAACTGTTGAATTTATTTGAATAATAGAATAATGATAGAATATTAGAATAATAGAATAGTGATAGAATCATCCAAACTAATCATTGTTGTATATTTAGGACCACAATAAAAAGAAGTCCCCAGGATTTTTTGTGTTATCATTTTAGCTTAAATGTGTGACTGCACCTTGTTCTGTTTATATTTCTGTGTAAGTGGCTTTCAACCTTTTTCATTTCAAGGTCCATCATTTATTTGGCATTTGAGCCACAGACTACCATGTGATGAGATTTAGCCTCTCAGACCCAAAATTTAGAATATATTATAATCCTCAGTGGATATCAATTATTGTTTTTTCCCCCTAATGTATCACAACTCACTGTGCTGACTCTTGGTCAAAGCTCTTAATCTAAACCTTTTCCATGTATTATTCTTGCTCTTTTCAGGGTATGAAATTCACAAAGTCCCTTGCCCATCTGCCGCAAATGCGTTTCAATGATGTTGAAAGAATGGTGGCTGAGTTTTCACACACACCACGTTCCAAACAGGACAAAGGCTACAAGTTCTTCATTGAACAGTACCTGTTTGATTATGAAGGTAAAGTGCTTTTGTCTTTTTTAGTAAAACATCAGCCTCACATATTGTTGATTAAGTTACTGTATCTCCACCTGCAAAGACCTTACTGCTGTCTGCTACAGCAGTGGTTCTCAAATTGATATATATATTAGGCCGTGGACCCCAATCTGAATAGGTTTTGAGCCAGAGACCCTGCAGAAGAGAAGAAGACGATTTGTGTAAACGTTTGTCATAATAATTCCCAATTGTTCACTATTGTTACATTTTAATTATTCTTTTGAAAATTGCCAATCTACAAGCTCACGGCTCTGAGATGAGATTTATAGTGGTTAATCTGATTTTGATGCTATACTAATTAATTCTTTTGGACAACCCACTCAAGGACCCCACTTTGAGAACTACATAATCAATATCATAAAATATAAGTCAGTAATATGCATGCTTAATCTTGCACACTTCTTCCCAAACAATGGAACACAGTGTCTAATGTAGTTGACCATGCTGTGACGGTGAGAGGACGAAGTCACCATTCAATGAGGAAAAATGAGGAAGCTTACTCAGTTCAGGTTTCTCAAAATGAATAGTTGTTATCCTGCTGCTGTTGCAGATGGTTTTCCTGCAGTTGCAGATGAGACTTTGCGGTGTTACCAGTTCCCACAAAGTTGCATGAAGTTGCATGTATTTCTGTATGTTTCTCAGTCTGTCAATGATTTGTGTTGTTAAACTCCAAAACCTATGTTACAGTTACATATCTTTAAAAACATGATTTTTTTGGTGGACAAATGAAAGACTGAGAAATATTCTGTTCGATCAAAATACATGTGTTTTGTATGTTCTGCCCGGACCGTGGCTTAGCAGTCCATGTATAGCAACAACACTTATTTTTATGGGTCAAGTAGGTTTGATAACTTTTCACCCAATAAATGAAATCATCATTAAAAACTGAATTTAATATTTGGATTAATCTTTGACAAAATTATTTGATGATCTAAACATTTTAGTGTGATAAAGATGCAAAAAAATAAGAAATCAGGAAGGGGGCAAATATGGTATCAATATGCGAAGACATAAAACTTAATTTTATTACGCTTTCAGTGGTGTAGTCCCAACAGCGAATGACTAATTAATGATGGGTCAAGTTTTGTCTCAGCATTTCGCTTTATCTCTACTCTCCAGTTGATGCAACAACTGTGAACAAATATTAAGCACTGGCGGTCTGCAGAAGTTCCCCCGCCATTACATAAAACAAATGTTGAAGTTTTTATTGATGGACATACATGGACGGACGACAAACGGATGGAGTCTTATAATTATATCTCCGTGCTAATTTTGGCGGCGGGATTAGGGCCTGGAACTGAAAATGTTATGTGGCCAAACAAATTGTCGTAAGTTTGTGGTGATATTTTAGCCAGTGACCTTGGAAAAATATATAGTCCTTTAGACATCACTTTTATGAGATGCATGTCCAGAAAAAATTAGGAGCCTGTAACTGAAAAGAAGTTGATGATATAAAGCAAAATGTAAAGTTTTTGTGATATGTTTGGCTAAAAGATCTTGAAAAAATAGCTAAGTCACTTTTAGCATGTCATTTAGCTATGGGATGTAATGTCCAGTGAAAAAAAATTAGGAGCCTGTAAACTGAAATAGTGAGTCAGCTAATGCAAATGTGTTTTCAGATATTTTAGTTGCACTTAGAAAAATAGGCCAAGGTCACCTTTAGTGCTGGTTTGTAGGCCTTTATGAGATGCATTCAGTAAGGATATGAGCCCAATCAAATAGTTGATGAGATAAAGCAAAATGCTTTTTGGTGATATATAAGCCAGTGACCTTGAAAAAAATAGTCAGGTCACTCTAGGCATGGTATCAAAGGCCTTTTATGAGATGCATGTCCAGTAAAAACAGGAACCTGTAACTAAATAGTTGATGAGATGCCAAAATGTCTAAGTTTTGGTGATATTTATTTTTAAATACGTTTGATGTTATGTTTGATAGAATATTAATTAAATGTAATAAGTACGAGTAAGCTTCTCAGATTCTTACGCATGTTCAAGTATGCTTAGTTGTCATTGATTGCCTAATTCCTGTGGGTCCTGTTTCGGTATACTACTGCATTATACTGACTTGTTTATAAACAAACTTCTAATAATTTAAAATTTCTGAGACTGCTTTATTTATATTATATATTTATATGCTTACAGCTTAAAAGTTTCAAAAATGAAACCTGCAGGTATGAGTATAAATAATGCCCAGCAAATTGTGGCAGAATTGCATCACCATATTTGTGCTTCAGTAAAGTAGGTTTGTAAAGCAGGTAAAGTTTGTTTAGAATCAAATAATATTCAACATTGATAGAAACTTTAATTTTACTAAAAGTCAATGCAGTACTCTCAACAACAGGAATTGGACAAATTAGCTTCCTTTGTGTCCTCCAGCCATCACAGCCTCTGTTAACTGCTCCAGTTGCTGATCTGCTGTGATAAGTCGCCAGTAATGGTCATCAAAATGGGTTCAATTTTGCCAATGTAGGTCTTTCAGCCATGCTTTGCTGCTAAAGAAGGACGGTTTCGACGATGTCATTCTTTGGTTTTTGATCCTTTGCAGGTAAGTCGTTCCCAGACAACAGGACTCCTCTTCTCCCTGCCCATTTTGCAAAAGTCCACATAAATATTGAACTTTTATAGGCCTCACTAAAAATAGGAAGGCCAAGGTGTGAATTATTGCATTCTACAACCTAATTCCAAATGAAGGACAAAAATTGTGAATAAAATCAAAAACGCAATGACTTTCTAAATCACAATTGTGCCAAAGCATTCTATTCTCACACAGAACAGGGAGATAACATAGCACAAATGTTGAAACTGAGAAATTTTTATACCTTAGCCACAAAATGAGCTTCATTTCAAATTTGATGGCCGCTTCTACTACCAAGGCCATGCTGTTGTTGGAATAGCTGCAGTAAGTGGTTATGCTATCTTCTGAGGGGAGCAGCATGTTGCTCTAAAACCTTTATATATATACCTTTTCAGCATTCATGGTGCCTTTTAAAACATGCAAGTGGCTCACACCATAAAATGCATCTCACACCATGAGAGATGGCTTTTGAACTTAAACACTGATAACAGAGGGTGGTCTTTTTCTCCTTAGTCTTGGAAAGAGGCCCATGATCTCAAACAAGAATGTCAAATTTGGACCTGCCTGACCACAGGACACTTTGCCACTTTTGCTAGCGAAATTCATTTTGAAATGAGCCTGCCCACAGAACAACATGGCGCTTTCAGGATCATGCTGAATAATGGCTTCCTTTTTTAGCGATAGAGTTTTAGGTATGCCTGTGGATACATGACGGTGTTTACAGGACAGTGGTTTCTTGAAGCACTCCTGGGCTCAACACTTAGTAATGTCAGCATAGTAAATCATGTCGGTGAGTGATGCAGTGCCTGAGGCCTGAAGATCAAGGTGACATCTGCAAGGTTTCTTCGGTTGTCCCTCATAGAGATTTTCCAGTTTCTAAATTTTTCAAGACATGACATTACTTATAATTCTTCAAAGTTTTTGCAATTTGACGCGAGTAACATTGTTTAGCAATTCACAACTTTTTACGTGATTCTCAGGTTACATTTCCAATATCTTCATCAGAGAGACTAGCCTTCAAGATGGATCCTCGGAATACCATGTTACACACCCGATTAAAGTTTAATTACTGTTAAAATTTCATGATTCTCATTCATTAATGTTTTTTTTGCTCAGAAACCCAACTTTTGAGACCTGTATTATAGCACTCTTGAAAATAAGCTCATTTCAGATAAAAATGTAAAGACCCCTAAAGCTCAACATTTGAAAACGTTATCTAAAGCCCATTGTAAATAACATATTGGCTCATGATCTGGAAAATCATTGTATTTTCGATTTTATTCACACTTATACCTTTGTCCCAAACTATTTGGGAATTGGGGTTGTAATTATTGCTATGCTGTTGTAATACACAATGAGCCAAAACAACAAATGATGCAGCCATGAAGCTTTCTTCTATATAAAACAATGCAAGCAGGAAATCCTATACCAATATTCTCTAAATCGACAATTAATCTGTCATCATGTCGCTCCCCTGTCAATCATGTTCAGTGCGCTTGACTGTTATTTGGCCGATGCCCGGATGCTCCCTCTCGTGATGGAACTCGAGCCACAGAATGCTGGCTGCAGCACTCGAAATGGCCACTGGTGTCAGTTATGACAAGGAATTTCTGAAAGCTGCACACAGCTACTTCATTTCATTGAACAAATCGTTTTGTGCATTCCCATCATCCCCAGCATCATGCACATTTTTTTTTTTTTTGGTCCGAAGCTGCAGTCTGATAGATCATGTGATTAAAAAAGGATGAGCTCTTCCTTCAATGCTCAAAATCTTACAAACTGAGTGTTCACCGGGTTGAAAATAGCATGATGGTTGCAAAACACTTGATGGTACGCGGTCATCAGGGGCGGCGGCACACCAAAATCCACTGGGAAAGTAAAATTCTGACCGCGACTGGCCTACCACTGGCCGGCCTTACCACTGGCCCAATCCATCCCCAATTTACAGCATGGAGATGGTATTTATTTTTTCCTGATTATAGCTCGCTAGTTAGTATACAATGCACCCCACCACCCCACACATTATAATATTTTCCATCCAGCGTCAGAGAAACATCAGATAGGATATGTCCATGGACACATGTGCATGTCAATTGATTTTGTCGACCAGATGTGATTTAAAATGACTGAGACTTGTCCAATCTTCCCCATCACATGCATGCAAAATCCTCACTGTACAAAGGTAAAATCAAGTGAGCAATTTTGGCAATTTAAATTCTAAGGAAAAAACTAATTACATCACCAAAACCATGCAATTTCCATAATTGTATGTCCTCTAGATGTGATGAAACATAGGCCAAATTGCCAAAATCTAATCAATCAAGAAAAAAACGCATTAGATTATTTATTTATTTATTTATTTTTGAAAATACTTTTTTAAGACAAAATCAAATGTTTTCAGTATCAGTAAAATAACAACTGGTAGATTGCTGCGCCCACTGATCTGTGCTGAGAGTGTTGTTATTCTGACACGAGTTAAATGACAGCTGTGTGTGTGGAAAACCACTCTGGTCCGTAATCGCGGTGCAGATACAGACGGGTTTGGAGCTGACGAGAGGAGAGAAAAAAGAGAGTGAGGGGCAACGCAGCCGTAGAAGCCGCTGTAATGACACCGCCCCCGCTGAGGAGGAACTATGAAGAACTCAGCTGTATTGTTATGCTAATTCGCACCTAGTAATAACGTCAAGGCTTGAGCTAACTGTTTTCCTGTCAGCTCACCTGCATCACTAATTGACGCCTGGTTGTTTCGGAATAAATCCATGATTTTTGACCATTTTGATGCACCCTCCTCCGCTTCTTCTTCATTCTGGCCTTTTCGGGCCCTCCTTTCTCCTTTCTCTTCTTGCCTTCCATCTTAGAGTGTAAAAAAATCCGCTACTTCAACCTGCCCGCTTTCTCTCTGTCTGACGGCCGCTCATTCATCCCCATACGTTCATCGGATAAACGCAGAGTGATACGCAGTTTCCATTTCCCATGAGGCTTTGCTCCGACCATTCTACATTAATTTTTGAACAAACAAACAAATTTTATAACAGTAAATTTGATATTTGTGGTCATGAAAGTTATGTAACATCTGAATAAAAAGAATTAGATCAAGATAGGAGGCTAAACAAAAATCAGTAAGCTGGATTGATGAGAATGAGCCTGACACTCGAGCAACCATGAGTGACATGTAGAGAGTAATCAAGTGTGATAAATACTCATCGGAATTGGTGAGTAATGATTATAGAATATCTTGGAAAATATCCTGTAATGATGCTGCTCAGTACCCCCATTTTGTGGGCCGACTATGAACGTCACACGGGCGTGCAAGGCAGCCTATGGGCCGATTTCTTGGAGATTTTTGGACAGTCGACTGCGCATTCTCGCGGTCGTCCCGATAGTCTCTCCGCCCCTGCGTGTCATGGATAATATATTTTTTGAGGACATGGCAGTTTCAGGTCACGCTCAGCAGCTTACTTTCAATTCAGCAATACCAAATGAAAGACCTGCAATAATTGGACTAGAAAGTAAAAACATCCTAAAGGAAATTATAAGTATATAGGCAGTTAAGAACTTAAGCCTTCTGTTGTCTACAGTGGGTATTGGTTTGCACTTAAGTCCGGGTCCGGCCAGAGTCCTGCAGGTGCATCCGAAGGTGAAAGAGCCAATCAAGTCCCTGCAGGTAAACCTCTACAACACTTATTTTTACATGCTGTCTTTTTATTGCTTTTTTCATCATGACCCTATGCAGAATTGTGTGAGTGTACTCTAGTGTATGACCACTGACAAGTATAGTTTACCAATCAGGTTGGACCATGATTAATTATATAAATATTATGTCATGTTATTCAGACTACAAGCATTTCCCACTGAATCTTGATAACAAAAATGACTAAATAGTCAAAAGGTGACAATATAATTTAACTTACTTTGACATGCATACGGTGCATCTTAATACCGGATTTAAATTGTAACCGCCATGATTGGTCTAAGATTTCTCAAATGTAGGCTGAAAGAAAAAATTAGGTGTAAAGGTAGTAGGTCACTTAAAAATGATTATTTAATTACGTTTTCTGCTTGCAGAAGTGCTATAAACAAAGCTTAGACATGGAAGAAAGGCGCAAGTCTTAATTTTGCTATAATCAATGTAATATTTTTGGTAATTTCTAGCCCATGAAGTATTTTCATGATGTGAAAAAAGGATTGTTCAATAATTATGCGCACTTGCTGTAGTGTTTGAGCACTTGTTAGTTTGTGAGGTATCTGTTGCATTAAACTCAGCGAAGTTTATACTGCTGGGGCTTGCAGGTTACGGTAAGTTGCTCACAGACAAATACAAAATAGCAAATCTGGGTAAAGTGTGTGTTACTTGTCATTCCAGTGTGGTGTCATCTCACGATTTAAGGCTTTTGTCCCACCACAAGTGTTTTCATATCATGGCATGTTCAAAAAAAAAAAACCCATATTGTTTTCCAATTTTACTCAACAGATGATCCATTTTAAAAATAAAAACAAAATCACAGTATTTTTTGTTGTCAATGAGCAAAATTTTTGTATAGATATCAGAGATTAGCTACATGTGTTTTTTTTTTTTTTGTACAGGAGTATATGAACGCGCTGGAGGAAAACAAGAGAAACTACCATTCTTTCAATGGCCACACTTGGTACAAAAAAATGCTTTTCCAATTAAAATACAGTGGATAGAAAATGAATACACTCCCCTTCAATATTTTTATGTCTTGTTGTGTCACAGAATGTAAATTTAATGCATTAAAATGGGACTTGTTTTTTCCTGACCCAAAGAACACAACATACCACATGAATGCAGTGAAATTATTTTAATTTGAAAAAAATGAGTGCATTTAATGAACAAAACTGAAATTTCCAATTTTTTAAGTATACACCCCCCCTGGATAATACTTGATGAAGCGCCTTTGCAGCAATTACAGCTCTAGTCTTTTGGTGCTCTGCACAAGGTTGGCGCACCTGACTTGAGATCTTCTCCCGCTCTTTCTTGCAGAACTGTTAAGCTGAGAGGTTTGTTGGTTTGCGCCGATGGACAGCAACTTCAAGTCTTTCCACAAGTTTTCAATTGATTTAGGTCTTGGCTTTTGGCTTGGCCATTCCAGTTAATTCACCTTGTTCTTACAAGCCATTCAGTGTAGTTTTGTCTTTGTGCTTTGGGTCATTGTCGCGGCTGGAATATGAATCTTGGACCCATTCTCATCTCCCTTGCAGACTCTTCAGGTTCTTCTCTAGAATCTCTCCCTGTATTTGGCCCCATCCATCCTCCCTTTAATCTTGACAAGTTCCCCAGTCCCATTAGATGAGAAACATCCCCATAACATTATGCTGCCACCACCATGCTTCACAGTCAGGATGGTGTTTTTTTGGTGATGAGCGGTGTTGAGGCTAACATAGCGTTTGGCATTCATGCCAAAAAGTCGACCAGGTTTCATCAGGACCACAAAACGCTCTGATGGTTTGTTGCAGGTTCCCCAAAATGCTCCTTTTTGCAGATTTCAAGCGACCTCCCCTGTTGGACCTTTTTGAGAAATGACTTTTTCTTAAGCACCTTCCATACTGGCCAGATGTGCAATATCTTTGATATAGTTGTATGATGAACAAGTTTCCCTCTGGCCATAAAACCTGGAGCTCTTTCCATGTTGCCATTGATCTTGGTAGCCTCTCTGACCAGTTGTCTTCTCTCCCAGTCATCCAGTTTAGAGGGACGCCCTGATTCTGGCAGACAGTGAGTGGTGCCATGCACTTTCCATTTCTTAATTATGGTCTTAACAGTGCTCCAAGGTATCTTCAAAGCCTTAGAAATCTTTTTATATCCTCACCTGATGTGAACTTTCCCCAACTTTGTCCTTATATCCTCACCTGAGTGTGTGTACCTTTCACAACTTTGTCACGGACTTCTTTTGCAAGATCTTTGAGCCCATGTTTTGCCCTTCCAGTGACACCTGCTCTTGCATACTAAGGGACCATGGTAACAGCTGTTTTATTCTGCCTTCAGTGACACTGCTCTTGCATTACCAAGGGACCGTGTCCAACAGCTGTTTTAATTCATGCTTTATCAAGTTAATTGCTGCGGATTCCTTTACAGGGGGCAATTAGCTATTGTTTGGTCTTGAAGGCAATTTGTCATTTCCTGAGATAGTTTATGCGATGATGGAGTAAAGGGGGTGGATACTTATCAAACCAATTTATTGCAATTGTTCATTTTTAATTAATGTTAAAACAATTTTTTCATTGGTTTATCACTTTGAAAAGGTGAAGTACTGTACATAGATTTGTAGGGAAAACACATAGATTAATTGCACTTTAATTACAGGCTATATGTCAAGTAAATCTGAAAAAATGTTCAGGGGTGTATTCATGTTCTATCCACTGTACATACATTTCCCAATTATACCCTTCTGACTGTATTCTTTTTAATTCTCTGAATGTGAAATATGCAAAGACTTGTTTCAAGGTCAGATTTATTTCTGCTCATTATTACTCATACGAAATGATTTTTATTTTTTTTAAATCATGCTGTCAAACTAAAATGATCTGATTTCAGGAGCTGCATTAGGACCTGCGATTGGCTGGGGACTGGGTACATGGGGAGTAAAACGAAAAGGAGATACGGAAGGATATGATTAAAACAATGCCCAATATTCCCAAATAAACCAGTACCTATTTCTCCGATCAGATCACTCTTTCCTTCTAGCTTGTGTTGGTGTGAGATCCTTTCCTTTCTTGGGAAACAGACAGAGCGAAGTCGGACCAGCCGCTGACAAAATGAGTACTGCAGACTCGAGTGTGATCATTTGTGACAAAGTTCTTCCGATATAGCTCGAATCCGCCTGTCGTTGTCTCTTGCCACGGGAACACAAAAACCCTCGCCCCCCATCTTTACGTGCACCCGCCCGCGCAACAAGTAGCGACCATAGTTCCTTTTGCCCCACATCAGCTCTATTAGCATGCGTAGCGTGGACTTCCGGCCTTAAACCGAACTTGTCTATTTCATTTATGAACTCCGCCCGCTCAAGAGTTCAGGTGTCCGGGTGACGCAGCAAGCTACCCCGATTCCAACAAACATTGCGCACCGCACACAACGTAGAAATCTGATCTTCTCGAGCTGATTTAATCGTTAAAAACGTTTTTCAAAAAAATACCCAGGAACATATTTGAATAATCAGGGCCGTTGCTTTTTTTTGGGCAAAAGCTGAAAAGAGGGTTTTCTTCTCCTTTAAACTTCTAAACTGTTCTGCATCATAGACTGTATAAAACAATGAAGATAGTCTCCATGACGACACCCATTAAGGGGTGTGTTTCCCAAACTCACGGATGCTGACTTACACAGTTGGGCCCATTGACTTTGAATGGAAGAAGCAACTACGCTTTTGGGAAACGCGCCCAAGTTCTGAGAAGCCGTTATGAAGCTCAGTGGTGCTCCCAGCTGTCTCCATCACAGCAGTGCCTCACATCCAAGAAAGCTGCAGGCGTCTTTATCAGATGTGTTTGACTTCTGAAATAATCTACTGCATAGCAGTATAATCTGACTGAAGTAACTCCTGGAGAGAAGTTATCGTCTGCTGCAGCAGATTTCTCAATGCAGACATTTCTGAACTTCTCAAACTTTCTGTAACTCAGGTGGGAGCTTTTGGCGCATTTGCTGGTCACTGTTTGGAGACCATAGACCAGATTGCACTGAATGGTCTTGTTGCAGTGCTGACGTGATTGGTTGCTTGCTGACATATGCCCTGGTGAATGAACTTGAGCTGGAAACCCTGAGGAGCAGGAGGTGAAGGTGCGCACAACATCTACACCACAAGATGGCGCTAGAGATTCATTTAGTCAAGGTCCCATTTTATGTTAAGTCGAATAAAATGTTTCAAGCGTTCCATTAGATCTTACTCATTATGTTTTGTCCTCGGGTGAATTATGTTGTTTTTTACATTCGGGGAAAAAAAAACGCTACCTTATTCCGCCTTTGACATTTCTGACAATTGTTATGTTTTTGTAAATATCTCACATATAATCGAAATGCAAAGATGATTAAAATACAACTGCCCATTGAGTCGTTCAAGAGTATTGTCATAATTGCAAATGAGACATTTGATTGGCTGGGGCCACGGTGCTGAGAGGGAATTGGACAATCGAAACTTATTCGCACATTCCCAAAACCCTCGACATCGACTCGGGCCTCAATGGTGGGACACCATGATAAGAATATTCCCCCACCAGTCAAATCGTGCAGTAGAAGTTCCAAATTATGGACAGTTTAATTCCTAATAGTTCCACTTAAATTAGGCATGTTTGGACGTGGACTCGCGAAACATAAAAATGTTAAAATACCAGAGTGTTGAAATCAACAAAATGGAATACACTAGGCAGCAAATAATAAACAAGTTACCAGGAAATGTACCTTGAGAGTTGTGCCTCCGGTGCGGGTTCCGCGCCCAGCCAAAACCCAGTTTTTCAAATGACTGTCTCCCATCGGAGTCGCCACGGGGTTTGTCGGAGTGACAACTTTGATTGACAGTTGGAGATTGTCGAATAAGTCTTCACCACGAGATGGCGCCAGAGAATTGTTTAGTCGTCGAAAATAATTAAGATGTTCGACTTGGTCTTACTTATGTCATGTCCACGGGTGTCATGTCCACGGGTTGCGTGAGTGTGTGTGTGTGTGTGTGTGTGTGTGTGCGTGCGTGCGTGCGTGTGTGTGTGTGTGTGTGTTTGCGTTGTGCGTGCGTGCGTGTGTGTGTGTGTGTGTGTGTGTGTGTGTGTGCGTGCGTGCGTGTGTGCGTGTGTGTGTGTGTGCGTTTGCGTGCGTGCGTGTGTGTGTGTTTGCGTGCGTGCGTGTGTGTTTTTTTGCATTACAAAGTGCACTACATCATTCTGCCTTTGACATTTCATACATTTGTGATCTTTTTTTTTCTCGTATACTGTAAATGCAAAGATAAACATCAAGCGAAGTCACATTATAAATACTATTGACCTCTGCCGAGTCTTTCAACAATATTGCTATCATTCCAAATGGCTACATTTCTAGCAGCTGCTACCTATGACAGCAGTTCTTGTCAAATTAAAATATTTTATTCACTTAATTTTTTTAATGTTAGGATTGAATATGAAAGTAATGCATATGTAAGAAGTGTTTTGTGTTGGAGACGTGTTTGGGAGGAGCTCAAGAGAACACAGATTAGACGTGAAAAATGGCTTAAATGAGGAGAAGATAAAAGTTTAGCTCAAAAGAAACTATTTGTGCTACCCAGGAGCAAAACATACAGTCCCTAAGAACAAAATGGCCAGTCAATGGAACATTTGTCTCCATAATATGATGGAAATTGATTTGAAAGGGGGGAATTGTCCATTTAAATATTGAACACAGCATTATACATTTTGAATCTTGAATACCACGGCAGTTTCAAGCAAAAGAATGTTGGTTTCTGGGGCGCACTGTTATCCCAACTGTCAGCAAATGAAGTTTGGAGAGGAAATATTTAAAATACAAAAAGGGACATCTGTCAATATTTACTCTTTATAAAAAGATGTCATATTATTTGTGCTGTAAGTTTTTTTTTTTTTTTTTTTTTTCGGGAATATGACCTGGTGCATCTATTGCAAGAGATTCATAACCTCATAGTTCTTGTCTCATAATGAAGTGAAACATACCAACAAAACAGGGGTGGGTCTCCCGAAAACCTCTTAACGCTAAGAACCGCTTTAAATGACTCTTAGGATTGTTCTTAATGTAACGTGGGTTTCCCAAAAACATTCATAACTAAAGTGTCTCTTTAGTTCGCTCTAAATTAACCCACGTAATGAGAGAACGTCTGTTGCTTAAGAATTTCTTTAAAAACACTTGTTAATCCTGAGATCCAACTTAATCGGGACAGACACCCACCGCAAAGCCCTGTTCAGCCTGGCTGCAGTCCAGAAACACGCCTCCTGCAGCTGGGGGCAGAACCAGGAAGTGCCTCCCGCTCTCTCTGTTACGCAGTTTCAGAGAAACGAAACTAAACTCTGTTTCTCAGAAAAACAGAAACAAACACTCTCTCTGTCAGTTTAAGCAGTGAAATGGCAGAAGCTAGTATTTCAGTGGATCAGGACCAGTTTATTTGTTCGATCTGTCTGGATCTACTGAAGGATCCGGTGGCTGTTCCCTGTGGACACAGTTTCTGTATGGGCTGTATTAAGGGCTGCTGGGATCAGGATGATCATACTGGTGTCTACAGCTGTCCCCAGTGCAGACAGACCTTCAGCCCAAGGCCTGTTCTGGGTAAAAACACCATCTTGGCTGAATTGGTGGAGAAACTGAAGAAGACAGGACTCCAAGCTGCTCCTCCTGCTCACTGTTATGCTGGACCTGGAGATGTGGAGTGTGATTCCTGTACTGGGAGAAAGTACAAAGCCGTCAAGTCCTGTCTGGTGTGTCTGGAGTCTTACTGTGAAACTCACCTCCAGCCTCACTACGAATACTCTCCTCTTAAGAAGCACAAACTGGTCAAAGCCACTGGAAACCTGCAGGAGAGGATCTGCTCTCTTCATGACAAACTGCTGGAGGTTTACTGTCGTACAGATCAGCAGTGTATCTGTTATCTGTGTGTGATGGATGTACACAGGGGCCATGATACAGTCTCAGCTGCAGCAGAAAGGACTGAGAAACAGGTAAGAACAGAACCTCCTACACATAACTGTAATACGGCTTACAACAATTACAGAAATCACCTTTGTTTTTATATACAGTTTTTAAAACCTGCTTTTAAATACAATAATTAATCTATTAATAATTAATCACATATTGATTATGGACATTTTATTTTGACATATTAAAGCATTAACAGAAGTACTGAACACTGCAGTATTTCCAGGTCTGAAGTCTGTAATTCAAAATCAGTCAGAGCTGCAGTGAATCTTCTCTCTCTATTCTCACCCCTCCCTGAATGGGAATCAACATAACAAGAGCAACCTGTTCACTCACACGTTTAGATACTAATCTAGTGCACGTCACCTACTGTAGCCTACACCAATTATATCAAAGGATTTAATTCAAAATATCAAAACATTGTTAAAGGAGCAGTGTGTAGAATTTAGATTGATATTTTGGCAGAAATGGAATATAACATTCATAACTACTTTTCTCGTAGTGTATAATCACGTGAAAACAATAATCTATGAGTTTCATTTTGATTAGAATAAGCTCTTTAAACCTAGATGGGAGCGGGTCCACCTCCGTGGAGGCCAACATGTTGCGCCGCCATTTTTTCTACAGTAGCCCAGAAAGTGAAAAAAGTTAATGAATAAAGCACTGACACAAGAGAGCGCCTTTCACGTTTTTGCAAGATTTGTGGCCACCGTAGGTTTTCTGAGAAAAGGAATGGTCAGTTGGTTGCAATCTATAATCTGACCACTAGATGGCTCTAAATCTTACACACTGATCCTTTTAACATAGCTGTATGATCTCATTATTACTATTTAAGAGTTACTAAAGAAAATGTTTTATCTGCAGAAGCAGCTGGGGGCGACACAGAGTAAATTCCAGCAGAAAATCCAGGAGAGAGAGAAGGAGCTGCAGGATCTGAGACAGGCTGTGCAGTCACTCAAGGTGGGTACTGACCAGAGGGGAAGACAACAGCTGGCTGCTGGAGGAGCCATTTCAGGGCTCAGTCAGGGCTCTCCTCCAGTCAGCCAGTGAGGAGCCCAGTGCTGGGCCACTTTCCAGCCCTGTGGGGCTCAATCCCACTGAGCCACACTGTGGGGAACAGGCTGTGTGGGGTCCCAGTAAGAGCTGAGTGAAAGGCCTATGTACAGCCGTCCTCTCTCTGTGTCTCCTAACAGCGCTCTGCACAGGCAGCAGTGGAGGACAGTGAGAGGATCTTTACTGAGCTGATCCGCTCCATTGAGAGAAGGCGCTCTGAGGTGAAAGAGCTGATCAGAGATCAGGAGAAGGCTGAAGTGAGTCGGATTGAAGGACTCCTGGAGCGACTGGAGCAGGAAATTGCTGAGCTGAGGAGGAGAGACGCTGAGCTGGAGCAGCTTTCACACACAGAGGATCACATCCATTTCCTCCAGGTATCATCACTGCCTCTCTGACAGTTTATACTGAGCACAATGTGCTTCTGTACATGTTGATTCATGTTAGTCATTTACAATCTGCTCCTGGTATCTGCATAGGAATCTGTTTTTAGTCTGTTCTCTCTATCTCTCCATCTGTCTGCAGAGCTGTCAGTCTCTCTGTGTCCCTCCTGGACCTGGAGACTTACCCAGCATCACTGTCAGGCCGCACCACTCTTTTGAGGCTGTGAGGAAATCTGTCTCTGAACTGAAAGAGAGACTGGAGGATGTTTTCAAATCAGAGCTGATCAAAGTTTCTGGAAAAGGTTGGTGAACAAACCCTGCAGCAGAGAGTGTGTTTGGCCACTGCACACAACACACTGGAGAGGCGCTCTGCCTAAGATTCACTTTCACATCATGAAAGGCACTTTCACAGGGTGTATAATATTAAGGAGAGGGATGAGTGACATTTCAGTCTGTGTCACAGGTTATATATCACACAGTGTGGAGTAACATTACAAACTCTCACAAGCTCCAAATAACCCAAAATGTGAGGTGTTTCTGTGTGAAGGAGATGAGGCCTCCAAAGCCGCTGGTATATTAGGGGGGTCCCCACTATTGATACCCCCTCCCTTTACATCTGTCTCCTGGAGGGGTGTGACATTTCTGAGATGAAACAGCACAGGTTGGATAAACTCCTCTCAGTTATTCAGTGATAATGATACCATTTTATTTTGTTTTATGTTTTGTTTTTCTTCTTCTTTAAATGTTTCCCTCGTGTTTCATCTCATCTTTGCTCAGGTTTGAGACAGCAGCTGAGACTGACACTCATACTGTATTCTGGTTGAGATCAGTTTTCGTTTCACCTGCAAACTTTTTTTTCCTGCGAAATTAGCATTCAGTGTCATTTCTCTGGGAATTTACAAAAAAAAAAAACAACCTTATAATCCGCTCAACTGTGTGGTAACCTCTCCGTCCCCCACCCTCTCTCTGTCTCTCTCTCTGCATGCTGGGAGTTTGGGGCTGTGAGAGTGTGCTGCTTTTGCTTTTTTTTTTTTTTTTTTCTTTGGTATTTGCATTCAGTGTTGGTGTGGATAGTCTTTTTTGTTTCTATACGTGGGGTTTTTGAGTACTGATGGCGTCTGGGGAGACGCCAGCCCTTTCTCTCCGGCATGGAGTGAAGGTTGTACCTGACCCAGCTGTAACTGTGGAGGAGGTCCTGCTTGCCGTAGGTGAGCTTGTTGGTCATGAACATTTGGCGTTTGCCTCTAGAATGAACAAAGCGATGGTTGTTTTCCTAAGAGAAGGGCGATTTGTAACGCAGTTGATTGAGAACGGTATTGTAATTAATGAGATGTTTTCACAAGTTTCTCCACTGGCCGTCCCTTCAACTAGGGTGATAGTATCTGGCGTACCCCCTTTTATTTCTAACGAGGCTCTCGAAAGAGAACTCTTGCGGTATGGTAAAATGGCGAGTGCGTTTAAAACGATAGGTTTAGGCTGTAAAAATGAAAAACGTCGTCATGTCCAGTCTCTACGGAGACAAGTATTTATGTTTTTAAACTCTCCTGCACAGTCCCTGGATATTTCATTTAGAGTCAAACATGAGGAGGGCTATTATATGGTGTATGCGAGTACAGGCAGTTTGAAATGTTTTGAGTGCGGTGATGTCGGACACAAACGCTTTGCGTGTGCACACTATAAACAGCGGACAGAGGGAAATGGGGAAGCCGCTCCGGTAGTAGAAGGGACGAGCGAACAGACTTCTCAAAACATATTCATGGCAGCGGATAGTATAAATGTCTTGTCTAAAAAAAGAAAAAAAAGAAGCTCAAACAAAAGTAGGTGAGACGGAAAAAATGACTAATTCGGATGAAGACGGTGAAGTCAGTGGGGCTGTTGCAGAGGTTGACCCGGCGCAGGCTAAGAGGGCAGCTGGAGAGGCGGTGGTGGTTGAGCCGCCTGTCATAGAGAGCCAACCGAATGACGACGAAATGGATTATGTTTCAGGCTCGGATTGCGAGTCAGTGGCAGAATCAGAATCCTGGCAGGAAGACGTATACACGATCGAAGAAATAAATAATTTTCTTGATGAGACTTTCGGAAAATCGGTTAAAGTGAAAGATTATTTCCCAGATACGGAAAAGTTTATTCGGTCGGTTACTGTTTTGAATAAACGTGTAGGCTTTGATCTGTTAGACGAGAAGAAGCGTTACAGATTGAAAAAGCATTTATCCCTTTTGAGGAAGGGTATTGCTTCTCGTAAAGGCAAAGGTCCTAAAAGGCTCAAAAATAAAATTATGTCATGATTCTGTATCACGTGGTGTTTTTCCTTATTCTGATTTTGTCACTGTCTCTACTCTTTGATTCGCTATGCAGAGCTTGAGAGTTGGATCTCTAAATATTAATGGTGGGAGGGATAAGCAGAAAATGGCGTTAATTTCGGAAGTATTTCAGCAGAAAAAATTGGATGTATTATTCCTTCAGGAAACCCATACTGATAAATCTAATGAAGTTGACTGGAAAATGTGGTGGGGAGGCAAACTCTTTCTTAGCCATGGGACTAATGTTAGTGCAGGGACAGCTATACTTTTCTCTCCAGGAAGAAATGTGAATATAATTTCTGCCTCAGAAATAACACATGGTCGGTTACAAATGGTGAAGGCCGAAATATCTGAACACTGTTTCTGCTTTGTAAATATTTATGTACCAAATGAAGGTTCAGAGAGAGTGGAGGCCTTTCAGATATTAAAAGACACTTTAATACAAGCTGATCAGAGGAATTGTTTGATCATAGGAGGAGACTGGAATTGTACAGTAGATTTTACTTTAGATAGGACAACTGAGGAGCCGCATTTGCAGTCATCTAGGTTTTTATCAAAAATACTTACTCAACTTGATGTAATGGATACGTGGCGGACAAAACATCCATTAGTGAGACGGTATACCTGGGTTAAGGTTCTGGAGGGTAGGGTCTCTGCTGCCAGGTTAGATAGAATATACTTGTCTCAGATTTTTAGGACTAAATTATTGGGGAGTTTCATTTATCCAGTCGGATTTACAGATCATCATCTGGTGACTTCAGATATCTCTCTTTCTCCTGGTGTGAAGGTCAGCTCATATTGGCATTTTAACAATAAATTGCTACAAGATAGTGTGTTTTGTGCTAAGTTTAAAGACTTTTGGACAGAATGGAAGAGTAAAAAGGCTGAGTTTGTGTCTTTGAGCCAATGGTGGGAGGTGGGGAAAACACAGGTTAGAATTTTTTGCCAACAATATACCTCTCACTCTACAACTAAGGTGAAGGAAGCTGTTCATGAATTAGAACAGGAGATTAGTACGATCCAGAGCAATCTTAGGAATTGCAGTGTGTCCGACCAGGAGAGGAGCCTGGCTGAGAAAAGGAAGGAACTTAGCGCCATTTTACAAGAGAGGGTAAAGGGTGCTATGGTGAGGGCAAGATTTATTGGCATTAGGGACATGGATGCTCCTAGTGCTTTTTTCTTTAATCTGGAGAAAACTGTTTCTCAAAAGAAACAGATGGCCTGTCTTCGTCTCCCTGATGGTAGGATAACCACTGATCCAGCTGAGATGAGAAGACAGGCTGTGGAATTTTATACTGCCCTCTACAGGGAGGAGGACTGTGATTCTGAATGTGCTGCAGAGTTACTCCAGGATCTGCCACAGCTGGGTGATGCAGAGCGCGTTACACTGGACTCACCAATTACTCTCATGGAACTTACAACTGCTGTGAGCCAGTTAGCACCAGGCAAAGCACCGGGGATTGATGGCCTTCCAGCTGATTTTTATAAACATTTCTGGACATGTCTAGGTGCGGACCTACTGGAGGTATTACTGGAGTGCCTAGAGAGTGGAATGCTACCAGTATCATGTCGCCGTGCAGCCCTTTCCCTGTTGCCAAAAAAAGGGGACCTAGCTCTCCTGAAAAACTGGAGGCCCGTGGCACTTCTATGTGCTGACTACAAACTGCTTTCGATGGTGCTGGCAAACAGACTTAAAAACTATCTGGAGTTGCTGGTTCATAAGGACCAGTCATATAGCATTCCAGAGAGGACAATTATGGACAACCTTTTTCTGATGAGAGATGTGTGGGAATTATGTAAAATGTATGGTTTAAATATTGGAATTTTATCTTTAGATCAAGAGAAGGCTTTTGACCGAGTGGACCATAAGTTTTTGTTTTCTACCTTAAAGGCTTTTGGTTTTGGTGAGGTATTTTTAGCATATGTGGGATTATTGTATAAGGGGGCCTCCTGTATGGTTAAGGTTGGTGGGGGTTTAAGCTGTCCTATTCCAGTGAGAAGAGGTATGAGGCAAGGCTGTCCAATTTCTAGGCAGCTCTATTCTATTGTTCTCGAACCTCTATTATGCCGACTTAGGGGGACATTAACTGGACTCTCATTGCCAGGACTGCCCCAAAGTCCACCATTAATAGTCTCAGCGTATGCTGATGATGTAAATGTTTTCATAAAAAGCCAACTTGATGTGGACATACTACAGGAGAATTTGAGATTGTATGAGAGAGCTTCATCTGCCAGGGTCAACTGGGAGAAGAGTGGGGCCTTGCAGGCGGGACAATGGGGGGAGGGAGCAGTTCCCGGTCTGCCAGGGGGTCTGAAGTGGGGCACAGGAGGGATGAAGGTGCTGGGAGTATTTTTAGGTACTGATGAGTATCAGAGACAGAATTGGGAGGCTGTGCAGGAAAAGGTATGTGCCAGACTATCCAAATGGAAATGGTTGCTACCTCAGCTGTCCTATAGGGGGAGAGTCTTGGTTATCAATAACCTGGTTGCCTCGACCCTATGGCACCGAGTCACTGTGTTGCCTCCACCACCGGGGTTGATGGAGGATGTGCAGAGGACAATTGTGGATTTTTTTTGGTCAGGACTGCACTGGATCAAAGCTGGAGCGCTCTAGTAGTAGTAGTAGTAGTTTATTGACAAAGAAAGTCCATCATACATATACATAAAATATTATATTATACAAAATAATGCATCGCATCAAAAATATACTTTGGTGCATAAATTAAACTTGTGCTAAATCGGTCTATAGTAAAATTAATACTTGGGTATCTTTCCCTTAAAAATCTGAGATGATTACAATTTTCTATAACATGTCTTTCATCCTGAATTTCATCCATGCCACAATCACACTTTCTTTCGTCTCTGGGTATCCTAGACCAACGGCCAGTTTCAATCTTTAACCGATGAGCCCCGAGCCTAAAACGAGTAAATTCTAATCTATGGAACTCCTGCACTACATTCTCTTTATATACCTTATGCACGGTTAAATCAGGATTATGCAAAATAGATGCATGCCGAACCATGAAGGGGGGCAGGGACTGATAGACATTCCCTCAAGGATTAAGGCTTTTAGGCTTCAAGCAGCACAGAGGCTGTTGTATAAGTCAGGCCTTAGCTGGCACGACACAGCTCGACTTTTGCTGCGGAAGGATTGGATTGGACAAGCAGCTGTTCTTACTCCAGCCGGACATGCTGGATCTCACAGGACTGACAAGCTTCTATCGCTCAGTCCTGGTTTCATGGAAAACTTTTAGGGTGTTTCGAGAACCAGAGCAAGAAGCGGGAATGTGGGTGTTTGAAGAGCCATTGTTTGGATCTTTTTTTTCATGACAGCAGAAAGTCTCTCCTCTGCTAGCCTGCATGCCAGACTGCGGGAGGCAGGCTGTGTGAAGCTGGGCCACCTGATGAAGAGACCTCTGGACCAGCTGGCAGAGGCTACGGGTATTCATTCAACAAGGCTGTTGAGGAAGGTGGTGTCAGAAGTCATCTCGTCCCTGCCGGGACATCTCAGAACATTTGTACTCGACCGGACCACCATGGAACAATGGCATGAGGAACATGAATGGCGTTTTCCATCACTGAGGGTCTCCCCTGCCGTTGGGGAGTGGGAGGAGGAGAGAGGTCTGTTTCTGTCTTTCCAGACTTTAGTATTGGGGACATTTCAGGCAGTTAGCAAGAAGGCCATCTACTACACTTGTACAAAGGTAACACACATGCGGGCTTTGGCGACAATGAGAGAGTCGAGGTGGGCCGGGTTTTTTGGTCCAAGCTTTTCCCCGAAAGGCTGCTGGCGGTCCCTATACAAGCCACCTGTTGATAAAAGAACAGGTGACCTCCAATGGAGGATCTTGCATGGGGCTGTGGCTACAAACCGGTATCTGGCGCATATTGATCCGAGCACAGGGGAGGGCTGTCCTTTTTGTGGTCAGAGGGAGAATTTGGAACATCTGTTTATCCAATGTGCTCGACTGGAAGGGCTTTTTAACTTTCTTTGGAATTGGTTTCAGGGATTAGGCTTGGCTTTTTCCTTTGAGAAGTTCATTTCTGGTCCAAAGTACTCGGCAAGGAATAAAGTGCTTCATGTTCTGGTTAACATGATTGTGGGAACAGCAAAGCTTTCAATTTGGAAAAGTAGGAAGACTTGTATCAAAGGTGTTGGATCGGTTGACCCTTTGTTTATTTTCAAAGGGCTGATGTCTGCTCGCTTAAGAGTTGAATTTGAATACTACAAGCTCACCAATAATTTGGATAGTTTTACATGCTCATGGGGGGTTGGGGAAGTGTTATGCTCTGTGCAGGAAGGGTTACTAATGATTCATTTTTGATTATATACCTGGGTTTACTGTAATTTTCTTTATCTTTTTTGCTTTTTGTTTATTTTTTGATCACGGTAGATGTGTTGTGGTGACATCACAAGGTAAATAAAGTGCGTTTTAAATCTCTCTCTCTCTCTCTCTCTCTCTCTCTCTCTCTCTCTCTCTCTCTCACTCACTGTTCCAGCGCATTCTTCGTGCAAGTGTGGTGTCGAGATAGTCTATTCTCCCATGCGCGTAAGTCGAACAAAGCGCGTAGCTGCGCGCTTTTCAGCCTACGCGTATTCTCCCCTCGACTTAAGTCTGTGCATTACGCGCCCCGAAGGCAGTTACTCACTGAGGGGTCTATTCTCCCATTTGCGCCTATGTCCTTTTTTATGCGATTCGAGTTACGCGCATTTGAGTTACGCGTATTCTCCCCTGCGTGCTTCGATCACGCCCACAGCGCTTAACTTCAGAATGTAGGCGGCCTTATGAAAGAGGTGTGACTAATCCAAAAGAGAGGCAGACTCTGTACCAAGCTCATTGATTATGGGTATCAGGAAAACATGGAACAAGGATTTTTTGATTAACCATACAAATGCAGTTGTAATCCATGGAAAACGCAAACCAGACTTTAAATTTGAATATCGTCAGCCTGTTGATAAAACCTCATATCTCCAAACTGATAAGAAACAAAAACTCGCATGTCCACTATTCTTACATGCAAATTTAAACATGTTTTATTTTATTATATTTTAAATTACATTTATCAATTTATATATTTTTTTATGTAATATTCTATTTTTTTTTAATTTTCCTGTGAAGTTTATCATTTTGAAAATACGAGGTTTTATCAGCAGGCCGACGATGTACATAACAGTAGGCCTATGTATGTCTGTGCCAATTACAAGAAGTAATGCAGACATCTCTTTTTTATTTCTTATTCTAGCCACCATGACATTAAAGCTATGCAAACAAACTAATTGCCGCGATAATGAAATAACAAATAAAGAATTTAGCGCTGCAGCGCAACCAGAGCACTGAAAATGTGCCCCACCTACACTAGCCTGTTTGTTCCATGGAAGACAGGGAAGAAGACAAATAAAGAGAACATTCTAGTCACACAAAAATAACCATCAAAGACAGTTTATATGATATAATTTAGAAATTGCGCACTTGAAATCTCAGACTACTCCGATGTCAGGTTTGCAACTAAAGGACATGGCAACGCTTTAACAAACAAAGGATTCTTACCGCGCACGCGGTCACCCCCGAAACCGCCTCAACAATCACACAATTCCATATCCGTAGCCTATTATGTCCCATTTGATTCGAGCGACACATTCACTTGAACTTGTGCCTATAGTACTTTATTGTAATCAATTATCCCATTGACTGATAATGATTCTTCCCATGTCGGCTATTCTTTATTGGCTAAACTTGATAAACAAATGGGTAGTGCTTTGGTATTGGCCAGGGTAGGGCTCAATCTAGAGTATTTAATAATATCTTTATTCACACATTAAAATCCACAGTATTATCAATGGTTAAAGAACTAGGCTGATCCGAGGAAGAAAGCCGCGAATCGTTCTGGATGTAGCTTCGGTGGGGAGATGTTAGCGCAGTATCCCCGATTTAAAGCATAAATGGAGAGATCTGCGGGGCGCTGTAAAAGCCAGGCTCTCTGCACACCGGAGAAGTGTGCACGCAACAGGTGGTGGGCAACCATCATCCCCTGTGCATTTCACTGCACTGGAGAAGGAGGTGGCATCCACTCTTTCTGCAGTGGAAGTGCACGGAGAAGAACTTGTAGTGGATACGGATGAAGGAGGGTTACGTAAAATGGTCTTTTTTTCTTTTCTTTTTTTTTGCCTATACTCAAAGTATCACTGTGATAGATACTGGAAACAAGCTTAATATGGTTTCAAATATTTATTGTATGTTTTGGCATTTCAAGCAGTTGCGCAGTACATAGGCGTCATGGGCCGAGCCAGGGAATTTGGCGCAGATGCTTAATATGCGCGTATCATGATCGCACACAACCTGAACATTAATGCTGTGCCGGCGTCTCACGGTCTCTGTGCATATTCTCATTAGTGGAAGGGGTTCTGATAGCAACGTGAGTACAATCAATGGCTCCCACAACACTGGGGAACCCGGCGACCAGTGAACCCCCTTAACTCTCCGTTTATGAAGTGGCTGATGTGGTGCAGCATAGCGTCAACCAACTGTGTCAGACACCTTGACACAGACGCCTGTGATATGTGCATGACATCACCAGCCACTCTCTGGAACGACTCAGATGCCAGGACCGACAGCGCAGTTGTGACCTTGATGACCACCGGTATGTTTTGTGGATGATTGCTGCGGCTGGATAGCCGTTCATCCAGAAGTCGGCAAAGATAGATGATTGCCTCATGGTCCAGACGAAAGCGTTGGATGCAATCGGTGTCTGTTAGTCCAAGGATGTCCAAACGAAGCCGATATATGCGTGGTCGTCTTCGAGCTCGGCTCCTCTTACTCTTTCCCAATCACGCAAGAGTGCAAGCAAATGCAGGACTGGCATTTCGGTTTCAGATTTTGAGGGCATGGTAGAATGATGTATGTATGTCTTATGTATACTCGTATTAATTAACTGCTATGCTTTTGTAATTGAACTAACTGGAGAACAGGCTGTTGCGTAATATCATGTGATGATTTCGTTTGATAATTTATTATGGTTATGAGAAATGTAGCTTAGAAATAAGGATGAACAATCGAATATTGAATGTCTCAACCTTTACCATGTTAAATAAAATAAAATTAATTATAAAAATTCGGCCTATAACCGACATCAAACGCAATATTCTCTTTCGCCTTATGTTCACGCTTGACCTTAATACAGCCCTCAAAAGTGCTTAACAGAAAAAGCGCGTAAGCCAGGGGGAGAATACGCTTAAGTGTTTTCGCCTGAGAAACGCCCAGATTTTGGCCTTTCGTCTGGACCGTGAGGCAATCATCTATCTTTGCCGACTTCTGGATGAACAGCTATCCAGCCGCAGCAATCATCCACAAAACATACCGGTGGTCATCAAGGTCACAACTGCGCTGTCGGTCCTGGCATCTGAGTCGTTCCAGAGAGTGGCTGGTGATGTCATGCACATATCACAGGCGTCTGTGTCAAGGTGTCTGACACAGTTGGTTGACGCTATGCTGCACCACATCAGCCACTTCATAAAGTTCCCCGAAACACCCGCTGAAAGACGGAGAGTTAAGGGGGGGATTCTACCGGGTCGCCGGGTTCCCCAGTGTTGTGGGAGCCATTGATTGTACTCACGTTGCAATCAGAGCCCCTTCCACTAATGAGAATATGTACAGAGACCGTAGACGTCGGCACAGCATTAATGTTCAGGTTGTGTGCGATCATGATACGCGCATATTAAGCATCTGCGCCCAATTCCCTGGCTCGGCCCATGACGCCTATGTAGGGGAGAGCTGGTACGAAAGTTACATTTTTCACATGGACGTCATTTTAAAAGATAACGTTACAGACCCGAAACAAAATTCGGAGGCGATTAACTACTTTCGTGTGTGCTCTGTCAATATCAGGTGCTAAATCATCACCATATATATTGACTTCGGCATAGTTTGACGTCGAGCGGAAGTTGCGGCTTGCTTCTTCGACCCATCCAGCGGGATGAAAGTAATGCACGGCAGGGCAAAAATAACGCGTGATCAAATTTACTGGAATCTTTTTAAAATTTCTCGTTAAAACAGAAGCAAAAACAGCCAGGCATTTGTTTTAAACATTTTAATTGGCTTCAAATGTTCCAAAAGTGACCGTGAACATGTTTAATGTGCAAGGTCTATTTATAAAAATTATCCCAGTGAGCAAGCACCTCCGCTCCCGGATCTGCCCGGCTCTGTGCCGACTCCAGCTGATCTGGCTCAGAGCCGGGACAGATCCGGAGGCGGAGGAGCTTGCTATCTGGGATGAAATTACTCATCACAGTTGTGACAGATATAATGAGTGGCACCCTCAGTGCATGCCTCATGCGACCACAGCAGACAAAAAGATGCACCGCACCCACACTTCTCCAGGCAAAGATGAGGCAAATGTCTCCCCCACAAACAAGACATTCCTCATCCTTGCCCCGAAAACTGTGGTTGCAGTGTGTCCACTAAGCCTCTTTTTCTTTTTGGGAGTTTTGAAGAGGACTGTTTTTCTCTGGCCCCTCTGCCGACTCTCCTCCTCCAAAGCAGCTTTCACCGGGGTGTCGGTCAGTATTGCTGTTGACCTGCAACATTCAATGAGATAATAGTCAGAATCAGCTTGTTTTTATACAAGCAAGAGAACCAAGACGAGTTAAAAATGACACTATGCCCACCTCTTTCGACCTCTCCTTTTACTTTCTTTCCTCGAGCCAGCCTTTGGATATGGGCGAAGCTTTTCTGGGCTGAACCTCTGTACTGGCGTGCCACTAGATGTTCCTGGAACCACTAGCATACCTGGATAGATGGTATGCGCTGGCGATGGAGCTGGCGCTGGTGATGGAGCTGGTGCTGGTGCAGGACGGTCGGTCGCATAAGCTGGAGCAAAGTCTTCCTCACTGAAAATATCTGGATTCAAGGGCCAGATACCGGTACACTCGAACCCAGACGAAATGCTGCTTGGTGTCGCAGCTTGAGGCAGAGCTTTAGCCACAAGACTTGGGATGTTGTAGATGGCCAAAGTTCTTCCAGGGTTCATTCGCATCCAATTGTCTGCTGCACTGTTAATGTAGTGCTTCAGAGGGCCAAAAACGCTTCAGTCTAGCGGCTGAAGACGGTGGGAGCAGTGGGGTGGAAATGACAGGAGTACAATGCCCTGTGACTTGCAAAAGTCAATAGCTACCACGGAGAGGTGTGATCCATGATTGTCTAAGAGTAGCAGCAACTTTGACTCCGGGGTCACGCGGATGTGTCTTGCAAAATGCTGTAAAAAGGCCAAAAAATCTTTTTCCTCCATCCACCCCGATCCATTGGCAGAACCAGTGGAGCCAGGGGGACCATCCCGGATGAAGTGGTCATGGAACTTCTTCCTTGGGAAGATAAAGTAAGGGGGAACAAAGTTGCCTTGTGCGTTGGCAGCAAAGGCAATGGTCACCGATGTCCCTCTTTCCCCGGAGGTCACAGCACCAACCTGGCGCTGGCCCTTGGTGGCAATGACTTTGTCTGGCACTTGAACCGTTGTGGTACGTGAAATAATCAGTGAAATGAATTATTGCTGGTGCAAATCACTGGTGCTTTTAAATTTATCATCCAAATATAAATTTTTACCTGTTTCATCCATGTTCCAGATGTCATTTGCCTCAAAATTATAGCGGTGAGGACAGTCTTTAGGTTGTTAAAAAACGCGGTCACGTTGGTCTTATTGAAGCTGGTGGAGCAGGACATGCTGGTGGCTTGAGGTCAACGGATGGACAGGGTTCTGTTGCGCTTTCGAGGAAGGAGGTGAGCCAATCCTTCCCTGCCATCTGGTTTTTCTTCCATGAACATGGAGTTTTGAGGCTAATATTTTCGGCCAGCTCATATGCAAACTTTCGCACCTAAAAAAGCATAAAAAAGAGGTTAATTCCCAGATAGCAAGCACCTCCGCTCTGGATCTGCCCCGGATCTGCCCCAGCTCCAGCTGATCCGGCTCAGAGCCGTGGCAGATCCGGAGGCGGAGGTGCTTGCTATATGGCGTGTAGTGGTGTAGCTCTGTCTGCGGTGTTACTCTCGCACCTCTTTAGGACTCAGGCAAAAATATATATCGGCTGCTCTCTTTATATATGCCTGCAGTCTCTTCTCCTGTTCTTCTGTGAAGACTTTGTTGTGAGCCCTGTACCCCGGGGCCCTGGTCTGCTGCCCTCTTGCCTCTGCCCTCCTCTTGCAGTACCTGAACAGGGTGACATGACAAATGCCATGCACCGCTGCTGCCCTCCTTATACTATCGCCTCTTCGGACATCAAAAAAGGCCCTTGCGTAAACCTCCGGGTCAACCGTTCCTCTCTGGGTAGTTCTGACCCTAACTCTGGGCAGAATGGTGTGAAATATTAAACAAGTGCTCCTTCGATCTCATGCTACTCGTTATACAACATGCCAATGATGAACTTGTTAAAGTGAGGGCCGAGATTGCTGAATTAAGAGAGGAGATGAAGATGAAATTGAAAACGGAGCAGATTCAGGAGGTGGAGGACAAATGCGTTAACGTAAGGACTATATATGAGAAAAAGACCTTGGAAATGAAGCGGCAGAAATATCGAAGGGACACCTTGGACTATAAAAGTGGCCGCATTTACCCGTGGCTATCGACACACGGAGCTAAATTTCATCGCGGACGAGAGAGTGAGGACTTTGCGTTGACAAGTGACTTATCCACGGAGGAATCCGGGAATGACGAATCCTCGACTACTGCTGGACAACGTTTTTTAGGTCGGTATCGCACAAGAGCAACAAGCGGCCAACGAGGAGGGGTGGCAGGCGACAAGGGAGGAGGCTCCAGAAGGGGCAAGGGCCGAAGGACATGAATGTGATTAACCTGTCTAGTAGACCACTGACTTCAGCTGAGACTTCTGTTCTCTCAGAAGGTTTATCTTTTGTACCTTTTAAAAAAGCGGGCTCATTTAAGACTAGAGTGGAAATGTTTAAATTCTTAAGATCTGTTAAATTAAAATCTTTTTTTGAAAAAAAAATTTCCACATTACCTTCTAATTCACAGACTTTAAATGTTGGCGCGGATGGGTCCACGCCTTCTGAAAAGACTTTGAAATTGAAAGTGAAGAGCACCTTTACCCTGCCTGCTCTTAATTCTTCTGTTTCCACCTTTTGCAGGCTGGTAGAACAGGAAGCACTTAATGAGGTACTTACACAAAATAAAAGGAGTTTCTACTCTAACATTAGTCAAGAAGAAAGTAGGGCTTTGTTAGAACTTTCCAAGGATGATTCTATTGTGATCCGAAATGCAGACAAGGGTGGAGCGGTTGTGATACAGGATAAAGATTTTTATAGATCTGAAATTTTGAGACAATTGGGTGATAGTGATTTTTACACTCCTTTAACTTCAAACCCTACTGTGAGATTTTCTTATGAAATATCCTCTTTTTTGAATAAGGCATTAACTGATGCTTTGATTTCTAATGATGAATGTGAATTTTTAATTCAAAAGTATCCGGTTTGTCCTGTGTTCTATACACTTCCTAAGATTCATAAGAGTATGGTTAATCCGGTACCAGGGCGTCCTATTGTATCAGGAACTCAATCTTTGACGGAACCAATATCTCAGTACATTGATCTGCATATTAAATCATTAGTGTCAGTACTTCCTTCGTATTTAAAAGATTCTACGGATTTTCTTAATAAATTAAAAGACATCAAGGATATCAATGAAACTGATTGGCTTTGCACAATGGATGTCACTAGTTTATACACCAATGTGCCTCATAATGAAGGTCTTGAAGTTCTGACTTTTTACCTTGAGAGAAGACAAGATCCTATTCCTCCCACAGAATTTTTGGTGGATATGGTTGATTTGATATTGCGGAGTAATTATTTCAAGTTTGAGAATGCTTTTTATTTACAGTGTCAGGGAGTTAGTATGGGGAGCCCCTGCTCCCCTAATTATGCAAATTTATTTATGGGCAAGTTTGAAGAGGATTTTGTTTACAATAACAATCCTTTTTTTTCATTACTGAAATGTTGGTTCCGTTTTATAGATGATGTGTTTTTCATCTTCAGTGGAACCCAGGATCAATTAAAAGATTTTGCGAGTTACATCAATTCGAGAATGCCCACTATAAAATTCTCTCTAGATTTCAATCAGAATTCGGCTTCCTTTTTAGATGTTCTTGTTACTAAATCTGAGCAGTTATTGACTAGGGTGTACAGGAAGAAGACTGATACTAATAGTGCTTTGGATTACAGGAGTTATCATCCTCCGTCTCTTAAAAAAAGTCTTCCATACAGTCAGTTTTTAAGGATTAGAAGAATATGTAACACTGATGTTGCTTTTGAGGAACAAGCGGCTGATTTATATACACGTCTTATTTTAAAGGGTTATCATAAAAAGGTTTTGGACAATTGCTTACAAAGAGTTAGAGAGACTGATAGACTTACGTTGTTGTGTTCTAAATCCTCTAGAGATAAGAATAATAAATTGGTGTGAGCTATAACTTTTTCTCCCGTTTCTGAGGCTATAAAAAATTGTATTAAAAGGAACTGGTATATTCTGTCTAGTGACCCTCAGGTTGGCCATCTTTTTACAAACTTTCCCATTTTTGCCTATAAGAGAGCGAATAATATCAAAGATCAAGTCGTGAGAGCAGATTGTTATAAACCACCACAAAACTTTTTGTCTAATCTTCCAGGGGGAAATTTTCCTTGTTCTCATTGTGTGCAATGTAATGCTATGGTAAAAGGAGGTTATTTTTGCCACCCTCAATCAGGAAAAAAGTTTCCAATAAAAACGAGAATAACGTGCAGAACTAAATTTGTAGTTTATTTGTTGAAATGCCCTTGTGGTTTATGTTATGTTGGTAAAACTACTAGAGAATTAAAAACTCGTATATCTGAACATGAAAGCTCTATTAGGAATAAGGATGATAAATCGTCAGTAGCTAGACATTTTAATGAGATGGGACATGAAGTGTGCACTTTAAGATTTCAAGGAATTGAGGAAGTTAAAGTCTCCAGGAGAGGAGGGAACAGAGGTAAATTATTATTGCAAAGGGAGGCTTGGTGGATTCATACTTTGCAAACGGAGCATCCAAAAGGTCTAAATGAGGAGCTCCTATTTGGATGTTTTTTGTAATTTTTTTTAATATTTGTATTGTTTTATAATTTTTGGTGCGATTCACAGTAACTACATATTTACTGCTATTTATATAGGTCTTTGTACAAGTTATGACTGTGCGGTATAGCTCTTATCAAGAAGTTGAAAAAAAGAAAAGTGTATCTCTGAAAGTTGTATCTATGATGCTTGTTTAACTTCCTGTATTTAAGGTGCACTTCCGCGCAGCATCTGCAACGCTGACGAAGACCACGAGTCGAAACGCGTTCGTCTGATAGCCTAATAAAATTATTTCAAAGGACATTATCGGGTGCTGACATTCTTCTTGTTCAATAATTTCTTTTGTCGTGCACCGAAATAATTTACGGGTTTGGAGGGTGCTCCTTTTTCGCGTTTTCTGTCGGTAAAACATAACACACATTTTTATGGAGCTTTTAAACACAAAATGCGGCCGCATTAGCAGAGAGGGACGAACGTAACTGTTGCTACTTCAGTCCCGACGGTGACTCCTGACATTTGAACGAGGATTACTTCCAAAGTGGAAAAATTCTGACATTTCAAACTGCACCATATGTTGCGGAACTAAATCACCGATCGTTTCATCATAAATATGACACATGGAGCGATAAAGACAATCTTTAAATCGAAAAAGTTTAGCATTCGTCTGAATTTACTCACCGCTGTGGAAAACAGTCTTCTCGGTCTTGTGCCGCGAGGAAGACTGGACGCCTCAAGAATGTTCGCGGTTCTGGAGAGGGGCGAGCTGCACAAGCTGACCTAGTATGACGCATCGAAGTGCGAATGGCTGTGAGTAAATCGCCGTGTTACTTTCGTCCAGAGTTACTTTCGCACCGGCGCTCCCCTACTGCGCAACTGCTTGAAATGCCAAAAAATACAATAAATATTTGAAGGCATATTAAGCTTGTTTCCAGTATCTATCACAGTGATACTTTGAGTATAGGCAAATAAAAATGACCATTTTACGTAACCCTCCTTCATCCGTATCCACTCCAAGTTCTTCTCCATGCACTTCCACTGCAGAGAGAGTGGATGCCACCTCCTCCTCCAGTGCAGTGAAATGCACAGGGGATGATGGTTGCCCACCACCTGTTGCGTGCACACTTCTCCGGAGTGCAGAGAGCCTGGCTTTTACAGCGCCCAGCAGATCTCTCCATTTATGCTTTAAATCGGGGCTACTGCGCTTACATCTCCCCACCAAAGCCGCATCCAGAACGATTCGCGGCTTTCTTCCTTGGATCAGCCTTCAGTATGCCCCCTTGCCACACAACACCTCATGGTGCCTCTTCACTGCTTTCACCAATACCTCTAACTCCTCATCTGTGAAATTTGGTTTTCGGCTTCGGCTCGACGTCGCCATCGTTGTCATCATGTTCTATTAACAAATTTGACAACCCTATATGTTCGTGATAATCTAAAAAGTTGTGATATTTTCACTATGGAGGAGATTGATTTTTCTAATTGAGAACATCTGTATTAACTAACCCGTGTCTATGTAAATATGTTTTTTTATTTTTATTTTTTTAACAATTGATAATACTGTGATTTTTAATGTGTGAATAAAGATATTATTAAATACTCTAGATTGAGCCCTACCCTGGCCAATACCAAAGCACTACCCATTTGTTAATCAAGTTTAGCCAATAAAGAATAGCCGACATGGGAAGAATCATTATCAGTAAATGGGATAGGGGAGAGCCGGTGCGAAAGTAACGTGGGACGAAAGTAATACGGCGATTTACTCACAGCCATCCGCACTTCGATGCTTCATATTAGGTCAGCACGTGCAGCTCGCGACACTCTCCAGACCCGCGAAAAATCTTGAGGCTTTGACGCTTCCTCGCGGAACGAGACCGGGAAGACCCTTTTCCACAGTGGTGAGTAAATTCAGACAAATGGTGTGCTTTTTGACTTAAAGATTGTCTTTATCGCTCCATATGTCATTTTTATGATGAAGTGATAGGTCATTCAGTTTTGTAACATATCCTGAAGTTTGAAATGTCAGACTTTTTCCACTTAAGAAGCAATCCTGGTTCTAATGTCTGGAGTCACTGTCGGGGCGGAAGTAGCAACGGTTATGTTCGTCCCTCTCTGCTAATGCGGCCAAATTTTCTTGTGTTATATTTTACTGACAGAAAATGCCAAGAGTTAGGGTCAGAACCACCCAGAGAGGAAAGGTTGACCAGCAGGTTTACAATAGGGCCTTTCTTGATGTCCGAAGAGGCGAGAGTATAAGGAGGGCAGCAGAGGTGCATGGCGTTTGTCATGTCACTCTGTTCAGGTACTGCAAGAGGAGGGCAGAGGCAGGAGGGCAGCAGGCCAGAGCCCCAGGGTACAGGGCTCACAACAAAGTCTTCACAGAAGAACAGGAGAAGAGACTGCAGGCATTGATAAAGAGGGCAGCTGATATATATTTTGGCCTCGGTCCTAAAGAGGTTGGAGTAACACTGAAGACAGAGCTACACCACGATCGCCATTTGCCTAAGATAGCAAGCATCTCAGCTCCGGGTGGATTCACTTTAGACTATGTTACAATTTGCACATTTTTTTATTCACAAAAATTGGTACATATTTAATATTCAACTAATAGTTTTCACGTTGGGCTTCCAGCACATAAAGGTCCCCTCAGTCAGTACCTTTTATTTGACTGTCCACTTAATCAAAAATAAATTTTAGAAATGGCAAAGTAATATGTGATCACGTTACTAGTGGACTTTTTCAATTATATGGTAGTCCACCTTTTGAATTTAGTCTTGTGTTAATACTTCAAATTGGATTTCCCCAAATCTATTTTAGAAGGTAAACTTTTAAGCTGAAACCCCACAGTTGAATCCCCAGCTGGCCAGCTCATCACTTATCTTCAGCAGTGCTCTCTGTGGAAAAGTTCCAAGAGGAGTTAGAGACAAACAATAATGAACAATTTTGTTTTAATTCAACTCGTTCGGATCCTTTCCTGTAAAAGTTAAATAAACAGATTAAGGTTATCAGCCACTCAGTTCCTTTGCCATGAAGACACTCGTTAACAGTTCCTGTTCAAAATGGAGAAAAAAATCTTTAATTGCATTTCTTTGATCAGGAAAGCTTTCAGTCACATTTGTTCATCATCCTTCTGCTCTGACTTCTGTATGTCGACCTTTCACCTATCTGTGCCACTTATCTGCTTTGGTCAATAAGGCTCCATTCGCTCTATTGTTTTGACTCTGGCGCCTTTGTTTAAGAACCCATGCAGTCTCTAATCCCACAATAGTTCACTTGATTTTTTTTAATATTAATTTAATATGTATCATTAAATTTCATATTATAATTTATATTTACTGGCACTTTTCTGATCATTTTACCTTAATTTTTTACCTTCAGATAGCAATTGAAATTTTTCAATGCTTGGTAGAAAAACCTCTGCATCAATTGAATTTGGCACACAGTCTCTTACTGTTCTACACACTCCTCAGTCACAGACCCAAAATGATTCCCTGAACCAACTCTCAACAAATTGCCCAGTCTCAGTCAAAGTCACGTCATCATTTGTCCCAGAACAGCAGTCTTTACAACAAGAACAACAACAACAACCCTTTACTGTTCGTCCGTCCCATAATTGGCAATATTAATTCCTCTGTCTCACACAGCAACTAAGCCGAATTCAGTAAAAATTCCGTCACTCACCCGCACCTCCACCACAAACTTTGGAGAACCTCCCTCCTGGCCTGACTCCACACCCAAAGAGCCTTGCCAGTCGCTCCGGGTTTGAGGACTTTCCTTTTTTATGTCTCTCAAGACGACGTGCACGGTTTTGCAGTCGGCGCCAATTCTCCAGGGAGTGCAGGTGAGATATTGGAATCCCGGACGAGCCCCCAATGTTGTAGGAATTTTGATTTTATATTCCTGGTATTACCTTCTCAGAAAGAACTCAGACAGAGACAAAGGAATTAATATTTCCAAGCCAAAGGTCAGTTTACTTTTTCTGCAGAAAAAAGGATCCCCTCACACAACAAGTCCAGTCAAACAAGGATAACCAACAAGGATTTTGCTGTGGTTTAAGTAAGAATCCATCTTGACATCCTCCTCCCCCTCGAGCTGATTTACGCATCATGGTATCAACAGGAATGTTGCAGACACACACAGCCCACGTAAAGCCAGCCCCGGAGTATGCATACATCGTATTGTTCGGCATCCCAGGCTCAACTTGTACTGTTCTCCCTGAGAACACATAAACTTGACAGAGAAAGAGAACATCTTGGCCCTGTCAGGACTGCATGGCTCCAGATAAAATATAAGCAATTACGCGTTGTTCAAATTTGTGGAAGCTACAGCTATGAAGGCCTAGACTAATCAGAAACAGGCAAGAGTACACTACCATAGCCTAAGAAAAATTGAGCCAGAGCAAGCAAGGATAAACAATTAATAATAATTAAATGAATCAATATAAAAATGATTCCACACTTTGATTTTATTTTTCAAGGAAAAAAGTGAAAAATATTTTTCTAAACCCGGGGTGGCGCCCTGTAGTAGGAAGTGAAGCTCTGTTTCTACTTCTGTTCAGTTACATTGGCAGCATAATCTAAGCTCTCTGTGTAACTATGTTCTTTAATCTCAGCCTGTTTTAATGGCCTGGTTATAGTCATTTATTCTGTATTTTTGGAGAGTTTGTCCATGTGGCTTACGTGTGACTTTGATAAATATCCAACCATTTTATACACTCTTTTGATTTGTGTAATTTTCTAGTTTATTGTGTTTTTAGGTTACCGGCCCTGTAGGCGGATTGGCAATTGTCGTGGTTTGGTGTCTGTGGTTTGTCGAACGGAAATTTTCTTCTTTTTTTTTTGGCCTGATGAATTTCACTGTAAATTTGCCATAACGTACTTCTAGAGTCTAGACCATATCTCCAGAAGTCTTTTTTTTTTTTTTTTTTTTTAGCTTACTGGGCCTATCGGCCAATAAGCTATTGTCGTGGCTTAGGATTGTATTACAGACATTTATGAGGTCTTGTAAATGTATGTGAACTTTCATTTTGTGGTCTTGACATTGACCTTTGATGAAACAAACGGCGAACTTCACATGAAATTTTCATATATTTGGGCTTAAATTCAGTTCCTGGATTGTGCTTCAAAGCCAGTTAATTTTGAGAGTCCTTCTCTTGGCAGGATCCATTCCTGAGGAATGCTCTATGGGGCAGGAGTCAGGGTCAGATGTTGCTAAATGACACCAAAATTTGGCTGCTGGTTTTTGATGTTTTGATGGTATTAAAGGGAAAGTTCACCCAAAAATGAAAATTCACTCATCATATACTCACCCCAAGCCTAATTGAAGGGTCGGTTAATTTCTTTTGTCCTCAAAATAGTTTTGGAGTTTTCAGGAAAAACAGAATTGAAGAGAAATGAATGGAATCCTATGGTGGCCACTTTTTCAAGCTTAAAAAACCAACGTTAAAAAACATAAAATGCCTCCATACTGCTCGTGTGACATTTTCGAAATGTCTGCAAGCCCCGACATTATGATTTGACTCGAAAAGACGTCATTTTCACTATGTTTTTCGCCTAAATGTCCAATGTAGCCACTTAGCCAGGAGCCATGTTTTTTTTCCTCGGGAAGAGTGAAGTTCCGTTACTTAAGCAAAACAAGATATTGCATATTTAACATTTCCCCATTCATTTTCCTGCAGACGGTAATATACGGTAGAATAATAGACAATAAGGGGCGTGGCTTGGTGACCGTCTCATTTACAAGCTCAATTTGTAGGCCAGAATGTGAATAGATCGCAAAGCTCCGGTGCATCGAGTGCGAGATTCTCCCCTCCCCCCCAAAAAAAATTCTTTGCGCCTGAATGTGAGTGTCAGGCCAGCGCCACGGGAACGGAACAAGGCTTGCCGTGGCCCTGGAACATAGCGCTGCTATTTTAGAAGCATGGGAAAAGCGACAGTGAACAGGGGGGGAGGGGCATCGGCAGGTAAACTTGTAATCGCGATGGAGTCCAACCACCGGCGATTGCCGATTCAATCGCCAATCGGCCCAAGCCTAAAATATACCAATAAAGGCAAATTTGCCTCTCTAAATTTACATCCGGTCCAGTCGGGCTAAGCCCAGGTTGTCCTTAAAGTCTAGAAACGCCCCTGGGCTGCAGACGGGACAGGGGCTGGAGACGGGGCAGGGTCTGGAGACGGGACAGGGGCTGGGGGGACAGTGTGAGACTCCAGCTGCTGTATAAGTGTCTCAGTTGTCTCGTCTCTGTGATGAAGTTCCTCCTTCAGACGTTTGATTTAATTTCTTATTTCAGAGAGGTCATCAGCTGTGGCTAATTTCACCTGTCAGTTCCTTCCTGACGCCTCTCTTTCCCTCAGCAGATGCTAATAAATTTCTTTTGACTCTCGCAGTGATTTGTTCATCTTGTCTCTCTGATCTCTGAAGTTTTGGGAATTCCGATTGGGACAGATTTCAGTTTGTACCCTCAGCTCAGTCAGGTCCACCTCCAGCAAGGAGAGTCTCTCCCTCATCTGTCCCATAAGTGCAGTCAAGGGAGGTGTGTGTGTGGGGGGGCAGCAGGGGAGGTGTGTGTGTGTGGGAGGGGCAGCAGGGGAGGTGTGTGTGGGAGGGGCAGCAGGGGGGGGTGTGTGTGGGAGGGGCAGCAGGGGAGTGTGTGTGTGTGGGGGAGGGGCAGCAGGGGAGGTGTGTGTGGGGGAGGGGCAGCAGGAGAGGTGTGTGTGTGGGAGGGGCAGCAGGGGGAGGTGTGTGTGTGGGGAGGGGCAGCAGGGGGGAGGTGTGTGTGTGGGAGGGGCAGCAAGGGAGGTGTGTGTGGGGGGGGCAGCAGGGGAGGCGTGTGTATTGGAGAGGCAGAAGGGGACGTGTGTGTGGGAGGGGCAGCAGGGGAGGGGTGTGTGTGGGAGGGGCAGCAGGGGAGGGGTGTGTGTGTGGGAGGGGCAGCAGGGGAGGTGTGTGTGTGTGGGAGGGACAGCAGGGGAGGTGTGTGTGGGAGGCGCTAGGGTGGGGGCGGAGTCTTCTGCATGCCTCTCTGCGGCAGCAGCAGGGATGGGGCTGTTGTCTGTAGAAGTGTGACCCTGATCTCTCTCTCTCTCTCTCTCTCTCTCTCTCTAGAGGGAAAAGTCAATGTCGTCGTCCCTGTACAAGAGCTGAAAACAAGAGAAGACTTTTTACAATGTGAGTTTGTTATTACACTTAAACTGAATGAATGAAGCAACATGAAAATAATGGAAAATATTTGTAAAAATTAGATTTGAATTATTGTTTGTTCATAACTGACTCGCTTTAGGAATCTCTTACCTCTGCTTCTCTCAGTCATCCTGCTATTCAACATGTGAATCATGAATTATAATATGATGCCTGTCCTACATTAGAACTGTGTGAAGAAAGTTACAGGACTAACACATGGTAAATATGAAAATATTGTAGTAATTATGGTTCAGAATTTAATGCAGAGGGGAAACAATTTGGGAAAAGTCACTGAAATAAGACTTCATAAATAAATAAGAATAAATAACAAAGTCAGGGAAAAAAAATGGCAATAATCAATAAAGTAAGAAATAATTACAATATAACTGTTTTGTTCTTCTCTCCTCTCCTCTATCAGACTGCTCTCAGCTCACACTGGACTCTAATACAGTGAATAAACTCCTCCGTCTGTCTGAGGGGAACAGAGAGGTGACCTGTTTGGATCAGATGCAGTCATATCCTGATCATCCAGAGAGATTTGACTACTGGGCCCAAGTGCTGTGCAGAGAGGGTCTGTCTGGACGCTGTTACTGGGAGGCTGAGTGGAGTGGGGTTTGGGTTTATATAGCAGTGTCATATAAAGAGATCAGCAGGAAAGAAGACGGTGATGACTGTGTTCTGGGATGTAATAACAAGTCCTGGGCTTTGTACTGCTCTCCCTCCCGTTACTATTTCCTTCACAATAATGAGGAAACTAAAATCCCTGTTCCCTCCTCCTCCAGAATAGGAGTGTACCTGGATCACAGGGCAGGAACTCTGTCCTTCTACAGCGTCTCCGACACAATGACCCTCCTGCACAGAGTCCAGACCACATTCACTCAGCCCCTCTATCCTGGGTTTAGGGTTTGGATTGAATCTTCTGTAAAACTGTGTGATCTGGGATGAAGCAGAGAGTGAAGGGAAAATCAGCACTAATTAAAAAGAGCAGAAACACACTCAAATGAGAGAGGAACATGATCTCACACTTGCATGATTTAGAAAGTCCTCCATGCCTTCATATGGTGCTGCATTGATGACTGTAATACCCTGTGTACAGGAGTCAGTCACTCATCCCCATCTCTCCTGCAGCTAGTTTACATCTCTGCTCAGACACTCGGCACATTTTCTCCATTTTGGTTTCTCCTCTTCGGCTCCCAGTCAGGTTTAGTGGATTTAAAGTGTTATTAATAGTTTGTTAAAGCAGTAAATGATTCTCACCTCTTTACATTGATGCTCCCCTCTGCTTCTATTCTGCTTCTAGATCCCTGAGATCTTCTGACTAAACGCTTTAGAGAGTCTCTCAGACTCATTTAAAGCTAAAGAGAGATGGCGTCTTTACTGTTGTTGCTTCAAAGCCCTGCTGTAGTTTATCTCTTTGTATCAGGTCTGTCTCTGTTGATGCTTTTAAATCTCCACTGAAAGGCCACGTTTCCTCACAGTCCTTTTAAACCAGCTCAGATCCTGACTGGCTTTTTCTCATGTTTTGTATCTGCTTTAATGGTTGTATCAGCAATTCTGAGCCAAAACATAATTTGTCACATACAGGAGATTTTTCCTCATGAACTGTTAGCAGCTCCTCTCATGAGTGGGCGATGAAAAACTCCGGTCTCTGTAGGCCACCTACAGCCAGGTAGACACTGAGAAAGATACAAAAACTCGTGGGGACCTACCCTTGTCCCCAAACATCAACAAAAGTGTTCCAACGAATCGGAGGGTGGGGGGGGGGTCTTCTGCGCCTGTTCTGTGCTGGTGCACGACAAGTGGGTGGGACTGAGCAACGAAAGGAACTGGCAGCAGTGGCACTACCGACGCGGCAGAGTGAAGCATGGTGGAAGCTAAATCGAAAAAGAGACGCTTGAATGAGTGCATTTTGAGGAAAAAGGAACGCGATTGCAGCTATGCGAAATCCCGAATAAACATAGGGAAAACATACCAACGCTGGAGAGAATTCCGGGAGTTGAATGGTTTTAATTCTGACGCCCAGGTCGCCTTGTTTCTACTTCAGGTGAATAGAGCTGGTGCTAACCTGGTTGGATGTGAATTGTAAATTGTCATCCCAAGCAAAATTGAGGCAAGCTCGTGTTTGTTTTTGTAAGGCTATCTTGCAGAGATCGTGCTGGTCAGAATGAATCAAACAGTAGAGAGATCGATATTTCCTCTTTGGAGCGAGTTAGCAGCCTTTGCTAACTCTCGGTTGGAAAGCTAGTGAGTTTGCCAATTCTGTCTGATCAAACCAGAATTTGTGTTCTTGTAATAACATTTTTTCTCTGGTCAGTACTCAGAGTTGAAATTCGTCGATGAATGTATAACCGCGTGATAAGTTTAGCTAAAAGTGGTGATCTATGTGACGTTAATACTCATTTTGTAATGCCGAGCTAAGATACTTGTCAGATACCTTGTTGTAGCCAGCACTAATGGTGTAAATTTATTGTCTGGCAATGGTCGTCATTGTTGTAACCGGGCGTTTATCACAACAAGCTGTACACCGCCATTTACCCAGCTGAGTGAGCCATTCTTAAGCTGCTTTCATGTTTCGCGTGTATTCGCATATTTGCATTGACTTTGAATGTAATCTGTCGCGCGGAATATTAGTTTCGCGTCCGGTGTGAAAGCAGCTTTACTCAGAAGTTTCACTTTAAGAAAAGCGTGTCCATGTTCCAAGCTCCTGAAGGGGAGGGGCGGGCGGCTCTGGTGTGTTTTGAGAACGTTTCAACTGTCAACATTAGTGACGTCATATCGCTGATCCAGCCTTTAACTGACTCCTTTTTAAAAACATTCTGTTGCTGCTTTTATTTACTGAATAAATGTGAACCTGTTTAACCCTTTAAGCCCTGAGCCTCTTTTTCAAAAATGGCAAGCTCAAAATGAAATGAGTATATCTCTGCGACTGCTTGGTCCATTTGAATAATCTTGGTATCATGATAAAGGTAAAACCTTTTGGGATTTCTGCCCTGGTATAAAAATCACTTTATATGTCACTGAGTCAGAGTAAATGGAGATGGAACACAGTATAAATGAAAGATCTCATTTTGCACCTAACAAAGTTTTACTTCTATCCCTTGTAAATTTGTTGAGTTGCAGTCTAAAACCTTTAAAGAATTACAGCACAGAATCTCATTATTATCTGTGCCGAAGTTTATTCTGACCAGGTAAATCAGAGCAAAATGAGAGAGGAATGTTTAGGTGGCTTCTCTAATTTGGCAATTCAGATACCTTGTGTTCCATTTCAGATTTCTCAGATACCAAACTGTAAAACTCATTTAATTTCACTTATATGTCACCACAGGCATACATTCCAACCAAATACAACACTTTTTAATTTTTAGAATGAAAAAAAAAAAAAAAATTATTTCTGCCAGTTTTGTTGCCTATACAATTTCCCATTGAAAGATAATACATACAATGAAAATGAAGTTTGACTGCACTGGAGCAGATTTATTAAAAAACAAAACAAATAAAATTATAAATACAAAGGCAATGTGAATAAATGTTAAAGAAAAGTAAGAATAACAAAAACCCCAGCGATTATTTGTTGAAGGAAACTGCGATTATTTCCCAAAAGAAACGTGCCAGGCCTGAGAGACGAACTCTGTACGTTTACTTTGCAGCGCAGTATTTTCAGCATTAGGCTACGCCAACTGATTCTGATGTTGTGGTCAAATTGCCCATATAAGGAATGGGTAAAGAAAATACGTACTGTACTGTTGTAGTCTCAGTATTTGTGCGGAATAGCGCGAAGATTCTGAAAGAAACAGACTTGTAAATGAATGTTGAGTATTTAGCTGATAATTATTCGGACAATACCTCAAACAAACCAGTTATGCGTTTATATTGTCGCGCTATTCAAGTACATGCAAATGGCCCATGGACTCAGTTTGACGCACTGGGAACGCAAGGCTGTAGCTCAGGCTAGGTTTCTCCGATTAAGGTGGTTTAGAGTTGGTTGGAAACATCAGAACCCATAGAATCAATTGGCTACCGGCATAGTCTTACTGACAGCATCACAAGCCGATAGCAGAGAGGAAAATGAATTGCAAACAAGCTGAATGCTGAGGAGCTGAGATCTTTGAAGCAACGCCCTGGGAAAGAACATTCTAGGATACTGGCAGATCTAGTTTCGCATAACACGAACACATTGGGCTAACAATAGCGAGCACAGATTTACCCTCAAGCAGTTTTTTATGACAAAATATCTAATGTAACAATTTTTTTTTTGCTCATCTCTGTAGACTGTAAAGTGTATGCCTCCTGTTCTTCGAGTGTGGTGTCGGTTTAAAATGACAGGGCTCATATTGTTGGATTCTGTGGACTTTCCTCTTTCATTTGAGGTATCGTTTTTATGCATAGCACAAATTCAGGAGAAATTCTGGTGATTCAGCGCTAATATGATTTTATCCTACGTTTTGCTACATGCTTATTTACTTGCTTAGTGCTTGAATTGTGTTTGGTTGAGGTAAAAATGGTCTACATAAGCTTCTGGCCGAGTTTCTTCGCGAAATGTGGATATGCCACATGACAGTGTTGCGATTTGGAAACATGCTGTATTTATTTAGCCTGGAATCCATAAATATCAAGTGCTGGTCGCTCCCAACAGTCACTGACTGATATCAGTCTGGCCTCAGTTGTATTTACCATATTCCGCGCGTCAACAAGGGTGGCGCCATGTTGTTCCGTTGTCTTTGAACTTCCGGTTAAGCAACTCTGTCCATTGCGATTGCAGTACTTTGGCAGGCACATTAGCAGATCAAGATATCGAGCATTACTTTTTCAGTGAGGGGCTGCCATAACAACTGGAAAAAAAGACGGCTGTTCTTGGAACAATCCTGTGTTGTCCACGGGAAAACCAGGGCAGAATGTTGTGGGGCACCTTACAACCTACATCCTCCGCCATCCAGCGATGAGGGCCGGAGTATGTGGCTAAAGGCGCTACACCTAAAGAATCCGCCGAAAAAGCCTTACGTCTGTTCGTTTAATTTTGTGGACGGCAGACCATCTGAACATCACCCATACCCGAGAAATGGTTGGGATATGTTACCCCTCCGGCGAAAAAGGCTGCCGTCACGATGCTTGTGAGGCTCCCAGGTAAGATAACATTTTGCCTGCGATAACAGCTATCAATATTGCTAGCCGTTAGCCAGCTAGCGTACTGAGTATGATCAGCATTATCACATACAGTAAGTATGTTCAGTTACGCTGTCTAACAGATGAGTAACTACATTTATAGAGTTAGACATTCTTGCTTGTCTGCGTGTGAACTCCATTATCTTCTCCGGATTCAAGACGATAAACCGAACACATAACGCACTGCACGTGCCTTATAAACCTGTATGTTTTAAAGCCAATTCTGGCAAGCTGATTTACTTTTAGCTAACGTAACTTAGCTTCGCGCTAGACTCATAACCATTCCATGGAATATAGTAAAATATAGGTCTACCCTGAAATGTTAGGCACATTGTACTGCGTTATTTTTACCTTTCTTGTAACGCTCCTTGTTTCTGTCCTTCCCCTGTTATCTCACAGTCACCATCTCTGTTCTAAAATGTACATCTAATCGATCTTTGTCTCATGCTCAACTGTTGCATTCTCTTTTAGGACTCTTCGTTCAGATGAAAATCAGCCACACCGTCGACCTGCATCACTGCCGTTGATCTCAGATGCTGCTCACAAACAGATGCTCGGATTTCACATACTCTGACGTTTTCACCTACCCAAAACTTCGATCTAATAAAAGCTGTACCACAAATAATGTGTATATGTGTTCACTGCTTTTCATGGAAGTTTGGATCATGCACAAACAATAGTTATCATTTTGGATCTCATCTGTCAAGTTGCTGAAAAGTTTCATCATCAAGTATGATGGTCTGTAGGCAAACTAATTAAGAATGAAGAATGGTTAATAAATGGTTTGCTCAGCTAAGCAGTGTTCGAGCTGAATTTATGTAGTGCTATAAATGCACTCATATGGACATTACGTTAGATGCTACTCAGCTGACTCATTATGCATAACGCATCAAAATACAGTAATGTGAATTGGTGCTTTTCAAAGTAATGGAAATATACAACTTAGTTTATGGATATATCCATATCATTTTAATATGAAAAAGTAAGGAGTATTGGCTGCGTACATGGTTCTAGCTAGGATGTCACAACAGCGGCCTGCTTACTGTACATTTTGCGGCGCTACATAATAAAGTGTGGCAATCGAGTTGCTACATATTACGGCCATTCATCAGTTAAAATAAAATGGCTAAAATATACTGAGCAACAAAAGAAAAGCAAGTTAGCTAGTTAGTTCATGTGCTCTTATGGTTACTCAGTCAAAGTGACTGCAAAACAAAGAAAAGTTTGATGAAACAAGTGTAAATGTGCATACGCTCGTAATTAATTTGATTTCCTATAATAATTACACACAAACTTATTTTCCGGTTTGTCTTTAATTAAGACTGCCAACCACGAGAATCTCGTAATGGCGGGTCAGGGCTGGCGCTAGACTTGAAAATTCAGGGGAAAATATCCATCCCTTTATTGACAACATTTAGTCTTGGCTAATTCTTGATGGTTTTCCTTTATTAACACGTTTTCCAATTCAAGAATAATCAAGTGGCAATTGAATCCCCCATGCGATCTTACAGCGACAAAATAATGGGCTACATTAAGTATAGAGAAATAATTCAATTATAAATAGGTCTATGCACTGGCACTCAGCAACGGTAATTTTTTTTCCAGCGAAAGCGGCATTTCAGAACTCATTTGCGAAGGAAGGTAATTTCGGCGACAAGTACGTACACCTGTTCTTGCAGCACAGTCATTCAACTTGCTGAAAAAAAAATAGACAGCTGTCCGATTGGAAAATGTAAATGGACGAACCACGTACTAGTCACCAAAATTGCCTTCATTCGCTGAAGAGCTCTGAAATGCCATCGCCGAGTGCCAGTGCATGCGTTTCTTTTGTTGCTCAGTATATTTCCACCGTAACGCCAGTTCACTTTTTCATGGCCACCCCATCGATGCCCACTGACAGCACTAAATAATTAAAAGTATCTCCATATGACACCTGAGGCCACCGCCGCATGTCATCCACCCACTCGGTGGAGTTCATTAACCTCGGTTGTACAAGTACAATCCCTCCATCCGACCTTTTAATATTTAATTTTGACTCTTGCCATGTTAGCCTCTCCACCTCAATTCGCCGGGTTTTTCAACATAGCTAACTAGCCGTAGCTAGCCGACCGGAAGTTTCAAGACAATTCGGAAGACAAGAAATGTAAAAAATGGGCGTGGCTGAATTAGGTGAATAGCCAACGTTTAGCCCTTACGTCACTAATAAAGTGAATATATGAATATTCATGTTTTCTGCTCTTGGCTGATTGGGTGACCTTTTGGCGAGAATCACCAATCGCGCGGCGGCATTTGCAGAATGAATGCTGACCGGGTTATCCGTCGCATCTTGTTGTCAGAAGTGGTAGCTAAGCAGGCGAGCATTTAAACATTGGGATATACAAGTATCTATCTTATATCTGCATGTTGCGTGTATATTTCCTTTTACTTTGCTACATCAGGCATTTTACAACACAACTAACGGCTGTACTCAGCATAACGAATATGAGTTAGCTGGCCAGCTACGGCATTCGTGAATGTTATTTGACATGAGCTTAAAAATTAGATTGGGTCTTGCTTGCGTTTACTGTTGGAGTGGTTGTTAGGTTTTGAACAGGATAATGTTTGGCCATATCTGCATTTTGTTTATTTCAGTGGGATTCCCCAGTATACTAAAGGCTAAATTAAATAACACTCAAATTACATAACATATTTCACTGTAATTGGCATTAGCTATAGCTCGAAGGGCATGATTGCATCAGCTAGATTAAAGTGATACTCCACCAAAAAACTATAATTTGTATATCAATTACTCACCATTAGATGTCTTGAACGGACAAAGTTGTTTTGCACCTGTCGCAACTTTATGGCCACTGGAGAGTTTTGAAAAATTATCCAAATTCCTTTTTTGCTGGAAGCAAATGGGGTCACCCAGTAGCAATGGGAAAACTCCACAAAACGTCCATTGACAAACTTTCAAACCATCGTCCAACGCATCGTCCAGTATAATCCAAGTCTGCTTTGTCCACTCGTATCCTCAGAACTCTAGAAACGCGGTTATTTTCGCTAAAAATAATAAAATACCACAGTTATGCTTCAAGTAAGCTCGCGCATTCAACGGAAGTCCCGCCTCCCGGCTCATTCATTGCCCAGAGACTCTGCTGCCACTCAGATGAATACTCATATAAACACAAGCATTATTTCAGTTTGAAAGTTTAATTCGTAGTTTAATGCAGTTCATACTGTATTTCTGTATTGCCAGATGTTACGTGACCGCTGCTGAGAGAGACACAGGTCTTGAACAAAGTTCATTTTCTCCTTATCTGTTGGTCTTAAAAATGCCATTGCAGCACCAAAATATTTGCAAGATATGTGGCCTGTGAAAAATAAGTCCAGTATTTAATTCTGTGACAATGGGGCAAAATAATCGGTGATAATCTGTGCTCATGTTCACTTCTCCCCATTAGCATAAATTCATTCAGGACCCGCCGCAAGTCTGTCTAAAGGGGCGGGGCACCCTTGCGACTGTGAGCCAATCACAGATCTCGCATGGATTTTGTGCGAATATTTGAAAGTCAAACACTGGCCTACCGACTGAGGCCAGACATATCAGCACGTGACCGTTGGGAGCGACCAAAGCTTGATATGGATGGATTCCAGGCTAGTATTTATTATGCGTAACCACCGCCCCCCAGTACCGGGGCATTGTGCTTAAGGGGTTAAGAAGAATATTTTACTTTATAAAGGATCATTCCCACACTCCTCATCTTTTGAAAATTAATCTCAGTCAGTGCAGACATCTGTAGCTCATAAAGTAGCACCACAGTCTGGGGTTGAATCCCACTGTGCCTGTGCTGAGTGTGGGGAACAGGAGCTGTGCAGAAGTCACTTTGTGCTGCTGTGGGATTATGGGATACTGGAGGTATATGGTGGGTAGGGGTAGTGTTGTACATTGCTTCTTCATAGCCACTCCTCCTGATCATCTGGGCCTATGAGCTGCTCTCTGAATGAGCACATGACTGGGCTTCCTCCACCCTCAGAATGTGCAGTTGAGGATTGTGACGACAGTGTGAGAAGAAGCAGCGGTAACATGTTTCTCCACAACACCACCTGGCAAGATACTCCAGCGTGAGTGTCACTGTGTGGAGTAGTTTGGCAGGTCGTCTATTGGAGGCAGGAACTCTGGGGGTTTTCCAGACCAGGACTGATGCGGTGTTAGATGTTATGTAGGTCTGATGAATTATTAATGTTTGGTACACTTTAGTGAGAGGAAAATCACCTGCTTTGTTGGGCTGAAAGGCCTGTTTTTGAATGTTCTAAATAAGTAAATAAATAAATAAGCGGTTGCTGCTTGTGCAGTTCCAGCATTGATAAACATGTTAAGCCCAATGCTCACGTTCACTCCCTTCAGACAGCTGTGATCTACTGAAAATGAGGGTCTTTGCTGGGATGTCTGCAGCCAGTTCATCTTCCCTCTTCCATCTCTCAGTATCTGTCTGAAGCAGCACTTAAATTCAGCTGCCGTTCCATCCTGTTCCCACAGAGCACCTGGCCCCTCCCACACCTGTGCACCTGCACTTCAGCTCTCCTCTCCTCTCTCTGCTGCCCCCTGGTGGTGAAATCAGCTTGTTACTGCAGTCAGAGCAGCGCAGTCATCTGTAATGATTGAAACTGACACTGAAACAGTATTCTGGATGATATCAGCTTTCATTTACCAGCAGTGCGTCAGAGAAATTCCTGAGGATCATGTCATTTTAAAGGCGCACTCCAGAAATAAATCAGAAATGTACAGTTCTAGCATATCAGATATCTGCAATTCTCGGTTACCAGAAGTGCCGGTACACACAGTTTGTTGACACTGCCGCATGTTATAACAGATTAGCTTTCCATCTTCATATTTTCAGAATGAACTTGAATTGAACCTAAACTTTGTGGCAAGATAATGATGTTACCAACAGTAAAAACATATTGTTTTATTCGGGGAATAAAAAGAACCAAAACTGTTGACATAAAATTTTGACCTTAGAAAATAAAAAATATAAACTTCAACACAGAGAATTATTATTGTGTCAGGAGAGAAAAAGGAAACAAAAGCATTCACCTGAATATTTTACCTTTGAAAAAGGTAAAAAGGCTGCCACCCCAACTCCAACTCATTTTCATTGGCTGTACTTTATTCATTAAAGGGGACCTATTATGCTACATTTCCAAGTTATATTTTGATCTTGGACACCCCTAGAGTACTCCTGATCGTTCAAAGTCCAAAAAAGTGTCCTTATTTAGCTCATATTGCCATCCTCAAAAAAACCCATTTGTAGTCCATTGTAGTCTCTGCCTGAAACGCCTCGTTTGGGTGGTTCTTCCGCTATGGCCCCCCCTCCCCGTGTGCCCACTTTCTTCTGATTGGCCAGCTCTGTGGAGGGCGAAGCTGGGCGGGACTCGGCAGAATGCAGTTTTCCGGGTCCGCCTCCCTAGTGTGAAACGTGAGATGCGTCTGCCATCTGAGCTAAGGAATCGGCAGGGAAATTCCGCAATCAAACACGCTACATGTGTATAGATCTACTGAAATTAACTGATTCTAATGAACGCAGCAGCGAAAGTGGAGGACGCAGTGCGAAAGTCTGGCAGCTCAAGCTCGAATTTGCTATGTACCTACGGCTACTATGGTGAGTACACCGGTGTTTCTACTATATAGCTAGGATTGAGGGAAAGCTAGAATTCACCCCATACAGACCCATTTGTAGAACGGGTTGACATACCCAAGTGCAGACCGGAGACCGTAGAAATCCGGTGGGTCTGAGTTTAGAGGGAAACATGGACAGTGAGGAGCAGCAAAAAGTGGACCAACAACGTATGGACTGCTTAGGTGTGTATTATAAGGACCTGTTGGTTCGTGTGCATAACTGTGGTGTGTCGTTAGCGTGGAGTAACGAACAGCTTCTGCGCTAGGATATGACGGAGGGGCGAAAGCTCCAGGCTAAACGGCCTTTTCGGAAATTGCCTGTGGTAATGGTTTACTTATTGCGCCGGAATGACCAGCGTCTGCTCGCGGAAAATGAACGCGTTAAGCCGCTTTCACACCGGACGCAAAACAAATTTTTTGCATGACAGATTACATTCAAAGTCAATGCATTGTCTTTGCGCGTTCAACCCAGTAATAAGATGTTTTTGTTCCCGGCTTCACAAACGCGCAGTGGGTGCAGATCTTCAGGATGTCTGAAGAAACGTTGAGCTTCCTGTGCAACAAATTGCGTCTAGCTATGAAGCGACAAGACACGACTTTCCGCGAATGTATGCACCTAAAGAAGAGAGGGGCTATTGCACTGTGGAGGCTTGCTATCGGCTCAGAGCACAGGAGTATTGGACATCTTTTTGGAGTCAGCATCACAACTGTGTGCAGGAGTTTTGTGCTGAAGCAGAGACGTTGTTGGGGCCAGAACAAATCCGTTTTCCTGATGAAGGGAGGTTCAGAGAGATGGCTGTCTACATTGAGAACAGGTGGGGGCTCCCACACTGTGTGGGTGATATTGATGGCTCCCACAGGCCCATCATAGCACCACAACACTTATCACACTGACTATTTCAGTCGGAAAGGCTGGCACTCCATAATCCTTCAAGGTGTTGTTGATGGACAGGGGCTGTTCTGGAACGTGTTTGCCAGACTGCCAGGCAGCTTGCATGATGCTAGGGCTCTGAGACTGTCCACACCGTGGGAGTTAGCCAGCCGGCCAAACCTCTTCCCAGCTCACATCAGGAACATTGGTGCGGTGACTGCTGGCTATTACGTCCTCGAAGACTCGGCTTATCCCTTGCAGGACTGGCTCTTGAAACCATTCCATCATGTTGGATGACTGACAGCATATTTTCAACCAAAAATTTAGTCGAGCACGGGTGGTTGTCGAAAATGCTTTCGGCAGGCTGAAGGGAAGGTGGTGTTGCCCTCTGAAAAGGAATGACTGTGATATCCAACTGGTGAAGTCTTTGGTGCTGACTTGCTGTGCTCTGCATAATCTGTGTGAAAATCATGGAGAGACGTGTGAGACTTTAGGGATGTACCTGCAGCAGCAGCACTTGAGCCTGTGGTGGCAGCGGCTCAGGGTGTGGAGGTTTGCAAACATGCAAACTCCTCACCTTTCCGCGAAATTTGCCATTTTGAATAAAAAAATGGGTGACTTACGTGGTTCGTGCAGATCCGCTGAGAAAATATTTGGGGGGGGGATCGTCGTCATCAACTATCAACCCACTGTGTTTACTATTGTACATAATGTCACACGCAGACATGAATGCATCTTGATGAAAAAGTTGTTTCAACAACGCATGCATGAATATTACATGAGCGGAAGCTAACGCATCTTGGGGTATAAAAAAAATCTCAGATTCAATAATGCACGCACGCGTACATGAGCGTGGCGCCAATCTGAGCCACAGCATACAGTACATATGCACTTGCCTTGGAAGTTGGAATTTCAAATGGAAGAGGGAGAAGCAACAAGTTCACTTCAGAAGTCGACGTCGGAAAGCAAACCTGAGGTAAGATATAACTAATGAACCACCTTGCTTGCTGACTTGTATCTAACAGGATCGCACACTCTTGTAGAGAAGTGAACTAGCACTAGTCAACACTGAATTAGTTTGCTATGTAGCTAAGTGAGACACTAGCTTTTACTTAATGCTAGCTGCTAGGACACCTTGCATAAGCATAAGATGGAGTTGAAAAATCAACGAGGCAGATGTCAGATTAAATCAACTAACCTTTATTGATTCCAGAGAAAGGCGTATTGAATTGATGAGTTTTTCATTGAACAGTAAGTGTCGCAGAGTAAGAGAGTAGCAGCTAGGCTAGACAAAATTCTTCCATCCACACAAGCTGGCACCATTTTGTTGAAGGCAAGCTAGGTGCAGGGACGTGCGGTTAGGGTAGGCAGTGATTTCTCCTTTTTTATCGCTAGATTTTGTCAACCTGTTTCCACGTAGCTACTATGCCTGATTGTCAATCAATCAATTTGACCTTTTTTTTCTGGTCAATTAAGCCTGTAATGATTAAGAAGTGATCATGACAAAAAGATTAATTTACCTTTATGCTTTGATTCGAGACTGCAAGGAAGTAAATCTTAATAATTAATTTGGAAAAAATCTCAACTCTCTCAGTAATTCCGTATATTGTTTTGATCTTTTGTTTATCGGATTATGAAAGAAGACTGAAAATAAACTCCCTATTTTTTTTTAAATGGCATTAAAAAGTACATGTTTAAGGGGGGAAATATTATTGTAAACATATTGACCGCACATTGAACACCGCATAAGAAAGGTTTAAATATTTGTAAATGGCATTGCATTAGCTTCCTCTAAGCAAATATGAACAAACTTGCTGTCTTGTGAGCATTTTAAGTTCGATGCACTGAGCAATAATGTCGTGGATGGAACTGGCATGCCATTCTGCCGTTTAGTCTTGTAAATTAGTTAATCAATCCTCAGATTGCTAATCAAGCAAAGTTATAGAGTTATCGTTTGTTTAACGGTGAGGATTCTGCCTACCCTAACTGACCTTCGACGGCACGTCATTGGCTAGTTGCAAGCAAACGTCAAAAATTAATGGGAGTAAATGCGAGGTTTGCAAGGTAAAAGTGTTTATTGATAGATATCACTGAAAATGTCGTCAAACCACATGAATCATTTTCGAGCTTGGTGTCCTCGCCAGGTACAGGTCCAAATAAAAATTCAGGAATGTCTGTCTGCAGTTCCACACACTAGCTAGGCTAATTTGTGATTGTGGCGATATCCGGCCACCTTGTGGTAATATTATTGCTAAATTCTAACACGGTTGAGCATAGCCTAGTGCTGAGCTTTTTCATTCTTTGAAATAAAATAATGAAGTATTTTCTATTTTCTTTTATTGTTGTGTTTTAATTTAAGTATGGTTATTAGTAATGATTGTATATCAGTTATTGTAATTATGAATAGCATATCATAGCATATATATAACAAGTGGTGCCAGGCACAACAAACCCCACCCCTCGCACATACTTTCACCTACTTGTACGAAATTCAGTGGGGATCTATTCTGGGTCAGTGGCAATCCCCATAAAATTCAAAATGGCCGCCAAATTCTGACACATACATACACACTCTTTTAGGATCTGTCTAGGGATGTCCAACAGCATCAGCAGACACTGGATTTAAGGCTTTAGTCCAAACAGATCAAGAGATATCAGCTAAAACATGTTTTTGCTATTTATAGCGCCCCCCAGAGGTCAAAGGTCACAAAATTTTTTGTGCCTCCCCAGGGGCAGGTCTTGAGACCAACTACCAGGTTTGGGGTCAATATGTTTTAGCGTTGCTGAGACATGGCCTCACTTCCTGTTTTGCGGCTTTGCCGCCAACTTTAATTGGCTGTTACGGGCAAACGGTTTTGAATGTCAAAAGACCAGATACCATTGTTTGTGCGGCTCGGTCTGGAGATTCTATTTACCATGTTTTGCTCAAATTGGACAAAATTTGTGACCCTTGAAACTTTTTAAAGTTTTTTGCTAAAATTCAAAATGGTGGAAAATCCAATATGGCGGAAAATGACGTCATAGGGTGCGTTGAACTCGGCTTGGCCCAAGGATTCCAACGGTACCTCATTTGAGAAAATCTGATGAACAGGTCAGAAGTTATGAAGGTGAATGTACGTCAAACTTTGACCTGTTGGTGGTGCTAGAGCTTCTGAGCAAGGGGCACGAAAATCAATTGGGATCTATTCTGGGTCAGTGGCAATCCCTGTACCAAATTTGGGGTGAATCTGGCCATTAGTTTTGCCGCTAGAGTGTTAACAAACAAACACAGAAACAAACAAACAAACGCACAAACACACAAACACAGAAACAAACCGAACCGAAAACAATACCCCTTTCCTCACCCTTCGGGTGCAGCGGGGTAATAATATTTAATAATATATATGATATATATGATATGATAGTATATTGTGATATATTTTTATTGAGGTATTTTGTTGGCCACAATAGAAGCCTTTTTTTTTTTTTTTTTTTTTTTGTAAAATGAGTCATTCTGTAGTTTGTTTTCTTTGTAAATCTCTGGTTTTCAGCCGTTTCATACTCTATGTTAACCATGCACTATTGCTGTCAATGTCACTCGCGCTTGTTTCGTGATGAAACGGCCAATTACCTTCTCGCGCACCCTTCTCACCTTTTTCGCCCCTGACCAGTTTGCATGCCTGAGATGCTCTGATGCAGTGCTTGTTGAGCAATAGTTTAAAAAATTCTTATTACCTTCCTGGTCATTTACCGACACATGTACTCCTATTGTATCTCACTATGAATTCTGACCATAAACTTTTGTACCTTTTACAGATATGTCTCCACCTTTGTTAATAAGTTTTATTCACTAAGGTTACCAAGATTTAGTGACCTAAAGTAACATGTTAAATCCCATTAAACCCTAACCCATTATTTGGAAATACAGATGCTAGTATGGTACAGAATTCCTTGATATATTGGTGCTATCATTTAAGTGTGCAGTGTCTTCTGTGCTGGCACATTAAAGAATACAGTCTTTGCGTGATGACTTCACCCGGAAAGGTAAATAACTTATTTTGGTTACTTTTTCTTAAAAATGAGCCATCATTGCACCAAAACGTCACTGATAAATGTTTGGTTCATACTGTTGACTCCTTTCCCACCAGTGTCTTAAAAGTCAAAATAGAAAATCATGATGCAATCACATAACAGTCACTAAATTGTTTATTACAGTCATCAGCAAAATCCAGACTATTTGCAACGTGCAAAATCCAAACTGTAGTTAAGCCTCTCCAAGAACAAAGGGCTATAAAGTAAAACTATATACATGTTTTACATCCCTGATGGGTCACAAACGTGGACCACTCATCGCCTGCACAAGCTCTCCCAGCACACGCTTGATTGAAGGCAGCACTCTGAACCGTCTCCTCTCCTCTCCTCTCCTCTCCTCTCCTCTCCTCTCCTTCCTTCGCAAGGCAGCTTCATGCTCCCTGGCCTCGCGTGTCTCACTGAGAAGCAGCTGGATGTGCTGGTCACGCTGGGCCCGGTTCAGCACATCTTCAGCCTGCATCTCTGTGAGTATTGTCGTCAGGTCCGGTTTTGGTGTGGTTCATTATTTTCTGGCCTAGACGAAAGGTAGAAATGGGAGGTGGTTAACCAAAGCAAGTTTTAAAAATACAGTAGGGAAATACACTTGGAGCTAAAAGCCAGTGGTGGAATGTGGTACTTTAATACTTTTACTTCAGTGGAAATTGTGATACTTTTACTTGAGTATACTTTTGGCACTTTATCTGTACTGTAACCTAAGTGAAGAAATTGAGTACTTCCTCCACCACTGCTTAAAGGGGACCTATTATGCTGATCCTTCTTTTAATACATATAAGTAATGTTGGATGTCCATACTCAACCTCTGAAAAGTTCCTAAACATAAGATACAGGGGTTTTGCCGTAATCCAAGAACGTGATTTCGTGAACGTGATTACCTCTCTGAACAGCTCGTCCCGAGATCTTTGCGAGATCTGGGCAAAACCGGACGTCAGGTTGTGCGGTCCGATTAATACAGACCTAGCCAGAGCCAATCACGGCGCTGGACCTGCCCACACTGGAAACTATTCTAGCAGGCACAAACAACCGCGGATCATACTATGCCTTAGTAGCGTCTACACTTTTGGAAATACAAAAGAAGAACCACAGATCATTTGAGGTGCAGTTTTGTCCATATCTCTCCCAAAGCTGCTTGTCCGTTTATTTTTGGACGTGAAGAAAAGCACCGATTTCTCTTCCAAAAGACGATGCCACCAGAAATCAGTGGGTAGCTTTGTTGTTTACTGGTGGCAAACAGCCACGGCCAAAGGGAACGTTAGCTGTTTGTGCTCAGCATTTCACCAAAGACAGCTTTGTCAATAAAGGATAATTCGACACAGGATAAGTGTTTCAGTTGCATCGATCAAGCGCTCGGAGCCACAAGCTGTAAGTAACGATATAACAGCAAATAATGTAAGTGAACCTAACGTGTTAAGGGTGGCCAGCAGGACCGCTACAATAGTTAGCACTAACAACTGGTCTCAAACGCAGGCTTTGTAAAATATCTGAAGATGCAGCCTGTATTGGTTGCGACTGTCCGAGACTCACAGATGCGGAAGCTGTAAGTTGCTTTTACGGCATAAGCCTACCTAACGTGATAGCCTGTTGAATGTGGCTGTAGCACTGCGGCTAACGTAGCCAAGTTACTGTTGCTAATGTTTGTGTCCTAAATATGCAAGAGTAATATCAGGGGACCTTCAACAGAAGGTCTGTGAGCATAAACCTCATTTGAAGCTAACTTTTTATACTTGTTTGTAATTTGGATGCTTGCTACAACTGTTCACGGTAACAAAACTTGCAGTCTGTAAAACCAGTATCGCAGGGTAACGTTTGTGTCTCTTGTTATGACCGCTCGGTTACCAGCTACTGCATGTTAGTTTGCATGCCGTGCTACTTAAAAATGCTCCTGGTTAACTTATATGCAGTAATTCTGATCGGTATGCTTGTGTTACTTCGGTAAACATCAGTGTGGCAGTTTCATCATAACGTTGCCCGATTGTAGCCACTACAGTCTAAGCTAACTGGAGAAGTGATGTATGTGTCTGCAAAGTTAGGCTGAAAAGGCTGCAGTTAGACCAGACGTAGGTTTTGCAGGGCTTGGGATACGTGTTTGGGTTTGTTTATGGCTGCTTGTGATTGCTTCACTTATCCATGACAGGGGTCAGTTGAATACTTCACCAATATCTGGGCAAGCTCTCTGATGCTACCGTGAAAGCAATCGCGAAATGCACAAGCTTTAACGTGTCTGGTATAACAAACGATTTCTCTGCACTGCCGTGGCATAATTTCATCCCCCTTTAGAAATTGTTCTGGCTAATAAAATGCCAAAAAAGGCGGAGATTGAATAGGAAATTCTTTCCTGTAGAAGTAATCGATTCGCTAGCTCCACATATGCAACTGTCCACACTAACGGAACTTACGGTCTGTAAAACCTGTATTATGTTTGTAACATAACCGGAGCTCTCTTTGGCTGTTGCGTACTATCCATATAGCTGCTTTCACATCGAAAGTTAAACAAATTTTTTGCGCGACAGATTACATTCAAAGTCAATGCAAAGACACGAATACAAGTGTTATAGGCGCATTAAGCCGCTTTCACACCGGAAGCGAAACAAATTTTTCGCGCGACAGATAACATTCAAAGTCAATGCAAAGACAATGCATTGACTTTGAATGTAATCTGTCGCGCAAAACATTTGTTTCGCATCTGGTGTGAAAGCGGCTTATCGCGCCCATTTTCCGCAAGCAAATGCTGGTCATTCCGGCGCAATAAGTGAACCATTACTACGGGCAATTTCTGAAAAGGCCGTTTAGCCTGGAGCTTTCGCCCCTCTGTCATATACCAGCGCAGAAGCTGTTCGTTACTCCACGCTAACGACACACCACAGTTATGCACATGAACCAGCAGGTGCTTATAGTATGTACCGAAGCAGTCCATAAGTTGTTAGTCCACTTTTTGCTGCTCCTTACTGTCCATGTTTCCATCTAAACTCAGATCCACCAGATTTCTACAGTCTCCGGTCTTCACTTTGATATGTCGACTCGTTCTACAAATGTGTCTGTATGGGGTGGATTCTAGCTTTCCCTCAATCCTAGCTATAGAGTGGAAATACCGGTGTACTCACCATAGAAGCCGTCGGTAGATAGCAAATTCGAGCTTGAGCTGCCAGACTTTCGCACTGTGTCCTCCACTTTCGCTGCTGCGTTTATTAGAACAAGTTCATTTCATTAGATCTATACACACGTACAGCGTTTGATTGCAGAATTCCTTAGCTCAGATGGCAGACGTGTCTCATGTTTCGCACTAGGGAGGTGGACTTACAAAACTGCGTTCTGCCGAATCCTGCCCAGCTCCGCCCTCCACAGAGCTGGGCAATCAGAAGAAAGTGGATACACGGGGAGAGGGGGCCATAGCGGAAGAGCTGCCCAAATGAGGCGTTTCAGGCAGATACTGCAGTGGACTACAAATTGGGTTTTTTGAGGATGGCAGTATGAGCTAAATAACGACCCTTTTTGGGCTTTGAACGATCAGGAGTCCTCTAGGGGAGTCCAAGATCAAACTATAAACTTGAAAATGTACCATAATAGGTCCCCTTTAAAACAATGTGGTGTGAAACTTATTCATTGTTTCTCACCAGTGATAGCACGTTGCTGTGTTGTGCTGGACGTTGCCGGTGTCAAAGCTGGTGCTGGTGCTGGGGCAGAGGCAGGGGAGCTTGGGGTTCCATGATGAGGGTGGTGGATGAATACACCTCGCATGTGGAAAGACTCTCGAACGAAAATACACACACAACTTAAATACACGCACAGCACACACTTTTTAACCAGTAATAGCAACAGCTTAGTTCATCAAATGTTGTTGACATGCTGACTTTACGCTTTCCTCTCAAAAACAAATACTTAAAAGACAGCATAAAATACAAGCAGAGCATGGAGTTACCATTGATGGCTAACTAGTTAGTTCATTGTCTCCATACAGGAGACAACGGCGTTACTTTCAAAATATCCTTGTTTGTTCAAAGTGAGTTTGCCACCAATGGGATAAGTAACGTAAAAGATGCTTAAAGTCACAAAACACTCAACATCCTTTATTACGGTTTCCAACAATGCCATGGCCGAGTCGAGGCCACTCTCCCTCCCTTTGCTTCCCGGTTGATGATCGTAAATGGTGTCCATTTGGTTGAACCGCTTCCAGTCCTTTCTGTTTGACCCACTCCGGCCGTTGTGGTCCTTGCTGGTCCGGTAATTGCTTTTTAACCCCTTAAGCCCAACGCCCCTGGTACCGGGGGCGGTGCTTACGCATGATAAATACAGCATGTTTGCAAATGGCAACATTATCATGCAGCATATCTGCTTTACGCAAAGAAACTCGGCAAAAAGCTCATGTAGACCATTTTTACTTCAACTGAACACAATTCAAGCTCCAAGCAAGTAAATAAGCATGTAGGAAAACATAAGATAAAATAATATCAGCGCTGAGTTTCTAGAATTTCTCCTGAATTTGTGCTATGCATACAAACGATACCTCAAATGAAAGAGGAAAGTCCACAGAATCCAACGATACACGCACTGTCATTTTAAACCGACACCACACTCAAAGAACAGCAGGCATACACTTTACAGTCTACAGAGATGAGCAAAAAAATTTCTTACCTTTGATACCTTGTAATAAAAAAACTGTTTGAGGGTAAATCCACGCGTGCTATTGTAAGCTGAAGGTGTCCATGTTATAACGAAACAAGATCTGCCAGTATCCTAGCATGTTCTTTCCCAGGGCATTGCTTCAAAGATCTCAGTTCCTCAGCATTCAGCTTGCTTGAAATGTATTTTTCTCTCTGTGATCGGCATGTGATGCTGTCAGTAAGACTTTGTGGGTAGCCATTTGATTCTATGGGCTCTGACGTTTCCAACGAGCCCTAAACTAGCTTGATTGCACTAACCTAGCCCAAGAAAGAGCCTTGCATTCCCAGTGCGTCAAACCGAGTCCATGGGCTATTCGAATGTACTTAAATAGCGCGACAATATAAACGCTTAACAGGTTTGTTTTTGGTATTTTCGGTATAATTATCCGCTAAATATTCTACCGCCGTTTTCAAAGTCGCTTTCTGACAGAAACTGAGGGCACAACAGTAAAAACAAGGTGAGTGACTTGTTTTCTTGACTCATTCTTTGTATGGGCAATTTGACAGCCCCGTTTGCGTCAATTGATGCAGCCTTACCCTGCCTGCCCTGCAGTGATCGGACAGCTTAACTGTAACGATTCATAACAATTCCTAACAAAGTCCTAACGCAGGTCCAAACATTCATAAAGTCCTAACAGAGGTCCGAAAATTCCGAACAAGTGGGGCAAAAGAACCAATCTCTGGCTCAGCGGACAGGTCCCTGATTGGTCAGAAGATGGTTCCTATGCTACGCCTTGGTTGCTATGTGTGACCAAGTGAGGACTCCCACAAGGTCTTGGCTAAAGAATTACCTGACTACGCCACTTGGGGCCTTGCACACCAAGATATGCTTTGACTTCAAGTTAATCACCTAAACACCTTGTCTAAGACAAGCAGGCTCATACATACGCAAAGAAATGGGACCGAGACGTGCTTTTCAGTAAAAAATAAACAAAATTTATTTTATAAATAATGCAGATTAAAATGGCCGGGCTGTCATTTACTGCGGTAGGCAGAGTGTGAGTAGTGGCTGCCTCCAGAGAGAATAAGTACTGGCACAGTAAGGAATTGGTCAGCTGTAATGGAGAAAGGTTACCTGTACTGGATAGAAGTGCAGTTTCACCACTCGTGCTCCATCTGGTGCCCATGGTCAAAACATACACACACGCACGCACATAGGTACAGCCACTACAAAGTGATCTGAATTAAATTGTGAGGTGCAAGTTACCACTAACACACGGTGCTCGGAGGAGGAAGCAGCAACCCGCCCTGTAAACAGCTTTTCTAATGTTCTGAGGAGGAAAACAAGGTAAAGGAGGTCATTAGATTAGGAATAGCCGGCAAAATTGAAAAAAAGATTGTCACTACCGTTTCTAAGCTACTGGGGCAGCCAATACCACGTCAACCAGTGCGTTAGGGAAGGAGGGGACTAGGCACAGACCACGACTAATCAACTAAACCCAAAAGAACGAAAGAATATAAAGAAAGGCAAGGCTTAGTACAATTTTGTAGGAGCAAAGCAGCAGGAGCAATCTGTCTTGATGTGTCTCGGACACCACAAGGGATGACAAAAGGAAGGCAGCCCTGGCGCCTGTTTCCACCACCCTTCGTCAGGCCGTAGCACAGGGAATCAGATCATAAACAACGCTGGAAACCGCGAGGACACCAGGAAACTCACCTAGCCAGACAACGTTGCTTGCTTTATAGGAAACTGATTAGCAGCCAATGAATCATTAGCCACTCAGCGGCTAGCCAGAGGACGTGACGCACCGGGAGCTATCGTAACCGCAGAAGGACAAACTTAAAACATACGGTAACGACTCTGCTGGTTACATATGCAATGCCCGCTAGTTGACCAGCAAAGCTCGCTGCTGATTGGATGGCTACAGTCTTGTCAACTTGGTTCGAAACTTTTGACGTTGTTATCATTCCGAGGTACCGGCAGCTGGTATTGTTCAGGACACCAAAAGTAAATATAAAAATTAGCGTGTATATGTTTTAACGTGTCCTTTGAAATGGTATTTGTGTGTATGTGAGAGAGAGAGTGAATATGCGAATAGTCTGAACGTGTGCTGGTTCAGCACCGCTGTAGCGTTGCTGTCGATGTTTCATAACACAAAACACCCAAACAATGTATGACCATGATATTGATGTATTATTGGAAGGGATTATTATTATTATCTATGCTCTATATTTCCTAGATCCTTTAGACAAATATGATAAGCAATTTTTGTAAAAGTGAACAAATGGTTAATAATCATCCGTATGAACCCATAGGGTGAAGTGAGACGGGTCCGTTTTGTTTATTAATGTGTTTGTTTGTGCTGACGTAAAGTTGTTGTCTCAAATACCCAAAGCTTTCGTGTCGGTCAGTGACATGATGAGGAGACTGTCAGTGTTATAGTTTTGGTCTGAGCAGAGTCATAGAGAGACCGCTCTGGGTCAGAGGTGATTTTGTGTGCTCTTATAATAATCGTGTGACATCAGCAAAACCCACTAGGCTATATGGTTAAACTAATTCGTGAAATTGCTGTTTAGTCTTTATCTACAGTGCCTATAGAAAGTCTTCATACCCCTTTGAAAAGCAAGATTATTATTCATACAGCCTGAAATCATACTAATTAAAAATGAACTTCAATGAACTTTATTTAGAAAATTATCCTTTCAACATCAAACTAATAAGAAAAAAATGGTGATGGTTCTGAAAATTTATAAAAATTTAAAAACTAAAATAACAGAGTTGTGAAAGTCATCATACCCTGATTTAAAACTTCATAGATCCACCTTTTGCTTTACTTCCAGCCACCAATCTCTTTGGACATGTCTCTACTAGCATTGCATACCTAGATTGAGGAATATTTTAACATTCTTGTTTGCAGAATTGTTCAAGTTCAGTCAAAATCCGTGGTGTGCCGCGATAAACTACTCTCTTCAAGTCCATCCACAGATTTTCTTTTGAATTTAAGTCAGGGCTCTGACTTGGCCACTCAAAGACATTCACCTTCCTGAACTTAAGCCACTGCATTGTTGTTTTGGTGGGATGTTTCGGATCATTGTCATTTTTAGAAGGTGAATGACCTGCCCATATTCAGCTGTCTAGCAGAGAGGTACAGGTTTTCCTCAAGAATTTGGGTGTATTTGGCAGCATCCATTTTCCCTGCAATCCTGACCAACTGCCCTGTCCCTGCTGAAGAGAAACACCCCCACAACATCATGTTGCCACCACCATGCTTCACAGTAGGTATGGTGTGTTTTGGATGGTTTGCTGTGTTTGGTTTTTGCCAAACATAGCACTTGGAGTTCAGTCCAAAAAGTTCAATCTTAGTCTCCTCTGACCATAAAATCTTTTTCCACAAGGCAACGGAATCATCCAGGTGTTTTCTTTTTTTTCATAACACAGACAAGACTGGGTGTGGCACTTTTTTCAGAAAAGGCTTCTTTCTTGCCACCCTGCCATACAGGTCAGCTTTGTGTAAAGCTTGTGAGATTGTTGTCACATGCACAAACTGACCAGTCCCAGCCATATAGACTTGTATGTCCTTTAAAGTTGCTGTTGGCCTCTTGGTAGCTTCTCAGATCAATGTCCTCCTGGCTCAGTCATCCAGTTTGGATGGACAGCCTGATCTAGGCAAGGTGTTGGTGGTGCCATACGCTTTCCACTTCCTAATTATGCTCTGAATAACTCACAGGGATAGCTGAAGCCTTGGAAATCTTTTTGTAGCCTTCACCTAACTTGGTTGAACCTGAGCAAGTTTATAATGGGATATTCTAAGGGGCTGATGACTTACCCAAACCAGGTATTTCACTGATTATTTTTTAAAAATTGTGCAGAATGTTCAAAAATGTTATTTTCACTTTGATAAGGGGGGCTATATTGTATACATGCAGCTCAAAAATGTTAGATTGAATTTATTTTAATTTCCAGGGTGTAATGTGACAAAAGGTTAGGATTTTGGAAGGGTATGAGGACTTTCTATAGCCACTGTACGTTATGTCAGGCTATGCATATGCTACTATTTCTGAAATACTGAAGTCATATTTGTATATTTTGTTTTGTTTGATCAGTAATACATGAAGAAGGCTATTTGCAGCTGTTCCCTAATCACAGCTGTTTTTCATGTCTTGTCCTTATCTGCAGAAATGACGAAGACTGGGAAACCAGACTCATATTGGGCAGGTGTGATGTCCCTGTATGCTCAGGGTAAACACAAATTTTCAACAGGCCAGAGGCCGGGGGCCAGGAGATGGAGGGCGGTAATGTAGCGGATTGCTGCTTGTCCTCTGACCCCCCAGCACGGTCTTACTGTCCGCAAATATGATATATTTGGAAAACGATCCCCTGCAAGTGTGGATATCATGAGGTAAGTGATGACAGTGAATCTGAGATGTAATGCAAATATACTGGAAAATGGTTTCTCATCACTTGTGCTTGATTTTTTTTTCAGTGTTTAACAGTGTGAATACATAATTATTTGGATGCAGAGTATTGTCAGGCTGAAGGGAAATGTACTGTGAATTTAAACCCAGTTTTGTTTTCCCCAGTCAGCAGAGAAGGCAGGGACAGCAGCAGCCAGTTCAGGTCAGCTGAGTGCCCCACAGGCCAGGGCAGCAGCCGGAGAAGCTCCAGGTTTGGAGGCCAGTGCAGGCGTAGGTCAGAAAGCTCCAGCTCTATGCAGAATAAGCGAGGGGAAGTCTATTAAATGCTCGCTGTGTAGTTGGGAGGTGATGACTGAGGATTACACGCAGCACCTGTCAGACTACCACGTTCAGGAGCAATGTGAGCAGTGTGGTGCAAAGGCCTGGGGGCTGTTGGATTGTCAGAGCACATAGAGAGTGTTCACCTTTTGAGCTGTCCAACAGACCTCTCAGATGTTCCTGCTCCAACCACTCCAACAGCCCAAGAGACAACACAGGCGCCACAGGGACACAGTGACCCTCCAGATGCTCCTGTTTCTGCTCCAGCCCCTCCCACAGCCCAAGAAACGTCACTGACACCACAACAAAGACCACTCACTCTGCGGCCTCCTGAGGTGAACTGGGTGAGTTTTCTGCCGAAGCAATTCAGGAGAGTCCTCAAGCAAGCTGACCAGGAGTTGATCGCTCAAATTCTATATGACAGTACAGGGCAGCTTAGACAAAACCTGCCAAGAACTGGTTTCATCCACCAAGCCCCACCAAATCCACCTCACCACCTTATCCACAGAATTATTTCCGGCTGCGGATGTTCCTGTGGGCTCCAATGCAGATGTGGGGCATCCCTCTAAAATGCGCTCAGTGCAATATGAAAATGCACCACTCTGGAATTTATACCAAAATCAGAGAGGTAATTGACATTGACTCCAAATACTATTTAGTTGGTGAAGATTATCCAAGGTGCAGTAAATGCATGATTCCTGTCTGCCCTTGGAGCATTGACATTTTAAAGCAGCTGGATCCCTCCCACCGTAACAAATTCCCAGCTGTGCTCACAACACATCTGGCACTGGACAGGAGGTGTGTTGCGATGTTGCGACCAAGAACTATAGGGAACAGCTCCAGCTATTTACCGCAAGCCTGGCAGGAGATACACAGTGAGGAGTGGGCAAGGCGAACCATTGACTACCTTACTGATTGTGAGGTCCAAAAAAAGTCATGTGCCCTCACACAGTCCGAAGCTGTGTATCAACAGCCACCCCCCTTCTGTCCTCTGCCCCTGGCCCAGTGGTTTGAAACCATTCATGCAAATGAAATTCTTAGCCACCTGGACGAGTTGAAAGGTGTCATCACATCCACATTTGGCAGAATCTTAAAACTCGACTCGACTAAGAAGGTAAATGCAAATCGATGCAAACTTCATTTCATTCATTTTTATTAGTATGCCTAATCATTTTTGAGATGTATGTGTCACTTTTGTCTGTAGATCACAAAAAAACTTGCAGGCGGCATTGAAAACACAGCCACATGGATGACCAATATCGGGAACGAATTTGGTCAAGTTCTCAACTCTGTGCTGACCACTGGTGAAGGGGCTGGCCTTGATGACCTGTGTCAAGGCATTGTCCGGAGGTATAGGGATGCTGGTGAGCCAGAGCCAGATGCCATTTATGTGGATAGAGATCGCTGCAGTGAGACAAGTGTGTTGCCTTCCATTTGTATTGTGATGTTTCTTATGAATTTGCTACATTTGAACTGTATTTATTTATGGTTGGTTGAATATTTTTTTAGGTGTGAGCCCAGTTCTCACTTGGTTTCGCCCTTGGACATCCAAACTGAGACTGGATGTCTTTCATTTCATTAGGCGTTTCACCAATGGCCTTACCACTGAGCACCATCCACTGTATGGCACGTTCTGCTCCAAGTTGTCCAGCTGCATTTTTGAATGGGACAAAGATGACATCCAACACCTCAAACAGGCCAAGAGGGCAGAGCTCATTAAAAAGCATCGAGGTCACATACCCACTGACACTCAGGTTTTATCCAGCATCACTTCCAGTGAACTGGCCAAGCACTGCCGCAGGAGAACCAGAGGGGTTGAGGAGACCCGTGCCCTGATCCAGCAACTGCTGGACTCCATGTGGGAACTGACCGACACAACTGGTTTACGTCTCATAAATCAGGAGAGCATGTCTCTTGTGTGGGAGGTACAGCAGAAGCACTTGCCCTGCATCCAAGATCCACCTGGTGTACAGCTGTACACAAACACTGGAACGGGGTTGGAGAAGGGAGACAAAACGCTTGACATCCTGAGATGTGGCAGCGGGTCCTCCTCTCTCTCGAGAGTTTTCATCGGCACCAGTGTAGTTTAATCCCAGGCAAGTTGGAACACAAAATGTTTGAAACATTTGTTTATGAATGATGTATATTAAGTTGTTAAAAATTTTCTTTGTTATTGTCCTTAATGCTTTTGTCTTGCCAGGGTGGAGATGTAATGCTCTGCATACCCAGATGTACATGCTTGAGGGGATGTCCCGATGGAATAGGTCTCAGCAAGCTCTTAACACGAGCAGTACGTCGCGAACAAAGATGTATGACGTACATCTGATGTCCAACGTGAACGCCCTTAGCAACAGAGTCCTGGGAAGTGCACTTCTGCCAGAGTTTATACCCCTGGGGGAACCTACTGGCGAGATTCTCATTGCATATTATTAATGACTAAACTGTCAGATGTTACATGATGGTTGCACCTCTGTTCACACACTCATTCTACCTCAATTTTTTTTTTTTTTTTCCAGGTGACTACTTATGGCAGGTGAGCGTATAGCAGTGGAATATTTGCTGGCACAGTCTAACAGAGGAGATCTGCTGAGTGCACAGAAAGAAATTGAAGTCGCCCCACCAAAGATGCTAGATGAAGTTCAGGAGGATGCATGTCCTGATGTTACAATATCTCAGGCTACCGATATCACATTCCGGTCAGGGCTTTAAACTAACGGTGTCCTGATGTCCCGGGGCCGATATAAATTGCTGCCGGGACATAAAAATTATATGACCAGGACAATTCCGGGACAGTAAAAAAAAAAAAATGTCAGAGCAATTTCGAAATCGATGCAAGAATGGGTATCAAAGTGTCACTTTTGATGTTTGAATAATGTCATTAAAAACTTATGAATCGCAAAAATACTGTGGCATTTGTTGCACCTGATCAGGCTTCAATCGCGTGCCCACACACAGGGAACCCCTTTTTGGGCCCACCCTCTCCCTCTCCACTGTCGCCTTGCCTCAACATGCCTACATCATTCATCGATGCCGAAGGATAACGCATCTAATCGGCTATTTGAAGTGTCACCTCTTCAGAGCAAAGAATTTCAATAACATTTTGAAATTCATGCTTTTTCCAAATCATTACATTTAGACCTGACAAAATCAAGATCTGCTCTAGCCGCAGTTAAACCTATAATGCCCAGACACAGACATCATTATAGGAAAAATATGACCCAGTAATATTTTTGAAGTATTGAAGGGTAGTATTCAGATCCACTGTTCATCATTAGGTTTTGTGACAGCAAAATATACATTGCTGAACAGAACTTCTTCTAATTCCAGGAGTATCATGTCTGATACAGCCAAAAATCAGCACCCCTCCAGAACTCAACACTCGAAATTTCAAATTATTAATATGCTCTCTACTATCTATAGCTATCCCTTAACATGTATAAGAATAAGTTTTTGTGTCATATTTACCTTGGAATGCCGAACTTCACTGCCAAAGTCCAAGGAAATTCATGAATTCCCATTCACATGGGAGCTACTACCTTGAAGTGAGTGACTAGGGGAGAGACTACTCCTATAATCTCACTTCTTCCTTCCAGGTGGCAGCACTGTGTATCAGATATGATACAATGAGCAGTCGTGGTTGTGTTGCATCTTACCAGGTGGACATGGTCCTTCAAATTTGGTGTATCATATATGATACAGGGGGCATTATAGGGTTAAGATCGGTGAAGCAGGCTGGCTTTAGTTGCTCACTTTGATATAGCCATGGAACATTATGTTAGAAAAAAAAAATTTGGAGCTGGGCTACATTTTATTTAAGACGCAACCCAACTGAACATCGAGGCTACGATTTGAAAACGGTAAATTAGCCTACTTCATATTCTCCGCGCAAGAATGTGTTTAACCCATTAATGACCATAGTGGAAATTTTGAATTTCCTTTACAGCACTGAAAGTACTAGCTGAGCATAGTACAAGTCAGTTTGAATTTTTCAAATCGGTCAAAGTATGTGGCTACAGTACTATTTTTAGTAGTTGGTCAAATATGATAGCGGTTTTTTTTTTTTTCAGTTTTCATGAAAATCAAACCTTTTCCCAATTGATTCTTACTTGTCTGTGGGTGGAACAAAAATGCCTTAAATCTTTTGACCATGTCATTACCGGAACTTATATTTCCAAGGCATTTTAAGAAGAAATTTGAAAAAATCCACTATCATATTTGACCAACAACTAAAAATAGCACCTTAACTTAAAGGGCTGTATCTCAGGATCCGTACAGAGTTGAATCAAATGCCTGGTATTGTTGGATTCAGGAGAAGTTGTGCTATAAGGACATTTATAACACTTTAGTGTACATCTGATACATAACCTATCAAATGACTGTTGAACTTATTTTTGTGTTATTTTGGGTTTTTCCAAAAATCAAAGTTTGACCCCTAAATATGATATGATAAATATGTTCTATCACAATTTTGAAATTGAATATGTGTAGCCACTTACCCCAAGATGCCACATACCAAAAAGCAAGTTCCCACCTCATTCAGAACTCAAACTGTGGGGTTTTTCCTTAAGGTACTATTTTTAGTTGTTGGTCATTAATGGGTTAATGTGGTTTGTTGGTAATGTGAACTGAGTTGTTTAAGATGGTGTTTAAGTGTTAAAAGGTGCATTTCCATTACATCGCGGGCAGTCCTACTGCAGCTTGCAGGTTTAACGCTAACTTTGACCACCGGTGTCTCCCAAAAAGCGAGATCTATAACTGATGCTCTTGTCACTGAAGCCAGTCTGACTAGCCTAATCCATAAGAAAGAATAGAGCAAACAAACCCAATAAAATTAGTCATTTTTGCTCATCTCGTTTATAAACGGAATGGGATTACACCATATCAAACTTCACATCGCAGAACATTCACTGAGCATGTATGGCATTTTTAGCACAATTTAATTGTTTAAGTGCTGGCGCATTAAATCCGAAAGCTGAATGGCCGAGTTGGGCGAATGCCCTTTATGTTCACGCAGATTTGCAATTCGTAAGTTGCGATTTGACACATCATATGTGAACTCGCTTTATCCTATTTACTTCTTCAGCAATTTCTTCATTTTGTTATTTATAATGGGCTATATACTTAACATTGTTCGAGTCAAGTGAACATCTCCTGGTTTATTATGTATTGCGGTTTCAAAGGAAAAACAAAGCATCCCATACGGTAGTCTGCTGGAATGGACTGTAACGTCAGCTGTTTTCTTTAAGCAAGAATTAAAAACCAACAAATTAAATCAATTAATAGCAACAATGAAAACGAAAATAACTCTCTGATTCCATCCAATTCTTAATTTAATGTTATTTCCACTTTATGTCTATTTGAGAGACACTATCAGAGTCCATAAGAATTTTGGACTTATTGATTGTTATAGCTTACAATAAAATAATAAATGTACACTAAAAAAAAGTTGACATGGACTTGCTGTTGCATTTTTATGTTAATATGTGGATATTTGGGGAAAAATACTTTGGGACGCTGTTGGTTACATCTGGGACAATACAGAGTAGGATTCGGGACCATTGCTGGACGCTAAAGAAAAAAGTTAATTTCGAGCCCTGATTCCGGTCTTCGTCTCAGGTAATGATGTGATGGCACTTTGACCATCTATCAGAACATTTTACTGTAAATCTGATTTTCAGAGGGTAATTTTCTTGATGAGTGGTCTATGATTGACTCTAAAATCAATTATTTTTTTGTGTAACATGGGCACAACAAAGTTTATCAACCTCATTGTACCCCTCTCATTTTTGACAAATAATTTCTTTAGGAATCTACACTTGAAAGTGATGTGGCTCTCAGTCCTGTCAGCTCCCCATTTGAGGACAGTGGGCCGATCACTTCAACTCCAGTAAAGACTCCGGTAAAGTGACTACTGTCTGACAATTACAAATGCTTGTTCATTCACCTTTTCTCTAAAATTAGCTATAAGAATTGGTTCTGTTTTATTTCATGTGACAGGATAGTCCGTGTGATCCTAAGGGGATTCCCGGATGGGAGGCAGTCGATGCCTTGGCAGAGTACCTTGTCAGCCTCAACCGCACAATAACAGCGCTGTCAAACTCTGAAATAGCAAAGATATTGAGATTGTACTCCTGCCTTGATCCCACTGACAAGTCCCAAACCAAATACTCTCTGAAAAGCAAGAAGAAGGCCTTGCCAGGGCCATGGAGAGCTTCAAGGAAGCGCAGTGGCTCTGCTCCAGGCCAGCAAGCAGCAGAGAGGCATCTGTAAATAATATACTTGTAATATTTGTGAATGGGTGTGTATGTGTGCATGTGTATGCAGCATACAGGTATATGCATATACATGTGTTTTCAGTGCACACAATGTGGATTATGTCATCTTGTCATCTATTCGCAGATTGTTCATGGTTCATGGCTAGGCTGCCCACAGACCTGATTACAACAGGATTTCTGAGTGTGTTGCACTCAGACTCTTCAAAGAGTTCAGGGAAGCCAGAAATAGGCCAAAGGACAACGAAGGGAAAACATTTGCAATACCTCAGTCAATTGTCATGACTTACTGTCATATCAAACGGCTAATTGAGGACTGCAAAGAGGTACTGGACAACAGCAACCTGGTACTAGTGACCATAAACAACACCACGGTGTCGTCCTGGTGAGTTCATTTTTACAGCTTCATACATTTGCTTAAATATGAAAACATATATTCTTAGAAAATAAAGTCCAAACAAATAATGACCGAAAAAAAACATGCTCTTCTGATTTTTTTCCCCCTCGGCTGCAGGATCGGCAGAAGAGAACCAGCCGCGACTCATTACTTCAAGGTGTGCAGCTTCCTCAACAGGTTCATTTGGCAGAAGAATCCCTCCTGGAGGCCCAGGACCTACCATCTGAGCCTGTTCAACATGGGCAAACAGTTATGGAGTTCCAGGAACCTGAAAACCGTGAGGGTGAGGCAGTGATTCGTCGACGTCGCTGTGCCAGAGCACAGGTTTCAACTGCGCACACAGACACCGGAGATGTATTTGACCTTGCCGATTGTGAGCAGTATCAACACTCAGCTCCACCGCCTCACTCTCAGGGCTGGTCCCCATACCAGCTGCCGCCAACGCCAGCATCTCACTCTCAGGGTGACCTTCCTGATCAAGCGCCTCCAGGGCCAACACATCAACCTCAGGGCGGGCTTCCTTACCAGCCAGCCCCAGCAGCGCTAGCTTCTCACAATCGGTTCCGAGAGTGGCGATTGCGAAAAGCAGCCCTTGAGGATCAGGAGCGAGAGATGAGAGGTGAGCCCCCAAAGAAGCGGCAAACCAAAGAAAGCCACCACTATCAGTGTGAAATGTGTGGTAAGGCAAAGAGCAAACTTACTGGCCATACACAGCCACGGGGGAAATGGTGCTGTCCCGCATCTGGACAAACCATCACGGACTGGAAAAGCTCATTGTAAAAATGCATACAATGAGTAAAAATGACAGTATTTGTTGGTAAACATACCTGTTTTTATTTTAAGTGTTTGTGTTCCTTGACAGGTAATATTTTTTTATATTTTGTTACACAAAGAAGCACATGTCAAAATATAGTTGCTTTTTCAACTTAAAAAAAAAAAGTTCAAGCAGTTACAAAAAAAGAACACATGGTGGTGCTTGTGTTTTCTTCCAAAAAAAACAAAAACAAAACAAAAAAATCCATCCTCTGAATTTGAGGTGTTTGTGAAAAAAAAAGAAATAAAATAAAAACAACAAAAACACAACTAACTCTTGTGTTGTAACAATAACACATCCATCTTCTGGGTGGAAGACTCCAGGTGCAAATCCTGGCAAGAGTGTGTAATTTGTTAGACAAATTAGTATTTAATTTAATTATAAATTTAGTATTTAATTGTAAATGATTAAAAAGATTAACTAATAATAAATTGTTTAACATTATATTACATAGATTATCTATAATAATGACTCACACACAGTAAAATATTATATAAATGAATTTAAACTGCATTTTCCTCCTTTTTTCCTCAATTTTTCTCTTTCCCCCCTTTTCTTTTTTTTTGTTCCCCCCCTCCTGACAGGCTGTTTTGCCCCATTTTTGGCCGAGTGGTTAAGATGACAGACTGCAATGCATGTGGCCAGGGTTCGATCCCCGGTCAGATGTGCTTTTTAGGTAGCAACGGTAGCATTTTTCATGTATAAATAATTGATGGGGTTTTTGTTCTTTTCAATTTTTTTCCATTTTTTAACCTTTCCGTTGTATTCATAATCTTATTAATTTGCTTCTTTTAAAAAAATAAATCTGCTCCAGTGGAGCCAAACTTCGCTTTCTTTGTATTTATTGTCTTTGAATGGGATGGTATTGGCTATAGGACTAGCAGGAATAATAATTGAAAAAATATTTCTAACGTCTAAAAATTAAAAACTGGTTGTATTTGGTGGAATATATGCCTGTAGTGACATACGAGTGAAATTAGATGAGTTTTACAGTTTAATATCTGAGAAATCTGAAATGGAACACAAGGTACCTGAATTACCAATTTGCAGAACCCACCTAGACATTCCTCTCTAATTTTGTTCTGATTTACTTGATTAGAATATACTTTGGCACAGATAATGGTGAGATTCTGTGCTGTAAATTTTTAGTGGTTTCAGACTGCAACTAAATAAATTCACAAGGAATAGAAATAAAACTTTGTTTGGTGCAAAATGAGATCTTTCATTTTTACTGTGTTCCATCTTAATTTACTCTGATTCAGTGACATATATACTGATTTTTACACTACGGCAGAAATCCAAATGGTTTTACCTTTATTATAATACCAAGATTATTCAAATGGACCAGATAGTTGCAGAGATATACTCATTTCATTTTGGGCTTGCCATTTTCGAAAAAGAGGCTCAGGGCTTAAGGGGTTAATTTTTTGAGCTTTTCTCGACATTGCTTCAATGTCTGCTGGTACTCGAAAGCGGCCATCAGCTCGGAGACCCCCTGGTACACTTTCTCGTTTCGGGTCGCTCCGTCTAGCTCCCTCCGGATTCTGTGGTCAGCCACCAAGCACAGAAACGTCTGCACCTCGACGTTGGACCACGGTGTTGCTTTGCGTGTAGCCATTGACTTCGTTGTCCCACAGAAATGAAAATGAACGGTCGCTGTTGCCAGGTTTTAAAAATGGCGGGTTTAATTCTTGTGAAGGAGTCGCTCTCATGACTCAACCAGTGACATCACTTCCTGGCCAGTCAGTGGCCTGCAGTCTGTTGAACTCACATTTTTGGCTCGACTCAGCTCGCTTCGAATCCCGGCCGAGTAGGTACTAAAAAAAGTACCTGGTTCCAGGTACTATCACCTCATGGAAAATTCTAAAAACTGAGTAGAGTCGAGTCGAGTACAGCCGAGTAGGTGTAAGTGGAAAAGCCCTAAAACAGGCTCAGTAGATCTCAGAAGAGGTCATTCGTAGATGTTACCCTGAAGCTTTCGGTTGTTGGATCTAACCACAATAGACCCTACTTTGGGGAACAATATATTAATTTTAATATGAGTTCTAACTCAGCAACATCACTATCAGGGAGAGAACAAGAAAACTCACAGGGGAATATATGTAAGTCAAATGGAATGCGTGTTAGAGCCATGGAGTGTGTCCTGAATGGAATAAATACGCTCCCGTGAGCACAGATGGCAAATATTTTAAGAGTCTCACTGATTACTGTGTGAGCCAAGAACGTGGCTGCTCCTCCACCAGAAAAGCAGGTTCAGGATGCTGTTCTGAGAGATCTCTCCCTCCCTTCCTCTCTCTCTCTCTCCCTCCCTCCCTCTCTCCCTCTGTCCCTCTCCCTCTCCCTCCCTCTCCCTATCTCCCTCTCTCTCCCTCCCTCCCTCTGTCCCTCTCTCCCTCCCTCCCTCCCTCTCTTCCTCCCTCCCTCCCTCCACACCCTATGAATCACACAGTAACAGGTTTGGTCAGACTGGCATCTATACAGAACCTGCATTTCTGCAGAACTACCTTATGCTTTACTGAAGTAACCTATCATGCCCACAGTGAGACAGCCTTAGAATGTTTACTGGAGAGCTTATTTCAGTCCCCATTCTCGTATTCAGTAAAGATAATGATATGAGGCAAGGGTTGGGAACTCCGCTTCTGGGGAGCCAAAGCCCTTCATGCCCTTGACATGGTACAAACATGTGAATCAGGTGTGTTAGAGCTGAGAGATATCTGAAACATGCAGAGTTATGACTCTCCACAAACAGAGTTCCTTAACCCCGATGTAAGATCTGCTGATGTACTTTATTCTGGTAACTTTAGTGCTATTAATTTGACTAAAATGAATGACTGCATGAATCAATGGAAAAGTCAGGAATCTTATTTAAGCACACCAAGCAATAAATGAATCACCTCTCAGCACAGCCACCAATTGAACAGACGATTGTAAGCAAAGCATAAAATCAATGAGACATCTCTAAGCCTAACATCAAATCACTGAGACATCACCGCAACAAATCACTAAGCTGTTTATTAAGCCAGAAACAAATCAACAGGGCCTTTAAAATCACTCTAACAAATCAATGAAATATAGTAATCGCAGCAGCAAATCAGTGAAACATCACTATCGCAGCATCAAATCAGTGAAACATCACTGTCGCAGCATCAAATCAGTGAAACATTTGTAAGCACAAGAAACAAACAAATCTCAAAACATCTCAAACCCTCAGTAACCAGCTTTAGCATTTGCCAGTGTAATGCCTATTGGCTGAGACAGCTTTTTGTCCAAGGAAGGATATTTAAGATACAAAGAGATGTACTGATAACCTCCAGACTTCATAATACCAGACACAAGTGCATCTGTGAATTCACAAGAAAACAAACATCATGTAACTTGAAATGGACAAGTAAATGTTTTGTTCCTCGTGTAATACTTGATTACATTTCAAACATTAGATTAAGGTATATTATTCTGATAGGATCACTTTTGAAAAAAAAGAAATAAAAGATTAATTGAATGACATGAAAAGGAAAAGACTTTGTTATAAATTGGCAACTTAGTCAAAACAACTAAGAGTCAGTGAATGCTATGCTTGACATGTGGAGCTGTGGGGAGGAGTTTTGCCGAGCAAACGGTGTGAGGTGCAGCTTCTCAGGATGCCAATTCAAATGAGCCTGCAAATTACCGGTCAAGCAACCATCTGACAGCAAAGTCAGATGACAGTCATGTGCCCTCAGATGTCTCTCCAACAGGCAGAAGCAGATGATCTATGTTGATAGGAGAGCTTGATTCCGTGGCCAATCAGAATTTAGGCCAAAGTTCCATTTTCTGATTAGAATTATTTCCTGCTGCACACAAAATAATGACACCATGACCCTGCTGTTTTTCCACATAATACTGACTCTTCATAATTTTTTACTCACTGTTGGTCAGAAAAAAATACCAGATTTACACATTGTATGAAATGTCTGTGCATTTCTGAGTGGGAAACTCCATACAGATTCATCCATAATAAACCTGTTACATTAGTATACAGACCTGTACCGCTCACAACACATTCACCATCCCTCAATAAATCTGCCCTCTAGCCTCTAAAGCGTGGCCCACATCAAAGGATAATTTAGCCGATTTTGAGCCTAATTCCCCCCCTCCGACAATCTGACAATCTCAGCAGATTATCTTGCCTGATTATCCTGTGGTGTGAGGTGGGTTAAGTGTGTGTTCGACATCACCAGATCTGCTTGAAAAACCATCAGGCCTGCAGCAATTCCAATTTGAAATATTGAACATTCAATATACAGTATACAATCCAATATTGGGTGGTGTGGGGTCCAAACTGCAAAGTGAATATGCTCTCTACACACCAGAGGAATAGAACACTATGAAACATACAGTTTTATGTGGCTATATATAATGTCTCTCACATCTAAACATTGGTTAAGATTTCAAAAATCATTTGGTGTGTCTCAGGCTCAAGATGAAATATTTTCTAAGGAATCTGCAGCCTCTGTTTATTCTGGCTTCAGTCCAACACCACACCCCCTGCAGCTGATGGCACAACCAGCAAGTCCCTCCCATTCTCTGTCACGCAGTTTCCGAGAAACAAATCTTACTTACCTTAATTTCAGCATTGTCGCTGTTGGTATGAGATTTTTAAAAAACTGGGTTTGGTGGTTTGGAAAAATATGTTTGCGATGCACAGGCTGTATTATCTGCATAGTTCAAAGAGTCCATGCCCATTTTAATTCATTTTTTCAAGAACAAATTCACAGAGGCATAAAGGTCAGGAGTCAAGGTGCCAGTTTAAATATTGAAATCACCCAGGATGTACATTTGATCCTGTGCAGTTTGTCACCCTACGGCAGCGTTCAGCTTGTTGTAAAATGTGTCTTTACCCTCCGATGAGGTGCTGAGAGTCAGTGTGTAGATGCAAATCAGGTGGACAGACCTCACACGGATATAAGGCTTGTCTTGTTGAGTCTTTCTGAACTATAAAATGACCCAGAATCTAAAAATCATTTCTTTTGCAGAGTGGCAATATTGGGTTACAGGACTCTTCATCCCTGGACTTTTCGTCCCCTAATGATAGAAAAAAATATGCCACCATTGTTGACAGATGGATGGACGAACGGATGACGGACAGATCACCATGATATAAGGGATAGGGACAGGAATAGTGTTATAATGCAGGAAGAGGGCAAAGAATTATTGGGGATGAACCATCCAGGGACGAAAATTCGGGGACGAAGAGTCTTAGAGTCGCAATATCGACCTGTAGCTCCTCCAGTTCCTTGTCTACAACAGCAGTCATGCGAGAATCGCTGATGTTTTGAGGGTCCTCCATCAGACCCGTCAACATAATATGGAGGCCCTGAGCTGTACAGACTTCAGGGCCCCCCCTCTCAACCTAACACATAGAGTCCAAAGGACAGGATAACTAATACGATTTGGTGCCAGATTTCAGCAGGAGTCACCATAAGGAGACCGAGCGTATTGTCTAACTGCCTGTGGGTTTTCTGTTGGGGTTTGTTCTCTAAGCCTTTATCTTGCCTGAGATTAGACCATAAGTCGGTGAGGATATTCTTTGACTGTAGTTAGGTGACACTGAGGTAACTCCTACTTGCTGATAATTAGACCCAAAGTCTCAAGGAAAGCGGGTGCATCTCACTTTTCTTGTACAGAACCGTTAGGCCGTGTCCACTGCTCAAACTCAAACTGGTGAATGTTAAAAGGGGGATAATCCAGGGGCCAGATAGTAAAAGTCCTGCCATATGCTTCCTCTATCAAGCCAGAGAGTTCTACCTCTTCTAGAGTCGCGCTAGCGAGAAAATCCACGTGGTTGGAACAAACGATCAGGCAGATTTTTATTGTCTCAGCCGGAATGGCCCACCTCTGGAATCACTGGATACTCTGTGAAGAGTCCTCAGCCCTGCACATCTCTGAGGAAAACATAAGGTGCACATGGACAGATCTGTGCAATGTTGAAGTTTCATTTTGTATGAATATGATTATGACACATTCCAATTATGCCATTCTCTCCAGCATTATCATGGACTAAAAGCGCTGTGAGAAACAAAAAAGGAAACTCAGGATTCCTTTTTTTTTTTGAGTAAACTTCTTGAAGGTCTGTACATTTTATGCTATCACACTGTAGATATGCAAAAACTGCATGCATTAATCAATTAATAATCTGCACCCAAGGTAATTTAACACCATGAAGATTCAAAGAGTGATAATCATTGCCATGTTAAATTTTGCCTGAGCAGCATACAATTTGTTGTCTGAAAATAAAATTAATCTGAATTTGCCTGAAAATTCCAGGAGGAATAATTTTGGTTTCCAAGCTGTTTTAATATGATGAAAGCTTTTCAACACTTTCTATTGGTCATACCTTCTTTGCCTGGTCAAAGTTGGTCTTGTGCTTGATAAAGCAGGATAAAACTAGTTAAGCTTGTAGAGCAAGCAGGTGGCTAAACTGATCGTCAAGGCGACCTTATCCATACTGTATGTTGGTCTGCTGATAGCCCAGTTGAATATGTTGACAACAGACCATAATGCAGGTGAGTTGCCAACTAAACCTGCTCTCGATGAGCCTCTTGAGATTACATTGACTAGTCCTTTCACCTTTTTTCCCCAAGTCTGACCAACAGTTAAAAGTTGGCAAGGAGCGGCTCATAGGTGCTAAAAAGGCTGACTCTTCTTTGGCCAAGTGTATTGTGGTAGTGTTGCCACTTTTCAATGGGAGGACGCTGTTCTTTTGTGGAAGTGGTTGCCCTCTAATGACAGTGAATGGAATATTGTCCACCAGATTGTTATCCCTTCTGGTTTTTGTTCACAAATCAAATTGCTGAGTTCAGCCCACAGCAATATACTTGCTGGGCATTAATTAAATTCACGACCATATATTAAGAGATTTCTTCTGGCCTGGTTTGAAAAGTGAATTGTCAGGTACTATCGCTCATGTTGTGCATGTCAACTGTCTGAGAGCCAAATCAAGTTATTCCCCCAGCTCAGCTCCATCCAATTCCAGTGATGGGAGAACCTTTTGAGAGACTCACTAATGATTGTGTTGGTCCATTACCAGTCAGAATCTGGTCCCCAGTACCTCCTGACCTTAATGTGTACTGTTCATCTCCCCTGGATACACCTGTTTATATTTGTTTTTGCATTGTTTGCGCACTGCCAGTCAGGGGTGGCAGTAATTTTGGAGCCCACTGTAACCTCTCCATCGTGCCTGGGAGGTACCCAAAGAAGCAATGACTGCTTCTCGATCTAAAATGAAGCCCAACTTTGATAAGAATGCTGTGAAACAAAGTTTTTAACCTGGAGATTCTGTGCTGGCTTTTCTTACTCACTCCTATTCAGTTCTGTGCACTGAGTTTACAGGCCTGTGGATTATTGAGAAGCAAGTGAGTGGAAGAGATTATGTCATTCGTACCCCTGAAAGGAAACCAAAGACTCGTGTGTGCTATATGAACATGCTGCAGCCTTATGTTCCAAGCCCTGGTGAGGCAGACACATCCTTTTCAGAGGTGTCTCCTGTAGCTTTAGCATCAGTGTCGCCTGTTTGTTCCTCTCATGACGATGATTTGCTGCTGCAAGCTGCTTTTGCTCTGTGAACTCAGCAGCAGAACTCAAGCGCTGAGTGATCCAGGGGCTCATCTGTCCCGTATGTCTGAAATTAAGAGAGATGACATAGATAAACTGATTGAGCATCACCGTTAAACTATTTTCAGATGTTCCCTCCCAAACCACCATCCTGCAACATGACATTGATGTTGCTAATTGTCCCCTAATTAAGCAGCATGGCTATCGAGTGAACCCCACAAAAAGAGCCCAGATGCAGCAGGAGGTTCAGTGTTTGCAGCAGCATGACTTTGCTTGCTTCGTTCCAGCTCCTGGAGCTCTCCATGGCTGTTAGTCCCAAAGTCAGACGGAACCCTCCATCTCTGTACAGAGTTTAGGAAAGTTAACAGTGTAACAATGAAAGATTCTTTCCCTCTTCTTCCTGTGGAAGACTGTATTTACCAGATCAAAGTTGCACGTTTTGTCACTAAATTAGACTTACTCAAGGGCTACTGGCAAATCCCTTTGACAGCTCATGCCTCTGCAACTTCTGCCTTTGTCACCCCAGATAATGTCATGCAGTACACCATTATAGCATTCGGCAGGTGCAATGCGCTAGCCACTTTTCAATGCCTTTTGCAGCAGGTTTTGTCCAAAGTCACAAACTGTGAGGCATAGCTTGTTAATGTGGTTGTTTATTTTTCTGACTGGCCATCTCATATTGAAACACTGTCAACAGTATTCCAGTGTCTAAGAGAAGCTTATTTGAACTTGAACCGAGTCAAATATGACTTTGCCAAAGCTACCATCACCTATTTTGGCAAGCAGGTTTGTCAAGGTAAGGTTCGGCCAGTAGGGGCTAAGGTAAAAACTATTGGTCAGTTTTCTGTTCTTACTACAAAACGAGAACTGTGTCAATTTGTTGAGCTAGCTGGTTATTACAGAGGGTGCTGCCATAATTTTGCCTCTACTGTGTCCCCTCTAACAGACCTCCTCAGCCCCACTAGGCGTTTAGTTTGGTGTGCAAAATGTTAGCAGGCTATTAAAACTGTAACGGCTCTTCTCTGTAGCTCTCCAGTGCTGTCAGCTCCAAACTTTGAGGTGGACGCAAGTGGTACTGGAACTGGTGCTGTGTTTCTATGGAGGATTCATTTGGCATTGATCACCCGCTGTGCTGCTTTTCCAAGAAGATCTCTCCAGCTCAACTTAAAGGGGAATGTAACCGCCAAACCTATGTAAACGTTAATATATACCTTGATGCTGTAAAAAATCGCCAATATATTTTTACCCCAATTTCCAAACTCCAAATTGGTAAGTCTGGCGATTTAAATGCCTTCACAGCGCAGCCTGTCAGAGCCATGACGTTTGACCCGTGACGTCAGACAGTGAGAACGTTCACAAACTAAACAATGGTAGTACATGCAACAACTGGAATCTGCTCCGTATTTTCCTATTTTCAACGGGTTTCCCGAACTTTGGAGGCATCATGCCTCGTACCTGTGTTGTTGGAGGGTGTAACAACACGAACGCAAATACTCTTTCTCGGGCATTTTCTTTTTCATATTAGGAAATGAAAGGACGAGAGAGAACTGCCTGTCTCGTTTTGTCTCTTTCTAGTCCCAGCTAGCCACACAGCCAGCGTGCACTGTGAATACTGCTTTGTACAGTGATCGCGATCGACCGTGTGTGACACGCTACATGTACTCGGTGTGATACTAACGTTTGTTGATGCTACACCGGGCCGAAAATGTATAATTCCCAAAACGAACTCATCTGCCTCCCTTATGCTTCTCTCGTACAGATAGCTCAGTTATAATGGCAACCTCATTCCCATATAAAATTTAGTCAGAATAAATGCGAATATTTGAATATCGTAAACATTCATCAATAGTAGCTAATTGCTTCAGGTAGTGTTTTTAATGAACAACGTGAACAACTTCAGCACCCCAGACAAAGCCTGAGAGCTCAGACGGGGCTGTCCTCAACTTTTCCTCAAGACAAGTGAATCATGATTAATGCAGAGATTAAATATCAGTGGCCCTGTGAACTGCCCACCAGCACGTTTCTCAATCTCGCAATATCACAATCAGATGTAACATAACATAAAGTCAGCTGCGAATGTAAGAAGTGAAAGAACGCAGCTTTAAAACAACCAGCAACAGCAAAATACATGACACATAAAATGTGACAGCGTGCCGACACAGAGAGAACAATGTTCATGTCTGTGCACAAGCCATATAAACATAAAGCACAAGTGTTTAGGATCATTTTACGTCAAACACACGATAAATTTTACCTACATCAGAGGTGCACTCTCCGGGATTTTCACTGCGCAAGGTCGTTTATATAGATTTTACCATGAGCAGCAGCATCGAAAGCGATAATGATTCCGCACTTCTCACGTGTTTCTTTTCTCAGGGGCTGGAAGCTCCGATGACGTTATAAGAAAACTGTTAATAAAAATAGCTGAACTGCTCTCTTACTGATTATGCCATGGGGGCGACACTGCTTTGTATGCGATCGCAGATGAAGTTATTCTTTTCATTATATAGCCATCCAGCGAGTCAGCTAGCTGCCGTTAGCTAAGGAGATCTTAGTAATTAATGGTTAGTCATATTAAAGCGATATAATCTTGGTTTTGCCCTAACTGAATTGTCAATCTGTACTATGCATTAACTTAGCTGATATGATGGGTTCAAGTTACACCAGTGGCCAAAAGATGCAAAATTACTGCGGTCGTAATGTTCTGGCCGATGTGCGCTTACTGAGAACGGGCCGCTTTTGAGGGACGAAAATGAAAGGCAAAGTCGTGTTCGCTTAGGCGCTCTCGTAGGGTCCACACGAATGGTGGGAAGCTCTCCAGAGGAGGGACATTCGCCTGGGCTTCGATTAAAGCCAGCTCAGAATTTAATATTAATGGAGAAAGTAATGTTGTGTGGAAGCGCAGACAGCCCAAAATATTTCGAGAATGGAAAAACAGTATAACCAATGCCCGTGAAACCAATATAGCCTACACCCAGAAACAGGGCTCTGTTAAATCCGTGAATGAATTTTTCTAACAACTACACATAATTTATTAACAACACGTGAAGATTTCATTTTTAAATCGTTGGTACCGTTATCCTTCAGTGCGACAAAAAGTTGTTTTTATGCATGCTATGTGAACACTTATGAGACATTGGCTAAGGAGCAGTCTCGGTATGGTTCTCAGTGGTTATAAAACACCGTGCTTGTGTGACCGAGAGTGGAGCTCTGCTTATCGCCCGTCTGCTTCACTCAATTCTGTAAAATGTGATGCAGGGCACCTGCGTAAAGGCGTGGCCTTGGGATAAATAAGACCTCTGCATTTGCTTGGCTAGTTAATGTTCCCCTCTGGGGTCAATGATGGTATTTTGTTCATTCCCTATAAAGCTCAAAATGAAATATGGAATCACGTTTTTTTTTTTTTTTTGGTTATAAGACTCAGCATATTGTCTGCATGGCTTCTTGTATGTTCATCTTGAGTTCTGCAGAATGCTCTTCTGAATGGCTGTTTTATAACAGAAGCAGTGAGAAAATTGTCACAAATGAATTAGAGAAACACAAAACTCTGCAGACTCACAGCACTCATTAAATGGACCCTGATTTTGTCCAAAGTATATTTTGCCACAAAGACAATGTGATATATACAACTGACTTAGTAGTCAGTTAGCAGTAGTCAGATTTATATTTTATTCAATTAACTGAGCAATTTTTTTCTTCCAAATTGGCAATTAATGCAATTTGCAAATTTGAAATGACCTACAGGTGAGCTGTGATCTGGAGAGTTTCATGTGAATCTCTGTGAAGGATCAGGTCTTTATAAAATGTTTTCCTTCAGGTTTGCCGAGAACGTCAAAGGTATAAGTATCTACCTTCTTTGCAAAAAGTTGATTTGTCCATTATGTTGCATTACCTAATGCAGAAACATAGCAAGATTGATGACCTGTCTGGAATTCATAGTAATGAGCCAAATTTCAGTGTCTTGTAACCTTCCCTATGTTGAAAGGGAGTATTGCTGCAAAATATTCTCAAGCATTGGATATTGTACAAAGCACATGTGTAGAATTCATAGAAATTTGCTCTCTGATAAATTCCCTGATAATAGTATTTGAAACCTTGAGATTAGATGTCCAACATGTGATCAAAAAGTGGAGAATTTGAGAGCACTGACCTCACATTATGATGCACACTGCAGAAAGTCAATTTATTGTTTGTGTGATGAAACACAGTAATGTAACTTTTGAAGTATACCCTTCATACACTTTTCATATAAGCAGACATCACAGATGTCTCCTCATTAAAAGATGAACTGAAAGAGAATATTGAAACATATTTGCCAAACATTGCTCATGATGTACAATGCAGTGGCTGTAATGAGAGTGATGACTATGGAGCAAGACGCACAAGGTATGATGTTACACGAAGCTTGACAATCACTTTTCTAAAGTAGCAGGAAGTTAGTATGCTTGGTTCTAGCTCAATACAAACCATAATTGAGGATTACACCAATTCTGTTGATGTGTCTGATGAACACACGCACTGACTGAAGTAATAAAGACTTGTGAAAAACATTAAATTGACAGTGAAGTTTTGGGGGAAATTTGTGAATCACTGCAACATAATATTTTACGACAAAGCTTGAAAAAACTTCACACTGTGGAAAAGAAACAAATGCTATCAAACTATTTTCTCCAGTTTAGCCTATTGAGTACATATTTGGAGTTGCGATGAAAAACAGAACATTTATATACAGTGGGCTCCAAAACTACTGGGACCCTTGACTGGTAATGCACAAACAATAATTAAAAAAAAACAATAATTATTGAGAAACAGAATATACCAACATGAGTGAAATACCTTGTTTCAGTGGAAACAACCAAAATCATAACCATTTCATGCGAAATAAATTTCAACAAAATCAAGGTTTCTTAATAATTGGCACCCTTCAGTTAGTACTTAGTGCAACTGCCTCAGGCAAGGATAACAGCATGGAGTCATTGATTTTATTGTCACGGAACCATTTCTGTGTAGTATGGAAGCCCATAGTGGGCAATATTCAAATGAAAATGTAATCCCACTATTGCATTATAATGTTCCACTTATGCATGAGTTATTTGAGACAATATTAAATTGAAAATGCATTAATCCAATTATCGCTTTCATTTTCACATACACATATGGGAAATCTATGACTATATTCAAATGATAATAAAAAGCTGTTTGACATTTCATTTTCAAAGTCATGCTCCGCAATACAGAGGACAATATGCAAATACAATAAGCAAAACAGCACCCCTAGCCTATTGCATTTACATTTACATGTCAACACGCTCTTTTAGGGTCAACATGAAAATGAAAATGCTGTTTTCTAATCACTTGGAAATAATAATGATATAATAATGATAACGACATTTGACATTTCATTTTCAAAGACATATCCTGCAATACATGGGACAATATTCAAATACAGTAAGGGAAACAGCGCCTCCCAGTCCATTGCATTTTCAAATACATGTCACCGCGCTCTTTTTGGGACACAATGAAAATTAAAAAGCAATCTGTCAGCGTCTCATCAAGGCGGGTCTTCCGCTAGGACGTCACTCATTAGGGGCGCGAACGGAAACCACGTTCCTTATTTGCATACCAACCAATCAGCTTCTGGGTAGCGCTTGTACACACGGAGGCTTATTGATAATGTCATGATGGCTAGACTGGTACGTATTGTGTGCCATCGCGCATTAGGCTACGTTGCGCTTTGGACGTAGCCATCTCGGCAGCTAGTATGCTAGCTAATGTAAACTTAGGAAAATGTTTGTAAATGATCATAACACTAAAGCGATATGATTTGATTTTTTCCCCAACTCTATCAACTGAGCTAGCTGTAATATGCATTAACTTATCCGAGGCTTCGCGGCAGTGTTGTTGTGCAACTGCAACCCAAGTGTGCTTGCAGATTTCAGAGACGTTAGCTAGCTTGCCAGTGAGTCTAAAAGCAATCGCTTAGGTACAGCTAGCTAGCTATGATGCCTACTGGAGAAGCTCTTACAGCCCTGATTTGTTGCTTTCAACGCCATCTCACACACACGACCTCTTTCACCATTGATCAGCAGCTTCTTTTACCTAAAGAACAAACTGACAGTTCAGCCTGAGACATGCTATTCCATACCTAGTTAAAGCAGCATTATCCTTCCATGCGTGCTATAGCGTATTACATTACTCCAGATAAAACGCTATCCGTCTTCCCACCCTGCTGACGCTAGTTAGGGGAAATGTTTGTCATCATTTTTATACTTAATCGCTGTGATTCGGTTTTTGCCCTTGCTTCACAAGCTAGCTAGCCGACGTTCTAGCTAGCTCAAGAACAATCTGCAAGCACAAGAGCAATCGCTGTCTGCTAGCTCAGTAAATAGAGTTGGGGCAAAAATCAAATCATATCGCTTTAGTGTTATGATCATTTACAAACATTTTCCTAAGTTAACATTAGCTAGCATACTAGCTGCCGAGAAGGCTACATCCAAAGCGCAACGTAGCCTAATACGAGATGGCACACAATACATATCAGTCTAGCCATCATGACAATATCAGTAAGCCTCCGTGCGCACAAGGCTGCAGGGTGAAATTGCCTTCAGACGTCGACTTCCAGGCTGCTCAGCCAGTCAGGCTGCGTAAACACCGCCCCCAAGTACAACCAATCAGATCGTGAGCTAGAGTACAACCAATCCGCTCACGAGGCAGCCAATTCAATTCGGAAGCCTTTACTCGGTAAGTGGGCTTAAGAACATTAATATTGTTAAAAACGAATGCATTTAATCGTGGGTTTTCTCATTAAAGAAACTGATTCGGGAGCTTAGATATTTCGGCTATTTTGATTATAATAACCAATGCAAACAAGTGCTATTTTTTTGTCTTAAAGTGAACTTATAGACCTAATCTTAGCTAAACAGGTCATACTTGTTAACTTGAACACTTCTACAATATAACTTTAAGTATAACTCTGTTTGAAACATAAAATTGGCCTACTTGTGAGTTTTTTTTTCAATAAGCTGTCTAGTTGAGCTTCTTAAAAACTTCAACTGCAAGTTGCTGTAACGTTAACTGCCTTCAAGGCTGATTGCAGAGCACTAGTGCCTTCGAGGCTGATTGTAGAGACTAGTGCCTTCCAGCCTGACAGTAGAGAGTAGTGCCTTGCAGGCTGGTTGGTAGGCTGATGATTTCATATATATATGTGTGTGTGTTTACAATTCTGATGCCTTCAAGGCTGACAGTAGAGACTCCCTCAGCATTACTGAGGGGGGCCTCTACTGAGTTGGAGCCTTTCAAGGCTAATTTAAAATCTTCTATTTTTCAGCCCATGGATTTATTACCGTTCGAAACCAACCACGTTACCTCAGAAAACTGACCGAGGTGTTGTTGCATATTGATGTTGTCTTTACTTTTACACTCTTTTTTTAGGGAGTTGAAACGATGTCTCGGCGCCATCGTGGAGCCCTATCTACCCGCCCCGCTAAAAAAGTAAAAAAAAAAAACACAGCCTCCGCACCCACCCCGGGCCCTGATGCTCCTGCAGCAGGTCCCGCCCCAGCACCCACCCCGGGCCCTGATGCCTTGAAGGTATCTGACAGAATACTATGAAAGATCATACAATATGAAATCAACATTAGCCTTCTAACTAGCCTGCAAGGCACTAGTCTCTACTGTCAGGCTGGAAGGCACTAGTCTCTACAATCAGCCTTGAAGGCATCTGACTGAATACTTTTAAAGATTATACAATATGAAATCAACATTAGCCTTCTAACCAGCCTGCAAGGCACTAGTCTCTACAATCAGCCTTGAAGGCACTGGTCTCTACAATCAGCTTTGAAGGCATCTGACTGAATACTATTAAAGATTATACAAGATGAAATCAACATTAGCCTTCTAACCAGCCTGCAAGGCACTAGTCTCTACAATCAGCCTTGAAGGCAGCTAACGTTACAGCAACTTGCAGTTGAAGTTTTTAAGAAGCTCAACTAAACAGCTTATTGAACAAAATATCACACAAGTAGGCCAATTTTATGTTTCAAACAGAGTTATACTTGAAGTTATATTGTAGAAGTGTTTAGGTTAACAAGTATGACCTGTTTAGCTTAGTTTAGGTCTATAAGTTAACTGTAAGACAAAAAAAAGCAGTTCTTTGCATTGGTTAACATAATCAAAATAGCTGAAATATCTAACGTTACCTCCCGAATCAGTTTCTTTAATGAGAAAAGACGATTAAATACATTCGCTTTTAACAATATTGATGTTCTTAAGCCCGCTCCGCTTTGAGGAGAGGAATTTGAATTGAATTGGCTGCCTCGTGAGCGGATTGGTTTTACTCTAGCTCGCGATCTGATTGGCTGTACTTGGGGGCGGTGTTTACGCAGCCTGACAGGCTGAGCAGCCTGGAAGTCGACGGCTGAAGGCAACTTCACCCTGCAGCGCGTAGAAGCCCTACCCAGAAGCTGATTGGTTGGTATGCAAATAAGGAACATGGTTTCCGTTCGCACCCCTAATGAGTGACGTCCTAGCGGAAGACCCGCCTTGATGAGACGCTGACAGATTGCATTTTAATTTTCATTGTGTCCCAAAAAGAGCGTGGTGACATGTATCTGAAAATGCAATGGACTGGGAGGCGCTGTTTCCCTTACTGTGTTTGAATATTGTCCCATGTATTGCAGGATAAGTCTTTGAAAATGAAATGTCAAATGTCGTCATCATTATTATATCATTATTATTTCCAAGAGATTAGAAAACAGCATTTTCATTTTCATGTTGACCCTAAAAGAGCGTGTTGACATGTAAATGTAAATGCAATAGGCTGGGGGTGCTGTTTTGCTTATTGCATTTGAATATTGTCCACTGTATTATGGGAGCATGACTTTGAAAAATGAAATGTCAAACAGCTTTTCATTATCATTTGAATATAGTCATAGATTTCCCCATATGTATGTGAAAATGAAAGTGATAATTGATTAATGCATTTTCAATTTAATATTGTCTCAAATAACTCATTCATAAGTGGAAAATTATAATACAATAGTGGGATGACATTTTCATTTGAATATTGTCCACTATGGGCTTCCATAGTGTGGATCTTGAGGTATGCTTTGGGTCATTGTCTTGCTAGAAAGTCCACCTATGGCAAAGTCCCAGCCTTCTGGCAAAGGCAACCAGATTGTCAGCCAAAATATCCTGATACATGGAGGAGTTCATTATGTCATTAATCTTTACCAGTGTCCCTGGACCTCTTGAATTAAAAACACCTCAAAACATGACTGATCCAGCATCATATTTCACCATAGGTATGAGGTGCTTCTCTGTGTATGCATCCCTGTTTCCACGCCAAACATGCTGATGCTGTATCTGACGGAAACGGCTAATTTTGGTCTCATCTGACCAAAGCACCTTGTTCCAGTCATAATTTAAATGACGTCTGGCAAACTCCAAGCGCTTACTTCTGTGTCTTCTGGTCAGAAAAGGCTTTCTTCTGGCAACCCTTCCAAAGAGCTGGTGGTTGTGGAGGTGGCACCTGATGGTGCTTTTTGAAACCTGGTGACCCCAAGATGCCACCAAGGCCTGCGATCCCTTCACAGTGATTCTTTGGGATTTTGTTACTTCTCTCACCGTCTTCTGTAGTATCCTGGGGGGCAAACTACTGCTGTGTCCACTATGTTTGAGGTTTTCAACAGTTCCATATCTTTGGAACTGTATGATAATTGCCCTGACAGTGCTCAGTGGCACATTCAATTTTGTGAATTTTCTTATAACCATTACTAGATTTATTAATGTTTATGACCAACTGACAGTTGTTTTGTTTTCTTCAAGGTGTTGGATGACAATGGGACTTTGTATCTGTGTTATGGCATTTTTATACCCGAGTAAAACAGGAAGCGATGTAATGGCTCAATATAGTTCCTTAAAACATAAGAAGCGTACATCTAATGTACGAGGTGCAGATTTTTAGGATATCACAAATTAAAAAGAATCAAATGATCGCACAATCAAATACCATGCAGTTTAATATTACCAACGTTTCACCAGACAAGCTGGCTTCCTCAGGGTTTGTGGCCAAGGTGAACAATGTGCAAAAGATTTAATTAAAGGTTGTGGTCATCCAGGTGTTCTCAATCAGTTGTCAATCAGCCATAGTCACATCCATCAATCAGTGTAGTTCAAACAGATACCAATATCCACATCTTATACTAAAAGTCAACAAAAAAAAGCCTAATTTACACATTAACACTGTCTTGATCTGTTTTTCTGTATGTTCTGGTTTTATGTTTTATTAGCTCCCGCCGCCTGAGCGGCGCGGGAGCTCTGGTATTGGGCTCCGTCTGTGTGTGCGTCCGTCAACAAAAACTTTGACATTTTGCTTTGGCGGGAGATTCTGGGGCCGCCAGTGCCCTATATTTCCACTTGGTTTCTTAGTTTATTGATTCTGTTGAATTTTGTATTATCTGCCATACCATTGCCGTTTACCAGTTCCGTGCACATTGTTCCGCCTGTGATGTCTTGCCTTTCTTTTTATTTACTGCCAGTGCACGCCCCTGTGTGCGAGCTGTCACATTTCGGTGATTTCGGAAGTTTTCCGGTGTTTCATAAGTTCCTTCACGTCTTATTTGCTTCCTTCAACACTAATTACTAATTAAGTACTAATACCCCTAACACTCCATGTGTTTGTCTAGTTTATCTACTAATCCATATTAATATACTAATCCTGGAAATAACTATCGTACTAACTTGCACTATTTGGGTACTATTATTATCGCACAAACTACTAATTTTACTGATTGGATCTCTCCACTTTCCACACTAATCTATAACTCTGCCCGCTTGGCTCAACCAGTCCTTTGCCTTAGTTGCAAAGTATTTGCAGAAACTCTCTATTACTAATTTGTTTCTCCCACCTTTCCCCACTTAGGCACTCCTTGAATGGAGCTGTTATTGTTTAAGGATGTCTCGTGAAACTAGGCTTTGTCATTGTTTCCCATTTTGAATTGTTAATTACCTCTTGTATTTTCCCCTCTCAGTAAATGTTTAGATTATCCCTCACACCTGTTGCCCCGCCTCACTCGTTACTTCCCTTGTGTATAAGAGTTCCTCACTTCTGCTCATTCTTTGTCAGAATGTGGATCAACTTTTCCTGTGCTGAGCTACCTGCATGCTAGTGATAACCTTCTGTCTGATTACGGTACCTGTCTGTGCCTGCCTGGATTTGTTTGCCTCCTGTTACTGACCCATTTCTGTACATCCATGATTTCTGTCTTTTGCTGCCTTGGCTTATGACCTCAGATTTCAGACTCTCAACTATCCCTCTGGTTTGCGATTTTGTGCTGTGGTCTGTGCCATTTTGGTTTTTTTGATCTTCTGCCTGTTTATAGACCCTGTTTTGGATTACCCTTCTGTACTGTGTCACTGTGATTTTTAGGGATGATACAAAATTTTCTGAAAATACTGAATTACATCTAACCTATCAAACAAGGGACAAAATGGCTTCATTTTGGTACCAAAATCATCTCTTTAGCCAAATCATTAAAGATTTTTATGGCCAATTTTGTACCAGGATATTGATACCTTTGAGTTGGGTGGGTGTGGGTGTTTGGGTTTTTTAACATTAGGTGGAAGCAAAAGTTGTGATCTAATGTACTCATAAAATACTTTGACTAAAAATGTCTAATGATAGTTTTGTTAAAAAAAACTAATGACGCGTGAAAAGTTTTGGGTCTTGTAATTATGGCGTTAGAACACTACCAAAAATCGAGCACGCGAATGAGACCTGCGCGCAAAATCAAACATTCTAGGAGAAATACATGCTCGCAGTTTTGCGAGCGCTTTCAACGCACTCGCGAGCTATATTGTATCCTGCATCTTCATTCCCTCGAGCAATATTTTAGCCTGCGAGGACCGTTGACCTGCTCGCGCGCAAGACTTTCCACTGCTCGCGAGTGGGGTTTTTTTTTTTTTCGGTGGCTAATTTGCGAGTGGGTTTCTTCGGTGGCTGATTTTTGTCAGTAGCCATGTTTCCATCCACACGTTCTTATGCGAATGAAGTCATATCGAATTAAAAATGCCTTATGGAAACGGTGACATTCGCCTTGATTTCAAGAATATCGACACAAAGTTTATATGGTTGATCTGATCGGATTTTCTCTTGATCGGTAAAAGGCTTATGTGATAAATGCTGAAGGAAACGTTATTTGCCGAATAAATCTGAAACTGCATCGTGACGGTGTTTTGATGTCGTCGTTGCCTTCTGATAATGGTTTGCTATGTTGCTTATAGCTGGCACATAAGCACGTACAACTTGTGCAAATTATCATCAGTTGTTGGTAGACGCGATCCATTTTGGCTAACTAGCTAAATTAGTCGGCTAACACACTACTTTTGTTCACTTGAAGGTTCCGCGATTCAGTGAGAAAATGAATGGAAACAGCTTAAAATGTCAGAAATCTATTCGATACACCAATTTGACCGCATCACAGCATGTGACGTCATTACGCACAACTTTTTATTCGCTTTAATGCCATTAGATGGAAACGCATTTTCACTTGCTTATTTCGCATGAATATTTTTGGCGAACTTCAGAGTTCGATTGACAAGTGGATGGAAACATAGCTATTGAGAAGGCGGTTATTGTCAGTAAGGAGGCGGGCCTGAGGGCATGCCAAATCCCGAATATAATTAGTTGAGCGACTTCGCCAGTTGGACAGCAAGGTACGGGACACCACTAGGACAAACGGAACAAACCACACTGCCCTGAATAACTTGTATTGTGAAAGTTGTTCTCGTTCCGCCTGTTCCTTCAGTAGCCAAAGCATGACCAACCGCAAAGAGGTAACATTAATTTTGTATGTAAGAAAATATATAATTACTATTCAGTGCATAATTGTTGTAACATAGCTTGCCTTATTGTTTCCTGTGCTTGACAGGCAATAGATATTTTAATACCTTACACTGCTGATTTGCGTTTATTGCCACGCGTCCGCAGACTTCGAAACAGCTATTTGTCTGCAACAGGGTGTCTCAAAAACACAGACCTCAAAATATATAAATATGAATATATGTGTCTCGTTTTCGCCTCGGAAATTTTTAAGTATGTATCTTATTTATTTTCTACAATTTAATGGCCAGTGAGAACACAAAAACTATGTAGATAACTTAAGTCTGTATCGTGTTACCCTTATGATTATTGAAAGCTAACCGTAAACAGGCTATTCAGGCTAACTGGAGTGCTATTCAGGCACCTTTTTTTAAGATTTATGAACCTTGTTCATGAAAAATAGTATAACAATAATCGACTGTCGGACACGGAGTTATATTGAAACCATCCGACTGTCGGACACGGAGTTATATTAAAACCCTGTCCAACTTTCGGACACGCAGACACTACAATATATTTTTGGAGAACGCTTATGTCCAAGTCACTATTTTTCATGAACGCGATCTTTATGGCATAATGGCGTTCGCCTATTTATAATTAAGTGAAGCTTGCTGACTTCGCAAACCGCTCGTTCAGAAAATGAGTACTACGAAAAAAAATAAACGAGGAATTTTGAAGTGTCTAACTGACCGGCAGCGGGTCAAGGTTTTAAATAGAAAACATGACAGGCAATGGAAGCGTTTTTTTAGTCTTAGCCGAAAAAGCACTCCTATTAGCCTGAATAGCACTCCGGTTAGACTGAATAGCTTTGAATAGACTGTTTACGGTTAGCTGTTAATAACGGTAAGAGTAACACGATACAGACTTAAATTATCTATAGTTTTTGAGTTATCACTGGCCATTAAATTGTAAATAAATAAATAAGATACGTACTTAAAAATTTCTGAGGCGAAAATGAGACACATAGCCTATATTCATATTTCTATATTTTGAGGTCTGCATTTTCGAGACACCCTGTTGCGGACAGATAGGTGTTTCAAAGTCTGCGGACGCGTGGCAATAAACGCAAATCATGGAGTGTAAGGTATTAAAATATCTGTATTGCCGGTCAAGCACAGGAAATAAGGCAAGCTATGTTACAAAAAATTATGCACTGAATAGTAATTATACATTTTCTTACATACAAAATTAACGTTACCTCTTTGCGGTCGGCCATGCTTTGGCTACTGAAGGAACAGGCCGAACGTGAACAACATTCACGATACAAGTTATTCAGGACTGTGTGGTTTGTTCCATTTGTCCGAGTGGTGTGCCGTACCTTGCTGTCCAACTGGCGAAGTCGCTTAACCAATTATATTCGGGGGTTGGCATGCCCTCAGGCCCGCCTCTTTACTGACAATAACCGCCTCCTCACTGACAAAAAGCAGCCACCGAAAAAAAAACCCACTCGCAAATCAGCCACTGAAAAAAAAAAACCCACTCGCGAACGAGCAGTGGAAAGTCTTGCGCGCGAGCAGGTGAACGTTTTGCGAGCATGTATTTCTCCTCGCAGGCTAAAATATTGCTCGAGGGAGCAAAGATTCAGGATACAATATAGCTCACGAGTGCTTTGAAAGCGCTCGCAAATAGTTTTGCGAGCATGTATTTCTCCTCGGATGTTTGATTTGCGCGTGCGGATGTTGTGCGCGGGTCTCATTCGCGTGCGCAATTTTTGTCAGTGTTCTAACGTCATATGTAATGCTGAACTTCCTCTGTATTATGTTTGGTAGTAGTACAGCGTAGGTATAGTGTGGTTGCAGTAACTCTGTTACGGCGCAGTTAATTTAATCCTGCAATTGAAGATATAAACCTGAAAGACGGAAGCCTGCGTTTTTAAAATGTACATTTTTGGTGTGAATTTGACTAAAAAGCTGCGTTCGAGTGCCTTATAAAGGACTGTCAACCCTCCAGTTTTTTCCGGGATTCTCCCATATTTTATTGCTCTTTCCTGCTATCTTCCTGTTCAAATATTTTTCCGTATATTTTTTTTTATACATTTTTTAAAAAAAAGGCTGGTGACGTGACCACCTATTTAATTTTTTTTAAATTATAAATTCCCCTCTGCTAAACCAGGCGGCAGTATGTAGCCTAATATCTACTTACAGAAGTTATTCAATAAAGAAGAAACGCGGCTGCGCGGGAAAACATCCTTGCGCGGGATGCGTGTTTTGTTTGTACACTCTGACGAAGGGTTCGCTCAGGATTCTAACCTTGTTAGCATGCGCAAAGGACTCACTCGCGATTACAGCCTTACTCGTGATGCATTGAAATCAATGGATAACACTGAATATCTTGTATAACTTCGCCATTTAGTTAGCAAGTTAGCGCTTACATGAAACAGATATGACTAACAAAGTCTGCAAAAAATGTTTTTTAGCTAGCTAACGTTAGTACGCTTGCTCAGCTAGCTAGTTTGCTAGCCTAACAGTAATATTGGGTGCTTGTAGCCATTAACCTTGTCAATAGAAAATAAGTGAATAGCCATTACTTCGCTAACTAACTTGGATGGAGTTGAACTGCGAGCATGTAGCTTGCTAACTGGCATGAATAGCACCACATAAAAAGTTTGCCAGCTAATGTAAACTTAAGAAACCTAGCTTAAGGCTTAGAAATTATGCATTGCCGTGCCAGGCTGTTTAGCCTGGTGAGACTGCTAATTAGTTAGCTACTCTAAGTTCTAGCCTACTTAGTTTGGCTTACCCAGTTACATATCAAGATTTGCAACTAAAGCCAATTTACATTCATAGCCAAGTATCTTTGTCCTGTGTTTGCGTAAAAACTCAGTTGATAATAAACGAGCTAATCAACCTGTCAAAGCGTAACTGACCTTGCTACCCTGCTAATTCATGACTACTTGCTAATCTATCACTAGTTAAGTGGCGAAATAATTGCAATTTGCCGTTTTATTGATTTATATGCAATAAAAATAGCTAGTTAGCTGAGCATGCGAACTAGCATGCTCGCCTAACGTGTAAGATAGTTTTTAGGTTTCTTTAGTCAACTAGCACCAAATTGTTATAATTGTTAGCTAGCTAGGCTAGCGAACTAGCCAGCTAAGCAAGCATTTTCAGTGTGATCAAGGATAGTTGTCCTATCAATGTTTACCTGAAGGAGTTTCAGCTAGTCGATGGAACTTGGTATACATGGACATAAAGGATAAGAGATTACTTGTATGAAACATTTTCAGCAAATTTTAACTGTCGACATTACCATTTACCAAATGGTACCAAATGGCACTATGGGCGTGGTCGGCAAATTTCAAAGGCCTGTATCTCAAAAACTATTGCACCGTTGACGCTGAAATTTGGGCAACTCATGATTGGTCCTAAGGGCTATTCTTAAAATAGGTTTCATGGAAATCGGAGGGGGTAAGGCTGGGAGCCCTGTTCAGTTTGGCGTGGAATGACCCGCAAGCGAAAAATACCCTGTAATGCATTGTAATCAACTAGTATTGGGTCATTCCATGTCAAATCATCCAGGGGGTGCTACGTCACCTCCTCAAAATTCTTTGAAAAAATTCACGAATAAATATTCACACAAAAAGAAAAAATGCCAAATATTAGGCCAGTATCTCAAATAGTTTTCAAGTTATAGCCCTTTGAAATTTGAATTATATTTTAAGTTTTTTGACGAACCCATTTTCAGCCAACTTTTGCAACTTGTTACTCCAAATTGATTGCTTATACAAGGCTGACATTGGGCATACTAACCATATTCATCCCCTAGAATCTGAAAATGGCCTTAGATTCTGTGTATCTTGATCCACTTTTGTATGGTAAAGCCTCAAAATCAGCCGAAAACACAAAATGCCAAAATATGAGACCACATTTTATGACCTGTAACTCAGGAACTAAGTAAGATGAAAGGCTAGAATTCATCTTTTATTATTTTATGATATATCTTTCTGTAAAAATGCAGTAATCCAAGTAATATCATTTGTAGAAGTGCACATGTGAGTCCAGGACAGCTTAGATCAGGTAAATGAAGGTCATTGGTGATATTCATGATGGTTTTCCTGTGGCACCTGCGCGGAGAAATTGACTATGCGCTTGAATACCTGACAGCGCCCCCTCCTGGCATAGCAAAGAACTCCACCTTAATGCCATAACAAATTCTTATTTTTTTCTCCCGGAGAAATTGACTACGCGCTTGAATACCTGACAGCGCCCCCTCCTGGCATAGCAAAGAACTCCACCTTAATGCCATAACAAATTCTTATTTTTTTCTCATCAATCCAGTTAATGTATTAAGTTTCCAAAGGTTTAACTGTGGCACATTGATGGAGATGCTGTAAAATAAGGTACAGACGAAAGTGCCACCTAGTGGCGGTTTTAGCTGAGATTACACATCAAATATCTGGCTAACCATATAGAGTGCCATAATAATTCCACTTTTTCTTGAATCTACATGGTAGAGTCTGAAGATATTCCAAATTTCAAATGTCTATCTAGCTGGTGTAAAATTTTATGGACTCCTAAAGATGGTCCCAAATTAGCTGAGAAGGTCGTATTGGCAACTTTGACAGGGGAAAGCACTAAAATACTTAGGAGTGCCATAGAAATTTTTGGCACCTTTCATAATCCATGTAAGAAGGTATAAATCAACCTACCATTAAGCTCCATTCTTGTCTGGAGTATTGAAATATCAGACCTCAAAATAGGGCCAAAACAGCTGAAGTTCACTTTTCAAGGCCAAATATCCCAAAACTTGAGCAAGAGGTGTTCTCACATTATGCTATTTCATGTTCATAGACCTTTACAATAAAGCATAGTTTCTCAAGGCATGTCGCTGGAGTAGAACAAAAATAAAGTCCAAAAAGTGAATTTTCATTTCTTTTTTCCCCAAACTGTGAGCCCCTGCCACACAATTCTTCAAATTACCACTGGTGGCAACTGATACAGGGTGTTTCAAGTACTAAAATATACATATCCATCAGAAATAGTTTGGCAGATTGAATCGATTTCCCATTATACTGCATCTCATAAGACTGGTTTTTTCCTATTTTGGCCCTGAATTTTTGGTTTCCAGGTGGCGCTGCAACCAAACAGACATTACCAATGGCAAAATAATTTTGGGGATTTTCTGTGATACATGTGTATGTACTTAGATGCAAAGTTCTACAGTGGATATTTGTATATGTTGTAATGTTGACTATGGTAAACACATTGCAGAATTTTTTCTCTTTTTTGTTGTCAGAACACAATTTTTCAAGTAATAGAGTCATAGAAATTATTTAGAAAGTTTCTTTTTATGTTTGCATGAAGACCTGTAACTGTTTTGCAATACCTGTGTGATCTATGTGTGCCAGCCTAACAAATAATATTCTCAGTTTTTCAAAAGCCCAGATGAATTTCTATACCTCAACAAGCAGTGTTTCATGCCTCCTAATGAGGAGCGTTTTAACACTGTCTAAAAGGTGTTTCATGACTCCCGATGAGGAATGTTCCAATACTGTTCTCAAGGTGTTTCATGACTCCCAATGAGGAGTGTTTTAATACTGTCTACAGGGTGTTTAATGACTACCGATGAGGAGTGTTTTAATACTGTCCACAAGGTGTTTCATGACTCCCGATGAGGAGTGTTTTAATACCATCCACAAGGTGTTTCAAGACTCCCAATGAGGAGTGTTTTAATCCTGTCTACAAGGTGTTTCATTACTCCCGATGAGGAGTGTTTTAATACTGTCTACAAGGTGTTTCATGACTCCCCATGAGGAGTGTTCAGTTACTCCACACAATGTTTGCAAACTCAAATTGTGTTGTGTTTGCACACACCACTCTGTGTTTCAAGACATTACATGTTGAGTGCACTGGTTCTTTTGAAGTGGTTTTTCATGAACTCTGTTAATGTGTGTTTCAACAGTTTGTGTAGTGTTTTCAGACACTATAAAAAGAGCATTCTGTAACACCTTTATTGGTGGCAGCTTAGTTGCCACCAATTTGACTGATTTCAAAACACTTTCTTTTTGCTCAACCCCAAAGGTTCGATGACCATAGGTGAGGGTTGGAGCGTAGATCAATTAGCCAGGAAAATTTAGAGCTTCACTTTTATGCTCAGCTCCTTCTTTACCACAACGGACTGGTACAACGCCCACTTCACTGCAGACGCTGCAGCGATCCGTCTGTCAATCTCACGCTCCATCCTACCCTCACTCGTGAACAAGACCCCGAGATACTTGAACTCCTCCTGACTAACATACTTGCCAGAAGAAGTTTGGCTAGTAACGAACAAATTAACAACAGGACCAATTACTAAATGTCCTTGTTAGAAGTAACAAGAAACATCTTTACCCCATCTCTCAGAGGCTTTTCATTTTTGGGTCTGGCATGTGAGAGCCTTTGCCTCCTCTGACTGACAGACTCCTGTCAGCTTATACTGGATCCCAAAAAAACAAATAAATACCTCTGTCTGTTTCAGGGAAACAGAGAGGTGATCCATATGGGAGAGATCCAGTATTATCCTGATCATCAGGAGAGGTTTGACATCTGGCCCCACGAGCTCTGCAGAGAGGGTTTGTCTAGCGTTGCTAAGTAACAGCAAAAAGAGCGTGTTTCATAAAACATTAGCACTTGTAGAATATTCCAAGGTAGGCATAGTCCATTTATATACAAAGTTTGTATCAACCAATGGCTTTGTTTTATTTGAATTGTATGACGCCCACATATCCGAAGTGGATTTTGGATATGTGGAACGTATCAGAAACAAATTTTCACTAGTCACAATCCTTTTTCAACTTGCTTGCTAGTCTAAAAGGAATTACTCATATCTATAATTAATTAAAGATATGTGCAAATCAGTCTTGGCTAGTCAAAATGCCATTTCTAAATGTAAGAAAATATTTGTTTCATGTCAAAATTATCTTGCAGATATCTTAAATGAGCATTGGAACTAGTCAAAATTACATTTTGACATGTCAAAACGTAATTTCTGTGAGTGAAAACTAAATTGCAACAAGTCAGCTTGACTGATTTAAAGTTAAAATGGTTGCCATACTGCTCAACACCACAGGTTCCATGTATCTCCATAGCTAGCCAGCTGGCTACTGTAGACGTCAAATTATGCTGGCTGGCCAGGAATTATTTAGGCATTACCTTTATTAGTGTTGCAGATGAGCAGATTAAAATTTGGTTTAATCTGTGAAGCTGCATCATACTTTATTAATATGTTATAAGACACCACATCGCAGGGTTCTGTACAATCCAATAAGACTCTAAGTTGCTTATTTTACCTAGTGGCTTAAAATACAATCCCTTTGAACAAAATGGTCGGTAATGAAACAACTGTTTACATAACAAAGAGTTAGAAATTGAAATTAAGTTCAAAGTGGGGAGACAGGGGAATTGTCCCCATTCTTAAATCCTCATCTCCTTACATGTGGAATCTGCAAGACCACAGCAGCCTCTACTAAAGCAAGGTTGATTTCTGGGAACAAAATTGTCTTTTGTAGTAGTCCCAAGTGTCCGCAAGATATAGTCAGTTTTGAGATGAAATATGTTAAACACAATCAGAGAAATCTGTGAATATTTCATTGTGACAAAAAGATATCACATTTGTCTGGGTAGGGCCGCCAAATGCATCTTTTTTTCTCGATTTTGACAAGGCGAATAAACTGCTGGGAGATATATAACCTTATTTCATTTTCTCTTTCACACACATAGTTCTGCTCAGCCTGGCTTCGGTCGAACACCACACCTCCAGCAGCTGAGGGCAGAGCCAGGTAGTGACTCCAACTGTCTGTCCTGCAGTTTCAGTGAAACTAAAATAAACTCTGTCTTTGCCCGTGTGAACAGCGAAATGGCTGAAGCTAGTATTTCAGTGGATCAGGACCAGTTTATTTGTCCGATCTGTCTGGATCTACTGAAGGATCCAGTAACTATTCCCTGTGGACACAGTTTCTGTATGGGCTGTATTAAGGGCTGCTGGGATCAGGATGATCATACTGGTGTCTACAGCTGTCCCCAGTGCAGACAGACCTTCACCCCAAGGCCTGTTCTGGGTAAAAACACCATGCTGGCTGAAGTGGTGGAGAAACTGAAGAAGACAGGACTCCAAACTGCTCCTCCTGCTCACTGTTATGCTGGACCTGGAGATGTGGAGTGTGATTCCTGTACTGGGACAAAGTACAAAGCTGTCAAGTCCTGTCTGGTGTGTCTGGAGTCTTACTGTGAAACTCACCTCCAGCCTCACTACGAATACTCTCCTCTTAAGAAGCACAAACTGGTCAAAGCCACTGGAAACCTGCAGGAGAGGATCTGCTCTCTTCATGACAAACTGCTGGAGGTTTACTGTCGTACAGATCAGCAGTGTATCTGTTATCTGTGTACAGTGGACAAACACAGAGGCCATGATACAGTCTCAGCTGCAGCAGAAAGGACTGAGAAACAGGTAAGATCAGCCTGCACATTACTCGCATACGTTTTTAAAACTATAACAGGTATAATAGTGATTGTTATATAGGGTGAAGTCAGATAATTTGGGACACTTTTAGGTAAATTACCAAGAAAACTATCTCACACTCTGAAGACTACCTTCGATATGACTTTCAGAACATGTTATGGATCTCTGCTACATTTCAATACGTAGCCAAGTAAAATACACCAGAAGCTTGGACCCTCAAACACACAAAGAACTCCTCCTCACTTCAATTACATTTTTATGTAAAATGGAATATTTTAATATTCCCTCTCCAACTTTACCTCCATCCCATGTCTGGACATGTATGCGTGTGTGTGTGTGTGTGTGTGTGTGTGTGTGTGTGTGTATGTGTCTGGGTATGATAGACATGGAGAGATGGAGAGGCATACTGCACAAACCCATGCATTGTGTGTGCATGTATGTGTGATAGGCACAGACAGATGGATGCATTTGCTTGCATGGTTGTAGCAATGGTGGCTAATTCTAGGTTTTTGTGGCTGACATGGACTCACTGCATCATCTTTGATATTTTATGTGACAGAAATGCTAATTATGTAATATGGCAGTGCGGCACACAATAGCATCGTTATTCATGAATTTATGGCATCTTGTAGCCCAGAAACATGCAGGTTTCACTCCAGAAAAGTGTCCCATTTTAGTGGAATTTTTTTGCTCCCATTTCACATTACGCATTCAGGGAAAATGGGACAGTTACTGAAAGCCCTTTCCCATAAAAAGTAAAAAGTACTTTGAAAATATTGTAATCATAAGTCAAACGGTTTATAAAATCCATTATTTTACAAGTCTTAAGAGTTATACCTGCATTTTTTTTTATTCTGACATCTGTAATTCAAAATCAGTCAGCGCTGCAGTGAATCTTCTCTCTCTATTCTCACCCCTCCTGAATGGGAATCAACATAAACTAGAGCAACCTGTTCACTCACATGCTTAGATATTAATCCAGTGCACGTCACATGTACACCAAATATGTCATAGGATTTAATTTGAAATATCAGAACATTGTTAAACATAGCTGTAATGCAGGGGCGTAGCTAGGGATTTTGGGCCCCCAGAAAGAAAATTACACTTTTTTTTTTTTTTTTTTTACACAAATATCTATGCATTTTTATGTATTTTTTTTAACTCTTAATTTCCTTGTATTAAAAGCAATAGTTTATTTCCTTCACATTACTTTGTCTTTATTAGCATATTCCCAAAGTAGGATATAATATCTACCATTTAAGCATCTAACCCCCACATTAGGACAATTCTTATAACACTGCATATATATTTCTTTACCACTTGTGGTTCTTTATGTACCTTACATGGTTGCACTTTATAAAATCACAACACACCAGGTTCTTTCAAGTTTGAGCAAGATTCCAACTGCTGGGTTTTATTTAGAGGTGAAAAAGTACACAACTATTGTACTCAAGTAGAAGTACAGTTACTCTGGTTAAAATTAATTTAAGCAAAACTAAAAGTACTGGTCTATAAATCTATTCAAGTGAAAGTAAAAAGTATTCAACACACACGCACACACTTAACAATTTTTGATAATCCGATATGCTATAGTATTCGTAAAGCAACACTGACATAGTAGGTTGCATTGGCTAAAGTTGTTTGGATGCACGTTGTTTTAAAACCAAGGAGTGGCAAAGTTGTGCATTACAATGCAGACGCAACAATAATTGGCACCAATCTGGCACACTTACATGAGCAATCACCTGAATAAATGCCAGGTATAGCCTATCGGAGACTGGCACGCAATCAGTGCACTTGCAAATGAGAGCCTGCAGTATGACCGATCGTGTGACATTATTTAACCATCCATCTACAGCAAATACGATCAGACAGATGCTTCATTGAACACATACACAAAGCACATTCGCCTAACTGTGCAAACAGGCAATCTATCAAATTGAAAAAAGCACCATGGCGGATGCTGACAAGACAGCCTACTAACAACAAGCCAAACATCACCACAGCGGGTGCTCTCTCTCTCTCTCTCGCTCTCTCACACACATGCATGCAATCACCCCAACTTCTCCAACTCCAAAGGTAGGCTGCTTCACTGAGACCACAACCAACCACAAGTCCTACATAACCATGCAGTATGCCGAAGCCGGAAAGGACACACACATAGTCGCACACACTCATCTATTCGTCCATTCGCCCACCTGCTTCACTGCCCAACCAGCCGGCAATTCACTTGTGCTGGCAGGTGTAGCAGCTAACGATACCTCAGCACCTGCTGCGTCAGAGGAGCGCTCGGCCTCAACTTCACATTGTTCTTCTGGGGGTCACTGGGAGGGAGAGGAATCAGAGGATCCTCCGTTTTGGTAGCGAGAGTGGGCCCACTGTGCTAGCTGCCCCAGCATCGTCTTTCGGTGCCTCTTCATCTCTGAGTGCCACATTTTGGATGTGAACCCAAAGCGTCTGAGTTTTAAACTTGCTCGCCATTTTTAGTACGACTTCTCAACGTTATGTCTTTCTTCTGTTTGGCGCGCATGGCTAATTTGCATATGTGTACAGGACTGGCTGGCTCCGCTTGGCAAAAAATAGAACATATTTGTGAATAAATGTTTTGAATTCTGTATACTGGACATGGTGAGCTTAAAAACATTTAGTGATCATTAGTGACAACAAAATATTTTATTTTTTATTTCTTAAGACAAAATTTGAGACCCCTTCAAATTTTGCTTTTGAGGCTTTCAGGGGGTCGCGTGGGTTCCCCCGTATTTCCACACTGCTCCAGCGACCTCCAGGCTTGAAGAGGTTGAAAGTCCTGAAGCCAGAAACTTGAGGCGGCTTCATTCTTCCTGTTTAGTCACCTTTCTTCTCTCCTCTAGGCTTGCTCTCCCGCGCAGCGCAAGGGGTGGACTATACCATTTGTACATTTTAGAAATGGGGGAGCAGAGGCCCCTAGTATTTTATTTTACTCTATTTGAGACCAACTTTAATCTTTTGACCTATTAATTTAGTTGCTTTTGATTCAATAATGACATTAATTACTAAGAAAAAATTAAATTAATAGAAAAAAATTACACTTTAAATTCCAGGCTTCTCAAAGGCCCACCTCCCACTGTGGCCCCGGGTAATTAGTACCCCTTTTCCCCCCGTGCTACGCCCCTGGCTGTATGATCTCATTATTACTATATAAGAGTTACTAAAGAAAATGTTTTATCTACAGAAGCAGCTAGGGGCGACACAGAGTAAATTCCAGCAGAGAATCCAGGAGAGAGAGAAGGAGCTGCAGGATCTGAGACAGGCTGTGCAGTCACTCAAGGTGGGTACTGACCAGAGGAGAAGACAACAGCTGGCTGCTGGAGGAGCCATTTCAGGGCTCAGTCAGGGCTCTCCTCCAGTCAGCCAGTGAGGAGCCCAGTGTTGGGCCACTTTCCAGCCCCGTGGGGCTCAATCCAACTGAGCCACACTGTGGGGAACAGGCTGTGTGGGGTCCCAGTAAGAGCTGAGTGAAAGGCCTGGTTAAAATGTACAGCCTCCTCTCTCTGTGTCTCCTAACAGCGCTCTGCACAGGCAGCAGTGGAGGACAGTGAGAGGATCTTTACTGAGCTGATCCGCTCCATTGAGAGAAGGCGCTCTGAGGTGAAAGAGCTGATCAGAGATCAGGAGAAGGCTGAAGTGAGTCGGATTGAAGGACTCCTGGAGCGACTGGAGCAGGAGATTGCTGAGCTAAGGAGGAGAGACGCTGAGCTGGAGCAGCTTTCACACACAGAGGATCACATCCATTTCCTCCAGGTAACATCACTGCCTCTCTGACTGTTTATACTGAGCACAATGTGCTTCTGTACATGTTGATTCATGTTTGTCATTTACAATCTGCTCCTGGTATCTGCATAGGAATCTGTTTTTAGTCTGTTCTCTCTATCTCTCCATCTGTCTGCAGAGCTGTCAGTCTCTCTGTGTCCCTCCTGGACCTGGAGACTTACCCAGCATCACTGTCAGGCCGCACCACTCTTTTGAGGCTGTGAGGAAATCTGTCTCTGAACTGAAAGAGAGACTGGAGGACGTTTTCAAAGCAGAGCTGATCAAAGTTTCTGGGAAAGGTTGGTGAACAAACCCTGCAGCAGAGAGTGTGTTTAGCCACTGCACACAACACACTGGAGAGGTGCTCTGCCTAAGATTCACTTTTACATCATGAAAGGCACTTTCACAGGGTGTATAATATTAAGGAGAGGGATGAGTGACATTTCAGTCTGTGTCACAGGTTATATATCACACAGTGTGGAGTAACATTACAAACTCTCACAAGCTCCAAATAACCCAAAATGTGAGGTGTTTCTGTGTGAAGGGAGATAAGGCCTCCAAAGCCGCTGGTATATTAGGGGGGTCCCCACTATTGATACCCCCTCCCTTTACATCTGTCTCCTGGAGGGGTGTGACATTTCTGAGATGAAACAGCACAGGTTGGATAAACTCCTCTCAGTTATTCAGTGATAATGATACCTTTTTGTTTTGTTTCATGTTTTTTTTCTTCTTTAAATGTTACCCTCGTGTTTCAACTCATCTTTTCTCAGGTTTGAAACAGCAGCTCAGACTGACACTCTTACTGTATTCTGATTAAGATCAGTTTTTGTTTTACCTGCAAACTTTTTTTCCTGTGAAATTAGCATTCAGTGTCATTTCTCTAGGAATTTACAAGAAAAAAACAAAACATTATAATCCACTCTACTGTTTGGTAACCTCTCCGTCTCGTCCTCACTGTTCAGCACATTCTGCGAGCAAGCGTGGTGTCGAGATAGTCACCGAGTGGGCAAGAGTACCATACACAACCTCCACTTTTTTTTTTTTTTGGCAAGAACGTGTCATGGTTTGTGGGGTGTGCGTTTGTTTGGACCTTTCTTTGCGGCTCTTGTCCGGGACGATATCGTTTCCTGGGCTATCGAGTTCTTTACCCAGCTGGCTGATTGAGCTGGGGCGGTGCTTCCCCAGAATCTATATAAGCAGGATGTCCGGCACGCCTCCTTCACTAGAGTGTCTGTGTTTAGCTTTGCACTATAGCCGACGATATCTTTAATCAGGTTTTATATGACTTTCTATCTTCTAATTTTTGGAGTTTCGTCTACCTTTTTTTTTTGTCTCGCTGTGCTTCCGTGGTTTGGACTATTATACGTCCTTTGGAAGCGCGAGTACTTGCGTTTGGTCTGTATTGTTCTCTGTGTTTGTGCTGGGTCCATGCTACTTTCTTTCTCTCTGTCGTTGCTCTTGGCCTCCGTATACTACCGGCCATTACAGAACGATTTTAAAAGGGGGCACAAATATTTTTTGGGGGGGGGTATGAGTGAGAAGGGGGTTTTGAATCATGGGGGGACGATTTTAGAAGGAAGGGGCGGATGCGGCATGATGAAAAAAAAAAAAATTTGCGGTAATTCCTGTTCCACATCTTTACTCTTCCCTTGCGACATTAGCTCTGTTTACCATCTCTTCAACTTTTTATGTCCTTTTTTTAATATATTTTTTTTCCCTCCATCAATGAAGCTGTGAACAAAGGTTTACATGTTAAGTTAGACATTACATTAGTGTCTGTAGCAGGATTCGAACCTGGGAACCTGTGGACAAAGCAATTCCAAACACACCACACACTGTGGTCTTAACCACTAGACCAACCACTATATCTGTGTGTGTGTGTGTGTGTGTGTGTGTAAATATAATATTTATTCATTTTCCTTTTTATTTATTTATTGTTTTCAATGAAGAGACGTCATGTGAGTATCCATTTTTTTTTTTTTATTTGCCATCTCCAATCCGACCCGAATCTGGAATGTCCAGTTGGGGAACTATGTACCAGGCTTTCGCATATGCGACCCCCTATAGACCAGTTCGGTTTAAGGCCGGAAGTCAGCGCGCGCATGCCCAATATAGCTGATGTGGGGCAAAAGGAAATATAGTGGCTATTTGTTGCGTAGAGGGGTGTATAAACTGGTATTATAAAGACGGGGACATAAGGATTTTTTTGTGTTCCCTGTGGCAAGAGACAACGACAGGCGTGGATTCGAGCAATAAATCGGAAGAACTTTGTCCCGAATGATCACAATAGAGTCTGCAGTACTCATTTTGCCAGGGCTGGCCCGACTTCATTGACCCAAATAATGTTGGCTTCGCTCTGTGTTTCCCTACAAACGAAAGGATCTCACACCGACGCAAGCTAAAAGGAAAGAGCGATCGGATCGGAGAGATATAGTTAAGGTACTGGTTGATATTATAAGTTATTTAAGTTGGCCCACTAATCGTCAAATAATTGTTTAATCTTTTGTTGTTTCAAGGTGTTATTGTTTTGCAGTGTCCAGTTTTTGTATCCACATTTTGAAAAGCGACTGGCTTTGTTCGATCCTATAAGCCATATACGACTTTAAGTAGATATTAAACTCTACGTAAAAAAATATCAAGCCAAAGGGGGAATGTTCGTGCCATACGACGTTTTCAGTCTAGGTAAGCTCTGAGAGGCTCACATTACAAAACATAGCCCCTCAGAGCTAAGTGTAGGTGTGGTTTTCATTTCTCTGCTTGCAATAATAATTTGGTTTCCTTGTGATTTCGATTTCATAATTACTTGCTATATATAGCCAACAAAGTGGCATTTCTTGCCAGTCAGTTTTGCGGACGTGAAATAGGCTAATGTCATTTACACCACTATGATTGGGTCCCACGCCTTAAGTCAGCTAATGGCTACAGTGTTCTTGCAACGAATTTGCATTGTTCAAAACAACTGGCAAGCACACATGATCCTAATCGCCTCTTAACATGGATAAGTGCGCAGGTACACATGTAAAATACAAGGCCATATCATTACTGTTAGACTGAACGCTACACATTTGATTTCGGATTTTCATCTGTGCTGAAAATAACAATGTCAAGGACTTGCATTGACAGTTTCTCGCCGATAGTCTCTCAAGTCTTTGTTGCGCTGAAGAAGTCAATGCTTTCAGTTTGTTGGAGAAAACTAATAGAGCTGAGTCTAGCTATATCGTCAGGGGAAAAAGAATTTCGGATCCAGCATCCACTTTTTTCCGGCTTTTTATTTGCCAGAACAATTTTAAAAGGGGGGCGCCAATATGTTTTAGTGGAGTTTTATCAGTGAGAAAGGGGGTTTAGAATTTAACATTAATATTTAATATCTCAATGCATATGCTGCGCCTGCCCTAGCAACCCAGTGTGTCATCAGTGACATGACAGCCGCCGTTAACGACATGCAACTGACACGAATAGCAGCATTAAATTAAACTCTAAATTTTCTTAACTGGACGTACGCTTGACGTGTTTTCATATCCTAATGTTTCTCTGGGTACCCAAACATCAATCGATATTTGGAGTAGGTTGAATACAGAATTCTTAATCTCGCCATCCAGATACAAAATGTACGCTGCACACCCTAGAATGTTCCCGAACGAAAAATATTCCTGCTAATAGTCCGAATACATGCTGTAAACTGCCTTTTACCATGGGGAAAGTGAAAGAACTTATAATTCCCCACCTTTTAAATAGGATTTGTGCATCTTCTGCCCCACATAGTCTGCAAAGAGCATGTGCACTCCAAATCTCGCTCTTTTCACATTCTTAAACTGAAAGGGTCTATTGCCAATTCAGGAGAGTGAAGACAGCTCGCGGCTCTCCTCCGAAGCATGCACCTGTCAGCCACCACTTCTTATACATTCATTGGTCGTATCTTCGCAAGTTCAGAACAGGATACCCGAACATGAACACGCTTCGAATCTTCCTGACGAGTGCCCGTCTGGCCAACAGGAGGCGCCTAAGCAACGAACAAAGCAACTTATATTACCCATCCCGGCAGACCCTTCCTAATTTGCATCCCTGTAGCGCATTGGCCAATTGCGCGCTACTTCTGAAAAAGCTGTTGACCACTGCCGGTTGGTACGACAAGGTGAATATCCATTTTGACGTATTTTATGCTGGTGAGCTAGCTGATCCGTTGACCCTGGGTAGAATAATTTGAGCCGAACAAACCATTGTTTGTGGTTGAGTTGAATTGAGGCTAGGGTTAGGGGCAGGGATAGGGATAGAATTATTTATAAATTGGGTAAAGGTTAGGGTTAGGGATAGGGATAGGATTATCTACGAGTTGGGTTAAGGTTAAGGTTAGGGTTAGGGACAGGGATAGGGATAGTTCAGTTCGTTTGCAATTGACACAAACGGCTAGGTGTTGAACATACAAGCGCACAAAAACTGAGCGCTCGCCCTTGCCGCATGCATGTGCCTATGTGATGTCGTGAATTATGCATTCGCTGCCCCATGCCCCAGTATTGTCATCAGTGTCATGGCTGCCACCTTTATGGGTTATTAGCACGTATAACCGCTCTAGAAATTAAAATGTAAATTCTCTTAACTGGATGTGCACTCGACGTTTTCACACACTCGAATATTTCACTTGGTATCTAAACATTAAGGTAAGCCGAAAAAGTAGTGATTTTATTCGATTTTGCTGGAGGTTGTGCGTGGTACTCTTACCATCAGGAAATTGATTTAATTATTTTACTGAGCAAAGTGTAATGTATTCAGTTGGACAAACTGAATGTTTGATACCAGTTGTATTTTATACCAGCAGTCAGGGTTGGGTTCAATTATTTTTTCAATTACAATTGATTGTAATTGTAATTACAATTACAATTACTTTCTGGACAGAACGTTTAATTACAATTACTTTTCAATAAAATATCCAATTAAAATTAAATTACAATTACGAAAGTAATTTTTTACAATTACTGTAATTGTAATTGAAAAAGTAATTGAACCCAACCCTGCCAGCAGTGTTATTTGTTGAGTTACCTTACTTATCAGCCAATTTGCCAAGGTTTGAAGTTGTGTTTTGTTTATTATATGGGGATCGTATTGGCTTAAAATTACATTCAGACCCTGTTCGTCCAACACCAGAAAAAGTTTTTATATATTATAAAGTTTTTATTTTTAAGTCACCTACTCATAAACCCACATTTAGACGTTTGAATGTGGTATTTTGTTCATTAAGATATGATAAAGTTTAAAATATGTTTGTTGGAGACAAGGATCCAGTTGATGTAAAATTACCTTTGGACCTTGTTCGTCCGACACCAAAAATGGTTTGATGTGTTACTTTTTCAGTAACCTTACTCATAAACCTACTTCAAGAGGTTTGAAGTTGTGGTATTTTGTTAATTTTATTTGATAAAGTTTAAAATATGTTTGTGAGAGATGAAGATCCAGCTGGATTTTAAATTACATTCAGACGCTGTACGTCCGACACCAAAAAATGTACGCCCAACACCGAGTTTAGTGGTACATTACATGCGCAAAATAAAAAGTATGGATTCCTTTATGTAATCTTGTTTGAGTATACTGTCTTGCAGTGGCGGGCGGTGGACTGAGAACAAGGAGAGCGATAAACATGTCTTTAAACTGCTTATTGGTCTTGATCTGTTTTCAGTCAATTTCCCCAGTAAAAGACACTTGAACTCTCCCCTCTCAGGTGTCGCTAATTGTCTTCGTTAAGACGAAAAATCAAACGCACCAGTTGAACGCTAAAAAGAGCGCATTTCAATCTTTTTCAATTAAACAATCATTACGCACAGGTTTGACGACTTGCTTAGGATGTGACAAAATTTAATGCGGAAAATCTGCAGTGGTTTTTTCGAGAAGAGTTGCCTATTAAGGCATGTGAATTAAACATTTTATAGAATTTATTATTCACTCGCCTAAACATTTCATTATAAGGGAAACTAACATGTTGACCAAGAACAATGATTGAAATCGGGTCACCTATCTCATCCATTTCAAGGGATGTTTTCCGCCCCCCAGTTTTCCATCCACTGCTCGCCACTGCTGTCTTGGGGAATCAATCATGGACTAATAATTGGAAAAGGTTTAAACACTTCACAGAGATCCTAAAACAAATCATGTACATGTCATCAATGACATTTGTCTGAGTACGTCCGGTATTTTGGAGCAACATCTCCTACACTATGATGAGGAGCTATACCCCTGCATACCAGATGATTGCCATAACTAGGATATTTAATCTACCCGACTGACAGGTATCACCTTACCTCTCTGCACTCTTAATTTTCTTATGAAGTGTTTGTAATGTACGTCCGACACCATGGAACTGCCCTGTCACCCATGGGTTTCAGCATACCATTTAGGAAGCCTCGATTTTGGCAATTTGAACAGCGTCATTTTGAAACCAGATGTGATTCCTCTTGGATGAGAGCGTGAATTGAAGATTCAAGGAGGAGCGAGGGGTGGATCTATGGGTGGATCTGACCGTATCTGATAAGGACCAGAGGATAGCCACGCCCCTAAAACATATTCTGGCTTTATCCTGTATTCTAGTCTATTTGGGACCATAATTTACAAAAATGAACACCATGATATATCGAAGGGGACTTGAAACTTGCAATAGATACTGTGAAATAATGTGGAAAATCATTATTGAAATTATAAATCAGGTGGGAAAGTAGGGTCATTTTGGAACAAAGAAATAGTTATATGCACATCACATATAGGTGCAAGGCTATCAAATAAAATGTGTCAATGGAGAAAGGAAAAGACACCTGCACACTTACTCCAAGCCACCAAGAAAATGTTTAATTATTAAATTAGGAAAACGTTTTGATGCAACTTGGATTTTCGTCTGGTCATTGTGTTTAAAAAAGGGGGAACACACCCATATTTATACATAGTCCACGCCAATAGGCTGACAAAATTAATTATCATAGCTGTGGTTAACCCTCCAAAAATGCCCAAAAAGGTCAAGGAGAATAAAAATTCACACACAACTCAATTTCTCAAAAGCAGGGTAATTTTCTCATGGACTTCTACAGCATTGAACTTCTCTCTGCAAAACCTGACGTCGCCATCTGCTGGGCATTAAATAGAATGCAATTTTTGGAGATTTCCACATTGGCCTCACATTTCTGACCCAGTCATAAGATGTCTTTTCCATTAAGCTTTTGTTCTATTAGAAGGTCCTAAAGACCATCAAAGTCCTACAGAACAGGGTTTTCAACTAGGGTGTTCTATCGGAAGGTCTTTTAGAACAGCAATAATATTGCAGGACTTTCTTTTCCATAGAGGCATTCTATAGGTTTCTATAGCAAATTCCTATAGAATGCACGGAAAATCCTACAGAACATGCTGTTCCATTAAAATGTTCTATAGAGTTCCATTGATGTTCTATAGAATTCTATAGAATTCCATGGAAGTCCTATAGAACATTTTTTTGCAGGGAATAGTTACCCTGTTGGCCGATAAATTCAACACTTTAAATTTGTGTTTGGCACAGTCGTTTAAGTGCATCCTGGCCTGTATTGAAGGGTTGCAAGAAAAAGCCATTTCTCAAAAAGGTCCACCAAGAATACCCACTTGAAATTAGCAAAAGAACACCTTGGGGGAACTGCAACAAACTGACAGAACGTTTTGTGGTCTGACGAAACCAAATTAGAACTTTTTGGCATAAATGCCAAACGCTATGTTCGGCGAAAACCCAACACCGCTCATCACCAAAAAAACACCATCCTGACTGTGAAGCATGGTGGTGGCAGCATAATGTTATGGGCATGTTTCTCATCTAAAGGAACTGGGGAACTTGTCAAGATTGAAGGTAGGATGGACGGGGCCGAATACAGGGATATTCTGGAGAGGAACTTGAAGAAGTCTGCAAGGAAACTGAGAATGGGTCCAAAATTCATATTCCAGCACGACAATGACCCAAAGCACAAGGCCAAAGCTACCACTGAGTGGCTTGTAAAGAACAAGGTGGATGTGCTGGAATGGCCAAGCCAAAGCCCTGACCTAAATCCAGTTGACAACTTGTGGAATGACTTGAGAGTTGCTGTCCATCAGTGCAAACCAACAAACCTCTCCCAGCTTGAACAGTTCTGCAAAGAGGAGTGGGGCAAGATCTCCAAGTCCAGGTGCGCCAACCTCGTGCAGAGCTGCCCAGAAAGACTGGGAGCTGTAATTGCTGCCAAAGGCACTTCCACCAAGTATGGACTCAGGGGTGTGTATCCTTAAAAAATTAGGAAATTTCAGTTTTGTTCATTAAATGCACTCTTTTTTTTTCAAATTAAAATAATTTCACTGCATTCATATGGTATGTTGTGTTCTTTGGGTCAGGGAAAAAAGTCCAATTTTAATCCATTAAATTTACATTCCGTGACACAACAAAACATAAAAATATTGGGGGGGCACTGTACACACAAAATTTATTTTGGTCAAAACACATCAACAATTTTTGGAGTGATCTTTCTACTATAATAGAGGAATCAGTAAAAAAAAAAAAAAAAAAAAAAGAAAATCCAAGGTGTGCCCCTGGAGATACGGGGGTTTGAACAGGTGGCAATGTTGTGAGCATTTTAGCTTTTATTCACATTTGGCAAGGTACTGACTGCAGTTGGTGATGAATTTATAGTGAATTCAGCCTGATTTATATTCAGCAGACACAAATGAATGGAAAAAATGCCAGAGAGCCTATACTAGGGTTTATATTAGGGGTGCTTTGCGGACCTAAACATGGAACTGCCTGAACAAAAGGCACATTTGGTGTCCTCATAGCTCCACAACCAAGAAAGATAAAGTAAAATGGACTGCATTTTCTGATTTAGCAGTATAACATTAGCTTAGATGCGAAGTTTCAAAGCTATAGGTGGTAATAATAAAAAAGTTATGCCATGTTAAATACAAGAAAAATGTAAATTGACGTGAATTTGTTAAAAAAATCGACACAAAACTGATGGACAGGACCCTTAGAAAAAAATTCACCAAAAACTTATTTTTGGTCTGAATGAGCTGAAATTTAGGATTTGTCAGTGATATCTATTTATACAGCAGCACACAAAAATTAGCAAAATTGAGAGGGTGGTGTTGAGACCCATTTGATGATCTGACAAGGAATGACCCCCACACAAAAACACATTCACACATGCAAAAACTCATATACACGAAGACACACACACAACCAGACTCACACACTCACATGTCGAGGGCTGACTGCAATAAACAGTTATGTCCAATATAAAACATCTGGACATAACTGTATATTGCAGTCAGCCCTCGATGTATGCTCTCTCTCTCTCTCTCTCTCTCTCTCTCTCACTCTCTCTCTCTCTCACACACACGCACACATACGCTCAAACACACACTCAGACTCATACCTACATACCCGCACAATTACTCTTCCGGGCCTGTATGGAGTTCTGCTCTCTCTCTCTCTCTCTCTCTCTCTCTCTCTCTCTCTTCAGGGGGAAAAGTTGAGGTTGTCATCCCTGTTCAGGAGCTAAAAACAAGAGAAGACTTCTTACAATGTGAGTTTGTTATTACACTTTAGCTGAATAAATTAATGAAGCAACATGAAAATCATGGGAAATATTTGTAAAAATTTGATTTGAATAATTGTTTGTGTTGATAACTGACTCGCTTTAGGGATCTCTTACCTCTGCTTCTCTCAGTCATCCTGCTATTCAACATGTGAATCATGAATTATAATATGATGCCTGTCCTACATTAGAACTGTGTGAAGAGTTACAGGACTAACACATGGTAAATATGAAAAGATTGTAGTAATTATGGTTCAGAATTTAATGCAGAGGGGAAACAATTAGGGAAAAGTCACTGCAATAAGACTTAACAAATAAATAAGAATAAATAGCAAAGTCAGAAAAAATCGCAATAATCAATTAAATAAGAAATAATTACAATATAGATGTTTTGTTCTTCTCTCCTCTTCTCTATCAGACTCATCTCTGCTCACTCTGGACTCTAATACAGTGTATAAATACCTCCGTCTGTCTGAGGGGAACAGAAAGGTGACCGATGTAGGACAGATCCAGTCATATCCTGATCATCCAGAGAGATTTGACTCCTGGGACCAAGTGCTGTGCAGAGAGGGTCTGTCTGGACGCTGTTACTGGGAGGCTGAGGGAGAGGGGGGGGTTTCTATAGCAGTGTCATATAAAGAGATCAGCAGGAAAGGAGGGGGTGATGACTGTGTTCTGGGACATAATAACAAGTCCTGGGCTTTGTTCTGCTCTCGCTCCCGTTACTCTTTCCTTCACAATAGTGAGGAAACTGTAATCCCTGTTCCCTCCTCCTCCAGAATAGGAGTGTACCTGGATCACAGGGCAGGAACTCTGTCCTTCTACAGCGTCTCTCACACAATGACCCTCCTGCACAGAGTCCAGACCACATTCACTCAGCCCCTCTATCCTGGGTTTGGGGTTGATATTGGATCTTCAGTAAAACTGTGTGATCTGGGATGAAGCAGAGAGTGAAGGGAAAATCAGCACTAATTAAAAAGAGCAGAAACACACTCAAATGAGAGAGGAACATGATCTCACACTTGCATGATTTAGAGAAAGTCCTCCATGCCTTCATATGGTGCTGCATTGATGACTGTAATACCCTGTGTACAGGAGTCAGTCACTCATCCCCATCTCTCCTGCAGCTAGTTTGCATCTCTGCTCAGACACTCAGCACATTTTCTCCATTTTGGTTTCTCCTTTTCAGCTCCCAGTCAGGTTTAGTGGATTTAAAGTGTTATTAATAGTTTGTTAAAGCAGTAAATGATTCTCACCTCTTTACATTGATGCTCCCCTCTGCTTCTATTCTGCTTCTAGATCCCTGAGATCTTCTGACTAAACGCTTTAGAGAGTCTCACAGACTCATTTAAAGCTAAAGAGAGATGGTGTCTTTACTGTTGTTGCTTCAAAGCCCTGCTGTAGTTTATCTCTTTGTATCAGGTCTGTCTCTGTTGATGCTTTTAAATCTCCACTGAAAGGCCATGTTTTCTCACAGTCCTTTTAAACCAGTTCAGATCCTGAGCAGCTTTTTCTCATGTTTTGTATCTGCTTTAACTGATTCCTTTTTAAAAACATTCTGTTGCTGCTTTTATTTACTGAAGTTGTTCTGCATTTTGTGTAAGTTGTGTTTAATGCTCCCTATAAATAAAGTGACTTGACATGAAGCAGCTGCTCTTATACATGTGTGTCAGTGTTTGGTATGAAGCTCAGTGCAGCACTATTCTGGGGACTTGGGTCAGTTACCTGCCTTCTGTTCACTTTGTAAGGTGTCTGAGTGACAGTCCTTCTTACATATTATTATATTATTATTATTACACAAATAATATTGAACAAGAGTTGAATGAAAATAACCTTTTTTCAAACATGGTCAGTCAGTTCCAGCAGAAATTAAATGTACTCTGTGTGAACCTGTTCAAAAGAGAACATTTCACTTAAGAAAGAATCATTCCCACACTCATTATGTTTAGGAAATTAATCTCAGTCAATGCAGACATCTGTAGCTCATAAAGTAGCACCACAGTCTGTGGTTGAATCCCACTGTGCCTGTGCTGAGTGTGGGGAACAGGAGCAATGCATAAGTCACTTTGTGCTGCTGAGGGATTATGGGATTCTGGAGGTATATGGTGGGTAGGGGTAGTGCTGTTCATTGCTTCTTCATAGCCACTCCTCCTGATCATCTGGGCCTATGAGCTGCTCTCTGAATGAGCACATGACTGGGCTTCCTCCGCCCTCATAATGTGCAGGTGAGGATTGTGACTACAATGTCAGAAGAATCAGTGGTTACATGTTTCTCCACAACACGACCTGGCAAGTTACTTCAGTGTGAGTGTCACTGTGTGGAGTAGTTTGGCAGGTCATCTATTGGAGGCAGGAACTCTGGGGTTTTCCGGACCTGGATTGATGCAGTGTTAGATGTTATGTAGATCTGATGAATGGGGACCCGCCCGGATGATATCACGCAAAACGTGAATAATCGTCACAAGATGTGGATGTCAGGCAAGCATCGGGCATCTGTCATAGAGAACAATTGAAAACGAGATGCGCTAAAGTGCTTGTTATTCGTTTTTTTCTCCATAGAATGAAGCGCAAATGTGTGCTCAAAGGTAGTTTGAAAATAGAATTCCTCTTTCCGTGGCATATATCGATGAATATTAACTGATTACACTAAATGAGTGGGTGAATGACGAGCGGTAAATTTAGTCACACTCCTCCCTTTCTCTTCCGTCTCAGGCTGCGACTTACGCCCAGGTAACCTGGTTAACCTGCTGCCTTCTGATACTTATGTAGATCCATCAGCAGCGATAGGTGTAAAAAAACTTCTTTAGTAGTCTTCACAAGCTTTGTTCCCTTACCTAGCATTATTCATGAACATCAACATATTTAACATACACTGCAAGGTTTGAAATAAGTGGTGTTGCATCACATTTGCGATCTAAAAATGCTTACTTTCGAACCAAAATGAACAATACCGGACAAATGAATCACAGCCGCTGCAAAAGAAAATCCTAACAACATAGGTGGAATAACTTTAAATTCTAGCATAGACTCATACAACTAGTGTATTATCAAGTAGGTTAACGAACTGTTACCAAGCTAGCTTGCCGTTACAAACCTGTCACAGGGCTCACAAATTAAAGTATGAATACGAAGTCTCCCCCGTTATCCTGCCATGATTCGAGCATTGAACACGTTGCTTTTGCATTTCTGTAGCTGGCTAAGCGCAAACAAAAAAAGGGTTGTTATTGTCGCGCTTTGTGTTATCTGGACTGCCCCATATCTGTGTTTCCCCGTTAGCTGCCAATGGTGAAGTGAATTTTTTCAGAGCCATTGTTGCTATTGCTCGGTCTGCTCTGCGGAGCCAGGAATTCGTTTCTCGAAAGAACAGGTGCGAACTTGCATATACTACTCAAAATTTGATAGGGATCATAGGAATTTTTTTTGTGAAATGACATGCAAATTTGGTAACTGCCACTGATGAACAATATATTGGATAAATGACATGCAGTCAGACACAAAACACATTTGCACGTGCATTTCATGACATTAAATGAGCGTGCAGCCTCACATTTTGGCTTTGACTAACACTTCACCATTTCAACTCAGACGTGTGTGTTGCTTATTGGTGAAAATTTGGAAGTTCCCAAATTTTTTGCATTACATTTAGCAATAACAATGTCTCCTCAACGTCTTAGATGTCGATTGACTTCAGAGCAATTGGGAAGATGCATCAGAATGCTTGACTCTGGCTTCTCACAACGGCACGTTGCTAATGCACTTAACGTCAGCCAAAGCGTTGTGAACAGAGCGTGGAACCGGCATCAAACGTTTGGTACAGCAGCACACCGTCATGGGGGTGGTCATCAGAGATCGACTACACAACAACAAGACCACTTTCTCACACTTCAGGCACGACGTCATCCTTTCTGGACAGCCACCACCCTATGAAATGACCTTCATAACGCCTCGGGGGTGAGGGTATCCACTCAGACGATACGGAATCGTCTTCATACTGCCGGCCTCAACTCAAGAAGGCCATGTGTTCGAATCCCACTGACCTTGTGTCATAGGCGTGACCGTTTGGATTGGGCTCACGATCATGTCACATGGACACACAACGATTGGGCTCCAGTTTTCTTTACTGATGAGTCCCGATATTGCTTGGACTTTACTGACAGGAGGCAACGGGTGTGGCGAAGACAACGTGAGCGATTTAATGATGCCTACATCAACGAACACGACCGTTATGGTGGCGGATCAATTATGGTCTGGGGAGGAATAAGCAGGAACGGCAGAACGGACCTGCATGTCATGGGGAGAGGGACAATGACAGGGGTACGGTACAGGGATGAGATCCTCAATGTGTACGTAAGACCATACGCTGGTGCTGTTGGCCCTGATTTCATCTTGATGGATGATAACGCCCGTCCCCATCGTGCTAGGGTGGTGAATCAATTCCTAGAGCAGGAGACAATTGTCCGCATGGACTGGCCCGCGCGTTCGCCGGACCTAAACCCTATCGAGCATGTGTGGAACATGCTGCAGGTCGCCATTTCTGGTCGTGAGGGCACAACCCACAACTCTAGAAGAGCTCGGAAATGCCCTTGTTGAAGAATGGAACAACATTCCAATTGCAAGCATCCGGGTTCTGATTGACAGTATGACCCGACGTTGTCAAGCCATCATTCAAGCTAGGGGAGGCCATACCCGTTATTGACATTAACTGTGGTAATGAAACATCAAACGAACACTGTCTGTTTTCACTTTACATGTCAGAGGTGAAACCATGAAGTGTTAAGTGAAAATAAAAGTGTGAGGCTGCACGCTCATTTAATGTCATTAAATGCACTTGCAAATGTGTTTTGTGTCTGACTGCATGTCATTTATCCGATATATTGTTCATCAGTGGCAGTTACCAAATTTGCATGTCATTTCACAAAAAAATTCCTATGATCCCTATCAAATTTTGAGTAGGATAGTTGGAGCCATTGACAGTGAATGAGCAAACTACGTAAGTTGCTAGCGGGTCAATGACAAATAAGCCTTTAAAAAATGTTTGGTTTTTTTTATAAATTTTTAAAAATGTACAGAATACATTTATTTGATGTTGGAAGAGTGTGTTTGAACAAGTCTTAATGGTTGCACAACATTTACAGGGTTTTAGTACAGACTGTATTTGCAAATTTACCAGCCAAAAAATGTCAGGTGGCGCAACCAAAAGTTTCTTGAAAAAAAAAAAACACACTTCCCTTTTTTTTTTTCAGTGATTTTTTTTTTTTTTTTTAGTAAGTACACCTAAGAGTGTCTACTCTGCCTAAAACGTTACTATTTTGTAATTGAGCTGAGTATTAAAAGTAACTTATGGATTCTTTTTTGTAGGGGGCGGGTATTTTGGTTTTCCAAACAATTTAAAAACAATTAAACTATTAAACTTTGTTTATTTGAAAGGTTTCCAATATAAAATTATGCCCCCATATTAATATTATATTAATTCATATTTTAAATTACATATTTAATACATTTCACATAGTGTTAACTTGCTCGGACGGTTGCGCCACCCGACATTTTGAGGGTTTGAGATGGCAAAACATAAAATACATATCATTTTTATGATTAACTGGAAATATGTTCAAATTAAACAGGTTTTATAGAATAAAATGATGCATATTATGAATAATTTAAAATAATTTTAAACCAAAGTAGTGCACTCGGACAATGTCACGTCACTGACCCTAGCGTAGTTAAAAAACTATGCTTTTGGGAAACGCACCCCAGGTCCCCATTGTCAATGCAAGTTAGATCTAAAATAAAAGTTGATAAAATCACCGAAAAACCTATTTTTTTCTAACTCGGCATATTGCCTCCTGTTGTTCGCTTGCCCGACTTCCGGGTTTGGAGAATGACGTTCACCTTCCGTACCGGCTATTTTGAGATATCGAGCGGGTCCCCATTATAAATGTTTGGTCCACTTTAGTGAGAGGAAAATCACCTGCTTTGTTGGGCTGAAAGGCCTGTTTTTGCCTGTTCTAAATAAGTAAGTAAATAAATAAGCAGTTGCTGCTTGTGCAGTTGCAGCATTGGTAAACATGTTAAGCCCAAAGCTCACGTTCACTCCCTTTAGACAGCTGTGATCTACTGAAAATGTGGGTCTTTGCTGGGATGTCAGCAGCCAGTTCATCTTCCCTCTTCATCTCTCAGTATCTGTCTGAAGCAGCACTTAAATTCAGCTGCCTGTTCCCACAGAGCACCTGGCCCCTCCCACACCTGTGCACCTGCACTTCAGCTCTCCTCTCCTATCTCTGCTGCCCCCTGGTGGTGAAATCAGCTTCTTACTGCAGTCAGAGCAGCACAATCATCTGTAACGATTGAAACTGACACTGAAACAGTATTCTGGATGATATCAGTTTTCATTTACCAGCAGTGAGTCAGTGAAATTCCTGAATGAAGCTGTAAACCAAGACAATTTTCCAGAACTTTACTCTTGACAGTCGCTCTGAAGAAAAGCATCAGCTTCATAAACAGAGATAACACAGCAGGTGTAGTTCTGACAGGACATGCAGTCAAATGCACTAAGATACTGACTCCCAGCCAATCATACTGCACAATACTCAGCAGACTGCTCATCTGACAATGCTCACTGAAACTCACACCCCCCATTCACTCATTACCAAATCATTTGGTTGATTTAATCTCTAAATGCCATAGAACATTCCACCTTAGCACCCATACTGCAGCCCCACCGCCACCCCAACTCCAACTCATTTTCATCTGCTGTACTTTATTCAGTAACTGCTTGTTCTTACTCTGTCAGCAAACATTAAAACTGGTTGCTTTGACTTATGGTTCCACAGCAGTGTAATGAGATGGATATCATTGTTGCAGAGCTCTGTTCTGTCCCTGGGGGGTGTTAGTGCAGCTCTCCATGTGTGTATGGATGTGCAGGGAGCTCTCAGAACAGAGCCCTGCCCCAGTCATTCAATTATTGTTTTGATTTATTGTGTTTTTGCTCATTGTGTTTTCACTTTGACAAAAGTGATCCTGGCAGAAGTGTGTTGTAATGTAAACAGTGGTGGAAAAGACACAAGTGTGAGAAAAATTACACACCCGAGAGAAAATACAGTTTAAATTTCTAAAAGTTAACAAAAAAGTTAAAATTATATGGAAAACGCAAATAAAAACAGTGATGTTAAATCATCCGTATGTAGCAGAGAATACCATTCCTTTGACCCATCTCACTATGTGGCTTTGGCTTCATCCCAACACCCACACTTGTGCTCTTTGTACTTGGTCAAGTGGCTACTTGAGTGATATACTTCCAGGATCTGGCCAAAGTGTGTAAGTAGGCGTAAGAACTACAAGTGCTGTGAGGATTTGTCACCTCACATCAGGACGCACTTGACAAAAGGAAAATGTTTCTGTTGAGGCTGCAGTTAGAGGAGTTTATGAGCCAAGAATGATGTAAAGAGAAGACATTCTGAATTCATTTGAGAATAAAGGCCCAATTAGTGACCCGAACATTAAAACAAAAACAATGAAACTGTCTAAAATAATCAAATAAAAATATAGAGTCAGCTATAGATTAACTATTAAAGAAGTCAATTGGCAACCGATTACTTCGCAGTTGCTTAATTTTCTCTGAGCCTGTTGCCCAACCACTTCAGTCACCTGATATAATTTTATTTATATTCTTTTCTGTCATCTTCATAACCACTCCTTCCCTTCTGCAAACAAAATACTGATGAATTGTGGTACACATTTAGCCTATAATACCACTCTGAAGCGTTATCAGGATAAGGGATCATAAAGTGTGGATTAAGTGCACCTGAGCCTGGGGATTTTCAGAAATGGGACGATCTTCCACACTTACTTGGTGGCATGTGAATGCGAACTCAAGACCATTAGACTGCAAGTGTGGGTATTGAGATGAAGCCTTTAACTGGTCCCTGCAGCTGGGTGGAGTCAGGGCAATAACTCCTCCCACTAGCAATCTTCCAATTAATGCTGGCAGTATAAAAGGAGCTGGTTGGTAGTTTGGCAGACATGAGTGTAGCAGGAGCTTTACATTGATCTGAGGCTCCTGTAGAAAAATAAATCCAAAGGTAACATCACAGCTGAACTGATAGTGAACCAATATACAGGCCAACAGTAAAGCAGCATGATAACTGTGTTCTCTGTCAGATCAAAGGACCCTGATTCTGGAAGGACTGGAGCAGGAGTTTTCATCCCAAAATCCCAAAAGGACGACTGATCATCTCTCTGTTTTTACAGTGGAGCTGATTGCCATATTGTCAGCACTCCAATGGGTGGAGGAAACAAAGCCAAATAGGGCAGTAATTTGCATAGATTCCTTTGCAGCTTTAAAAAAATCCTTAATGCAGCAAATCAGAATGTAGAGGAAACATAATCTGTGTCGTCCTGCAGAGCATTTACAGAATAAACCATCAAGGAAGCAGCATGGTGTGTGTGTGTGTGTGTGTGTGTGTGTCACCGGGTCACTCTGAGCTGGAGGGGAATGAGAGGGTGAACACACACTTGCCTAAAGGTGATTACAGCAGGAAGAGGTGTGTGTCAGTGCACACCTGAGTAAAGCAGAGGCTCAGGAGCTCATCCACAGAGCTGCAGTTAACATCTGGCAGAGGATATGGGACAGAGAGGAGAGGGAGAGACACCTGTACAGGATCCAGAGTCAAATGGGAATGACAAAAGCAGGAATAAATAACAGGCAGCAAGAGATTAATGTTTTCAAGGTTGGGCACAGGGTATACAGGGTTAAATGATAGTTTACTGAGAATTTTAAAGTACCCAACTGGTTACTCATGCTATGTGCTTCAGACATGTAGAGCAGGGCTGCGTCTGAATAGTCTTTTTTGCCTATGAAAGTTCCGAACTCCTAAAAAATGATCCGTAAATAATTATGTGGCAGCCATGATAAATGGATTCAAATTCTTAAAATGTTAAGGAAGGGTGTCTCAGTGCTTCCTAATTTATCTCCTTTAGCATAGGGTACATATAGCCATCCTTTTCGAAAAGAAAGGAGATAACGCTATCCCAAAATTCTGCGCAGCAGGAATATTTCAAGCAGTGACCATTCATCCGGCCAATTGCCTGAAGTAACGTATATGATGGGCAGGGGACTCATGATTATGTTGCCTAATGTAAGCGCATTCAGACTCTCTAATTAGCGCGGTCGTCTTCTTAAGCCGTTAGGAATTCCCTTTTACACCTTTCCTTTATCTTATTACATTTTCCACAAAGGTTATAGAAAAGTGGTCAGGGATTAGTGGATAGGACGTAATTTTTTGACTATTCGGACACAGCTCATGTTTTATGACAATGCAGTTGTTATGACAGTAAAAGAGCAGCAATGATACAGAAATTGCAGCCTAAGGGATTGAAAAATGTCTCTCTGAAGGGGCTTTTGGAATATGGACCAGTGGATGCAGTGAACAAGGAGTACAGGTCTAGCAAAAAGGATTACTGAAATGATACTGAAGACACGTTAAAGGGTTTTTCCCTTTTTTGAATGTATTTATTTGTTATTTTATCAAGTGTAGATTAATACCATCTGCATCAGTGCTCCACACTCCTGTAAGAAGAAGTCTGGCAGACATCTCTTGACTGCTTGGGTGCTTTTCATTATGCTAATGTGTCTCCTCATTCGTCTCACTCGTGCCTCAATGTCGCGTCTTAACTCCTCCCACTGAGGATCTGAGAGAGAGACGCAAGGAAACGCCACATGGAGGGAGGAGCCAAAGCTGTTAAATGTGAAATCCTTAAATCCATTAAGCAATGTCACATGTGGAGGTGCAGCATTTAAACATCACACCACTTGATAAAAGGCTTCCATGTAGGATACGCCTGTGTTTCACTGCTTTAAGCACCTTCAGAAGCCTCGTCTCTCCTCGCTCCGCATCTCTTCGAAAAGCGTTTGAGGGATTGGAAGGTCCTCACTGATTGCGGAGAGGTAGTGATTTCCAGGTCACAGAAGGAGAGGGGACACGAGGAGGCATAAGTTTGCATAAAGAAAAGCACCCCTTGTGAGCCCTGTGTCAGAGGTTCAGCTGTTCTCCTCTCAGCTTGAGGTAGCCTGAAATACAGTAGTGTACTGTACGTAATCTTGTAATGCAGAGTGCTCAGTACACTGAAATACAGTAGGACACTGAAGGTTATCTTGTAATGTAGAGTGCTAAGTACACTGAAAACAGTAGGATACTGAAGGTAATCTTGTAATGTAGAGTGCAAAGTACACTGAAATACAGTAGGATACTGAAGGTAATCTTGTCATGTAGAGTGCTAAGTCCACTGAAATACAGTAGGATACTGAGGGTAATCTTGTAATGTGGAGTGTTAAGTACATCGAAATGCAGTTGGATACTGAAGGTAATCTTGTCATGTAGAGTGCTAAGTCCACTGAAAACAGTAGGATACTGAAGGTAATCTTGAAATGTAGAGTACAAAGTACACTGAAATACAGTAGGATACTGAAGGTAATCTTGTCATGTAGAGTGCTAAATACACTGAAATACAGTAGGATACTGAAGGTAATCTTGTATTGTAGAGTGCTCAGTAGACTTTCTCTTGCCCTCTCTTTCTCTCTCTCTCTCTCTCGCTTGCTGTGGTTTAGCCTTTTCTGGTGCTCGACTGAGTGGATACTGGTCGTCGCTCCATTCAGCCATAGACGGAGTTTGAGATCTATGTTTGGGGGGGCAGGGTTGGGGGGGACCTGGGCCTCTTCCTCCCACTTAAAGTGGGGGGTTTGGGGAACCTCTCTCAGGAAAATTTTTGCATTACTTGTCTAAAAACTATGGATTTCTGCATTATTTATACTATTGCTATCAGGATGCTATATTTATAACTGGCCAGCTGTAAATTTCAATAAATAGCCTGAGCTTCGATTTACATCAGTCATTGAAGTAGCTAGCATGTTTTTGGGATAGGCATTTACATGGGACAGGCCTTTAATTCCTGTCGCATAAAATTTTCTCCAACAAAGACGGGCAGTTCTATGAAATTGTTTATTTTAACCAGTTAGACTACTACTTTTTTAAAAATCAAATTCTCTCATTGATAAAAGGCCTCTAACTGACATTTGACTGTTGAGTTCATCTTTATTGACAAGGAGGACAAATGTGTGAAAATCTTCCTGATGCACCCAGAGATCAACAACTGAGTGGAAACCTCCTTAAAGAAATAACAAACACATTTTAGGTGACACTCAGACTGAGATTTCAAGATTTTTTAAAAGATATTTTAGTTTTTGTCTTGGCCTTTGAATTAGCTGTTTAACCCCTTAAACCCAAATGCCCCCGGTACCGGGGGAGGTCATTAGGCACAATCAACACAGCATGTTTCCTAATCGCAACATTATCATGCAGCTTATCCGCTTTGCGCAAAGAAACTCGGCAAAAAGCTCATGTTAACCATTTTTACCTCAACCGAACACAATTCAAGCACCAAGCAAGTAAATAACCATGTAGCAAAACATAGGATAAAATCATATCAGTGCTGAGTTGCCAGCATTTCTACTGAATTTGTGCTATGCTTACAAACAATACCTCAAATGAATGAGGAAAGTCCACAGAATCCAACGATATAAGCCTTGTCATTTCAAACTGACACCACACTCAAAGAACAGCTGACATAGACTTTACAGTCTACAGATATGAGCAAAAAAAAATTCTTACCTTTGATATTTTGTGATTAAAAAACTGTTAGAGGGTAAATCTGTGCTTGCTGTAGTTAGCCCAATATGTCCATTTTATAACGAAACTAGATATTCCAGTCTCATGTATTCCAGTCTCATCCAGCATGTATTTTTCCGGGGCATTGTTTCAAATATCTCCGCTCCTTGGCATTCAGCTTGCTTGCAGTGTATTTTCCTCTCTGTGATTGGCTTGTGATGCAGTCAGTAAGACTTTGCTGGTAGCCATTTGATTCTAAGGGTTCTGATGTTTCCAATGAGCTCTAAACCACCTTAATCGCACAATCCTAGCCTGAACCAGAGCCTTGCGTTCCCAGTGCGTCAAACTGAGTCCATGAGCTATTCGCATGTACTTGAATAGCACGACAATATAAACGCATAACTGGTTTGTTTGTGGTATTTTCCGTATAATTATCCGCTAAATATTCAACAGTCATTTTAAAAGTCGTTTTCTGGCAGAATCTTTGTGCAATTCTGCGTGAATACTGAGAGTACAACAATACAGTATGTGCTTTCTTGACTCATTCTTTATATTGGGAATTTGACGCTGTACTGACAGACAGTTGCGATAGCCTTGTGTTTAGAATAAAGCGCTGCAACCTAGACCGCCTGGGTTCAAATTCTGAAATTGGCTTGTTTGTATGAAGACAATAGTAGCATGTTTCTTGTGTAAATAAATGCTGGGGTTTTGGTTCTTTTTACTTTTTTTTGCCATTTTTTTTACATTACCTTTGTATTTAAGATTTTATTTATTTGCTTTTTTTAATATATCTGATCCAGTGGAGTCAAACTTCATTTTCTTTGTATTATCTTTGAATGGGAAATTGTATAGGCTACAGGACAGGCAGAAATAATAATTAAAATTTCTTTTAAAAATTCTAAAAATTAAAAAGTGGCTGTATTTGGATGGAATGTATGCCTGTAGTGAAATATAAGTGAAATTAAATGAGTTTTACAGTTTGCTATCTGAGAGATATGAAACGGCACACAGTGTCAGCATGGAAAGGCCACCTAGGCATTCCCGAACTAAAACCTCTCTAATTTTGTTCTAATTCACTTGGTTAGAATAAACTTTGGTGCAGATAATGGTGAGATTCTGTGGTGTAATTTTTTAGGGGTTTCAGACTGCAACTGAATAATTTTACGACAGATAAAAGTACAACTTTGTTTGGTGCATTTATACAGTGTTCCATCTTCATTTACTCTGACTCAGTGACATGTACACTGATTTTTGCACCATGACAAAAATCCCCAAGATGTTACCTTTATTATGATACCAAGATTATTCAAATCGATCAATTCGTTGCAGAGATGTTGTCACAGTCTGCTCTGTTGCTGCTGTCTCTCCCTCTGCCTGGCCACACCCCTTCCACTGCAACTGCTCTCAGCTGAGTCTCATTAACCAGCCAGTATTTAAGCAGCTCTGTTTCACTCACTCTTTGCCAGATTGTCGTTGCAGCATGCACTACTCTCCAGCGTTTATCTTTGGTCTGACTTCCTGGAAATGACTCTGCCTGCCTCTGACGATGTCCTCTCGTTCCTGCCCCGGTAAACCTGATTGCCTCTGACTCTGAGTTCTGCCTGTGTGCTTCCTGGTTCCCATCTGCCTTCTTCCAAGCCCCTGTCCAAGCCACCCGCCTTGCCGCTCCGCTGCCTGCCTGCGTGGACATGATCCTGTCCGCCGAGCAACAAGCCAGCCTGCTCCGGTGCCCCAGTGGTAACTCTCCTGCCTGCTGTGTGGGCGACCCGGGTTCGAATCCTGCCATTAGCGCCTGCTCCAGTGAGTTATTGGAAGAGTTCCACTCAAGATCCACAAGCTCCAGACCCTGATCTACATCAAGCTACCCTGTTTTTGCATTCTTTTTACCTCTGCTCAGAAACCATTAAAAACCAGTAAAGATTCACCTGTGTTGATTGTGCTGCATTTGGGTCCTGCCACTCCCCGTGACAGATATAGTCATTTCATTTTGGGTAAGTCATTTTCAAGCCAAAGGCTCAGGGCTTAAGGGGTTAACAAGCCACGCAACTGCATAGTTTTCCTTTGACTGAAGGCTGACAGTTTGCTTTCAGCTTTTAATATCTTTTTGTTGACAGTTTGGTAATTTGACAACGTGTTATCTATTTTGTCAGAAAAGTAAGTGGGAATCCAGAAAATGCACTTGGGAAGAACTTCAGCTACAGTAAAAAGTCAAAACACTTTGGTCATATTTCAGCAAACACTATATTCAAGAAGGAGAAATAAAAACCTATGGGCTCCCAACCTGACCAGTGCTGTGTTTTATTCTGCAGTATCAATGATTATTGACGGAACAGATTGCAATAAATTTTAATCAACATAAGGATGAATATAGTACAAACGTTACATATAGTTAGATTTTTGCTTTAGTCGCGAAGAAAATGAAATTCCAATTTTATTGCTTATATCTGCTGAGGGCAGCCTCATAGAAAAGATATTTGACATTTCTTTATTGTATAAGCAAACAAAATTCATTAAAGCAAGTATTTTTTGCATTTTCAAAGTCATTCTATTCAGCAGAGACAGATTTTATGCCCATGATGTGGAGACACTCCTAGTAGAGGGGCATTTTACACCAGATGGCATGGGGCAGTTGCTCATCTCATATGTGTGGCGGATTTTATGATGAAGGACCTTTTTCTCCCCCAACAGCCCAGGTCCTGTAAAAGTGTCTGGGGTTTGGGCAGACTGCGGAGGCCTGTGAAGTCCTGCGCTGTTTGAATTGTCTGAAGGAGGGTGATTTGAGGAAGGACTGCGGAGAGCCTCGGGCCCGAGCTTCAGCTGAGGTGGCAGCGGGGGCTCGGAAGGTAAAAGAGGGTGAAGAGCTGAACAAAGGAGAGAACAAAAAGCAGCCAATGGCTGAGAAGCAGGTGGGGAAACTGACAAAGGAGGCAGGGCTGGCAAAAGCAGGCCAGCTGAGTGAGGGGAAGGAGAGAGGGGTCGCTCCTGGTGCTGCTGCCAATCAAGAGATCATAGATGAGGAGCTGATGGAGCTCACTGCTGGAGAGAGAGGAGGAGTAAGAGAGGGAACAGGAGTGTGTGGAGCAGAGGAGACCTCTGTTCCCTCCTGCGAGGCCGGCTGTTTTTACAGGAGGGGAGTCACCAGAGGCAGGAGGAAGAAAACCCAACGAAGAAAAATATTTGGGAGACGTGGACATTGTGACATGAGCACTGAGTGAGTTGGACATTGTGACATGAGCACTGAGTGAGTTGGACATTGTGACATGAGCACTGAGAGAGTTGGACATTGTGACATGAGGACTGAGTGAGTTGGACATTGTGACATGAGGACTGAGTGAGTTGGACATTGTGACATGAGCACTGAGTGAGTTGGACATTGTGACATGAGCACTGAGTGAGTTGGACATTGTGACATGAGCACTGAGTGAGTTGGACATTGTGACATGAGCACTGAGTGAGTTGGACATTGTGACATGAGGACTGAGTGAGTTGGACATTGTGACATGAGCACTGAAGATGGAGCAAAATTGGACATTGTGACATGATGACTGAGTGAGTTGGACATTGTGACATGAGCACTGAGTGAGTTGGACATTGTGACATGAGGACTGAGTGAGTTGGACATTGTGACATGAGCACTGAGTGAGTTGGACATTGTGACATGAGGACTGAGTGAGTTGGACATTGTGACATGAGCACTGAGTGAGTTGGACATTGTGACATGAGGACTGAGTGAGTTGGACATTGTGACATGAGGAATGAGTTGGACATTGTTATATGAGCACTGAGTGAGTTGGAGTTAATTGAGTGTATAATTGAGTTTGTGGTTGAGTAGTTCTAGTTTAAAAGAAACGCAAAAACGCGGCACAGATTTTGAGTTTGGTATGATGTAAAATACAAGGTGGATTGTTGTGAGTGTTTGTAAAGGAGTTTTTTTGAGTAATTGGATGGATTTTTTTGGTTTTTTAACACGTGGATTGGAATGTGAATTAGAGTTTTTCGGATTTTGAACTGGATTTGGAGATTATTGTTTGGTTATTGTAGGAATGTACTGTGGTCTGTATTTATTGGTGAGGTGTATTTGTGTTGTATTTATTATAAAAAAGAAAAGGACCTCTCTCTCTCTCTCTCTCTCTCTCTCTCTCTCTCCATGGGCTCAGGGTGATGAGGCAATGCTGGGACGCCCTGAGCCTCCTGTGCCTGTGCTGCCTGGCATCCAGCTGAAAGCTGTTTAAGCAGCTCTGCATGGGGCTCAGCGGCAGCAGACCTGAGGGAACAACAGCTGAAGCAGCTGCCAGTTTGCCCAAGAGACGGAGGAACATGATGTAGGGCAGCAGCTTCCCTCTCTGGAACAGGGGCAGGAGGAGGAGGATGTCGTCCACACGCTGGGGGGAGGGACAGACCCTCATCCTGGTGTCCAGAGTCACACCTGTGGAGGTTCTGGTCTGAGAGAAGTTCAGGCAGCTCTTCTCCAAGTTCACCGTTAGACCCAATCGGGCCACATGCAAGAACTCAGGCTGTGTCTTTGGCAGCCTGATGACAGAGCACAAAATTAGCACAATTTGATCATTGGAAGAAATGGATTTGCATAAAGATATTTCAAATGATCTTATTTAATTAAAACAATTTAGACGATCATGGAGACGATCACAAAACACATGCATTTCTTTCAACCCCTGAGTAAACAAATGCGTGAGAAGTCTGGAGTCATAATCAACGAAACGCATGTTAAACTGATAAACCTCCATGCACAAGGTCTTCAATTCTGCCTGAGAATCTCTTCCATACACGTTGATTGAATAATTGCTGACTAGAGCTGGGGAACGTAAATATGCCACTAAAACTCATGCCGAATGCGTGAGAGTTGACAGGTATGCGTTATTAATGAAAACTGACCACACCTGATAACGTTGAGAGTTTTTGAAGTTTCTATAATGGTAATTTAAATGAATGATTGAAAACAGGTCATGACCAATCATTATTTTTAAGGGATGGTTTGAGCTTCCCCTATCGCCAGTTCACTAGCCACCACTGCTCCAAACTGTATAAACTAGTATCTCTCACAGACGGCGCCTCATATTCCAGTGAACAAACGGAAAAAGGACCTTAATATCCACACCGAAAAATGCTTTTGGAACAAAATCTGTAACAACATCTTCAACATGTCCAGGAACACAAACATAAGACAAAATCATTCACAGAACGCACATTAGACACCACAAAATGCACATAATGGGATTAACCGATTCGGACATGTGCGCTAGTTACTCTCTTAATACAGCTGATGATTACCTCCATGCTCTCTGGCTCTGTCCACCGATACAGCATCTCTGGAGAGAAGTATCCACCACACTATCACTATTCCTCAGCTGCAGCGCGCCTTTACCCCCCTCTTTATACCACACTATCACTATTCCCCAGCTGCAGCGCTCCGTTACCCCCCTCTTTATACCACACTATCACTATTCCCCAGCTGCAGCGCTCCGTTACCCCCCTCTGTATTTATACTTGGTGATCTGGATACCATCAACACATGCCCCAAACTAATCACTATACCCATACCCATGTAGCCCTGACTATCGCCAAAAAGACAATGTTACTAAACTGAAAAAGGAATTTAAAAAAGGGGGGTTATGGCTTGTACACAATCATCGTTAGGAAAGGCCAGGTGATGCTGATTTCAAAGTTTATAAATACCCAGACTCCTCTAACCTTGACCCAACAATCAGAAGCCATGGGGTCCTCTAAGCAGCTGCCCAACTCTCTGAAACTGAAAATAATTGATGCATAATTGATGAGCAGGAGAAGGCTACTAGAAGATAGCAAAGTGTTTCTAGGTAGTGATTTCCTCAGTGCATAATATAATAAAGAAATGGCAAAAAAAAAGGAGGTCAAGTTGAGGTCTAGAAGACCAAGAAAACTTTCCGAGAAAACTGCACATCGGATTGCTATAAGGTAAAACAAAACAACCATTCGACAACAACTGACGTTCAGCAAGATTTGACACACTGTGGAGTCCCGGCGCACAGCTCTACTGCTCAGCTACACCTGCACAAATATGACCTTCATGAAAGAGTCATGAGAAGGAAACCTTTCCTGCATCCTCACCACCAAATTCAGCATCAGGAGGTCGCTAAGGAATGTTTAAAGGCCCAATATGTAATTCTCTGCCGCTAGAGGGCGCTTAACCAAACAATAAGAGGCCGAGTTTGATGACGCAGTCCGATCGCGTGGAATCATGGGAGTTGTCTTCATCAATTTACACGCACCACTGACAGCTAAATTCTCCGACGTGACTCAAATAGGAGCGCGAAACCATGTACATGGACGAGGTAAGGTTATATTTCTTTGCTATTATATAACTTCATCTTATTTCAGTCAAATTAAAAAAAAATGTAAGGGATTATGATAAGTCGGCCGTTTACAGCGCTTATGATGTGCTGCAAGTCAGAGGCTGAGATAAGGGGGTGGGGCCAGCTCATGTTGCCCATCTTTGTAGAGAATAATAACAGATGTGAACACTCTGTTGCTGAATGCAAATGCTAAAGGTAACAGATATCGAGGAAATGCCGCTGTCAGCTGGCAATGTACGCTTTCAGTTGCTCTTGCCACTATTGCATAGCTTCCTTAGCAACAATGTGCTCAACAGACCAGCTGGCCAGCGGTTATCTGTCGGGACATGCTGATAGACCAAACTGAATCGAGTATTCAAGGGAGCCGTGTTCTAACTGCAAGTAATGTAGCTAACGTAGCACTGCCTTCTCATAACGCGCAAACGATGCGCCGTATTTTTTTTTTTCTAATTAGAAATTTAGTTACAAAAAAACAAGTTAACAAAAGTTTATTTAGTAAGGTAGTTAACAACCTGAATAAAATTTTATCTATGACCATTTCTGGTGGAAAATTAATTTCCGGACACAAGATGGTTACCATCTTGGCTTGAAACTCTTCGCAACGGGCGAAGCATGCGTCGTGGAGGGTGATTTTCTCTCTCTCAAGCACTCTTTGTGTTGGGAGTGACGTCAAATATGCGACGAAAAGACAGTAAGACACGGACCGTGTCCCTACATTGATAATACAGATATCTCTGTCTTTGATAATCATTGAATACATCACAGATAATGTATGTACAAAACACCAAAAGATATATAACATATCTATATTTTTTAGAGGTTTTTGAATTTGGAAATTTTACATATTGGGCCTTTAAACAAGCCTGATGCGTTTAGGAAACAAGTCTTGTGGACTGATGAACTTAAAATAGAACTCTTTAGCCACAATGAGCAAAAGTATGTTTGGAGAAAAAAGGATGCAAAATTTCATGAAAAGAACACCTCCCCAACTGTCAAGAACCTGGTTGCATCAATCATGCGTAGGGCTTGTGTTGCAGTCAGTGGCATGGGGAACATGTCACTTGTAGAAGGAAAAATGGATTCAATTAAATTCCAGCAAATTCTGGAAGCAAACATCACACCATCTGTAAAAAAGCTGAAGATGAAAAGAGGATGGCTTCCACAACAGGATAATGATCCTAAACACACCTCAAAATCCACCGCTAACCACCTCAAGAGATGCAAGCTTAAGATTTTACCATAGTCCTCACAGTCTTCTACCTCAACGTCATTCAAAACCTGTGGATGGACCTCAAAAGGCCAATGTATGCAAGGCAGCCAAAGAATCTCACAGAACTAGACGCCTTTAGCTGGGAATAATGGGCAAAAATCCCCCAAACCAGAATTTAAAAACTCTCAACTGGCGCCAAAAACTGTTTACGAGCTGTGATACTTGCCAAAGAGGTGTTATTAAGTACTGACCATGCAGGGTACCCAAACTTTTGCAGTGGACCCTATTCCTTTTTTTGTCATTTTGAAGCTGTAAACTATGGAAATAAAAAAGTAATCTTGCTTAAAAAAAAGGAAATATGTCATCTTTAACTTTATTGCCTTTTGGAAATCAGGTCATCTTTTACTCGCTTGGCTATTCACACTGACAGAAATTTTGATCAGGGGTGCCCAAACTTATGCATGCAACTGGTCCTTGGTAGTTTGGTACCAGAGTCTATGCAGCAAGCTGTCAGTATCTGGCCAACAGCTGAGGAAACACAAATATGTCCATGTTGCCTCATTGTACTCCTCTGATCTGTGTGCCTTGCAGGGAGCTGATGACCCTGTAAAGGAGTTTCTGCTGTTCTGGGTGAGGCAGAGGCACCTGAATGCAGTACAAAGGCGTCACACTGCTGAACTCACACTGGAACTGGTTAAGCAGTGGAACCGTCGAGTGGAGAGGGCAGCGTACTCCATCACTGAGGTCTTTGCCCAGACGGAGTGGAGGTCCTCTTATTACTCCTGCTGTTAGCACTGAAGGATCAGGTCTTAGCCCAGGTGCACCATGAACATGATCATCAAGAGATGGGAATGACCTCACACTTGGACAGGAGGTGATGCTGCCGGCCCAGGATGTGCCTTGATGTTAAACAGTGTTAGGAGTGTGAACTGTGCCTGGTTGTGTTAAAGAGAAACTTCTCTCCCTCTGTCCTCTAATTAGATGAGTCAATGTGAGTGGATCAGGAATAAAAATGCAGAACACAGTAATATATTATTAATGGTAATTTAGTTTTTCTCAAACCTGTCTGGGTCTCTTTCACTGTACAAATACATCAGACAGCTCCAGTAATGGTACAATGTATGAGTTACATGCAGGTCTTTTCATGCAAATCTCCTCCTATGCATTATTTTTTGACCAGATAGATTAAAGAAAAAGAACCCTTTTTTCAGCTCTGACCCAAAAAAAAACGTTCTTCTCGTTCCATAAATATTTTCTGTGATTTTTTTGCGATTTTTATGTACTGAGTAGTCAAACCTCAAACCTCTGAAATACAACTAATTAGCACAAGTTCATGAATGCCGCCAATCCAAAAATACTACGTGTGGCAATGTCTCGGATGTTTTGACGCGCTTGGACACCAAGAAATCAGCTGATCTATATAAAGTGTATACAAATTAGTCTTCAGTATCTCTCATGCTGCAGCTTCATTTTACGTCGAATGATTAAGGTCCGATATCACCAGTCATTATGAGAACCTAAGCGACAAAATCAGAGGTAATGCTGCTGTGTGTGGCTTTTGATTGCTCCAACAAAACAGGAAACTCGGACCTACCCATGGGCATAAGCTTGCACTGATTTCCCTTGGTGAAGACTGACTTGATAAGATAGGAGTGCCCACAGAATAACCCTTTATAACAGCAGCTAGTTCTGGCTAGTTCACAATTAACTTCCTTCATTGACACGTTTTCCAATTATAGTAATAATCCATTGGCAATTGAGGACACAGCTTCTCTCCCCCATGTGATCTAACAGCGACAAAATAATGGGCTAAATTCAGTACAGGAAAAGAATTTACTCAAAAATAGGCCCATGCTTTATGCTTAGTTCCCACTGTCGTGCGCTCCGTTACGAACGCCACGATTGGCCATTCGTAGCTGACCGTGGAACTTATCTGAAATTTCAGGTTTGGATACGAGGTGATGCGATGATCACGATTGACAATTAATCGTGTTGATCGTAGGAAATTTTTGAACCGTCCAAAACTTTTCTACGATCAACACGATGCCACGACTGACCTCAAGATCAGATAAGATCTGATAGGATCACCACGATTACTCCACGATTAAGACCACGATTTCAATTGTGCCGCGAATTGTGATGGTGGGAACCTAGCATTACGAAAGAAAAACTGCTCTGAAATTTCCATGCTACCTTTTCCGCTCATCAGGTGATTTAACTTGCACTTCATGATCGTTTAATTTTTTTAAATGAAGACCATTTGAAACGTCTTTATGCAATTTCATAGCTTCCAGCCTCTGGGAAATGAGAAGCATGAGAATTCCGGAGTCATAATTGGTTTCCATGTAACTAGAGGAGAAATCTACTGAAACATACATGAAACTGAAAAACTTACATGCACAAGGACTTCAATTCCATGCGATAAGCTCTTGATTACGCGCTGATTGAATAATGACTGATCTGCGACTAATTCCAATGAAATTTCACCTTTCACTCTCGGTACAGCGTGGGTTGATTAAAGCGTGGAACTCGGCAATTAAGTATAATTTTGTTTTCCGAAATAAAATGATAAAGTGTGAGATTGCTGACTACTGCATGAGAACGTGATATGCCGCTTAAAAGCGTGAGACCCACACCACATGAGTGAGAATTGACAGGTATCGAATTTTGAATGACGCTGATTTGAATGCACCAAATTACGCGTCCACTTGAATGACTGTTCTCAACGGGGAGAATTAGCAACACCTGATAGTGCGGAGGGTTCTCGGAGAAAAAATATTGATAAGTATGATAATGATTGAGAACAAGTCAGGACAAATAACTATTTTAAAGGGATGTCCTGTGCCCCACCAAATTTTCAGTTGTCACTCCGCCTCTGGTTTTATGGACCCTTTTGGTTTAAGGACGTGAAGAAGCATGATTTGGAGTGCGCACGCTCTTTTTACACTATGTGGGGCTGAAGATGCACAAATCGCATTGAAAAGGTCGGGAATTTTTATAATAATTATAATAATAATTTTTGTTCAGGAACATTCTAGGGTGTGCAGCATACATTTTGTGTCCGGATGACGAGATTAAGAATTCTGTATTCAACCTACGCCAATATCGATTGATGTTTGGGTACCCAGAGAAACATTAGGATAAGTAAACACGTCAAGCGTACGTCCAGTTTAGGAAATTTAGAGTTTAGTTTCAAGTGCTGCCATTCGTGTAAGTAGCATATCGTTAATGGCGGCTGCCATGTCACTGATGACACACCGGGTTGCTAGGGCAGGCGCAGCATATGCATTTGCGATATTAAATATTAATGCTAAATTCTAAACCCCCTTCTCACTGATAAAAACTCCCTAAAATATATTGGCGCCCCCTTTTAACATTGTTCTGGCGAATAAAAAGCCGGAAAAAAGTGGAGGTTGGATACGAAATGTTTTCCCCTTACTATATAGCTACACTAAGCTCTATTAGTATTCTCCTACAAAGTGCAAGCATTGACTTCCTCAGCGCAACGGAGACTTGAGAGACTACATCGGTGAGATACTGTCAAGGCAAGTCCATGACATTATTATTTTCAGCACAGATGAAAATCCGAAATCAAATGTGTAGCGCTCAGTCAAACAGTAATGATATGGCCTTGTACCTGCACACTTATCCATGTTAAGAGGAGATTGAGATCCTGTGTGCTTGCCGGTTGTTTTGAACAATGCAAATTTGTCGCAAGAACACTGTAGCCATTAGCTGACTTATGGCGTGGGACCCAATCATAGTGGTGTAAATGACATTATTTCACGGCCGCAAACCTAACTGGCAAACAAATTCTACTTTGTTGGCCATATATAGCAAATAATTATGAAATCGAAATCACAAGGAAACCAAATGATTATTGCAAGCAGCGAAATGAAAACCACACCTTGCCTACACTAAGCTCTGAGGGGCTAAGTTCTATAATGTAAGCCCCTCAGAGCTGACCTAGACTGTAAACGTCGTATGGCACCAACATTCCCCTTTGGCTTGATATTTGTTTGCGGTGAGTTTAACATCTACTTAACGTCGTATACAGCCTATAGGAACAAACAAAGCCAGTCCCTTTTCTAAATGTGGATACAAAAACTGGACACTCCAACAACAATAAAAGCTTGAAACAACGACAGATGAAATGATTCTTAGTCAATTAGTGGGCCAACTTGAATAATTTAACATAAACCGGTACCTATTTCTCCGATCAGATCGCTCTTTCCTTCTAGCTTGTGTTGGTGTGAGATCCTTTCCTTTGTTGGGAAACAGACAGAGCGAAGTCGGGCCAGCCGCTGACAAAATGAGTACTGCAGACTCTAGTGTGATCATTCGTGACAAAGTTCTTCTGATTTATAGCTCGAATCCCGCCTGTCGTTGTCTTTTACCACGGGAACACAAAAAACCTTACGCCCCCATCTTTACGTGCACCCCACCACGTAACAAGTAGCGACCATAGTTCCTTTTGCCCCACATCAGCTCTATTGCGCATGCGCGCGTGGACTTCCGGCCTTAAACCGAACTCGTCTATTTCATTTATGAACTCCGCCCGCTCAAGAGTTCAGGTGTCCGGGTGACGCAGCAAGCTACCCCGATTCCAACAAACATGGCGCACCGCACACAACGTAGAAATCTGATCTTCTCAAGCTGATTTAATTGTTAAAAACGTTTTTCAAAAAAATACCCAGGAACATATTTGAATAGTCAGGGCCGTTGCTTTTATTGGGCAAAAGCTGAAAAGAGGGTTTTCTTCTCCTCTAAACTTCTAAACTGTTCTGCATCATAGACTGTATAAAACAATGAAGATAGTCTCCATGACGACACCCGTTAAGGGGTGTGTTTCCCAAACTCACGGATGCTGACTTACACAGTTGGGCCCATTGACTTTGAATGGAAGAAGCAACCACGCTTTTGGGAAACGCTACCAAGTTCTGAGAAGCCGTTATGAAGCTCAGTGGTGCTCCCAGCTGTCACCATCACAGCAGTGCCTCACATCCAAGAAAGCTGCAGGTGTCTTTTTCAGATGTGTTTGACTTCTGAAATAATCTACTGCATAGCAGTATAATCTGATAGAAGTAACTCCTGGAAAGAAGTTATGGTCTGCTGCAGCAGATTTCTAAATGCAGACATTTCTGAACTTCTCAAACTGTCTGTAACTCAGGTGGGAGCTTTTGCCGCATTTGCTGGTCACTTTTTGGAGACCATAGACTACTAGATTGCACTGAATGGTCTTGTTGCAGTGCTGACATATGCCCTGGTATGAACTTGAGCTGGAAACCCTCAGGAGCAGGAGGTGAAGGTGCACACAACATCTACACCACAAGATGGCGCTAGAGATTCATTTTGTCAGGGTACCATTTTAAGTTAAGGCGAATAAAATGTTTCAAGCGTTTCATTAGATCTTACTCATTATGTTTTGTCCTCGGGTGAATTATGTTGTTTTTACATTCGAAAAAAAAAAAAAAACCGCCACCTCATTCCACCTTTGACATTTCATACAACTGTTATGTTTTGTAAATATTTCACATATAATCGAAAATGCAAAAGATGATTAAAAATACAACTGCCCATTGAGTCTTTCAAGAGCATTGTTATAATCGCAAATGAGACATTTGATTGGCTGGGGCCACGGTGCTGGGAGGGAATTAGACAATCGAAACTAATTCGCTCATTCCCAAAACCCTCGACATCGACTCGGACCTCAATGGTGGGACACCATGATAAGAATATTCCCCCACCAGTCAAATCGTGCAGTAGAAGTTCCAAATTATGGACAGTTTAATTCCTAATAGTTCCACTTAAATTAGAGCATGTTTGGACGTGTACTCGCGAAACATAAAAATGTTAAAATACCAGAGTGTTGAAATCAACAAAATGGAATACACTAGGCAGCAAATAATAAACAAGTCACCAGGAAATGCACCTTAGGAGTAGTGCCTCCCGTGCGGGTTCGTGCCCAGCCAAAACCCAGTTTCAAATGACGCTGTCTCCCATCAGGTCGCCACGGGAATTGTCGGAGTGACAACTTTGACTGACAGTTGGAAATTGTCGAATAAGTCTTCACCACGAGATGGCGCCAGAGAATTGTTTAGTCGTCGAAAATAATTTAGATGTTCGACTTGATCTTACTTATGACATGTCCACGGGTGACATGTTGCGTGTGTGTGTGTGTGTGTGTGTGTGTGTGTGTGTGTGTGTGCGTGCGTGCGTGCGTGCGTGTGTTTTTGCATTATAAAAAGTGCACTACATCATTCCTATTTTGACATTTCATACATTTGTGATCTTTTTTCTCGTATACTGTAAATGCAAAGATAAACATCAAGCGAAGTCACATTATAAATACTATTGACCGCTGCCGAGTCTTTCAACAACATTGCTATCATTCCAAATGGCTACATTTCTAGCAGCTGCTACCTATGACAGCAGTTCTTGTCAAATTAAAATATTTTTATTCACTTCATTTTTTTCATGTTAGGATTGAATATGAAAGTAATGCACCTGTAAGAAGTGTTTTGGGTTGGAGACGTGTTTGGGAGAACACAGATTAGACGTGAAAAATGCCTTAAATGAGGAGAAGATAAAAGTTTAGCTCAAAATAAACTATTTGTGTTACCCAGGAGCAAAACACAGTCCCTAAGAACAAAGTGGCCAGTCAGTGGAACATTTGTTTCCATAATATGATGGAAATTGATTTGAAAGGGGGGAATTGTCCATTTAAACATTGAACACAGCATTATACATTTGAATCTTGAATACGGCAGTTTCAAGCAAAAGAATGTTGGTTTCTGAAGTACTGTTATCCCAACTGTCAGCAAATGAAGTTTGGAGAAGAAATATTATTTCAAATACAAAAGGGACATCTGTGAATATTTACTCTTTATAAAAAAGATGTCACATTATTTGTGCTGTAAGTTTTTTTTTTTTCGAGAATATGACCAGTTCAATGCAAAGAGATTCATAACCTCATGGTTCTTGTCTCATAATGAAGTGAAACATACCAACAAAAACAGGGATGGAGTCTCGAGAGCCTCTTTCGCTAGAACAGCTTTAAATTACTCTTAGGATTCTTAAAATAACGTGGGTTTTCCAAACACGTTCATAACTAAAGCATCTCTTTAGTTCGCTCTAAACTAACCCACGTAGTAACAAGAGAACGTCCGTTTAAGAATCTCTTAAAAACACTTGTTAATCCTGAGATCCAACTTAATCGGGACAGAGACCCACCGCAAAGAAGCCCTGTTCAGCCTGGCTGCAGTCCAGAAACACGCCTCCTGCAACTGAGGGCAGAACCAGGAAGTGCCTCCCGCTCCCTCTGTTACGCAGTTTCAGAGAAACGAAACTAAACTCTGTTTCTCATAAAAACAGATACAAACACTTTCTCTGTCAGTTTAAGCAGTGAAATGGCAGAAGCTAGTATCTCAGTGGATCAGGACCAGTTTATTTGTTCGATCTGTCTGGATCTACTGAAGGATCCATTGGCTGTTCCTGTGGACTGGTTCTGTATGGGCTGTATTAAGGAGCTGCTGGGATCAGGATGATCATACTGGTGTCTACAACTGTCTAGTGCAGACAGACCTTCAGCCCAAAAGGCCTGTTCTGGGTAAAACACCATCCTGGCTGAATTGGTGGAAACTGAAGAAGACCTGGAGGACTCCAAGCTGCGCCTCCTGCTCACTGTTATGCTGGACCTGGAGATGTGGAGTGTGATTCCTGTACTGGGAGAAAGTACAAAGCCGTCAAGTCCTGTCTGGTGTGTCTGGAGTCTTACTGTGAAACTCACCTCCAGCCTCACTACGAATACTCTCCTCTTAAGAAGCACAAACTGGTCAAAGCCACTGGAAACCTGCAGGAGAGGATCTGCTCTCATCATGACAAACTGCTGGAGTTTTTACTGTCGTACAGATCAGCAATTATTATCTGTTATCTGTGATGGCGATGGATGAACAGCGGCCTAAAACAGTCTCAGCTGCAGCAGAAAGGACTGAGAAACAGGTAAGAACAGAACCTCCTATACATAACTGTAATACGGTTTACAACAATTACAGAAATCATCTTTGTTTTTATATACAGTTTTAAAACCTGCTTTTAATTACATTAATTAATCACATATTGATTATGGACATTTTATTTTGACATATTAATACATTAACAGAAGTACTGAACAGTGCAGTATTTCCAGGTCTGAAGTGTGTAATTCAAAATCAGTCAGAGCTGCAATGAATCTTCTCTCACTATTCTCACCTCCTGAATAGGAATCAACATAACAAGAGCAACCTGTTCACTCACACGTTTGAATGTTAATCCAGTGCAAGTCACCTACTGTAGCCTACACCAATTATATCAAAGAAGTTTAATTCAAAATATCAAAACATTGTTAAAAGAGCAGTGTGTAGAATTTAGATTAATATTTTGGCAGAAATGGAATATAACATTCATAACTACTTTTTAGTAGTGTATAATCACGTGAAAACAATAATCTATGAGTTTCATTTCGCTTAGAATAAGCTCTTTAAACCTACATGGGAGCGGGTCCATCTCCGTGGAGGCCAACATGTTGCGCCGCCATTTTTTCTACAGTAGCCCAGAATGTGAAGAAAGTTAATGGATAAAGCACTGACTGAGAGAGCGCCTTTCACGTTCTCGCAAGTTTGCGACCACCGTGTGGGTTTCTGAAAGGAATGGTCAGTTAGTTGCAATCTATATAATCTGATATAGATGGCTCTAAATCTTACACACTGATCCTCTGATAGCTGTATGATCTCATTGTTACTATTTAAGAGTTACTAAAAGAAAATGTTTATCTACAGGGCAGCTGGGGGCGACACAAGAGTAAATTCCAACAGAGCATCCAGGAGAGAGAGAAGGAGCTGCAGGATCTGAGACAGGCCTGCGCAGTCACTCCAAGGTGGAATTACTGACCAGAGGAGAGGCAACAGCTGGCTGCTGGAGGAGCCATTTCAGGGCTCAGTCAGGGCTCTCCTCCAGTCAGCCAGTGAGGAGCCCAGTGTTGGGCCACTTTCCAGCCCTGTGGGGCTCAATCCCACTGAGCCACACTGTGGGGAACAGGCTGTGTGGGGTCCCAGTAAGAGCTGAGTGAAAGGCCTATGTACAGCCGTCCTCTCTCTGTGTCTCCTAACAGCGCTCTGCACAGGCAGCAGTGGAGGACAGTGAGAGGATCTTTACTGAGCTGATCCGCTCCATTGAGCGAAAGCGCTCTGAGGTGAAAGGCGATCAGAGATCAGCAGAAGGCTGAAGTGGTCCCGGATTGAAGGACTCCTGGAGGCGACTGGAGCAGGAGATTGCTGAGCTAAGGAGGAGGCGGCTGAGCTGGAGCAGCTTTCACACACAGAGGATCATCCATTTCCTCCGGGTAACATCACTGCCTCTCTGACAGTTTATACTGAGCACAATGTGCTTCTGTACATGTTGATTCATGTTTGTCATTTACAATCTGCTCCTGGTATCTGCATAGGAATCTGTTTTTAGTCTGTTCTCTCTATCTCTCCATCTGTCTGCAGAGCTGTCAGTCTCTCTGTGTCCCTCCTGGACCTGGAGACTTGCCCAGAATCACTGTCAGTCCACACATCTCTTTTGAGGCTGTGAGAAAATCTATCTCTGAACTGAAAGAGCAGCTGGAGGATGTTCAAAGCAGAGCTGATCAAGTTTCTGGAAAAAGGTTGGTGAACAAACCCCTGCAGCAGAAAGTGTGTTTAGCCCTACACAACACACTGGAGGCAGTCTGCCTAGATTCACTTTCACATCATAGAAAGAGCACTTTCACAAGTGTATAATATTAAGAGGAGAGGGATGAGTGACATTTGGGTCTGTGCTGGGTTATATCACAGTGTGGAGTAACATGCAAACTCTGCAAGCTCAAATAACCCAAAATGTGAGGTGTTTCTGTGTGAAGGGAGAGGAGGCCTCCAAAGCCGCTGGTATATTAGGGGGGTCCCCACTATTGATACCCCCTCCCTTTACATCTGTCTCCTGGAGAGGTGTGACATTTCTGAGATGAAACAGCACAGGTTGGATAAACTCCTCTCAGTTATTCAGTGATAATGATACCATTTTATTTTGTTTTATGTTTTGTTTTTCTTCTTCTTTAAATGTTTCCCTCGTGTTTCATCTCATCTTTGCTCAGGTTTGAGACAGCAGCTGAGACTGACACTCATACTGTATTCTGGTTGAGATCAGTTTTCGTTTCACCTGCAAACTTTTTTTCCTGCGAAATTAGCATTCAGTGTCATTTCTCTAGGAATTTTCAAAAAAACAATAGCAGCAGATAATCCCCTCAACTGTGTGTAGTCACCTCCTCTCTCTCTCTCTCTCTCTCTCTCTCTCTCTCTCTCTCTCTCTCTCTTCCTCACTGTTCCAGCATTCTACGAGCAAGTGTGGTGTCGAGATAGTCTCAGAGTGAATGGTTTCTATCTTATTCCTACTTCTTTTTTTGTGTGTTTTCTCTTATAATTCGTTTTCTGTAGTATAAGCGTGTGTTTTGGGGTGTTATTAGTCGGTAATTTGGTTCGGTAGTGGGTTTGCCGGCGAGTTTTATCGGCTTGACTGTCGGCTTGGCTAACGGTGTAGCAACCGGCTGACTGACAGCAACATGCCTGCGGTGGGTCGGGGGGCTCATTTTGAGAGGCTGATTCGCCGACGTGCAGGTAAAGCTGCTGCCGACAGTCAGTTGTTGGGTAGAGGACGCTGGGTTAGCGGTAGGAAAGGTGCTGAGTTATAACCATGGACTGTATATTAACTGTTAAAACTGCCTCTCGGATGTACGGTGCTGCTGCCGTAATTTCTTAAGATAACGCTGATAAAGTAATGGACGTTGTGGAAAAAGGAGTTTATTCATGACACTTATACTCTTGTTCTTCCGTTGGTGAACCCAGCTTGAAGGAGTTACTGACGTTACTCCGTTTATTAGAAATAAAGTTTTGGTAAAAGAAGTTGTTAGATATGAGCACTTTGTCTCTCCTGTTAAAAGGGTTCCTCTATGTGAAAAACCCCTGTTGTTGAAGCACTCTGAGTCACTCTGGCGGCTGGTTTTCTTAATGTTGAAAGATAGATAGTAATGAGGAGCTAAACTTTCTTTCAAATTTGAAAGTGGATGGTTTTAACAACTTTGTTTTCGCCTCGTCGGAATGAAATGTTTGGCTGCGGTGTAGAAGGGCTTTTAATTCGTTCGTGTCCATGAAGAGCGTCTCATGAGCGGCCCGCCGCTGCGGAGGGAGCATCGCTGCCCTCTGAGGGGTCTGACCGAGCTCCAGTGATGCGGGATCAGTCAAGTCTAATCCTGCAGCTCCTGTGACAGTGAGCCAGGACTATAAAGCCTGGAGAAAGAACAGCAACAGGCTGGGAGAAAAGCGCAGCAGAAAGATCTGGAACAGAGGAATGATAACAGACTGAGAATGAAAGTGAAAATGAACAGAAAGAAGAGGTAGAGAAAGTAAAAAGCAAATTAAAACCAGTAAATTGAATCAGGTTGAAGAAAAGGGATAGATGTGAATGAGGTATTGTTGGAATATGAGGATGTGTCTAATGGAGAAATGATGAAATTGTCTGAAAAAAGGAAAAGCGCAGATAGTGATGAAAGTATTAAAGATAGTTTATTCTTTTATCATGGTTGTTCCTTGTTGTCTCACAATATAGTATTTTTTCCTCTGTATAGGTGACCTTAAAATAGGCACTTAAAATGTAAACTAAGCTGTAAGCAATGTGAATAGAGCATCTACTTGTGTACATGAAAAAAACTAGATGATGTTTTAGTTCAAGAAACACATTGACAATGACAGTGAGAGAGACTGGAAGAAAGAGTGGAGGGGAAAATTTTCTCGTCACAAATCAAACAGGAGTGGAGGGGTTGGATATTTTTATATATATTTCCTACCCTGTTCATGTGAAGTAGAGGAGGTGATAAAGAAGGCTCTGTGTTAAAGGTGAGAGCTCAGTATGAAAATGTTAAACTATGGTTTTTACTCATTTGTAAACTCCAGATAAAGGAGAAAGAAAGAAAGGTTGTTTTTAAACTCATTGTGTGACACTATTCATGGTTGTAGCTGTGATGTAGCTTGTGTTTAGCTGGTGATTTTAACTGCACTGAAAATGCCAAGCTAGACAAGAACCATTTAGAGCCTCAACCTGCTTCATCCAGTAGATTGAGACAGTTGACTCAAGCTCATGACTGTTAAACATCTGGAGAAAACTTTCATAAGTCACACAGGCAGTATACTTGGATCCGTTGTAAAGGCAATATTCTTTCTCTGGCCAGGTTAGATCGTTTTTATTGTTTTAGCCATCAGCTCAGTTTTTAAAAAGTTGTCAAATAACCCAATGGGCTTTCACTGGCATAATCTGAATTATTGCTCTGCTTTTTATTCAAAATGTTAAACTGAGAGTGTGAATTGGTGTTTTAATTAATACTGCATTATCGGAGGACCACATTCTTAAAAATGCCTTTGAGTACTGGAAGTGGCTAGAGGTACGACATCCATATTTCGATATATCTAGGTCCAAAGATCGACATCCATATCAGACCATTGTAAAGAATGGAAAACTGTCTCTCAAACAACTTTAGTTTGGTTTAGGCACTGAAAAATCGATACAAGTGGAGGTACTCCCCCAGTTAGGTGTAATGGCACAAGATGATGAGTTTATAATGGAGCTTACTTGTGCACAAATATTTCATGTTTGACCTTTTCTTTGCACTTTCTGAAGGAACTTTGGCTTTAATGGCTTTTTCAAAGTTACAAAAAGTCCATGAGTGACTAAGAAAAAATAAAGACTAAGATGAAGCAAAGAATACTTTGATTTTATTTTTCAAGGAAAAAAGTGAAAAAATATTTTTTCTAAACCGGTAGCTCTGTGAAGTGAAGCTGTTTATTTTTAGTTCAGTTACACTGGCAGCATAATCTAAGCTCTCTGTGTAACTGTGTTCTTTAATCTCAGCCTGTTTTAGTGGCCTGGGTTATAGTCATTTATTCTGTATTTTTGGAGAGTTTGTCCATGGCTTACGTTTGACTTTGATAAATATCCAACCACTTTTTATACTCCTTTGATTTGTAGTTTTCTAGTTTATTGTGTTTTAGGTTACCGCCCTGTAGGCGGAGTTGGCAATTGTAAATGGTTTGGTGTCTGTCGTTTGTCGAGCTGGAACTTTCTTTCTTTTTTTTTTTGGCCTGATGAATTTCACTGTAAATTTCCCATAACGACCTTCTAGAGTCTAGACCATATCTCCAGAAGTCTTTTTTTTTTTAAATTTTATCTTACTGGCCCCTATTGGCCGATGAGCTATTAATTGGCTTTAGGATTGTATTACAGACATATAGGAGGTCCTGTAAATATATGTGAACTTTCATTTAGTGGTCTTGACATTGACCTTTGATGAAACAAACGGCAAACTTCACATTAAATTTTCATAAATTTCGGTTTAAATTCAGTTTCTGGATTGTGTTTCAAAGCCAGTTAATTTTTAGGTCCTCCTTCTGGGGCAGGATCCATCCCTGAGGAATGCTCTGTGGGGCAGGAGTCAGGGCTGGCTAAATGAAACTTGGCTAAACTTGGCTGCTGGTTTTTTGATGTCCTGCAGAAGAGCTGATCTGCCAGGTTCAGCTCTGCATGTGATGCTGGAGGCTTGCCTGTCGATGCCTCGGACTCTTCTGCAGAACTCTAGGTGAAGTAGTTCTGTTGGGCTTTGTCTCATGTTTGGAAGTTATTCTTATCTGAGACACCCTGATTTCTGAGTGAAACAAAGAAATTGTTCAAAAATTAAATCAAATAGTTTGAGCCAAACTGTTATTTGGGGTTGAATTGAGATGCTGTTTTGCTGATTGATTATATTAAGTTCTATCGCTTTTGTCTGCCAGTGATGCGATTGGATTGTTGAACTGTCCTGATGACCCCAAGGTTATGCTGCTGAGGTAGCTTTCATGGTGAGGGACATTGACATTGTCTGAAGCAATATTTATCTTCCTACTCTGGCTTTATTTTAGATAAAAAAACATCACCCTGGTTTTCTTAGTGTGGCTGTTAGGCCCATTTAGTGCTAAATGACTGAAGCTAGAGAGAGCATCTTCTGCAGTCCTTGTTCAGGTGGGGAAAAGATGGACCAAGTCATCTACAGACAGGAGCATTTCAGCTCTTGGTCTCCTAGGGACGTCCTGCTGCATTTCTCAATTATGTCAGCCAATTCATTGATATACAGATGTGTTAAATAGTGCTGGACTTAAACTGCAGCCTTTTTATCACCTATATTTTGCTTTAGTTACTCTGTACTCTATGAGCCAATTGTAATGCAGCATGTGTTTTTGGATACATTGAATTAATGAGACTGTAGACGTAACCACCTATCCCATTTTGGAGTAATTTTACAAATAGCCCTCTATAGCGGACCCAGTCAAAGGCTTTCTTGAAGTCAATTAAATTTGGCTAAAACTTTTAGGTGGACATGTTTTTGAAATGAGTGTGTATGGTGTAAACATGGTCAATTGTTCAGTATTTTAGGAAGGAAGACAATTTTACTCTGTATTTTGAGTAAGAAAACCTTGTATTCTGCTATTGATGATGCTACAGAAGACATTACCCAGAGTACTTGTTTCAGAAACTGATCTGTAATTGTTGGGATCCAGCTTTCCTGCCAGTTTTTGAAGATATTGATCATGCCCTTGATCCAGATTGTGGGGCATGTTCCTGCCTTAAAGGGCATGTAAACCCTGTTTATTGATTTACCTCATGGATCAATCAAGTGCTCTTCCAAAGTAATGTTGCTGATAAATATAAGATTGATAAAGCTACATCCTTGTCAAAGCACTTTCTAGTTTTAAACACTTCTCTCTCTCCAGAAATGGCTGTGACATCATTTCTGGTTTCTTTTTACCTTCAGAAATCACATCAGAATCACTATTCAAGAAAAAATTCAAACTGTTTCTCATGAAGCCCAATTGCTTAACGGTTTTTGAAAACCAAGTTTTGAGGATTTTTTGGAACATTTATCAGGGTATGTATTCAGGATATCCAGCGAATTACAATAATGAGTGAACACACGCGATTGAAACGCTTTTGATTAAGACTGTAAACATAGACTGTAAAAAATAGGTGGATGAAGCAACTGTGACGTCATATTGGTTTCAGCATACCATTCAGAAGTCTAGATTTTGTCCATTTGAACCTCGCCATTTTGTCATTTTGGAACCGGATGTGATTCCCATCGGACGAGAGCGTGAATTGAAGATCCAGGGACGTCGAGGGGTGGATCTATGGGTGGATTTGACTGTACTGACGAGACCAGAGGATAGGCACGCCCTAAAAGCATATTCTGGCTTTATCCTTTTATTCTAGTCTATTTGGGACCATGAAACTTACAAAAAAAATGAACATCATGTTACATTGAAGGAGACTTGAAACTTGCCATAGATACCATTACATAATGTGGAAAATCATTATTGAAATAATAAATCAGGTGGGAAAGTAGGGTCATTTTTCTCAGAGACTTTTATAGCATTAAACTTCTCTGCAATAACTGCTGGGGACAGGAGATGCTGGGGTCTCCTGGCAGAAAAAAAAGGAGGTGCTGGGGGTCTCCTGGCAGGGACAGGAGGTGCTGGGGGCCCCTCCTGCAGGGACAGGAGGAGGTGCTGGAGGTTCCTGGGGGGACAGGAGGTGCTGGGGGCCTTGCAGGGGACAGGTGGTGCTTGGGGGTTTCCTCGTGGGGACAGGGAGGTGCTGGTGGTCTCCTTGCAGGGACAGGAGGTGCCGGGGGTCTCCCCCACAGGGACAGGAGGTGCTGGGGGTCTCCTCATGGGGGACAGGAGATGCTGGGGTCTCCCCCAGGGACAGGAGGTGCTGGGGTTTCCTCGCCCAGGGACAGGGAGATGCTGGGGGTCTCCTCACGGGGACAGGAGGTGCTGGGGTTACCCTCAAGGGGACAGGAGGTGCTGGGGTCTCCTCACGGGGACAGGTGCTGGGGTCCTCCTTGTGGGGGAAAGGCGGTGCTGGGGTCTTCTCCACAGGGACAGGAGGTGCTGGGGTTTCCTCCGGGGACAGGAGATGCTGGGGCTCTCCTGGGGACAGGAGGTGCTGGGGTTACCTCGGGGGAGGAGGCACTGGGGGTCTCCCTCGTGGGGACAGGAGATGCTGGGGGTCTCCCGCCGGGGTACAGGAGGTGCTGGAGGGATGCTCCCTTCCAGGGGGACAGGAGGTGCTGGGGGTCTTCTCAGGGACAGGAGGTGCTGGGGGTCTCCGCGCTTGGGGACAGGAGGTGCTGGGGTCTCCTCGCAGGGGGACAGGAGGTGCTGGGGTCTCCCACCAGGCTGGGGACAGGAGATCTGGGGTCTCCCAGGGAAAAGGAGGGTGCTGGGGTCTCCGCTTGGGGACAGGAGGTGCTGGGGGGGCTCCTTGAGGGGACAGGAGGTGCTGGGATTTTCTCTCAGGGACAGGAGATGCTGGGGGTCTCCCCATGGGGAAAAGGAGGTGCTGGGGGTTTCCTCACAGGGGATAGGATGTGCTAGGGGTCTCCTCGTGGGGACAGGAGGTGCTGGGGTTTCCTCATGAGGGGACAGGAGGTGCTGGGGGTCTTCTGTTGGAGACAGGAGGTCCTAGTGGTCTCCCTTGTGGGGACAGGAGGTGCTGGGGGTTTCCTTGTGGGACAGGAGGTGCTGGGGATCTCCTTGTGGGGACAGGAGGTGCTGGGATTTTTCCTCACGGGTACAGGAGGTGCTGGGGGTCTCAGCATGGACAGGAGGTGCTGGGGGTCTCCTTGCAGAGACAGGAGGTGCTGGGGGTCTCCCCACAGGGGACAGGAGGTGCTGGGGTCTCCTCGCAGGGGACAGGAGATGCTGGGGGTCTCTCCACGGGAACAGGAGGTACTGGGGGGTCTCCTCATGGGACAGGAGGTGGTGGCCGTCCTGGGGAGGGTGCTTGCAACAGGCCTTGCAGGGTGCACGGTGCCTGGATTTGTCCTGTTTGTGGAGGGTGATGGGTTGGGCTGGCCTTGTGTCCTTGTGTTTGAGGATGATGACCTATGGTAGCCCTCACAGGGCCCTCTGTGACAGGGCTGGGGTCCCGGATTGGTGTAGAGTTGTGCTGATTGGGTGGAGGCTCTTCTCCTCGATATTGTGTCTCTGTGGCATGATATCTGCCTAGACCAATGTCTTTCAGCGATTTTGCAAACGTTAACGGAATGTGTGCTTATGTGCAGATCGTCAGATAAATGCTGTAGTAGATATATTGGGATGATGTGCAGGTCCACGGTAGGGAGTAGAGCACATCCCTGGTGATATCTGCATTCACCCTGTGGATGGTGGTGTGATGGAGGTGTTTCGGGGTAACAGAGTGGACATGATTCACCCTGTGGATGGTGGTGTGATGAGGTGATTTGAGGTAACAGAGTGGACATGATTCACCCTGTGGATGGTGGTGTGATGGAGGTGTTTGGGCAACAGAGTGGACATGATTATTTGGGAGTGTGAAAAGGTCTCTGTTGCTTTAGGCTGCTACCCGACACATCAGGTTTCCCACTCTCTCTGTTCCTGTCTCCGCTCGTTAGTCCTGGTGTGGATAATTATGTGGCTCTTGGGATCCCAGCTCCGATCCAGAGAGGATTCCAAAGGCATCGTGGAATTTTTGGAGCACCATATTTTAACCGCTTGGGGGGCAGAGAAAGTTTGCCCTCTTGTAAAATTTTTCCATTTGTCGAAGAAGCGATTTCAGGTGCACAGTGGCTCTCTGTTGCTGGGTTTTGTAGGGCTGTTGCGGTGTTTGGTGATGTGACCGGGTGTGTGTCTGTGTAGCTGGAGACAGGACAGGGGGCTGGAGAGGGGCAGGAGCTTGAGGCGGGACAGGAGCTGGGAGACGGGCAGGGGCTGGGGGCTGGGAGACGGGTCTGGGGCTGGAGAGGGGGCAGGGGCTGGAGACGCAGGCAGGGCTGGGAGACAGGACAGGCTGGAGACGAGGCAGGGGCTGGAGATGGGGCTGGGGGCTGGAGGAGACGGGGGCTGGATACGGGACATGGGCTGGAGACGGTGCAGGGGCTGGAAACGGGACAGGGGCTGGAGACGGGCAGGGGCTGATGGCGGGGACCCTGGGCTGGAGACGGGGCAGGGGCTGGAAACGGGACAGGGGCTGGAGATGGGACAGGGGCTGGAGATGGGGCAGGGGCTGGTGACGGGGCAGGGGATGGAGATGGGGCAGGAGATTGAGACGGGACAGGGGTTGGAGACGGGACACTGGCTGGAGTCGGGTTGGGGGCTGGAGACGGGACAGGGGCTCGAGAGGGGGCAGGGGCTGGAGACTGGGCAGGGGCTGGAGACGGGGCAGGGGATGGAGACGGGACAGGGGCTGGAGACGAGGCAGGGGCTGGAGATGGGGCTGGGGCTGGAGACGGGACAGGGGCTGGAGACGGGACAGGGGCAGGAGACGGGCAGGGGCTGGATACGGGACATGGGCTGGAGACGGTGCAGGGGCTGGAAACGGGACAGGGGCTGGAGACGGGCAGGGGCTGGATACGGGACCTGGGCTGGAGACGGGGAAGGGGCTGGAAACGGGACAGGGGCTGGAGATGGGACAGGGGCTGGAGATGGGGCAGGGGGCTGGAGGCAGGGCAGGGGATGGAGGCAGGGCAGGAGATTGGAGGCGGGACAGGGGGTTGGGCGGGACACTGGCTGGAGTCGGGGTGGGGGGCTGGGGAGCAGGGACAGGGGCCGGGACTGGGCTGGGGCAGGGGCTGGAGACTGGGCAGGGGCTGGAGACGGGGGCAGGGGCTGGAGACTGGGCAGGGGCTGGAGACGAGGCAGGGGCTGGAGACGGGACAGGGGCTGGAGAGGGGGCAGGGGCTGGAGATGAGGCAGGGGCTGGAGACGGGACAGGGGTTGGAGACGGGGCAGGCGCTGGAGATGGCACAGGGACTGATGACGGGGCAGGGGCTGGAGACGGGACAGGGGCTGGATGCGGGACAGGGGCTGGAGACGGGACAGGTGCAGGTGGCCAGTAGGAGCTAGAGTTGGGGCCAGACTGGGAAACTGGGGCAGGAGCAGGGCGGAGGCAGGGGGCTGGAGATGGGGCAGGGGCTGGAGATGGGGCAGGAGCTTGAGGAGGGGGACAGGAATGGGACAGGGCAGGGGCTGGAGACAGGGGCTGGGGCTGCTGATGGGCAGGGGCTGTTGGGACAGGGAAGGCTAGAGTTGGAACGGGGCTGGAAGCAGGGGCATGCTTGGAAGTCAGGACAGGGCTGGGGACACAGGGGGCGAGGAGGAGCGGGACAGGGGCTGGAGGGGCCGGACAGGAGCTGGGGCAGGGGCTGCTGATGGGAGCTGGAGAGGGGGCTGGGGCTGGGGGGACAGGGGCTGGATCACAGGGGTGGGCTGGAGAGGAGGACGGGAGGCTGGGGGCAGGGCAGGGGATGGAGGCAGGGCAGTAGATTGAGAGCCAGGACAGGAGGCTGGGAGAGGGGGGACTGGCTGGAGAGGGGGTTGGAATGGAGAACAGGTCAGGGGCTGGATCTGGGGATGGGGGCTAGAGAAGGGACAGGGGGCTGGAGGTCAGGACAGGGGCTGGAGACAGAGGCAGGGGGCTGGAGACACGGCAGGGCTGGAGACAGGACAGGACTGGAGCCAAGGAGACGGGCAGGGGCTGGAGAGGGGCTGGAGCGGGAGGGGACAGGGGCTGGAGACCAGGGGCACCTGAGCTGGAGGGGGGGTTGGGCAGGGGAGAGCAAAAGGACTGGAGACGGGACAGGGGCTGGAGGGGGGGCTCGGGCAGCAGAGGGGGTGGGGGCTGGAGCCGGGACAGGGACTGGGGGAGGCAGGGGCTGGGGACAGGACAGGGCAGGGCAGGTCTGGGGGTTGGAGAGGGGCAAGGGGCTGGCTCGACGGGACAGGGGATGGGGCAGGGCAGGGGGCTGGAGGGCTGCTGGAGATGGGACAGGGGCTGGAGATGGGGGGGTCTGGAGGCAGGGGCAAGGGACTGAAGTCGGGACAGGGGCTGGAGCCAGGGAGACAGGTCTGGAGGCTGGAGGCAGGACTGGCCTGGAGTGCAGGGTCTGGAGATGGGGGCAGGAGCTTGAGGCGGAGACAGGAGCTGGAGAGGGGCTGGGGCTGGAGGCGGGCAGGGGCGGATACTGGACAGGGGCTGGGGACCAGGGGCAGGAGGGAGACGAGGCAGGGCTAGGAGGCAGGATAGGGGCTGGAGATGTGGCAGGCTGGAGGCAGGACAGGGACTGGACACAGGGCAGGGGGGCTGGAGGCAGGACAGGGGGACTGGATCTGGGACAGGGGCTGGAGGCAGGGCAGGTGTTGGTGGCGGGATGGGGGCTAGAGGCAGGGACCTGGAGACGGGGCAGGCTGGGAGGGGCTGGAGCCAGGGGCGGGAGGAGTTGAGCCAGGGACAAGAGAAACTGGAGAGGGACAGTGGCTGGATCTGAGTGGAGCTGGAGGCAGGAGGCTGGAGATGGGGCTGGGGGCTTGGGACAGGACAGGGGCTGGAGAGGGGCTGGGCTGGAGGCAGGACAGGGGGGACAGGGATCGGGGGCTGGAGATGGGCCGGGGGGCTCGACCCAGGGCAGGGATGGAAACCAGGGGGTGATTTGGCAGGGACAGAGGTTGGGAGCGGGCGCTGGCTGATCGGGTTGGGGGCTGGAGACAGGTCAGGGGCTGGAGGCAGGGATGGGGGGCTAGAGGCAGGGACAGGGGCTGGGTCGGGACAGGCTGGAGACAGGGCAGGGGGCTGGAGACCTGCAGGGGCTGGAGAGGGACAGGAGCCGAGGGGCAGGGCAGGGGCTGGAGATGGGGCAGGAGCTGGAGGGGGACAGGAGCTGGAGACGGGCACGGGCTGGAGAGGGGGTTGGGGCTGGGAGACGGTAAAGGGACTGGAGAGCAGGACAGGGGGCTGGAGTGAGAGACTCGGGCAGCAAAAAGGCACAGGGGGCTGGAGACGGACAGGTGCTAGAGAGACAGGCCAGGGGCTGGAGACAGGACAGGGGCTGGGAAGAGGTCTGGGGAAGGAGGGAGCCCAGGGCTGTCAGGGACAGGGGATGGAGAGCAGGGGCAGGGCTGGAGGCAAGGGGCTGGAGATGGGACAGGGGCTGGAGATGGGGCAGGGGTCTGGAGCAGGGCAGGGACTGGAAGTCGGGACAGGGGCTGGGGGCCAGGCAGGTCTGGAGCTGGGGCAGCGGCTGGAGACACTTGAGCAGGGGTCTGGAGAGATGGGGCAGGGGAGCTTGAGGCCAGGACAGGAGCTGGGGGGGGGAAGGCAGGAGATACTGGACAGGGATGCTGGACAGGGGCTGGAGGGGGGCAGGGGGCTGGAGGCAGGCAGGGGCTGGAGGCCAGGGATAGGGAGGCTGGAGATGTGCAGGGGCTGGAGGCAGGGACAGGGGACTGGACACAGGGCAGGGCTGGAGAGCCAGGGACAGGGGCTGGATCTGGAGACAGGGGGGCTGAGAGCAGGGCAGGTGTTGGTGTGACGGGATGGGGGGGCTAGGGACAGGGACCAGGCTGGAGGCAGGGGCAGGGGCTGGAAACCAGCAGGGAGCTGGAGGCTGGACCCCGGAGGCTTGGAGGCAAGGACCAAAAGAGCTGGAGAAGGGACAGTGGCTGGATCTGCAGGGGCCGGGCTGGAGGCAGAGGCAGAGGCTGGAATGGGGCTAAGAATGGGAGCCAGGACAGGACAGGGGCTGGAGGCAGGCAGGGGGCTGGATAAAAGGGACATGGAGCTGGAGGCAGTTGCAGGGGGGGCAGGGACGCTGGATGGGTGGGGGCTGGAGGCCAGGACAGGGGCTGGAGACGGGCCGGGGCTGGAAGGGGACCCAGGCTGGAGGATGGGGCAGGGGGCTCGTGAAGGGCAGAGGATGGGAGGCCAGGGCAGGAGATTGAGAATGGGGACAGGGGCTGGAGCCAGGACCTAGCTGAGTCGGTTTGGGGCTGGAGGGGCAGGACAGGGGGGCTGGAGGCAGGGGCAGGGGCTGGTGACAGGACAAGTAGTAAGGCAGCTGGGGGCTGCAGGCAGGATAGGGCTAGAAGGCGGAGGACATGGGCTGGAAGCAGGGGCTTGGGCTGGACAGGCTGAAGGCTGGAGCGGGACAGGGGCTGGTACAGGGGCTGGAGAGCGAGGATAGGGGCTAAGGGCGGGACAGGGGAGCTGGAGGCAGGGGGGCTGGAGATGGGGAATGGGCTGGAGTCGGGACATGGGGCTAGAGATGGGGCTGGGCTGAGGCGGGTCTCGCTGGAAGGACAGGAGCTGCTGGAGGCAGGACAGGGGGACTGGCTGGTGTGAGCAGGAGCTTGAGGGACAGGAGCTGGATCTGAGGCCAGGGGGCTGGAGAGGGGGATGGGGGGCTGGAGGCCAGGGACAGGGGCTAGGCAGGGGGCAGGGGAGCTGAAGGCGGGGACAACCCCGCTGGGCAGGGACAGGGGTTGGAGCAAGGGATAAGACTAGAGGGCGGGACAGGGACCCAGAGGGAGCCAGGGACAGGGGGCTGCAGTCAGGGACAGGGGCTGGAGGCGTGGCATGGGGCTGGTGTGGGGCTGGAGCTGGAGGACAGGAGCTGGAGATGGGGCAGGGGGCTGGAACCCGGGCAGGGGGCTGGAGGCAGGACAGGTGCAGGAGCTTAAGGCCAGGCTAGGGCTGGGCAGGACACTGGGCTGGAGTCAGGTTGGGGGCTGGAGGCAGGACAGGAGCTGGAGTGCGGTTCAGGGGCTGGTGACGGGACTGGGCGCTGGAAGCAGAGGGCAGGGCGCTGGAGATGGGGATGGGGCTGGGTGACGGGACAGGGGCTGGAGTTGGGACGGGCTGGGGACTGCAGGGGGCAGGGGCTGGAGGCAGGCAGGGGCTGGAGGCAGGACAGGGGCTGGAGGCAGGGACAGGGGCTGGAGGGAGGAGGGGCTGTTGGACAAGTGTGAGACTCCAGCTGCTGTTTAAGTGTCTCCAGTTTTAAAATCTCTGTGATGAAGTTCTTCCCTCAGGCGTTTGATTTTATTTTTATTTTATATATTTTTTTCTCTCTCTCTCTCTCTCTCTCTCTAGAGGAAAAGTCAATATTCTCCTCCTGTACAAGAGCTAAAAACAAGGAGCTTCTTACAATGTGAGTTTGTTACTCTTAAACTGAATGAATGAAAGCAGCATGAAAATAATGGAAAATATTTGTAAAAATTGATTTGAATAATTGTTTGTGTTAATAACTGACTACTTTGAATCTCTTACCTCTGCTTCTCTCAATCATCCTGCTATTCAACATGTGTGAATCATGAATTATAATATGATGCCTGTCTACATTAGAACTGTGTGAAGAGTTACAGGACTAACATGGTAAATATGAAAAGATTGTCAAGGTATTATGGATCAGAATTTAATACAAAGCAAACAATTAGGTCACTGAATAAGACTTCATAAATAAATAGAATAATAAATAAGAAAATGGCAACAATCAATAAAATAAAATAATTACAAAAATGTTTTTGTTCTTCTGTCCTCTCCACTATCAGACTCCTCTCAGCTCACACTGGACTCTAATGTGAATAAACTCCTCCGTCTGTCTGAGAACAGAAAAGTCTCAGTGCAGGACATATCCAGTCATATCCTGATCATCCAGAGATTTGACTCTGGGACCAAAGTGCTGCTGCAGAGGTCTGTCTGGGCGCTGTTACTGGGAGGCTAGTGGAAGAGGGTTATGTGGTTTTTGTATAACTTGGTGTCATATAAAAGATCAACAGGAAAAGAGGGGTAACTGTGTTCCTGGATATACAATCCTGGGCTTTGTGCTTCTCTCCTCCCGTTATTTCCCACAATAATGTGACTGATCCTATTTCCTCCTCCTCCAGAATAAAGAATTATTACACCCTGGATCACAGGGCAGGAACTCTGTCCTTCGGCGTCTCTGACACAATGAGCCCTCTGATCCAGAACCACGACCTCAGCCCCTCTACCCTGGGTTTAGGGGTTTGTTGGGATCTTCTGTGAAACTGTGTGATCTGGGATGAAGCAGAGTGAAGGAAAATCAGCACTAATTAAAAGAGCAGAAACACACTCAAATGAGAGAACATGATCTCACACTTGATTTGAAAGTCCTCCCATATATATGTGCTGCATTGATGGCTGACCCTGAGGTCACTCACTCATCCCCATCTCTCCTGCAGCCTAGTTTACATCTCTGCTCAGACCTCAGCACATTTCTCCATTTTGGTTTCTCCTCTTGGCTCCAGTCAGGTTTAGTGGATTTAAAAGTGTTATTAATAGTTTGTTAAAAGAAAATGATTCTCACCTCTTCCATTGATGCTCCCCTCTGCTATTCTATTCTGCTTCTAGATCTTCTGAGCTACTAGAGTCTCAGACTCATTTAAAAAGTGAATGGTGTCTTTACTGTTGTTGCTTCAGAGCTCTGCTGTAGTTTATCTCTTTGTATCAAGGTCTGTCTCTATTGGTCTTTTAAATCTCCACTGAAAGGCCATGTTTTTCTCACAGTCACTTTTAAACCAGTTCAAGATCTAAGGTGGCTTTCTCATGTTTTGTATCTGCTTTAACTGATTCCTTTTAAAACAATCTAATTTGCTTTATTTACTGAGATTGTTGTGCATTTTGTGTAAGTTGTGTTTAATGCTCTATAAATAAAAAGTGACTTGACATGAAGCAGCTGCTCTTACATACATGTGTGTGTCAGTGTTTAGTACAGAAGCTCATTCAGCACTATTTCTGGGGACTTGGGTCAGTTACCTGCCTTCTGTTCACTTTATGGTGTGTGTGTGTGTGTGTGTGTGTGTGTGTGTGTGTGTGTGTGTGTGTGTGACAGTCTTTCTGTATAAGCTCCATACAAATAATCTTGAACAAGAGTTGATATAAAATGTAAGTTTTTTCAAGCATATTCAGTCAGTTATCACAGAAATCAAATGTGTTAGATCTTAATCTGTTAAAGAACAGTTTATAAAAGGACTGCCACACTCTTCATGTTTTAAAAAATTAATCCCAGTCAGTGCGAATCTTGCTCATAAAAAAGCACCACAGTCTGCGGTTGAGTCCCGTGCCTGTGCTGAGTATGGGGAAAGGGCTAAAAAAAATTTTTTCCCCCGGGGTTATGGGATCTGGAATTGGGGGTGGGGGGTGTTGTTCATTGGTTCTTTCCCTTCCCCATCATCTGGGCCTAAACTGCTCTCTGTGGGGCCCCCTTGGGCCCCCCACCCCCTAAAATGGGGAGGATTGTGACTACAGTGTGGGAAAACAGGGGAAAGTTCTAAAAAATGACCTAAGGTTCTCCGTGGGGTGTTGTGGAGTGTTTTTTTGGGGGCGTCTCTGGGAGGAACTCTGGGGTTTTCAGACCAGGACGTGCAGTGTTAGATGTTTTTGGTCTGATGTTTTTGTTTGGACACCTTGGGAGAAAATCACCTGCTTTGTTGGGCTGAAAAGGGCCTTTTTGCCTGTTCTAAATAATAAGTAAATAGGGTTCTGCTTTGATTCCACATTTTTAAACATTTCCCCAATTCGTTCCTCCCCCTTTGACAGCCGTGATCTACTGGAAATGTGGGTCTTTTTTGGGATGTCAGCAGCAGTTCATCTTCCCCCCTTTTCTCTGTATCTGTCTGAAAACACTTAAATCCACTGCCCCTTTCCCTCCTTTTTGACCCTTTTCCCTCCCCTGTGCACCTATTGCTCTCCTCCCTCTCTGCTGCCCCTGGTGGTGAAATCACTTCTTACCCCAGTCAAACCAGTCATCTGTAAATTAAACTGAAAAGAAACATATTCTGGATGACATCACTTTCATTCACGTAGTCAGTGAAATTCAGATGGAATTTTCCGTTTGACAGAAGGGACCTTAAGAAAATAACATGTGGCCTGAATAAAGGGCCTTTTCAAGGTAGACAGTACAGTATGATGGAGTCCCCAAATTAGTTGACCACAAAAAAAGTAAAAAGGGGTTTCTGGCGGGTCATCAACAGTCCAGGGGGGAGAAGAATGAATTCTGAGCCGCTGGAAAGCATCCACTGGGGCCCGGGCTTGGGGAGGGGTTTTGCCAGAAAAAAAAAGGGGGGGAGGGAGGGCTTTAAAAGGGGGGCCAAGATTTAAAAAAAGTTTTTTTTTAATGGGGGAAGGAAAAGGGGACAGTGAAAAACAAGATGGGCTAAATGGTTAACATGCGGAACACACAACACCCGGATAAACCGACAATCCCGCAAGGAAAAAGAACTTTTGGCATCCCAGGAAAAAAAATGTCGGGAAAACCCCAAAAAGGGGGGGGAGATAGAAAATAATAAAAAGCTCAAGGGGGCTAAACACCCACACTGGATCCAAGGAAATTTTCCCCAAAAAAGGCGTGGCGTGACAGGAAATTATAAAACACTCTGAAAGAAAGGGGCCCATAATTCTGTTTAATTAAACAGGGGTTTGGGAAAAAAACAAATGTGAAAAAAAAACCACAATCAAAAATACACTGGTAACACTTTATTAACATGAATTATCTTAAGTCTTTAAAAATTTTGGACAGGAGGTGCTGGGGTTTCCTCGCAGGGACAGGAGATGCTGGGGGTCTCCTCGCGGGGACAGGAGGTGCTGGGGGTTACCTCGCGGGGACAGGAGGTGCTGGGGGTCTCCTCACGGGGACAGGAGGTGCTGGGGGGTCTCCTTGCGGGGACAGGAGGTGCTGGGGGTCTCCTCACAGGGACAGGAGGTGCTGGGGTTTCCTCGCGGGGACAGGAGATGCTGGGGCTCTCCTGTTGGGGGACAGGAGGTGCTGGGGTTACCTCATGGGGACAGGAGGCACTGGGGGTCTCCTCGTGGGGACAGGAGATGCTGGGGGTCTCCTCACGGGTACAGGAGGTGCTGGGGGGGTCTCCTGCTGGGGACAGGAGGTGCTGGGGGTCTCCCAAGGGGACAGGAGGTGCTGGGGGTCTCCTGCTGGGGACAGGAGGTGCTGGGGGTCTCCTCGCTTGGGGACAGGAGGTGCTGGGGGTCTCCTCGCATGGACAGGAGGTGCTGGGGGTCTCCTCGCGGGGACAGGAGATCCTGGGGGTCTCCCCACGGGAAAAGGAGGTGCTGGGCGTCTCCTCGCAGGGACAGGAGGTGCTGGGGGGTCTCCTCGCAGGGACAGGAGGTGCTGGGGGGTCTTCTCTCAGGGACAGGAGATGCTGGGGGTCTCCCCACGGGAAAAGGAGGTGCTGGGGGTTTCCTCGCAGGGATAGGATGTGCTAGGGGTCTCCTCGTGGGGACAGGAGGTGCTGGGGGTTTCCTCACGGGGACAGGAGGTGCTGGGGGTCTTCTGTTGGAGACAGGAGGTCCTAGTGGTCTCCTAGCGGGGACAGGAGGTGCTGGGGGTTTCCTTGCGGGGACAGGAGGTGCTAGGGGTCTCCTTGTGGGGACAGGAGGTGCTGGGATTTTCCTCACGGGTACAGGAGGTGCTGGGGGGTCTCAGCACATGGACAGGAGGTGCTGGGGGTCTCCTTGCAGAGACAGGAGGTGCTGGGGGTCTCCTCACAGGGACAGGAGGTGCTGGGGGTCTCCTCGCGGGGACAGGAGATGCTGGGGGTCTCTCCACGGGAACAGGAGGTACTGGGGGTCTCCTCGCGGGGACAGAAGGTGGTGGCCGTCCTGGGGGAGGGTGCTTGTACAGCCTTGCAGGGTGCGGTGCCTGGATTTGTCCTGTTTGTGGAGGGTGATGGGTTGGGCTGGCCTTGTGTCCTTGTGTTTGAGGATGATGACCTGTTGCATGCGGGTACCTCACAGGCCCTCTGTGGACGGCTGGGGTCCGGATTGGTGTAGAGTTGTGCTGATTGGGTGGAGGCTCTTCTCCTCGATATTGTGTCTCTGTGGTACGATATCTGCCTAGACCAATGTCTTTCAGCGATTTTGCAAACGTTAACGGAATGTGTGCTTATGTGCAGATCGTCGTATAAATGCTGTAGTGATATATTGGGATGATGTGCAGGTCCACGGTAGGGAGTAGAGCACATCCCCTGGTGATATCTGCATTCACCCTGTGGATGGTGGTGTGATGGAGGTGTTTTCGGGGTAACAGAGTGGACATGATTCACCCTGTGGATGGTGGTGTGATGGAGGTGATTTCGGGGTAACAGAGTGGACATGATTCACCCTGTGGATGGTGGTGTGATGGAGGTGTTTTCGGGGTAACAGAGTGGACATGATTATTTTGAGTGTGGAAAGGTCTCTGTTGCTTTAGCTGCTACCCGACACATCAGGTTTCCCACTCTCTCTTGTTCCTGTCTCCGCTCGTTAGTCCTGGTGTGGATAATTATGTGGCTGCGGGATCCCAGCTCCGATCCAGAGAGGATTCCAAAGGCATCGTGAATTTTTGAGCACCATATTTTAACCGCTTTTTGGGGCAGAGAAAAGTTTTGCCTCTTGTAAAAATTTTCCATTTGAGTCGATGAGAAGCGATTTCAGGTGCACAGTGGCTCTCTGTTGCTGGGTTTGTAGGGCTGTTGCCGGTGTTTGGTGATGTGACCGGGGTGTGTGTCTGTGTAGCTGGAGACAGGACAGGGGCTGGAGAGGGGACAGGAGCTTGAGACGGGACAGGAGCTGGAGACGGGGCAGGGGCTGGGGCTGGAGACGGGTCTGGGGCTGGAGAGGGGGCAGGGGCTGGAGGCAGGAGGGGGGGGACGGGACAGGGGCTGGCAGGGGCTGGAGATGGGGACTGGGGCTGGGACAGGGGCTGGAGACGGGGGGGGCAGGGGCTGGAGGCAGGGGCTGGGGCAGGGGGGCTGGAGGACGGGACAGGGGCTGGAGATGGGACAGGGGCAGGGGCTGGGCTGGGCAGGACAGGGGCTGGAGACGGGCAGGGGCTGGAGACGGGACATGGGCTGGAGTCGGGTGCAGGGCTGGGACGGGACAGGGACAGGGGCTGGAGGAGACGGGCAGGGGGGGCTGGGGGACCTGGGCTGGGAGGGGGCAGGGGCTGGAAGATGGGACAGGGGCTGGAGACGGGACAGGGGCTGGAGATGGGGCAGGGGCTGGAGGGGGCAGGGGATGGAGACGGGGCAGGAGATTGAGACGGGACAGGGGTTGGAGACGGGACACTGGCTGGAGTCGGGTTGGGGGCTGGAGACGGGACAGGGGCTGGAGAGGGGGCAGGGGCTGGAGACGGGGCAGGGGCTGGAGATGGGCAGGGGCTGCAGGGACTGGGGCGGGCAGGGGGATGGAGGGCAGGGGGCTGGGATGGGACAGGGGTTGGAGCGGGACAGGGGCTGGAGGGGACAGGGGCTGGAGATGGGGGCTGGGGCTGGAGACGGGGGGACAGGGGCTGGAGACGGGCAGGGCAGGGGGGGCTGGGGCTGGGCAGGGGCTGGAGGACAGGGACAGGGGCTGGAGACGGGACAGGGGCTGGAGGCGGGACAGGGGCTGGAGGGACAGGGGCTGGAGCTGGGGACCTGGGGCTGGAGGAGATGGGTTGGGGGGCTGGAGAGCAGGGCAGGGGCTGGAGACGGGACAGGGGCTGGAGATGGGGCAGGGGCTGGGAGGGGGATGGAGGGGCAGGAGCTTGAGAGCCGGGACAGGGGCTGGAGACGGGGGCTGGAGCGGGGCTGGGGGGCTGGAGGATGGGCAGGGGGCTGAGAGGGGGAGGGGCTGGAGACTGGGCAGGGGGGCTGGAGGGCAGGCAGGGGCTGGAGACTGGGCAGGGGCTGGAGATGGGACAGGGGCTGGAGACGGGACAGGGGCTGGAGACGGGGCAGGGGCTGGAGATGAGGCAGGGGCTGGAGGCGGGACAGGGGTTGGAGACGGGGCAGGGGCTGGAGATGGGACAGGGGACTGGAGTGCGGGGCAGGGGCTGGGAGAGGGGACAGGGGCTGGAGGCGGGACAGGGGCTGGGCAGGACAGGGGTTGGAGATGGGGGCGGGAGCTAGAGTTGGGGACGGGCTGGGATGGAGGGCGGGCAGTGGGAGACGGGACAGGGGGCTGGGAGATGGGGGGCTGGAGATGGGGCAGGGCTGGGGACAGGGACAGGGGCTGGAGGGGGACAGGGGCTGGAGGCGGGACAGGGGCTGGAGATGGGACAGGGGCTGGAGACGGGGCAGGGGCTGGAGACGGGAGGGGGGGAGGGGCTGGAGGGGGGCAGCTGGAGCTCAGGACAGGGGGCTGGAGACCAGGGGCAGGGGGGGGAGGCGGGACAGGGGCTGGAGACAGGACAGGGCTGGAGACAGGGCAGGGGGCTGGAGAGGGGGCTGGGGGCTGGAGACGGGACAGGGGCTGGGATGGGGGCTGGAGATGGGGCAGGGGGGGGGGCAGCAGGGGCTGGGGCGGGGGGATGGGACGGGCAGGGGCAGGAGAGGCTGGAGATGGGACAGGGGCTGGAGACGGGACAGGGGCTGGGGGGGGTTGGGGGCTGGAGACAGGTCAGGGGCTGGAGACGGGCAGGGCTGGAGACGGACAGGGGCTGGAGATGGGACAGGGGCAGGGCGGGAGGGGCTGGAGACAGGGCAGGGGCTGGAGAGGGCAGGGGCTGGGGCAGGGGCTGGACCTGGGACAGGGGCTGGAGGGGACAGGAGCTGGGGGGGGCTGGAGGGCAGGGGCTGGAGAGGGGCAGGGGCTGGAGACGGGACAGGGGGCTGGAGACGGGGCAGGGGCTGGAGAGGGGGCTGGGGCTGGAGACGGACAGGGGCTGGAGACGGGGACAGGGGGCTGGGGGGCAGGGGCTCGGGGACAGGGACTGGGGGGGCTGGAGGCGGGGGCTGGGCTGGAGAGGGGCAGGGGCTGGAGACAGGACAGGGGCTGGAGACGGGCAGGGGCTGGAGGCGGGAGAGGGGCAGGGTGGGACGGGGACAGGGACAGGGGGCAGGGGCAGGGGACGGGAGCAGGGGCAGGGGCTGGGACAGGGGGGCTGGAGATGGGGCAGGGGCTGGAGAGGGGATGGGACTGAGGGGACAGGGGCTGGAGACAGCTGGCTGGGTCTGGGGCTGGAGGCAGGGGCTGGAGACGGGACAGGGTCTGGAGATGGGACAGGGGCTTGAGACGGGACAGGAGCTGGAGGGGGCTGGGGCTGGAGCTGGGGCTGGAGAGGGGGACAGGGCTTGGGGCTGGGGGCTGGGAGGGGCAGGGGCAGGGAGGGACAGGGACGGGGCAGGGGCTGGAGACGGGATAGGGGCTGGAGATGTGGCAGGGGCTGGAGACGGGACAGGGACTGGACACAGGGCAGGGGCTGGAGACGGGACAGGGGCTGGATACGGGACAGGGGCTGGAGACGGGGCAGGGTTGGTGTGGGACAGGGGCAGGGACAGGGCTGGAGACGGGCAGGGGCAGCAGGGGCTGGAGAGGGGACAGGCTGGAGACGGGACAGGGGCTGGAGGCAGGGACAGGCTGGGCTGGGGGGGCTGGAGACAGGGCAGGGGCTGGAGATGGGGCTGGGGGGGACGGGACAGGGGCTGGAGAGGGACAGGGGCTGGAGACGGGCAGGGGGCTGGAGACGGGACAGGGGGCTGGAGAGGAGGGGACAGGGGCTGGAGACGGGCAGGGGCTGGAGACGGGACAGGGGCTGGAGACGGGCAGGGGCTGGGCAGGGGCTGGAGGCGGGCTGGGGGGGGGGACAGGGGTGACGGGCAGGGGATGGAGGCAGGGGGGCAGGAGATGGAGGCGGGACAGGGGGGGCTGGAGGCGGGACACTGGCTGGGTGGGTTTGGGGGCTGGAGGCGGGACAGGGGCTGGAGGCTGAGACGGGGGCAGGGGGGGCTGGAGGCGGGACAGGGGGCTGGAGAGAGCGGGGCAGGGGCTGGAGACGGGACAGGCTGGCTGGAGGCTGGGGACAGGGGCAGGGGGAGCGGGGCAGGGGGCTGGAGGGGCTGCACAGGGGCTGGAGGGTTTGGGGGACAGGGGCTGGAGACGGGGAGGGGCTGGGACAGGGGCTGGGAGGGGGGCTGGAGATGGGGAATGGGCTGGAGTCGGGACATGGGCTGGAGATGGGGCAGGGGCTGGAGACGGGTCTCGCGCTGGAGACGGGACAGGAGCTGGAGACGGGGCAGGGGCTGGACATGGGCTAGGGATGGGGGCTGGTGGGACGGGCAGGAGCTGGAGAGGGACAGGAGCTGGAGACGAGGCAGGGGCTGGAGAGGGGATGGGGCTGGAGGGGGGACAGGGGCTGGAGATGGGGCAGATGGGACTGGAGGGGCTGGAGACAGACGGGGCAGGGGCTAGTGACGGGACAGCCGCTGGAGACGGGACAGGGGCTGGAGACGGGATAGGGGCTAGAGACGGGACAGGGGCCAGAGACGGGACAGGGGCTGCAGTGGGGACAGGGGCTGGAGACGTGGCATGGGCTGGTGACGGGGCTGGAGCTGGAGACGGGACAGGAGCTGGAGATGGGGCAGGGGCTGGAGACCGGGCAGGGGCTGGAGACGGGACAGGTGCAGGAGCTTTAGACGGGGCTGGGGCTGGAGACGGGACACTGGCTGGAGTCAGGTTGGGGGCTGGAGACGGGACAGGAGCTGGGTACGGTTCAGGGGCTGGTGACGGGACTGGCGCTGGAGACGGGGCAGGAGCTGGAGATGGGGATGGGGCTGGTGACGGGACAGGGGCTGGAGTTGGGACGGGCTGGAGACGGGGCAGGGGCTGGAGACGGGGCAGGGGCTGGAGACGGGACAGGGGCTGGAGACGGGACAGGGGCTGGGCGGACAGTGTGAGACTCCAGCTGCTGTTTAAGTGTCTCAGTTGTTTCGTCTCTGTGATGAAGTTCTTCCCTCAGACGTTTGATTTTATTTTTTATTTTATATATGTTTTATTTTCTCTCTCTCTCTCTCTCTCTGTAGAGGGAAAAGTCAATGTTCTCCTCCCTGTACAAGAGCTAAAAACAAGAGAAGACTTCTTACAATGTGAGTTTGTTACTCTTAAACTGAATGAATGAAGCAGCATGAAAATAATGGAAAATATTAGTAAAAATTTGATTTGAATAATTGTTTGTGTTGATAACTGACTCGCTTTAGGAATCTCTTACCTCTGCTTCTCTCAGTCATCCTGCTATTCAACATGTGAATCATAAATTATAATATGATGCCTGTCCTACATTAGAACTGTGTGAAGAGTTACAGGACTAACACATGGTAAATATGAAAAGATTGTCGTAATTATGGATCAGAATTTAATGCAAAGGGGAAACAATTAGGTCACTGAAATAAGACTTCATAAATAAATAAGAATAAATAAAGTCAGAGAAAATGGCAACAATCAATAAAATAAGAAATAATTACAAAAATGTTTTGTTCTTCTGTCCTCTCCACTATCAGACTCCTCTCAGCTCACACTGGACTCTAATACAGCGAATAAACGCCTCCATCTGTCTGAAGAGAACAGAAAGGTGACCTTCCGTGTGGGACGGATCCAGTCATATCCTGATCATCCAGAGAGATTTGACTCCTGTTCACAAGTGCTGTGCAGAGAGGGTCTGTCTGGACGCTGTTACTGGGAGGCTGAGTGGAGTGGGGTTTGGGTTTATATAGCAGTGTCATATAAAGAGATCAGCAGGAAAGGGAGGGGTAATGACTGTGTTCTGGGACATAATAACAAGTCCTGGGCTTTGTACTGCTCTCGCTCCTGTTACTCTTTCCTTCACAATAATGAGGAAACTGAAATCCCTGTTCCCTCCTCCTCCAGAATAGGAGTGTACCTGGATCACAGGGCAGGAACTCTGTCCTTCTACAGCGTCTCTGACACAATGACCCTCCTGCACAGAGTCCAGACCACATTCACTCAGCCCCTCTATCCTGGGTTTAGGGTTTATGGGACAGGATCCTTCTGTAAAAACTGTGTGATCTGGGATGAAGCAGAGAGTGAAGGAAAATCAGCACTAATTAAAAAGAGCAGAAACACACTCAAATGAGAGAGGAACATGATCTCACACTTGCATGATTTAGAGAAAGTCCTCCATGCCTTCATATGGTGCTGCATTGATGACTGTAATACCCTGTGTACAGGAGTCACTCACTCATCCCCATCTCTCCTGCAGCTAGTTTACATCTCTGCTCAGACACTCAGCACATTTTCTCCATTTTGGTTTCTCCTCTTCGGCTCCCAGTCAGGTTTAGTGGATTTAAAGTGTTATTAATAGTTTGTTAAAGCAGTAAATGATTCTCACCTCTTTACATTGATGCTCCCCTCTGCTTCTATTCTGCTTCTAGATCCCTGAGATCTTCTGACTAAACGCTTTAGAGAGTCTCACAGACTCATTTAAAGCTAAAGAGAGATGGTGTCTTTACTGTTGTTGCTTCAAAGCCCTGCTGTAGTTTATCTCTTTGTATCAGGTCTGTCTCTGTTGATGCTTTTAAATCTCCACTGAAAGGCCATGTTTTCTCACAGTCCTTTTAAACCAGTTCAGATCCTGAGTGGCTTTTTCTCATGTTTTGTTTCTGCTTTAACTGATTCCTTTTTAAAAACATTCTGTTGCTGCTTTTATTTACTGAAGTTGTTCTGCATTTTGTGTAAGTTGTGTTTAATGCTCCCTATAAATAAAGTGACTTGACATGAAGCAGCTGCTCTTATACATATGTGTCAGTGTTTGGTATGAAGCTCAGTGCAGCACTATTCTGGGGACTTGGGTCAGTTACCTGCCTTCTGTTCACTTTGTAAGGTGTGTGTGTGTGTGTGTGACAGTCTTTCTGTATAAAGCTCCATACAAATAATCTTGAACAAGAGTTGAATGAAAATGATTTTTTTCAAGCATATTCAGTCAGTTATAACAGAAATCAAATGTGTTCGATCTTAATCTGTTAAAGAGAGAACAGTTTACTTAAAAGGACCTTTGCCACACTCTTCATGTTTTTAAAATTAATCCCAGTCAGCACAGACATCTGTAGCTCATAAAGTAGCACCACAGTCTGGGGTTGAATCCCACTGTGCCTGTGCTGAGTGTGGGGAACAGGAGCAGTACATAAGTCACTTTGTGCTGCTGAGGGATTATGGGATACTGGAGGTATATGGTGGGTTGGGGTAGTGTTGTTCATTGCTTCTTCATAGCCACTCCTCCTGATCATCTGGGCCTATGAGCTGCTCTCTGACTGAGCACATGACTGGGCTTCCTCCGCCCTCATAATGTGCAGGTGAGGATTGTGACTACAGTGTGAGAAGAAGCAGCGGTAACATGTTTCTCCACAACAGGACCTGGCAAGTTACTCCAGTGTGAGTGTCACTGTGTGGAGTAGTTTGGCAGGTCGTCTACTGGAGGTAGGAACTCTGGGGGTTTTCCAGACCAGGACTGATGCAGTGTTAGATGTTATGTAGGTCTGATGAATTATTAATGTTTGGGACACTTTAGTGAGAGGAAAATCACCTGCTTTGTTGGGCTGAAAGGCCTGTTTTTGCCTGTTCTAAATAAGTAAGTAAATAAGCGGTTGCTGCTTGTGCAGTTCCAGCATTGATAAACATGTTAAGCCCAATGCTCACGTTCACTCCCTTTAGACAGCCGTGATCTACTGGAAATGTGGGTCTTTGCTGGGATGTCAGCAGCCAGTTCATCTTCCCTCTTCCATCTCCCAGTATCTGTCTGAAGCAGCACTTAAATCCAGCTGCCGTTCCATCCTGTTCCCACAGAGCACCTGGCCCCTCCCACACCTGTGCACCTGCACTTCAGCTCTCCTCTCCTCTCTCTGCTGCCCCCTGGTGGTGAAATCAGCTTCTTACTGCAGTCAGAGCAGCACAATCATCTGTAATGATTGAAACTGACACTGAAACAGTATTCTGGATGACATCAGCTTTCATTCACCAGCAGTGAGTCAGTGAAATTCCAGATGGAGATTTTCACAGTTTGAACGAAGGAGCCAAGCACAAATTAGCAGAAAATAACTGTGGGGCCTGAATGAAGGCCTTTGGTCACAAGGCATAGACTGGTACAGTAGTGATGGAGTCCAATTCAGTTGACCAGCAAAAAGTGGCAGAGAGGGGCGTTTCTGAGCCGTGGTCATCAACAGTCCAGGGTCAGAAGAATGAATATCTGAGCCTGCTGGACAGAGCATCCACTGGGGCACCAGGGCTATGCAGGTGAGGGGACTGTCTGCTTCAGAAAATGTAAGGGAGCAGGGAGAGGCTGTACCTAATAAGGTGCACAAGATGCGTTAAAGTGTTTGTCTTCATAATCAGGAAGACGGAGAGCGGCACAGTGAAGATCAAGAGACGGGCTAGAATAGTTCAGACATGCAGGAACAGGCACGCATACAACACCAAGGATAAACCGACAATCCAGCAAGGAGAGAACGCAGAGAAGCAACTTATATAGACGCCACATCACACAATACAGGAACAAGAAATGAATGCGGAACATGCCAAAACATGAGGGAAGGGGAACGAGATAGAACAATAATAATAAATCAGCTCAAGGAGATGGCACATGAAACTGACACCGACACTGGATCACAGGGAAAATTATTACCAAGAAGAGCGTGGCGTGACAGGAAATTATAAATCACTCTGAATGAAAGAGACACCTGCATAATTCTGTTGTAATGTAAACAGGTTGGAAAAAAGGCAAATGTGAGAAAAAATCACCACAATCAAGAAAATACACTGGTAACACTTTATGGTGAGGCTACATGAATTATCATGAAGTCATGCAAGACTTTGTGCCTGAAACGCTTCAGCTGATTCATGAAGTACATCCTGAACTATCAGTGACACACTTGGTTTGATAGTACGAGTAGCTCATGCATGAGTTAATGGCGGAATGATACGCTAAATAATACAACAACTGAGGTATTTCAGTCATTATGATTTCTAAGAAATTAATGATGTTCATATCTTCTTCACAGGTAAGTCTGCAGTTAAAGTGAATGCCAAAAAACTGACCAATCACAGCTGTGCATATATCCTGTTGAACTGTTGCACTTCTGGACAGATACATTGCGTTTGAAATGCCAAAATGTATTTTTTGTTACTTAATGTGCCACAATATGAGCCCAAATTAGTTCCATTATATATGCCAGAAGGCAGGAATTTCACAGTTAATGGCTGTTCCATAAAATCTAGTGAGCTTTCTGTGTATGTAAGTCATAAAATGCACTTTCCCGAGAAAAAGGCTGTCTGAGTTCTTTGGCTGATGATACATAGGCAATTTAAGGGGAAAATATTGGGCAAAATTTTCAAATAAAATTCATGTATCTTTAACATCAAGGTAAAATATATATGTGAATGACGTGATTTTCTCAGATGATCTGTGTCCTGAAAAGAGCTCTATGTGCCGGCTGTCTCAGTTAGAAAAGTTGGAGATCTGCTTTTCTGACTGCAGTTTTCTGCCATGATCCAGACCAGGTATCAAGTGGAGAGACAGAGTGGAGTTTATTGATAGTAACACAGAAGCAGTGGGATGGAGCCCAGAAGAGGATAGCGCAGCAGTGGGATGGATCCAGACCAGGTATCAGAAGTGGAGAGCAGTGGGACGGACAGAAGAGGATAGCGCAGCAGTGGGATGGAGCCCAGAAAGGTGGAGTGGGACGGAGCCCAGAATAGTAACAGCAGTGGGATGGAGCAGAAGAGGATAGCGCAGCAGTGGGACGGAGCCCAGAAGAGGATAGCGCAGCAGTGGGATGGAGCCCAGAAGAGGATAGCGCAGCAGTGGGATGGAGCCCAGAAGAGGATAGCGCAGCGGTGGGATGGAGCCCAGAAGAGGGATCGGAGCCCAGAAGAGGATAGCGCAGCAGTGGGATGGAGCCCAGAAGAGGATGGCGCAGCAGTGGGATGGAGCCCAGAAGAGGATGGCGCAGCAGTGGGATGGAGCCCAGAAGAGGATAGCGCAGCAGTGGGACGGAGCCCAGAAGAGGAAGCAGTGGGATGGAGCCCAGAAGAGGATAGCGCAGCAGTGGGATGGAGCCCAGAAGAGGATGGCGCAGCAGTGGGATGGAGCCCAGAAGAGGATGGCGCAGCAGTGGGACGGAGCCCAGAAGAGGATAGCGCAGCAGTGGGACGGAGCCCAGAAGAGGATAGCGCAGCAGTGGGACGGAGCCCAGAAGAGGATAGCGCAGCAGTGGGATGGAGCCCAGAAGAGGGATAGCAGTGGGATGGAGCAGTGGGGATGGAGCCCAGAAGAGGATAGCGCAGCAGTGGGACGGAGCCCAGAAGAGGATAGTGCAGCAGTGGGATGGAGCCCAGAAGAGGATGGCGCAGCAGTGGGACGGAGCCCAGAAGAGGGAGCGCAGCAGGACGGGGACGGAGCAGAAGAGGATGGGATGGAGCCCAGAAGAGGATAGCGCAGCAGTGGGATGGAGCCCAGAAGAGGATAGCGCAGCAGTGGGATGGAGCCCAGAAGAGGATAGCGCAGCAGTGGATGGAGCCCAGAAGAGGATAGCGCAGCAGTGGGATGGAGCCCAGAAGAGGATAGCGCAGCAGTGGGATGGAGCCCAGAAGAGGATAGTGCAGCAGTGGGATGGATAGCAGTGGGATGGAGCCCAGAAGAGGATAGCGCAGCAGTGGGGACGGAGCCCAGAAGAGGGCGCAGCAGTGGGGACGGAGCCAGAAGAGGAGCAGTGGGATGGAGCAGTGGAGTGGGATGGAGCCCAGAAGAGGATAGCGCAGCAGTGGACGGAGCCCAGAAGAGGGGATGGATAGTGCAGCAGTGGGACGGAGCCCAGAAGAGGATGGCGCAGCAGTGGGATGGAGCCCAGAAGAGGATAGCGCAGCAGTGGGACGGAGCCCAGAAGAGGATAGCGCAGCAGTGGGACGGAGCCCAGAAGGGATGGGCAGCAATGATGGAGCCCAGAAGAGGAGTGGGATGGAGCCAGAAGAGGATAGCGCAGCAGTCGGATGGAGCCCAGAAGAGGATAGCGCAGCAGTGGGACGGAGCCCAGAAGAGGATAGCGCAGCAGTGGGACGGAGCCCAGAAGAGGATGGTGCAGCTGTTATGGTTCTGCCTCATGTGTGCTGTTTTTGTCTTTGTGCTTATTACTTTTATATTTGTGCTTCTGCTTTTTCTCCCGTGCCTCACTCTCGATTTATTTTTCAGCTTTCATTCCGCCATCTGACGATTGATTCACTCTTGCCCAAACTCCTGTGATGTCGTGTGACAGCCTTGAGCATGCCTGCATCTCATTGTCCAATCACGTTTCCTCTTTCGGAATCGGCTGTGGTATTTCATTCATTGCTTCCACCTGTGCTTAATTCTGGGTCTCGCGAAACTCTGAGTGAATGCGTTCTCTGATAGGATCATTACTAACCCGTACTAACCAGCACTTATTTGAGGGTGATTGTATATATTTCATCACGTAGTATTAACCTTAATTAACTCATTAGCGAGTGCGAGTGTTTCTAGCTTTTGTAGTTCCTTCCAAAGCTTTCCCTGATTAACTGTGTTTAAAGCTATGCTTTCCTTTGCTTCTCTCATGGTGCTTTTATACTTGTCACGTTTAGATTACCTTAATCTAAACCGTCCAGTTTGTCTCAGCGTCTTGTCTCGAGTCATTATTGTTAACCCGGTCCTCGTGAATTTGTATATTAATCCCATGTGTTTCTGTTTCCACCCGAGATGCCTTCCGAGTCCCCGCCTCCTCCCATGCGTATTTCAGTGGGCAGAGTGAAACTATCGGCAGACAGAACTTTGTTTTGGCTTTGCTCTGCATTGTGAAATCTCCGCTCCTGTGCCTTCCCGAGTATTTCCTTTGTATGATTCCCGAGCCTTGTGTTTTGCTGCGCCCACGTCTTGTCTGCCCTTTGTCTAAATTTCCAAGTGTTCCCGTCAGTTAGGTCTGGTTTTTGTTTTTCTAGTTTAGCCACTGATTGAGTGTGTACTTCTGTTTCCCCCTGCCTTGGGCAGTGTACCTTAGTTTCTCCTATTCGTTCAGTGCATGTGCACAGTGTTCTGTTTCTGGCCTGATTGCCTGCTTTTCTCATTTAGTGTTTTGGTGTTTAAACACTTTTGTTCCTGCATCTGGTGTTCTTCGCCCCCCCCCCGACAACTTCTTAACAGCAGCAGTGGGACGGAGCCCAGAAGAGGATAGCGCAGTTCATTTGAGATGTTGTGGGCAAAGTGAGGAGGCATTGCCAGTAGCTTTCCAGGATGACTGCATGGTGGAGCGAACACTTCCCCAGAGCAGAACTGTCCCAGCGAAGGCAGGAGTAGCTTTGGGCGCGCAAAGTAGAAGGACTGAGCTGGTTTCTACTAAACTGGACAGAGAAACAAACTGAGGCAGGAAATAACAAGATCATTGCCCCAAGCCCAGGACCCTGAGAGGCTCGGGAGCTTGTTTCTGTTAAGCGGCATGCTTCTTGAGAGAGGCACGCTGTTCATATATCTGTGACTATAGCGACACGAGTTTTATTTTGAAGATGAGAAAATGCTCTCAATGACTCGTGTATGAGTAAGTTATGCACATCCAAAATCACAATATAAGGAAATAATTAAATATACATTTTTGCAAAAGTAAAGCACCACTAATTTCAAAAATGGAAAATTTCTGAATATTGGCAAGTCCTGAATTCCAGACATTTGTGCATTTCACATTCAAAAGACTTTCTCATGAACCAAGCTTAATTACACATGTTGAATGTTAGCAGGATGGTGGTAATTCCAAAAACTTGGGTTTCATCTTAATCAGATTTTGTTTCTTCCAAATAAAGTTCAGACTTCAGGGGACAGTTTTTTGTGTATATATATTTCTCCTTGCCATAATTTTTATCTATATTGTTATGTCCTTGGAAAATGTTTATTTTACTTTTTTTTTTTTTTAAACATTTTTCCATAAAATAAATTTGCATGAAGCTTGAAATTATGAAATATCCATCAAGATTGACTTCCCTGGTTTCATTTGTAGTATTTAGTGCATTTCTTTCCCAAAGGTGTAGCATAATTTTAGTTAGGAAGGTGATTTAAAAAATTGCCTCATAAATTTACTGAAAGTGCAAATACAATCACTCCACTTCCCTACAAGCCCTCTGGGTTTCCTGGAGTGCTTACTTTTCAACGCCCATTATTTCTGAGTTAATCATTCTTATTCTCCATGTTGTGAAATGATATGTAATGATTGTTGTGTAAAGATATTTGATTAAATGATTGATTCCCTCTGCAGTGGATTTGCTGCACAGTCCAGTGGTCTCCATTATTGCACCAACTTCAGGGTATTACAGCTTATCCAGGTGGATAACAGGTTATGCTAGCCACAAGGCTATCAAAAGGCTGGGACACCAGGGCTCATTGTGAAATACTACGTCAAGCTGTGCTCTTTGTTTCGAGAGTGGCGATTCCCTGATGTCCTGCCTTAGCTACCTGCTTCCTGTGCTGGGAGGAAGTGTGTCACTCTTCTCCTGGTACTCAGGGATTGTGAAGGACCGAAGGGAGCCAAATGTGGAACTAAGTTCAGAGTTTTGCCAAGTTGAAGAAACTAAAAACGTGGAGGACGACCAAGACCTTCTCCTCCTCTGGGTGTTCTGCAGGCCTGCGGTGTCCTCTGCCTGCATGTGCTCAGTGCTGCCACCTACTGTCAAAGCACACACACACAGAGGCTCAGTAGATCTCAGAAGATGTCATTTACCCTGAGACTTTACCCTGAAATCTACATTTGATGCTGCTTTCTGTTGATGGATCTAACCACAATAAAACCTACAGTACTTTCGGGAACAATATGTTAATGTTAGTTCTAACTCAGCAACATCACTCTATCAGGGAGAGAACAAGGAGACTCACAGGGGAATATATGTAAGTCAAATGGAATGTGTGTAAGAGCCATGGAGTGTGTCCTGAATGGAATAAATAGGCTCCCGTGAGCACAGATGGCAAATATTTTAAGAGTCTCACTGATTACTGTGTGAGCCAAGAACGTGGCTGGTCCTCCTCCAGAAGTTCTGAGAGATCCCTCCTTCCCTCCCTCCACACCCTGTGAATCACACAGTAACAGGTTTGGTCAGACTGGCATCTATACAGAACCTACATTTCTGCAGCACTACCTTGTGCTTTACTGAAGTAACCTATCATGCCTACAATGACATCAAAAGGAAAAGACATTGTTATAAATTAGCAACTTCGTCCTAAGTAAACAGGGTCAGTGAATGCTACGTTTGACAGATGGAGCTGGGTGGAGGAGTTTTGCCGAGCAAACGGTGTGAGAGCAGCTTCTCAAGATGCAAACTCAAATGAGCCTGCAAATTACCGGTCAAGCAAATATCTGACAGCAAAGTCAGATGACAGTCATGTGCCCTCAGATGTCTCTCCAACAGGCTGAAGCAGATCATCTATGTTGATAGGAGAGCTTGATTCCGTGGCCAATCAGAATTTAGGCCAAAGTTCCATTTTCTGATTAGAATTATTTCCTGCTGCACACAAAATAATGACACCATGACCCTGCTGTTTTTCCACATAGTACTGACTCTTCATAATTTTTTACTCACTGCTGGTCAGAAAAAAATACCAGATTTACACATTGTATGAAATGTCTGTGCATTTCTGAGTGGGAAACTCCATACAGATTCGTCCATAGTAAACCTGTAACATTAGTATACAGACCTGTACCGCTCACAATACATTCACCATCCCTCAATAAATCTGCCCTCTCGCCTCTAAAGCGAGGCCCACATCAAAGGATAATTTAGCCGATTTTGAGCCTGATCCCTCCCTCCGACAATCTGAAGCATAGTTCAGTTTTTTTTTGAATGGCTCAGCAGATTATCGTGACAGATTATCCTGTGGTGTGAGGTGGGTTAAGTGTGTGTTCCACATCACCAGATCTGCTCGAAAAACCATCAGGCCCTCACCAATTCCAAGTTTGAAATATTGAACATTCAATATACAGTATACAATCCAATATTGGGTGGTGTGGGGTCCAAACTGCAAAGTGAATATGCTCTCCACACACCAGAGGAATAGAACACTATGAAACGTACAGTTTTATGCAGCTATATGTAATGTCTCTCACATCTAAACATTGGTTAAGATTTCAAAAATCATTTGGTGTGGCTCAGGCTCGAGATGAAATATTTCCTAAGGAATCTGCAGCCTCTGTTTCTCCTGGCTTTAGTCCAACACCACACCCCCTGTAGCTGAGGGCACAGCCAGCAAGTCCCTCTCATTCTCTGTCACGCAGTTCCCGAGAGACAAATCCTACTTACCTTAATTTCAGCATTGTCTCTGTTGGTATGAGATTTTTTTTTTTTTTAAAAACTGGGTTTGGTGGTTGGGAAAAATATGTTTGCAATGCACAGGCTGTGGTAACTGCGTAGTTCAAAGAGTCTATGCCCATTTTAATTCATTTTTTCAAGAACAAATTCACAGAGGCATAAAGGTCAGGAGTCAAGGTGCCAGTTTAAATATTGAAATCACCCAGGATGTACATTTGATCCTGTGCAGTTTGTCACCCTACGGCAGCGTTCAGCTTGTCGTAAAATGTGTCTTTACCCTCCGGTGAGGTGCTGAGAGTCAGTGTGTAGATGCAAATCAGGTGGACAGACCTCACACGGATATAAGGCTTGTCTTGTTGAGTCTTTCTGAACTATAAAATGACCCAGAATCTAAAAATCAATTCTTTTGCAGAGTGGCAATATCGGGTTACAGGACTCTTCATCCCTGGACTTTTCGTCCCCTAATGATAGAAAAAATATGCCACCATTGTTGACAGATGGATGGACGAACGGATGACGGACAGATCACCATGATATAAGGGATAGGGACAGGGATAGTGTTATAATGCAGGAAGAGGGCAAAGAATTATTGGGGATGAACCATCCAGGGACGAAAATTCCGGGGACGAAGAGTCTTAGAGCCGCAATATCGATCTGTAGCTTCTTCAGTTGCTTGTCTACAACAGCAGTCATGCGAGAATCGCTGATGTTTTGAGGGTCCTCCATCAGACCCGTCAACATAATATGGAGGCCCTGAGCTGTACAGACTTCAGGGGCCCCCCTCTCAACCTAACACAGAGTCCAAACGACAGGATAACTGATACGATTTGGTGCCAGATTTCAGCAGGAGTCACCATAAGGAGACCGAGTGTACTGTCTAACTGCCTGTGGGGCTACACTGGGCTTTCTGTTGGGGTTTGTTCTCTAAGCCTTTATCTTGCCAGAGATTAGACCATAAGTCGGTGAGGATATTCTGTGACTGTAGTTAGGTGACACTGAGGTAACTCCTACTTGCTGATGGTTGGAGCCGAAGTCTCGAGGAAAGCGGGTGCATCTCACTTTTCTTGTACGGAACCGTTAGGCCGTGTCCACTGCTCAAACTCAAACTGGTGAATGTTAAAAGGGGGATAATCCAGGGGCCAGATAGTAAAAGTCCTGCCATATGCTTCCTCTATCAAGCCAGAGAGTTCTACCTCTTCGAGAGTTGCACTAGCGAGAAAATCCACGTGGTTGGAACAAACGATCAGGCAGATTTTTATTGTCTCACCTCTGGAATTCACTGGTTCACTCTGTTAAGAGTCCTCAGCCCTGCACATCTCTGAGGAAAACATACGGTGCACATGGATAGATCTGTGCAATGTTGAAGTTTAATCTTGTATGAATACGATTGTGACGCATTCCAATTATGCCATTCTCTCCAACATTATCAAGGACTAAAAGCGCTGCGAGAAACAAAAAGGAAACTCAGGATTACATTTTTTTTTTTTTTTTGAGTAATCTTCTTGAAGGTCTGTACATTTTATGCCATCACACTGTAGATATGCAAAAACTGCATGCATTAATCAATTAATAATCTGCACCCAAGGTAATTTAACACCATGCAGATTCAAAGAGTGATAATCATTGCCATGTTATTATTTTGCCTGAGGAGCATACAATTTGTTGTCTGAAAATAAAATTAATCTTAATTTGCCTGAAAATTCCAGGAGGAATAATTTTGGATTCCAAGCTGTTTTAATATGATGAAAGCTTTTCAACACTTTCTATTGGTCATACCTTCTTTGCCTGGTCAAAGTTGGTCTAGTGCTTTATAAAGCAGGATAAAACTAGTTAAGCTTGTATAGCAAGCAGGTGGCTAAACTGATCGTCAAGGTGACCTTATCCATACTGTATGTTGGTCTGCTGATAGCCCAGTTGAATATGTTGACAACAGAGCATAATGCAGGTGAGTTGCCAACTAAACCTGCTCTCGATGAACCTCTTGAGATTACATTGACTAGTCCTTTCACCTTTTTTCCCCAAGTCTGACCAACAGTTAAAAGTTGGCAAGGAGCGGCTCATAGGTGCTAAAAAGGTTGACTCTTCTTTAGCCAAGTGTAGTGTGGTAGTGTTGCCACTTTTCAATGGGAGGATGCTGTTCTTTTGTGGAAGTGGTTTCCCTCTAATGACAGTGAATGGAATATTGTCCACCAGATTGTTATCCCTTCTGGTTTTCGTTCACAAATCCTGAGTTCAGCCCACAGCAATATACTTGCAGGGCATTAACAAAATTCACAACCGTATATTAAGAGATTTCTTCTGGCCTGGTTTGAAAAGTGATGTTGTCAGGTACTGCCACTCATGTTGTGCATGTCAACTGTTTGAGAGCCAAATCAAGTTATTCCCCCAGCTCAGCTCCATCCAATTCCAGTGATGGGAGAACCTTTTGAGAGGCTCATTCATGATTGTGTTGGTCCATTACCAGAGTCAGAATCTGGTCCCCAGTACCTCCTGACCTTAAAGCAATTCTTACCCTTCTGGCATGTGGCACAGCACTTAGTAAAAATTTGAACATGCACAACTCCCCTCCTCCAAAGTCCCACCCTCTTACTCCTGCCTGACCTCTGAGGCTCCCCTCCTCCCCTGACGCGTGCGGTGAGAAAGTGAGCAGCGCGAATGAAGCTGCTTTCACACCGGACGCGAAACAAATTTTTAGCACGACAGATTACTTTCAAAGTAAATGCAAAGACGCGAATCTCGTGCGTATTCACGTCTTTGCATTGACTTTGAATGTAATCTGTCGTATGAAAAATTCGTTTCGCGTCCGGTGTGAAAGCATCTTGAAACGGGGCAATGGAGTCAGATTCAGAGGCACCGGTTGGTGAAAAGGAACCAACAGTAATTGCATAATATTCAATTCTATATGTGGTATAAAATAAAATGCCCTCGTAACGTTTGACGAACTACCATTAACTTATTATAGCCTTTCAGCGCCCGTTCGTTTACAGTCAGATATGTCGTTTTTCGGCAGAATTCATTCATATTTTCTTGCAAAACTGCGGTCATAGCGTCTTACCTCACCAGAATTGTCCGGGTAACGTTAGTAATTAGATTGGGAGCAGTTGTAGCTGTTTTATTTGAAGGCTAGGACCTATTTTGTCTCTACCGCTCTGCTGCTTTTCCAGAGAGGCGCGTGACTCGCAAGCGGTGACAGCGGTAGGCAACTGGAAGGGACGCGGCGACGGATGACAGACAGGAAGCTCGGCAAATCATTTAATTCGGACTGAAGAAAATGATTGGTCAGACTTTTATCAGAAATATATGAGAATTGAATATTGACGAGTTTCAACACCTGGTGGATTTCTTTTACACATTAGTGAGCCATACGCTTATTAGGAGCATTTTAAGATTACAAAAGAAAAGTGTAAAAATGCCAGAAAGGTAAGAACTGCTTTAATGTGTACTGTTTATCTCGCCTGGAGACACTTGTTTATATTTGTTTTTGTATTGTTTGTACACTGCCAGTCAGGGGTGGCAGTAATTTTGGAGCCCACTGTAACCTCTCCATCGTGCCTGGGAGGTACCCAAAGAAGCAATGACTGCTTCTCGATCAAAATGAAGCCCAACTTTGATAAGAAAGCTGTGAAACAAAGTTTTTAACCAGGAGATTCTGTGCTGGCTTTTCTTACTCACTCCTATTCAGCTCTGTGCTCAAAGTTTGCAGGCCTGTGGATTATTGAGAAGCAAGTGAGTGAAACAGATTGTCATTTGTACCCCCGAAAGGAGACGAAAGACTCGTGTGTGCTATATGAGCTCGCTGAAGCCTTATGTGTCAAGTCCTTTTCAGAGGTGTCTCCTGTAGCTTTAGCATCAGTGTCGCCTGTTTGTTCCTCTCATGACGATGATTTGCTGCTGCAAGCTGCTTTTGCTCTGTGAGCTCAGCTGCAGAACTCAAGCGCTGAGTGATCCGGAGGCTCATCTGTCCTGTATATCTGAAACTAAGAGAGATGACATAGTTAAACTGATTGAGCATCACCGTTAAACTATTTTCAGATGTTCCCTCCCAAACCACCATCCTGCAACATGACATTGATATTGGTGATTGTCCCCTAATTAAGCAGCATGGCTATTGAGTGAACCCCACAAAAAGAGCTCAGATGCAGCAGAAGGTTGAGTGTTTACAGCAACATGGCTTTGCTGTGCTTCGTTCCAGCTCCTGCAGCTCTCCATGGCTGTTAGTCCCAAAGTCAGATGGAACCCTGCGTCTCTGTACAGAGTTTAGGAAAGTTAACAGTGAAACATTGAAAGATTCTTTCCCTCTTCCTCCTGTGGAAGACTGTATTGTCCAGGTCAAAGCTGCACATTTTGTCACACAGTTAGACTTACTCAAGGGCTGCTGGCAAATGCCCTTAACAACTTATGCCTTGGAAATGTCTTCCTTTATCACCCCAAATAACCACATGCAGTACAAAGTCACGGCATTTGGCATGTGCAATGCACCTGCCACTCTTCAACGTCTTATGCAGAGGGTTTTGTCCCAAGTCGCGAAACTGTGACGCACAGCTTGTTTATGTGGTTGTTTATTTATCTGACTGGCCATCTTGTGTAGAAATATTATGAACTGTATTCCAGTGTCTGAGAAAAGCTAATTTGACCTTGAACCGAGTCAAATGTAAGTTTGCCAAAGCTACCATCACCTAATTTGGCAAGCAGGATTGGTCCGGGTCAGGTTCGCCAGTAGGGGCTAGATAACAGCTATGGGTCAGTTTTCTGTTCTCACTACAAAACCAGAACTGTGTCAATTTGTTGAGCTAGCTGGTTATTAAAGAGGGTTCTGCAGTAACTTTGCTTCTATTGTGTCCCCTTTAACAGACCTCCTCAGCTCCACAAGGAGTTCAGTTTGGTGTGCAAAATCTTCACAGACTATTAGAACTGTAAGGGTTCTTCTCTGTAGCTCTCCAGTGCTGTCAGCTCCAAACTTTGAGGTGCCATTCAAGTTGGAGGTGGACGCAACTGGTACTGGAGCTGGTGCTGTTTCTCTGGAGGATTCAGTATGCATCTGTCAGCCACTGTGCTACTTTTCTCGGAAGATCTTTCCAGCTCAACTTAAATATCGCACCATCGAGAAAGTAGCCATGCTCTCGGCCTTCCAGCATTTTGAAGCATATGTAGGCTCCACTCCACAGCCAGTAATTGTTTTACCAATCAAACTGATCTTGTTTTTCTGAATCGAATGTATAACAGTAACCAACGCCTTGTGCGTTGGGCCCTCATGGCTTAAAACTTTAACCTTGAGATCTGTTACAAGACAGGGTGTGATAGCGTTGTGGCAGATGCCCTCCCCCATGTACAGTAGGACAACACGCTTCCTGAATTCACGGCATGATCACCCTGTGTTTCTGAGTTCTAGGTGCAGCTCCCTCATGAGTGATGCAGGGCATCTGTATGAACGCGTGGCCTCGAGCTAAATGGGAGTCCCCTTTGCACCGCCTACTCTCTCACCTCCTGGATCCAGACCCTGTTTGCTGCCTTATCTTTTTTTTCTTTTTTCTTAATAAACATACTACGTTTTGCACCTGACTTGGTGTCATATCTCTATCATGTTACATGTTCCAAACTGGTCGTAACACAGGTTCTCCTGCTTTGGCTTATTTAAGTTGTGGGGTTTTCAGTAAAATCATGAACACGGAGAAAGTAGCCTGCAGCATAGCTGATACAAGAGCAATCTGAGATTGCAAACTTCCACCAAGGCTGAACAATCCGCCATTTGTCAAGAACCCAGCAAGTTTCCATTTTATAGTTTTTGTCTTTTTATGTAGCTGGAATTTACATCATCTCAGCAGTAATTTAGTTGTGGTTGAAATTGTCTGCCTCAATTAGTTACTTTCCTATTGAAAATTATGTGTACGCACCCCAATTTTACATAAGATGAGTCCTTAAATATAGAAAGATATCCTGATCCAGATAAGTTTGTGATATTTTCTTGACATCATTGAAATAATGTCCCCCAACTTTTCTCATTCCAAATTGTTATGTATTTGCAAAGATGTAGTCTTGCAGTGGTGTAAATTCATTGAAAAAAGTATCATGGATCCAGATCTGGATCAAAATCACTCCTAAAATCCAATCACCTCTAAGTTTGGCTCAGATCCACCTCCAGTAAAATTCTCATACGAATCAGTCTATTCCTATAAGCAAAATAACTAATCAACAAACAAACATACGTTTGTACAAAAGAAATGTTGTTCATATAGAATGATGACTTGCTGAAATTCCATTCACTTACGTCAGAGTGACGTCATTGCGACCAGTAAATGCTAGGACCGCATTGACTCGATGAACAGAATGGGGTTGGTTTGAAGTCTCTAGCTTGAATAGAAGCAAAGTTATCGACCAAAGTGTGTTCTTGACCTTTTTTATGACCTTGATCTTGGCCTTGATGATAGGATCACACCGAAGAGTAGGCTTCTAGCCGAGACACTTTCGGACTTGGTGACATTACAATGAAGATGATCGCTGCAAGATAAAAGGCATTTAAGAATGTGACTAACAGATTAACAAACAAACAACCATACTAGCTGAACCGACTAACATACTTACCAAAAAAAATTTCAGCAAGTAACGAACAAACTTACAAACAGGACTAATTACTTAACGTCCTTGTTAGAAGTAACAAGAAACATCTTTACCCCATGTCCCAAAGGCTTTTCATTTTTGGGCCTGGCATGTGAGAGCCTTTGTCTCCTCTGACTGACAGACACCTGTCAGCTTATACTGGATCCCAACAAAACAAATAAATACCTCTGTCTGTCTGTGGGGAATAGAGAGGTGGTCCATATGGGAGAGATCCAGTATTATCCTGATCATCTGGAGAGGTCTGATTTCTGGCCCCAGGAGCTCTGCAGAGAGGGTCTGTCTGGATGCTGTTGCAGGGAAGTGTAGAGCAGTGAGGATGAAGAGGCTGAGTGCAGTGAGGATAGTTTGGTTTCTATAGCAGTGTCATATAAAGACATCAGCAGGAGAGGGGAGGATGATGACTGTGCTCTGGGTTATAATGACAAGTGCTGGAGTTTGGACTGCTCTCTTACCAGTTACTCTTTCCATCACAATAATGAGGAAACTGAAATCCCTGTTCCCTCCTCCTCCAGAATAGGAATGTACCTGGATCACAGGACAGGAACTCTGTCCTTCTACAGCGTCTCTCACACAATGACCCTCCTGCACAGAGTCCAGACCACATTCACTCAGGCCCTCTGTCCTGGGTTTGCATTTTATGCTGGATTATCTGTAAAGCTGTGATCTGGGTTCAGGCAGAGAGAGAAGGGAAAATCAGCTATTATTTCAAATATGACAAGCAAACAGTAAGCATGCTATCCGTGCTACTGATGCGCTTCCCCTCTGATTTCTACTGGAGGGGGACAGTTAATGACTAAAGATGGTTGTAGTTTAGACAAGACTTCAATGGAAGAACAGTTCACAGAATTTCAAATTGGTTACTTGGCTAACTTTCCATGTCATTAATCCTGAAAAAAGATAAAATTATTATTATTTTTTAAATTGATATTTGGTTGGTGAAGGTTATAGGCTACTCATTTCTGCAGTCCCAGTGTGATTTCACTTGACTGTGTACACAGGATTTGTGCATGGGTCATTCCATATGAACTCAACCAAAGTACAAGAATCTTCCACGATTCCACCGATTCAGATTTGGCTCAAATTTATTTTGGGAGTACCTCCATGCCATCTTTTTGCCCTCATGAATCGCAAACATTAATTTATAGGGATTTTGGAGATGAATATTTTTGGAACAAATCATAGGTATGGGCTGAAAATATCTAATTTGGGTCCAGGCTTTCAGAATCTCTTGTCCAAATTTATCTATCTCTTTTCAATTTCAAGATATTGGCCTCTCAAATATGAAACGTTTTATAGGCAGAAATCAATAATTCAGTTTTCAAGGGCCCCCATGAGGCCAGGATCCCTTACAGAAGCTAAATTGTGCTGGATTCCTTCTATTTAAGGAAAGGTCTGTCTGTTCAAAAAGGAAGATTGACTGCACCTAAGGCATAATAGTGGAGTTAAGAGACCCTGAAAAGGGTCCCAACTTTAAAAAAAAGTCACTTTTTTGCCAATTTTGGACTGGCAAATTCACCATGTGGGCAGTTTACCATGGTGATGAAACTTGTTCTACATAAATGTATATATCTTGGTTTTCTTATCTCCTTCACTATTTAATAATGTTACCAAATATAGGCGTTTTGGGGTAAAAAACACCCATTATTATCCCTTTTGTTCTGAAACTAGAAGTTTTAAATAGACAGTGTCTACTCATAAATTCAAGTTACATCATTTCTTAAGATTATCCAAGATCTGACATGATTAGCATCTGACATGATAAAGTCACTGATTGGACACCAGAGACCAGCAAACACCGATTGGTTGGGATGCTGCGCTGACATGTGATTAGTTAGGGTTATGGTGCAATGAGAAGATTAGTGTGAACTGGAGGTGTGGAAACCTTGAAGATCTGGAGAAAGTGCATACCCAGGCAGCGTTTGAATGGTCTTTTTAGCTTAGAAAAGTTCCTTATGCCAAGAAAGTGACCCGAAAGTATTTATGCTGCAGCCATGATAAGTGCGTTTGAATTCTCTACATGTAAAGGAAAAGTGCTTTAATACTTCCTAACTTATCACCTTTAGCATTGGTACATTGAACCATCCTTTTGAAAAAGAAAGGAGATAACGCTGCCCCACAATACCATGTGGCAGCAATATTTAGAGCGGTAACCGCCCGTCCGGGCATCGCAAAAACAAATGAACATGATGGGCAAGAGACGCATGATCACGTTGCCTTGTATAAGTGCCATTCTTTTATTAGCACGGTTACCTTTCTAGGCGGCAATTAATTCCCCTTTTCACCTTTCCTTTACCTCAAGTTGTTTTCTATCGGGATTAAAGAAAAGTGGTTAGGAATTAGACAAAAGGATGTAATTTTTTGACAATTCAAATGTAGCCCCAGTCTTTACCTCGAGATGACGCCTTAGAATCCTTTAGTAAACCCACCCTGCACAGCTCGCCAAACCATCGCAGGGGGCAAACCATTCACACGCCATTCACTCACACACTCACACCTAAGGGCAATTTATTGTCTCCAATTAGCCTGATGTGCATGTCATATCTGAAATTCCATAACTAGTTACAATTATTTCAGATATCCACAATTCCCATTGTAAATAATGAGAACTGAATTTCAAATATCTAAAAAGGAATTTCCACCAGTCAAAAATGCATGGCGAGCTGTTTTAACATTTAATTAGTTCATATCCGAATTTAATCGGTCATTGGGGCTGCATCTCCGAAACTAATACGGTAATTAGGGCTTCATATCCAAAATTAATGTTATTTAGGGCTACATATCCAAAACTAATATGGTAATTTGGGTGATGTCTTATGGTGACTTAGATCACAAGACAATGAGGGCAACAAGGACAAGAAAAAATGAAGCAGGAAGAAAATTCTAATACTGAGACGGCAGTTTCAGCATTCAACAGAATTTTTAACACGGTAAAATGAGCCAGACAGGAGTTATTGCAGACTGGTAACAATGACATTCAGAGGGAACTGCACCCCATTGATGCCACAATTGTCAATTTGAAGTCTCATTGCAAGTGCAGAATCATTTGCCTGATCCCCAAGAGGTTGCCTTTGAATTTATTTGTTTTCTCTGCAGGAAGTTGGTCAGCGATTCGCTCTAAGTTGACAATAAAGGTGTCACTGCCAATAAGGTCCCTCTGACTGCATACACCTTGTGTATATGCCCGTTCAATAGCCAGACATTTTTCGTTGGATTACTATAATCACTCACACCGCCATGTTGAACTTCTTCCATTCCAAAACAAATGCACGGCGCCAGTATTGCCAAGTAACAGCAAAAAGAGCGTGTTTCATAAAGCATTAGCATTGTTGAATATTCATAAGGTAGGCATAGCCCATTTATATACAATGTTTGTATCAACCAATGGCTTTGCTGTATTTGAATTGTATGATGCCCACATATCCGAAGTGGATTTCGGATGTGTGGAACATATCAGAAACAAATTTTCAACATGTGGAAATTCAATCCTTTTTCAACATGTGGAAATTCAGTTGTTGATATTGGCAGTGCTTATGCTTGCTCATCAAAAAGGAATTACTCATATCTATAATGAATTAAAGATATGAGCAAATCAGTCTTGACTAGTCAAAATGCCATTTCTAAATGTAAGAAAATATTTGTTTCATGTCAAAATTATTTTGCAGATATCTTAAATGAGCATTGTAACTGGTCAAAATTACATTTTGACATGTCAAAACGTAATTTCTATGAGTGAAAACTAAATTCCAACAAGACAGCTTGACTGATTAAATGTTAAACGGTTGCCATACTGCTCAACACCACAGGTTCCATGTAGCTCCGTAGCTAGACAGCTGGCTACTGTAGACGTCAAATTATGCTGGCTGGCCAGGAATAATTTAGGAATTACCTTTATTAGTGTCGCAGATGAGCAGATTAAAATTTAGTTAAATCTTTGAAGCTGCATCGTACTTTATTAATATGCTATAAGACACCACATCGCAGGGTTCTGTACAATCCAATAAGACTCTAAGTTGCTTGGTTTACCCAATGGCTTAAAATACAATCCCTTTGAACAAAATGGTCAGTAATGAAACAACTGTTTACATAAAAAAGAGTTAGAAATTGAAATTAAGTTCAAAGTGGGGAAAGTGTCGACTTGTCCCTTTAAATTCATAAATCCTCATCTCCTCACATGTGGAATCTGCAAGAGCACAGCAGCCTCTACTAAAGCAAGGTTGATTTCTGGGAACAAAATTGTCTTTTGCAGTAGTCCCAAGTGTCAGCAAGATACAGTACGTTTTGAGATGAAATATGTTAAATACAAACAGAGAAATCTGTGCATATTTACTTGTGACAAAAAGATATCACATTTGTCTGGTTAGGTCTGCCAGAGGCATCATTTTTTTTCTCGATTTTGACAAAGGGAATAAACCCTGGGAGATATATAACCTTATTTCATTTTCTCTTTTCAGATCTTACTGGCTGAAGTACAGAGATCAAACATAGTTCTGCGCAGCCTGGCTTCAGTCCAACACCACACCTCCAGCAGCTGAGGGCAGAGCCAGGTAGTGACTCCAGTGAAACAAAAATAAACTCCGTCTTTGTCCGTGTGAACAGCGAAATGGCTGAAGCTAGTATTTCAGTGGATCAGGAAGGGTTTATTTGTCCGATCTGTCTGGATCTACTGAAGGATCCAGTAACCATTCACTGTGGACACAATTTCTGTATGGGCTGTATTAAGGACTGCTGGGATCAGGATGATCATACTGGTGTCTACAGCTGTCCCCAGTGCAGACAGACCTTCACCCCAAGGCCTGTTCTGGGTAAAAACACCATGCTGGCTGAATTGGTGGAGAAACTGAAGAAGACAGGACTCCAAGCTGCTCCTCCTGCTCCCTGTTATGCTGGACCTGGAGATGTGGTGTGTGATTTCTGTACTGGGAGAAAGTACAAAGCCGTCAAGTCCTGTCTGGTGTGTCTGGCCTCTTACTGTGAAACTCACCTCCAGCCTCATTATGAATCTGCTGCCTTTAAGAAGCACAAACTGGTCAAAGCCACTGGAAACCTGCAGGAGAGGATCTGCTCTCATCATGACAAACTGCTGGAGGTTTACTGTCGTACAGATCAGCAGTGTATCTGTTATCTGTGTACAGTGGACAAACACAGAGGCCATGTTACAATCTCAGCTGCAGCAGAAAGGACTGAGAAACAGGTAAGATCAGTCTGCACATAACTCTCATACATTTTTAAAACAATTACAGGATAATATTGATTTTTATATAGGGTAAAGTCACATAATTTGGGACACTTTTAATAAATTATAAAGAAAACTCTCACACTCTGAAGACTAGCTTCAATATTACTTTGAGAACATGTTATGGATCTCTGCTACATTTCAATACGTAGCCAAGTAAAATACATCAGAAGCTTGACCCTCAACCACATAAAGAACTCTTCAGTGACATTTTTATGTAAAATGGAATATTTGAATATTCCCTCTCCAACTATACCTCAATCCCATGCCTAGACTTGTGTGTGTGTGAGTGTGTGTCTGGATGTGATAGAGATGCAGAGATGGAGAGCTATATTGCACAAACCCATGCATTGTGTGCATGTGTGTGTGATAGGGACAGACAGATGGGTGCATTTGCTTGCATGGTTGGAGCAATGGTGGCTAATTCTAGGTTTTTGTGGCTGACATGGACTGTCTGCATCATCTTCAATATTTTATGTGACAGAAATGCTAATCATGTAATATGGCAGTGTGGCACAGAATAGCATAGTTATTCTTGAATTTATGGCATCTTGTAGCCCAGAAACATGCAGGTTTCACTCCAGAGAAGTGTCCCATTTTAGTGGAATTTTTTTGTCCCATTTCACATTATGCATTCAGGGAAAATGGGACAGTTACTGAAAGCCCTTTCCCATAAAAAAAAGTGTACTTTGAAAATATTGTAATCATAAGACAAATGGTTAATAAAATCCATCATTTTACAAGCCTTAAGAGTTATACCTGCATTTTTTTATTCGTAAATCTGTAATTCAAAATCAATCAGAGCTGCATTGAACCTTCTATCTCTATTCTCACCCCTCCCTGAATGGGAATCAACATAAACTAGAGCAACCTGTTCACTCACATGCTTAGATATTAATCCAGTACACGTCACCTACTGTACACCAAATATGTCAAAGGATTTAATTCAGAAAATTAAAACATTCTTCAACAAAGCTGTATGATTTCATTTTTACTATATAAGGGTTATTAAAGAAAAAGTTTTATCTACAGAAGCAGCTGGGGGCGACACAGAGTAAATTCCAGCAGAGAATCCAGGAGAGACAGAAGGAGCTGCAGGATCTGAGACAGGCTGTGCAGTCATTCAAGGTGGGTACTGACCAGAGGAGAAGACAACAGCTGGATGCTGGAGGAGCCATTTCAGGGCTCAGTCAGGGCTCTCCTCCAGTCAGCCAGTGAGGAGCCCAGTGTTGGGCCACTTTCCAGCCCTGTGGGGCTCAATCCCACTGAGCCACACTGTGGGGAACAGGCTGTGTGGGGTCCCAGTAAGAGCTGAGTGAAAGGTCTAGTTAAAATGTACAGCCCTCCTCTCTCTGTGTCTCCTAACAGCGCTCTGCACAGGCAGCAGTGGAGGACAGTGAGAGGATCTTTACTGAGCTGATCCGCTCCATTGAGAGAAGGCGCTCTGAGGTGAAAGAGCTGATCAGTGATCAGGAGAAGGCTGAAGTGAGTCGGATTGAAGGACTCCTGGAGCGACTGGAGCAGGAGATTGCTGAGCTGAAGAGGAGAGACGCTGAGCTGGAGCAGCTTTCACACACAGAGGATCACATCCATTTCCTCCAGGTAACATCACTGCCTCTCTGACAGTTTATACTGAGCACAATGTGCTTCTGTACATGTTGATTCATGTTTGTCATTTACAATCTGCTCCTGGTATCTGCATAGGAATCTGTTTTTAGTCTGTTCTCTCTATCTCTCCATCTGTCTGCAGAGCTGTCAGTCTCTCTGTGCCCCTCCTGGAGCTGGAGACTTACCCAGCATCACTGTCAGGCCGCACCACTCTTTTGAGGCTGTGAGGAAATCTGTCTCTGAACTGAAAGAGAGACTGGAGGATGTTTTCAAATCAGAACTGATCAAAGTTTCTGGAAAAGGTTGGTGAACAAACCCTGCAGCAGAAAGTGTGTTTAGCCACTGCACACAACACACTGGAGAGGTGCTCTGCCTAAGATTCACTTTTACATCATGAAAGGCACTTTCACAGGGTGTATAATATTAAGGAGAGGGATGAGTGACATTTCAGTCTGTGTCACAGGTTATACAGTATATCACACAGTGTGGAGTAACATTACAAACTCTCACGAGCTCCAAATAACCCAAAATGTGAGGTGTTCTGTGTATGAAGGAGATGAGGCCTCCAAAGCCGCTGGTATATTAGGGGGGTCCCCACTATTGATACCCCCTCCCTTTACATCTGTCTCCTGGAGGGGTGTGACATTTCTGAGATAAAACAGCACAGGTTGGATAAACTCCTCTCTGTTATTCAGTGATAATGATACTATTTTATGTTTTTTTTCTTCTTTAAATGTTACCCTCATGTTTCATCTCATCTTTGCTCAGGTTAGAGACAGCAGCTGAGACTGACTCTCATACTGTATTCTGATTGAGATCAGTTTTCATTTTACCTGCAAACTTTTTCAGTGAAATTCGCATTCAGTGTCATTTCTCTAGAAATTTACAAAAAAAAAAAACATTATAATCCGCTCAACTGTGTGGCAACCTCTCCGTCTCTTCCTCACTGTTCCAGCGCATTCTACGAGCAAGCACGGTGTCGAGATAGTCTCAGAGCGAGTGGTTTCTATCTCATACTACTTTTCTTTGCGTATGTGTTTTAGCTTATAATTTATTTGCTGTAGTATAAGCGTGTGTTCTGGTGTGTTGTTAGTCGGTAATTTGGTTTAGTTGTGGGTTTGCCGGCGAGTTTTAATCGGCTTGGCTGTCGGCTAGGCTAACGGTGTAGTAACCGGCTGGCTGACAGCAACATGCCTGCGGTGGGTCGTGGGGCTCATTTTGAGAGGCTGATTCGCCGACATGCAGTAAAGCTGGTGCCGACAGTCAGTTGTTGGGTAGAGGACGCTGGGTTAGCGGTAGGAAAGGTGGTGAGTTATAACCATGGACTGAATATTAACTGTTAAATCTGCCTCTCGAATGTACGGTGCTGCCGTAATTTTGTTTCGATAACACTTATAAAGTAGGGGAAGTCGTGGCAAGGGGAGTTTATTCATGACACTTATGCTCTTGTTCTATGTCATGCCTCCTGACCGCCAGAGGCGGCACAGCCTGTGAATGATACCCTTCGCGTAGCGCGGATCGAGTCCTTATACCAACAAAGTCATGTATGACGTACCTCATGCTATAAAAAGCCCTCTAGCACGTCATACGTCCTCTTATTCTTCTTCGCGTGATTCGAGTTAGCACTGGATTCCAGTTTTATCCATAAGTATTGAAACTTCTGCGAGAGAGTGATTGCATTGAGAGAATTCACGGTGGTTTTCCCCGTGCTGCTCTGAGTCGCAATCAGGGAGTATACGGTGGTTCTGCCCGCGTTCACCTCTGCAGACGTTCGCAAGCACAGGAGATAGTGCGTGCGGTGGTTCACCCCATGTTCACCTCCCCCAACACGCACGCATCAAACTACACGGTGGCCCTCTCCGTGTCTTGCCCTATCGCCAATAAAGTGTTTTTACACTGAATTACAGCGTCTCCACTGCGATAATCCCCCAGTGATTCCAACTGGTATTCCCTCTCTCCACTACTCTCTCTCTCCTCAAATGCATTCCGCTATGCTATGTGGCAATTATAGCGGTGCATTACGTCACCGAGTGGTAGCTGATTTTTGATATATATTGTTTTATTGTGTATTGCTATTTAGTGTGTCGGTGTCTTGCGTTAGCTAGTTTGAGTTCATGCTGCAATGGATTCTCCCTGCTGCAAAGGTTGCCTAGCACCACTTGATGTTGAGGATAGCCATTTGGAATGCCCATCCTGCCTTGGCTTAGAGCACCTCCGGGCTGCGTTGTCAGATCCCTGCCCGAACTGCGCAATTATACCTTTAGCAGTATGTGGGCGCAGACTCATTAGCTTGCTGTACAGAGTGACGCCATGCTCTCGCTGTCGGCAGAGACTTCAGCCTCCAGCAAACCCTCAAAGCGCCCAGGTAACGTTCCTGAAACGGGGCAACCTCCTAAAAAGAAAGTGAAAAAAGCACTTTAAATAAGAGCTCTAAGAGTGGATGACCTCTCCACTGCAGTCACACGCATTGAATCCTTGCTGCTTCAATTTCAGCCTCGCAAGGCGCCGCTCCAGTCTAGCTTGCCACCAGCAAGAGGCACTGTTGCCACCCAGGTCATCCCCCAGGCAAAATGATGATGCACTCTCTTTAGCGGCTACTGACTCCCTATTTAACTCTGCTGGAGATGATGAGTCTTACCACTGCTTTTACAACACAAGTTCACTTGTCATGCAAATAAAGCTCATTTGAATTTGAATTTGAGTCTAATGCACCGCCCGAAGCAGTACGCTCACGGGTGCGTTGCCCCAGTAAGGCTTGTAGTTGCACTAATGATCACCTTGTTTGGGTCTATAACCATGCTGCACGCATTGGCCGCATTGATAACCCTGTCTCCTACCTTATTCAGTCTTCTAGCTCTGACCCGGTTGAGGCTACTCTCCACGGCATTGGCTTCAGGACCCAGGAACTCGGTCGTCTTATGGCAGTATTGGCGCGTGCCCGCCGCCAGGTCTGGCTCTCCCAAACCTCACTGCCAGATGCATGCAGAGCTACCCTGCGGGAGCTTCCCTTTGTACCTGGCCAGCTGTTCGGACCCGCTGCAAAAGCCGCACTAGAACGCTGTGCTCTCGTGTCCGAATCGCGGAGACAGCAGGTGGGCATATCCCAAACAGCACGTTTGCGGGTACCTCAATGTTTACCGATGTGTCATGAATGCCAACTGCAACAGAGCTCTGCACTCCCTGCTAACAGGGCTCCTAGACCTGCCGCCAGGGACGCAGTGGCCCTTCGGCATCAGCCATACCCAGGGCTCCGCCCCCCCTACACTAGCGCCGGCGCAAAACCCAACCGCCCCCCGCCGGCGCAAAACCCAACCAAGTTGTAGAACTTGGGTTGACCATAAACCTGCAAAAGGAGAGAGGAAAGAGCTCACTCATTCAAGCCAGCCGATTCAGTTCATAGGCATGACCCTAAATTCAAAATGCTGCACAAACATAATGGCTGCCCTAAAACCATTCCTGTGGCCCGCGTGGCAGATATTGTGTCTCTGGTGTCTCAGATTCACCTGGGGTGCAGAGTGCACTTCAGACTGCTACTACGCCTCCAGGGCATGCTTACGGCAGCATCCCAGATTCTCCCATTGGGCCTGCTAGAGTTGCGGCCTCTACAGATGTGGCTAAACAGGCTTGGCCTCGATGCTGTTCATCACAGGAATACTCTTGTCCTTGTCACTCAGGAGGGCATGGCCACTCTCCACCGGTGGCGACAGCAGCCATTCCTGTCTTCAGGGGTGCAACTAGGTGCAGCACCCGCATGCAGGGAGGTAGTTATAACAGATGCCTGCCTCACAGGTTGGGGTGCAGTATGGCAACACAGGGCGGTCTGTGGTTCATGGAACCAGCACTGAATGAAGGAACACATAAACCTCTTGGAGGCTCAGAGCCGTACACTTAGTTCTCCAACACTTCTTGCCCTTTCTGCAGGGCCGGCATATGCTAATTCGCTCAGACAACATGACTGCAGTGTACAACATCAAACACCAAGGCGGTACTCGCTCCCCCGGCTTACTGCCTGGCACGCGGCCTGTTGAAATGGGCATTTCCCAGACTGGCATCACTCAAAGCAGTTCACCTGCCTGGGACGCTGAACTCGGTTGCGGACTTGTTGTCCAGGCAACGCCTCGACCCAGGAGAATAGCAGTTGAACCCATTGATTGCACAGCAGATTTGGGCTTCCTATGGCACGGCTTCAGCGGACCTATTTGCCAGCAAAAAGTACATACACTGCCGCATGTGGTTCTCTCGCTCCCAGGGAAACAAAGCACTGGGCCTGGATGCCCTGGCACACGACTGGCCGAACTGTCTGCTTTATGCCTTTCCTCCAATTTCACTTCTGCTGGAAGTGTAACTATGAATCCGCCAGTTCAATCATCGGGTTCTGTTAGTGGCACCACGGTGACCGGCGAGACCGTGGTTTGCACTACTTCACTCACTGCTGCAGGGACCACAGTGGCAGTTGCCTCAGAGGACAGATCTGCTGTCTCAGATGGAAGGCAAAGTTTGGCACCCCTGCCTGGAACGTCTCCAGCTGCGGTTGTGGCCGCTGGGACCAGTGAGTTCTTAGCTGACTGCCATCCCACAGTCATCAATACAATCGAAACGCGAGAGCGCCTTCAACTAGGCAACTTTACGCTAACCGATGGAAATTATTTGCAAACTGGTGTGATACATCAGGGGTCTCACCGACCTCCTGCCCACTACCTTTGATTTTACATTTTTTTACAGAGATTCCTTCATAAGGGAAATCCTCCTCCACTGTGGCTGCCATATCAGCAAAACATGTCAAAGTGGAAGGTTCAACCATTGGTTGGTACAGTCTCATCCGCAGTTTTCTTAAAGGCGCTCAGTGTCCCCAACCATACAGAGCCCCCCGCAGTCCTCAGTGGGACCTTCACCTAGTTCTGTACTCCTTGTGTCATGCTCCTTTTGAGCTGTTAGCTCAAGCAGAACTAAAGTGGCAATCCCTTAAATCAGCCTTCCTGCTAGCAATAGTCTCGGCGAGCGAGTGAACTGCACGCTCTCTCAGTCAGCCCTGACTGTCTGACATGGAAACCGGGCTATTCAGGCATAACACTGTGGCCGAACCCATCTTTCCTGCCGAAAAGTTCTGTCCCCATCCTTCATCAATCAATCTATTGAGATTACAGCGTATGAGGATGTCAGTGATGGGTACCACTCCCTTCTGTGCCCCTGTGCGAGCACTAAAACATTATGTCAAGAAAACAAACTACAAGACAGTCTGACCAACTGTTTGTATGCTATGGGGGACACAACACCGGTGCACCTCTGTCTAAACAGCGCCTTTCACACTGGGTCCGTGAGGTAATATCTCTTGCATATAAAGCAGCAGGTTCCCTGCCCCCAGGCGTTGTTGCTTGTCATGACACTAGGAGACTGTCTGCATCTTGGGCTGCTCTATGAGGAACCCCACTATCTGGGATCTGTGCGGCAGCGACTTGGTCCAGTTCCTCTACATTTTCCAGATTTTATTGGGTTAATGTAACCTCATCTGGCTCAGGCTTAAGCTCTGCTATACTACCAAGCCCACATCAGCAATAATGAGGCGTGCTCGTCATCCTGACTTTGCTGGTATAAGTCATTCACAGGCTGTGCTGCCTCTGGCGGTCAGGAGGCATGAAATAGAACGCTAGTTACGAATGTAACTGTGGTTCTATGAATGCCGAATGACCGCCAGAGCTACTAGTCACTCGGACATCGCAGGTTATTCCGCGAGAAGTTTTCCTAGGACGTATGACGTGCTAGAGGGCTTTTTATAGCATGAGGTACGTCATACATGACTTTGTTGGTATAAGGACTCAATCCGCGCTACGCGAAGGGTATCATTCACAGGCTGTGCCGCCTCTGGCGGTCATTCGGCATTCATAGAACCACAGTTACATTCGTAACTAGCGTTCTTCCGTTGGTGAACCCAGCTTGAAGGAGTTTGATATCTTACGTTAGACGGTGGTTAGTTATGAGCACTTTGTCACTCCTGTTAAAAGGGTTTCTCTGGGTGTAAAATCATTGTTGTTGAAACGCGTTGAGTCACTGGCGTCAGGTTTTTACAGTGTTGAAAGATAGTAATGAGGAGTTAATTTGGCTTTCAACTTTGGATGGTTTTAACCACTTGTCTTTCGCCTCGTCGGAATGAAATGTTTGGGTGCGGTGTAGAAGGGCATTTAATTCGTTCTTGTCCATGAAGAGCGTCTAATGAGCGGCCCGCCGCTGCGGAGGGAGCATCGCTGCCCTCTGAGGGGTCTGACCGAGCTCCAGTGATGCGGGATCAGTCAAGTCTAATCCTGCAGCTCCTGTGACAGTGAGCCAGGACAATAAAGCCTGGAGAAGGAACAGCAACAGGCTGGGAGAAAAGCGCAGCAGAAAGATCTGGAACAGAGGAATGATAACAGGCTGAGAATGATAGTAAAAATGAACAGAAAGAAGCGAGCAGTGAGAGAAGTAAAAAGCAGGTAAAACAGTAAATTGAATCAGGTTGAAGAAAAAGGGATAGATGTGAATGAGGTATTGTTGGAAGATGAGGATATGTCGAATGAAAAAATAATTAAATTGTCTGTAAAAAGGAAAAGCACAGATAGTGATGAAAATGTTTAAATACAGTTTTTTCTTTTATGGTTGTTCTTTGTTGTCTCACAGTACAATATTTTTACCTGCGTCGCCGAAGGCAGCAGGTCTAGGAATGGCTTTTTCACTTCCGGACCCGAACTCAAAAAAATCCTCGGAGGACAAAAATCTCTTGGGAGAGCACCAAACTCATCAAATAGAGCGGGTGAAATTTTGTCGTCCATTGTCCGTCCGGCCATCCGTCCATCCGAAGTAACGACGTTATTGAGATAACTCAAAAATAATTGGCCCAGGAAATTGTAATTTGGTATGATGATGTATCTTGATCCAAGGCAGGTCGCAAAAGAAAATGGGCATGCTGCGTCAAAATCCAAGATGGCCGCCGCCGTTTTTGCAAAAACAACATTATCAAGATAACGCGAAAAAGAAGTGTCCTAGGAAGTTCTAATTTGGTATGCTGATGTAACTTGACCTAAGGCAGTTCGCTATAGAAAATGGGCACGCTGCGTCAAAATCCAAGATGGCCACCGCCATTTTTGTAAAAACGACATGATCAAGATAATGCGAAAAATATGCGTTGTAGGGAGTTCTGATTTGGTATGCTGATGTAACTTGACCTAAGGCAGGTTGCTATTGAAAATGGCTGCGCTGCATCAAAATCCAAGATGGCCGCTGCCGCCGTTTTTGTAAAAATGACGTTATCGAGGTAACGCGAAAAATAAGTGTCGTAGGAAGTTCTGATTTGGTATGCTGATGTATCTTGACCTACGGCAGGTTGCTATTGAAAATGGCTGCGCTGCATCAAAATCCAAGATGGCCACCGCCATTTTTGTAAAAAAGACGTTATTGAGATTAACGCGAAAAATAAGTGTCGTAGGAAGTTCTGATTTGGTATGCTGATGTATCTTGACCAAAGATACTATTGAAAATGGGCGTGCTGCATTAAAATCCAAGATGGCCGCTGCAGTTTTTGTGAAAATGACATTATCGAGGTAACGCAAAAAATAAGTGTCGTAGGACGTTATAAATTGGTATGCTGATGTGTCTTCACCTAAGGCAGGTCGCTATTGAAAATGGGTGTGCTGCATCAAAATCCTAGATGGCCACCACCATGGATCTGCCGGAACAGTGTCCTCGCAATAACTCCAAAAATAAGTGGCCTAGGAACTTTTAATTTGGTATGGTGGTGCATCTTGACCTATTGCATGTTCTTATTGAAAATGATATTACAACATCAAAATCCAAGATGGCCACCAAACAACGTTATCGAGATAACTCACAAAATAAGTGGCTGACCCAAGGCAGGTCATTATTGAAGATGAGTGTGCTACGCCAAAATCCTTTCCAGTTTATCTTTTCCACATGGCTGCATCTATCTATCATCATCATCGTCGTCATCATCATCATAACAATTCACCATCACTCAATCAATGCAAATTTTATTCACTAAAGCATACTTCTACATAACACCCGCGCAGCAACGCAGGTTCAGTGACTTTGCACTTGTTTCCTCTGTATAGGTGACTTTAAAGAAGGCACTTTAAATGTAAACTAAGCTAGAAGCGAGCTGAAAAGAGCATCTTTTTTTCATGCTTTTAAACATAAAAAAACTAGATGTTGTTTTAGCTCAGGAAACACGTTGGCAATGACAATGAGAGAGACGAAAGAGTGGAGGGGAAATTTTTCTCAGTCACAAATCAAACAGGAGTGGAGGGGTTGGATTTTTTTTATATATGTCCTACCCTGTTTATGTGAAGTCGAGGAGGTGCTAGAAGGCTCTGTGTTAAAGGTGAGAGCTCAGTATGAAAATGTTAAACTATAGTTTTTACTCATGTGTAAACTCCAGATTAAGGAGAGGAAAGAAAGATTGTTTTAAACACATTATGTGACATCATTCATGGTTGTAGCTGTGATGTAGCTTGTCAGTGGCAGAGCTACAGGGGGGGCGATGACACGTCCCTTTTAGTCCTGGCTAGATCTCAATAATTTTCCTTTATCGCATCGCATACGGTGAGAAACCGTGTCTTCAGTTGCCAATTACGATAATTGGAAAAGACGTCAATAAAGGAAAATGATTGAGATCTAGCCAGGACTAAAAGGGACGTGTCTTTGCCCCCCCTGTAGCTCCGCTACTGTAGCTTGTGTTTCGCTGGTGATTTTAACTGCACTGAAAATGCCAAGCCAGACAAGAACCATTTGGAACTTCACCCTGCTTCATCCATTAGATGGAGACATTTGACTCAACCTCATGACTTTCTAAACATCTGGAGAAACTTTCATTTGACATATAGGTTGTATACTTGGAGCCGTTGTAAAGACACTGTTTTTTCTTTGGCCAGATTAGATCGTTTTCATTGTTTTAGCGATCAGCTCAGTTTTTTAAAAAGTTGTCAAATAAATCCAATGGGCTTCACTGACCATTATCTGATTTATTGCTCTGGTTTTATTCAAAATGTAAAACTGAGTGCAAATTGGTGTTTTAATACTGCATTATCTATCGGAGGACCAAGTTTTTAAAAATGCCTTTGAGTATTGGAAGTGGCTAGAGGTACGTACATCCATACCTGATAAATCTCAGTCCAAAGATACGTACATCTGTATCAGACCATTGTAAAGAATGTAGAACTGTCTCGAAACAACTTATTTTGGTTTAGGCACTAAAAATCGATACAAGTAGAGGTACTCTCAAGTTGGGTGTAATGGCACAAGATGAGTTTATAATGGAGGCTTATTTTTGCACAAATATTTGAGGTTTGACCTTTTCTTTGTACTTTCTGTTGGAACTTGGTCTTTAAAGACTTTTCAAAGATACGAAAAGTCCATGAGTGACTAAGAAAAAATAAAGACGAAGGTTAAGCAAAGAATAGGTTGATTTTCAAGGAAAAAAGTGAAAAATATTTTTCAAAACCCGGGGGGGAACACTATAGTAGGAAGTGAAGCTGTTTCTACTTCTGTTTGGCTACATTGGCAGCATAATCTAAGCTCTCTGTGTAACTGTGTTCTTTAATGTCAGCCTGTTTCAATGGCCTGGTTATGGTCTGGTCGCTTATTCTGTATTTTTTGAGAGTTTGTCTATTTTTCTTATGTTTGACTTCGATAGACATCCAACCAATTTATACACTCTTTTTTGATTAGTGTAGTTTTCTAGTTTATGGTGTTCTTAGGTCACCGGCCCTGAAGGCCGATTGGAAATTGTTGTGGTTTGGCGTCCGTTGTTCGTCGAACAAAACATTTCTTTTTTTTTTTTTTTTTTTTGCCTGGTTAATTTTACTGTAAATTTGCCATAACATACTTCTAGACCGTACCTCCAGAAGATTTTTTTAATTTTTAGCTTACTGGCCCTATGGGCCAATAGGCTATTGTCGTGTCTTAGGATTGAATTACAGACATATAGGAGGTCTTATAAATGTATGTGAACTTTCATTGAGTGGTCTTGACATTGACCTTCAATTAAACGAACTGCAAACTTCACATGAAATTTTCATAACTTTTAAATTCACTATTAGATTGGGGTAACCTATAGGACTCTTGGCCCTATTTATATCCCCGAAATATGAGTTTCGGGGATATCATGGTTTCGCCCCACCCGCCGCCGCCGCGTCTGCAGATTTTAGCTGTTAGCGCGATACCTCACAAAATACTTTGGCTTCTCATTTTTTGCATATGGGTAGATATGGTAGAGAGGATGAACTGATTAGATTTTGGGCAAGTATTCACTCCTAGGTTTGCCACCAGATGGCGCTATATATTGAAAAAATCAGTTTTTAACCATATCTCTGGACTTACACAGACCTCAAATTTGCCTCACATTGTAGGTCTAGAAAAGGAGAATCTAATAAGATAATAAGAATCTAATAAGAATCGGGCGCCGACAGCGTAGGCCTAGTTTTACAAATAGCCCTCTATGCTAGACCGAGTCAAAGGCTTTCTTGAACTCAGTAAAATTTGCCTAAAATCTTTAGGTGGAGATGTTTTTGATAAGAGTGTGTATGGTGTAAACATGTTCAATTGTTCAATATTTTTGGGAGGAAGCCAATGTAACACTATTTTGAATGAGAAAACCTTGTATTCTCCTATTGATGATGCTACAGAAGACATTACCTGGAGTACTTGTTACAGAAACTAATCTGTAATTGTTGGGATCCAGCTTTTCCCCATTTTTGAAGATAGAGGAGATCATGTCCTTGATCCAGACTGTGGGGAATGTTCCTGCCTTAAAGGGCATGTAAACCCTGTTTATCTGATTTTACCTCATGGATCAATCAAATGCTCTTCCAAAGTAATGTTGATGATAAATATTTTTGATAAAGAGCCACATTCTTATCAAAGCACTTTTAGTTTTAAACACTTTTTTTCTCTCCCCTCCAGGAATGGCTGTGACATCTTTTCTCCTTGATTTACCTTCAGAAAATCAGATCAAAACTAGATGTATGTCGTTGGCGCGCCATCGCAAATCTCCGCGCTCCACAACAAATGTTATTGGAGTAGTTGTAATGTGTCAGAGGGCAATTCACTGAACTGGCATTCTGCTGTACAAATGATAATCTGCTTGTTGCAGACAAAGCACTGATACTGATCAGAGTTATAGCAATGTGATATAGTTGGTTAGTTGGACAGAGTACTTTTTGAGTGTCTGTTGAGGGCATAAATTCTAAAAATTGCTTATTTGGGCATGTGGCCAGTTATGTAACAATACCATATTTTTATTATGAATTCCTATATAAAATTCCTATATAAAATATGATGTTGTTACCAGCCTTCCTTCTTAAGTTAAGATTTTTTTTATTTCATGTCATTTTAAATGTTTGACGGATGTAAAATTAGGAATGAAATGACTCTTTTTTAAGATACTCAATCAGAAGAGCCTTTTCCACATTCGGAAACAAATTTTTATTCATATGATGACTGCAAACAATGAATAACTCCAACAAGGAGAGTCTCTCCCTCATCTGTCCCATAAGTGCAGTCAGGGGAGGTGTGTGTGTGGGAGGGGCAGCAGGGGAGGTGTGTGTGTGGGAGGGGCAGCAGGGGAGGTGTGTGTGTGGGAGGGGCAGCAGGGGAGGGTGTGTGTGTGGGAGGGGCAGCAGGGGAGGTGTGTGTGTGTGGGAGGGGCAGCAGGGGAGGTGTGTGTGTGTGGGAGGGGCAGCAGGGGAGGGTGTGTGTGTGTGGGAGGGGCAGCAGGGGAGGTGTGTGCGTGTGTGTGGGAGGGGCGAGGGGGTGGGGGCGGAGTCTTCTGCATGTCTCTCTGCGGCAGCAGCAGGGATGGGGCTGTTGTCTGTAGAAGTGTGACCCTGATCTCTCTCTCTGTCTCTCTCTCTCTCTCTCTCTCTCTCTCTAGGGAAAAGTCCATGTTGCCATCCCTGCACAAGAGCTAAAAACAAGAGAAGACTTCTTACAATGTGAGTTTGTTATTACACTTAAACTGAATGAATGAAACAACATGAAAATATTTGTAAAAATTTGATTTGAATAATTGTTTGTGTTGATAACTGACTCGCTTTAGGAATCTCTTACCTCTGCTTCTCTCAGTCATCCCGCTATTCAACATGTGAATCATAAATTATAATATGATGCCTGTCCTACATTTGAACTGTGTGAAGAAAGTTACAGGACTAACACATGGTAAATATGAAAAGATTATAGTAATTATGGTTCAGAATTTAATGCAGAGGGGAAACAATTAGGAAAAGTCACTGAAGTAAGACTTAATAACTAAATAAGAATAAATGACAAAGTCAGAAAAAAATGGCAATAATCAATGAAATAAATTACAATATAAATGTTTTGTTCTTTTCTCCTCTAACAGACTCTTCTCAGCTCACACTGGACTCTAATACAGTGCATAAATACCTCAGTCTGTCTGAGGGGAACAGAAAAGTGTCCAGTGCAGGACAGATCCAGTCATATCCTGATCATCCAGAGAGATTTGACTCCTGGGACCAAGTGCTGTGCAGAGAGGGTCTGTCTGGACGCTGTTACTGGGAGGCTGAGTGGAGTGGGGGTTATGGGGTTGATATAGCAGTGTCATATAAAGAGATCAGCAGGAAAGGAGAGGGTTATGACTGTTTTCTGGGACGTAATAACAAGTCCTGGGCTTTGCGCTGCTCTCCCTCCTGTTACTCTTTCTTTCACAATAATAAGAGAACTGAAATCCCTGTTCCCTCCTCCTCCAGAATAGGAGTGTACCTGGATCACAGGGCAGGAACTCTGTCCTTCTACAGCGTCTCTGACACAATGACCCTCCTGCACAGAGTCCAGACCACATTCACTCAGCCCCTCTATCCTGGGTTTTGGGTTTATTTTGGATCCTCTGTAAAACTGTGTGATCTGGGATGAAGCAGAGAGTGAAGGGAAAATCAGCTCTAATTAAAAGAGCAGAAACACACTCAAATGAGAGAGGAAGATGATCTCACACTTGCATGGTTTAAAGAAAGTCCTCCATGCCTTCATATGGTGCTGCATTGATGACTGTAATACCCTGTGTACAGGAGTCACTCACTCATCCCCATCTCTCCTGCAGCTAGTTTACATCTCTGCTCAGACACTCAGCACATTTTCTCCATTTTGGTTTCTCCTCTTCAGCTCCCAGTCAGGTTTAGTGTTATGATCCTGTCCTGCCTGACCATGTTTTGATTATTAATTCTGCCTTGTCTGACCATGCTTTGTAGTTTGATTTAGATGCTCTGCCATGTTTTGTTTTTGCTTTGTCTGTGTATGTCTTCCATATTCCAATTGCAGTTATATTTCCATGTTTTGTGTCACCATGCATTTACTTTGTCTCCCTCTGTCTGGTCTTTTGTCATGTGATCGCTCACTGCCCCAGTATTGTGTGCCACACTTTCAGGTGATTTCATGGTTTCTGGGATTTCAACCATTCCTTCCAAGTTTACTTCCTTCACCCTGCTTTTCTATTTTACTAACAATACTACCAGTTGTTTTAGTTAAACTTACTAACCAAGACTAACATTGTTTATAGTACTAATTTACTAACAAGCACTAGGGTTTGTATAGCTGCACATTACTAATTGACTAACAAGCTCTCAGCTTTTCGCTCTGCTCTAGTCTCCGCCCCTTGACTTTGCTGTGCTCAGATTCTCTGCACCTTAATCAACTCTGTCTTGCGGTAGAACTCCCTAAGAGTATGTTTGTCAGTAGGCTGTCTTTGACGTTTTGGCTTTTTTGCCAATTTCTTTAATCAAATGTTCATTCCTTTGTAATTAGTCTGATCCAGCTCACCTGTAGCATTGACTTCCCTCGTGTATTTAAGCAGTCATTTCACTCACAGCTCTTGTCAGAACGTTTTCCCTGTGCTGCGATTGTTGATGCGGTTTGTACTCTTACTGTTATACTTCTGATTGGAATGTCCCGGATTCTGATTTTGGCTTTTTCTTTGATACTTCTCTGCCCGTGCTTTTACCTGTTTTGGACTCTGAGTTTTGTGTTTGCTGCCCTGTGTACAGTTTGGATTACATCCTGGGATTCCGATTTTGGATTGTGGACAGAGCAATAAACTCAAACTTCCTGGTCTCGCATTTGGTTCCAGAACGATACCTCACATTTAGTGGATTTAAAGTGTTATTAATAGTTTTTAAAGCAGTAAATCATTCTCACCTCTTTTCATTGATTCTCCCCTCTGCTTCTATTCTGCTACTAGATCCTTGAGATCTTCTAACTAAATGCTTTAGAGAGTCTCACAGACTCATTTAAAGCTAAAGAGAGAGGGTGTCTTTACTGTTGTTTCTTAAAAGCCCTGCTGTAGTTTATCTCTTTGTATCAGGTCTGTCTCTGTTGATGCTTTTAAATCTCCACTGAAAGGCCATTGTGAGGGATGCGGTTGGTATCAGAGAACCAAATGCGACTGATAGGCTATCGTTCAGGTTTCCTAATTACCAGAATAAAAACTGCCTGACGGACGCTTCGCCGATAAGGAATAACGAAAGCTCTTGAACTAAAAACCTGTTCCAAATAAGGGAACCGATCAGAGCGTGAAAACAAATAGATCTTAGCTTCACAAATAAACTAGATCTCTGCTTCACAAATACTATTGCTTCGAGAAACGTAAGCACACTCCCAACTGAAAGCTCTAAGGAAACAGTACTCAGCTAGAGAAACTGACAGAGCGAGGACTTGGAAAAAAGTAAACCCAAGTTCCAGAGAACTAATTACTAAACCCAACTCAGAGATGGAAAAGAAGCTCCTCTTATTCAGCCCCCAGGAAGGAACCTACAACAAAGCGAGAAGAAGAGACAGCCCTAGTGTCCCACGGCAACTTTGTGCCTAGAATGGAACGAATGCAACTAAGGTAAAAGGAAAAAGTACCTCAGACAAACACCAGTCTACGGAAAACTGACTCTCATGCAAGGATACACTCGGGTACTGACTGAAAGATGAGCAGTGCTTAAATAGGTGCGCACAATCAGCCAGCCGAGACTTCAGACAGGTGAGAACGATTTAGTCACAAGAGGTAAGATTGCCGTCAGGTGGCAAATGCGAGAGGCTGCATGCAACACAATGACAGGACCCTCCCTTCAGGATCGGACCCTGGCGATCCCGCAGTAATGCGTCTGCGGAACTCCCTAATAAGCTCCAGATCCAAAATGTCCCTAGAGGGAACCCATGAGCACTCTTCCGGACCATAACCCTCCCAATCTATGAGATACTGTTTGCGCCTACCGACCCGCCGTTCCGCCAGAATACGGCAAACAGAATAAACCGGCCCACCATCGATAAGTCACGAAGGTGGAGGAGGATCCTCCGCCAGTGCCAAAGCACTATTGAGCAGAGGCTAAAGACAGGAGATGTGGAACATAGGGTGAATTCTCATAGATCTAGGGAGCTAAAGGCGGACCGTAACTGGATTAATCTTATGGATAATTTTGAAAGGGCCAATATAGCGTAGAGCAAGCTTGCGGGATTAGACTCGCAAGGGAAGGTCTCGCGTAGATAGCCAGACACTCTGACCCACCCGAAAAGATGGTGCTGGCCGGCGGCGGCAGTCAGCTAGTTTCTTCTGCTTAGCAGTGGCCCGTACCAGGGAGGCCCAAACTTTTCTCCAAGTATCCCGGCACTGACGAACTAAGAACTCAGCAGCAGGTACACCTATGTCCTCCTCCAACTCAGGAAACAGAGGAGGCTGGTACCCAACTTGAGCCTCAAATGGAGAAAGCCTAGTAGAAGCGTTATGCAGGGTGTTGTGGGCATACTCCGCCCAAGCAAGGTGAAGACTCCAAGAGGTCGGATTAAACGCAGCTAAACACCGAAGGGTGTTCTCCAACGTCTGGTTTGTGCGTTCAGTTTGGCCATTAGTGTCTGGGTGAAACCCAGAAGACTGGGCTGACGCCCCTAGAAGGGAGCAGAATGCACACCAGAACCGGGCCACAAACTGAGGTCCACGATCGGTAACCACATCAAGCGGCAACCCATGTAGACGGAACACATGATTAACCATGAGTCTAGCGGTCTCGGGGGCAGAGGGTAATTTTGGGAGGGGAATAAAGTGAGCCGATGTCGAAAATCTGTCTACAACCACCAAGATAACAGTATGACCATCAGATGGAGGATGACCCGTGATAAAATCAAGGGCAATATGGCTCCAAGGACGACTCGGAATAGGGAGAGGATACAGCAACCCAGAAGGAGCCAGCTGAGACCCCTTACTGCACACACATACAGGGCAAGCAGACACAAATTCCCGATGTCCTTCTCCATCCCAGGCCATCAAAACCGCCTGGAATGACAATCTTTAGTCCTGTGAATGCCAGGATGACCAGTAAGTCGGGAAGAGTGTCCCTATTTTAATACCTGGGGGCGTACTCTGTTAGGGACAAACAAATGCCCCGGAGGACCCCCTCCCGGATCAGGCTCATGTTGCTGAGCCTTCCGCACGAGCGGTACAATCTCCCAAAAAACAGGAGCCAGAATCTGGGTGGTAGGAACAGTGGGGTCTGGGGGCGGTCTTCTTCCAACTTGTTAAACATTCTAAACAAAGTATCTGGCTTAGTGTTTTTTGAACCTGGACGATAGGTCAACAGGAAATTAAACCACGAAAAGAACAAAGCCCACTGAGCCTGCCTGGAATTGCATCACTTAGCACCCTGGATGTGTTCAAGATTTTTGTGATCTGTCCACACGAGGAACGGATGCTCTGCCCCCTCCAACCAGTGCCGCCATTCCTCTAGTGCCAGTTTAACTGCTAGTAGTGCGCAATCACCGACTTCGTAATTTCTCTCGGCCGGAGACAGGGCCCAGGAGAATTGAGCACAAGGATGTACCTTTTGATCCACAGGAGATCGCTGAGACAAGATGGCCCCTACCCCGAGCTCTGAAGCATCAACCTCCACTATAAAAGGGAGCAAAGGATTGGGGGTCAGCAGAATAGGTTCTGAGCAAACCTTTTCTTGAGCTCAATGAATGCTGCCTGAGCCCGAGGATTCCACAAAAACCGCGTTTGAGCAGCTTTCTTGGACAAGACTGTGATGGGCGCTACTAGGGCTCTAAAATTGCAGATAAACTGGCAATAAAAATTTGCAAACCCCAGAAAACGCTAAACCTGTTTTAAAGATTCTGGGGTAGGCCAATTCTTAACTGCAGAAACTTTTCGGGATCCATTTCTGTCCTCCCTGCTGATACAATGAAACCCAAAAAAGAAACAGAATCTGCGTGAAAGACACATTTTTCCGCCTTGACAAACAAACAAGCCTTAAGTTGGCATGTTAACACCTGCGTCCCATAGTCAATATGTTCCGACATATTTTTGGAAAAAAATTAAGATATCGTCCAGATAAACAAAGATGAATTTCTCCAACATCTCTCTAAAAACGTCGGTCACAAATGCCTGAAAAACAGAGGGGGCGCTAGTGAGGCCGAAAGGCATGACCACGTACTCATAGCGCCCTGTGTGGGTGTAAAAGCGGCCTTCCATTCATCACCCTCCCGTATGCACACCAAGTTATACACATTACGGAGGTCAAGTTTGTTAAAAATGGAAGCTTCCTGAAGGCGCTCAAAAGCCGAATTCAGCAATGGCAAGGGGTACCGATTCTTGATGGTGATTTTATTAAGGCCCCTACAATCTATACAAGGCCTCAAAGTACCGTCCTTCTTGGCGACAAAAAAAAAATCATGCACCATCGGGTGAGGTGGACGGCCAGATAAAGCTGTTGGCTAGAGCTTCAGCAACGTATTCCTTCATAGCTGCGCTCTCAGGAGCAGATAAATAGTACAATGAGCCTCTAGGCGGTACTGTGCCAGGGTGCAGCTCAATGACGCAATCGTATGGCCTATGAGGTGGGTGAGTGGTCGCTTTCTGTTTGCTAAACACCTCAGCTAGTTGGGAATAAACCTCGGGAACATTAGAGGGTAACGGGAACTGGAGAGCTCCTACCTGACTGTCACTCTCTGTTTCGGCTGGGAAAAGGGAACTAAAATCGTCAGCCGAATCAGAGAGGTCACTAAAACCTCCATCATCCACTGGAGGGCACCATTCACAGGTAGAATCCCAGGCGAGACTCTCCCCTCCATCCTCAGAGCTGGACGGCATAACCCTATAGTGAGAGTGCCCCCTTCATCATCACTATCAGTACCCGTATCGGTATTAATAGTAACCCTAGCAGGGCGTGTTACCACCAAATTACTGTGGGTAGCGCACTGGGGGCCCCACTGACTGATCGGTCTTTCGTTATTTCTCCAGTCAATGAGAGGATTATGTTTAGCAAGCCAACTGTGACCTAGAACCAAAGGGTAAGCAGGCGAGTCAACTAAATAGAAACAAATATGTTCAGAATGGTTACCAGTAAGAATATTCATTTGTAAAAGGCTGGTGCGCTGTTCCACCAACCCTAAACCCAAAGGACAACCGTCCAATGCCATGATCCGACTAGGATGAGTAAGAGACTGCACCGGAATATGAAGAAGCTCCGCCCATTTGGCATCCATAAAGCAGTCTACAGCCCCTGAATCTAAAAAGGCACGAGTTCGTTTGAACTTCTCACCCCACCTCAGGATGATAGGTACAAATGTGTGAATGACTGGTTTAAGTCTCGCTAAGTGCTCTCACTCCCTTAGCGAGACCAGTCTTTTCCCTGAAGTTTGGGGCATTCGTTCTTAAAGTGTTTCAGCAGCAATAATGACACCAGCCCCTCTGATGCTTAGGCTGTTGCAACTCACGAAGGGTAAGCTATCAACTTGCATAGGCTCCTCCCTCTGTGTAAACACTTGTGAGGAAGCAGGAAGTGCCGTGGTAGATGGCAACGGTAAAAAAGGAACAGACCGACACCTCTTCACTCCCTTCTCTCTCACGCGCTCATGGATCCAGTTATCCATGCGAATAGCCATAGATATTAGCGCATTTAGAGTGGATGGAGGCTCCACCGTGGCTAATGCATCTCTAACTGAGTCAGATAGAGCATTAATAAACAGGGTCATTACTGGGTCTTCCGCCCACCCTGTCTCTTTTGCTAGCACCCTAAAAGAAATAGAGAAGTCGGCCACGCTTTGACTGCCCTGCCTTATACGTGTCAGTCTTGTAGCTGCTTCTTTGCCAGTGATATTGTGATCGAACACGAGTGCCATTTCTTTCATTAACAGGTTGGAATCATTCATCATAGGTGCTTGAGCACGTGTAAGAGGATCCACCCAGGCGAGGGAAGTGTCCGTTAATAAGGATAATATGAATGCAACACGAGCATCCTCAGTCATAAAGCGAGAGGGCTGCGACTTAAAAAATATTAAGCACCGAGACAAAAAGCCACAACATCTCCCGGGCTGTCAGCCTTAGAGCAACGGGAGCTGGAGTTTAGGTTCCCGGGGGTTGGCTATCACCGGCACTGATGGTTGTGTATGAGGGGGAGATGCTTGGTGAACTGGGGCTCAAAGTTCGCTCGCCAACTGACAAACGCTGTCAGCAAGATTCATTAGACTGTCTTGCTGACTGCGAAATCATCCGAGCATCTCCTCCTGCCTTTGATTTATAAGAGTTTGCTGCTCCTGTATAGCAGTGTGTTGGGATTGGAGCATTTGTAGCCCCATTTCATGACTGGATATGGTAGCTTGCTGCGCAGCAATAACCCTGTCAAGTTGAGTTGCCATTTCAATATCTGGTGAAGTCGCTGGTGTCTCCATATTGACTCGAGTGTGCTGTGAGGGACACGGTTGGTATCAGAGAACCAAACGCAACTGATTGGAAATCTGAACGATAGCCGAATTACCAGAATAAAAACAGTCTGACGGACGCTTGGCCGATAAAACCTGTTTCAAATAAGGGAACCGATCAGAGCGTGAAAACAAATAGATCTTAGCTTCACAAATAAAATACACTGAACAAAAATATAAACGCCTCATGTCAAATATTGATGCCACATGTAGTTAACAACTCTAAGCAAGCATATGCTGACTTCTACTTATACAATAGGGATATTTCTCTTGATTTGTGTGCCATTTTTTAATCCATCTCTCTGTCAGTGAGCATTTGCTCAGTGATGCAGTGATTTCACTCAGTACATGGGTGTGGCATTTTCAGACGGTGATCAGACAGAATGAGCAGTACCCAGACACTTCTTATACTGGGGACAATAAAAGACCACCCCAAAATGTCAAATTTTGTCAAAAGTCATCATGCCTCAGATGTCTAAGGTCATGCGGGAACGTGCCATTGGCATGCTGGATGCAGGGATGTCCACCAGAGCGGTCGCTGTGCAGCTGAATGTTAACTATCGGATGATAGGCAGTTTGAGAGTTCGTCTCCAACAGACGAGCAGTACTGTAAATCGACTTCATCTACGTCGGCCACGTGTGACCACACCAGCACAAGATCGCTACATCCGGCTCGTCCACCTGCGGGATCGGCTCAGATCAGCGACACGCACAGCGGATGAGATCGTTGGCCTGCACAACAGACGCATCACACCACAGACAATCCGTAACCGCCTGCGAGAAGCCAACTTGCACGCTCAGCGTCCTCACCGTGGTCTGGATCTCACCGCTGTCCGACGACAGTCCAGCTGCTGTCGCAACGACATTAGGGACTTTAAGCAACAGCGGATTTTGCAATGGCTACGGCACCCGGAAATAGATCTGCACTCTGCTGATCGAGACATTAGCCGGTGTGGCGGCGTTGCTTGCCGTAGCAGCCTGATCTACTACGGGGAAAGAACCAATCTCACGTAGTCACTACAGCGCGTGTTTCAGGTGATTGAATTAAATGGTTTTCATTGTATTTCTGAAATGAAATGTGTTCTACAATTGATAGTGACACACAACACATCACGTGTTTCAGTGAACCTTTCCCACAGATACAGGATACTATGTATATTTCACTGTATAAAACTATAATGAACTATTTTTGCTGTAGGCTATATTCTCCCCTCATCCTTGCATTGCACAGGATACATAATTTCTTTGTATACCCTAATACATACCGTATTGATCCGAATATAAGACGATATTTTTTCCCTTGGAAAAATGCCTGAAAATGACGCCACATCTTATATTCGGGGTCTAAGGAGTTACCCATGTAAAACAATACGCGGCGCCATATGAGCGCTTTTCTCTCTGTCAGTGTTTAGAGCAGTGTCACCCTAGCGTGATCCTGTAAACAAGTCAGCTGGAGTGGGTGTGTTAGCCTACAGCAAGGACTGTATAAAACATGGACAGCCGAACGTCTCCTGAAAAGTGAAGCCAAAACGTCTCGATCGCCAACTACTGGCCGGCTGCAGTACAAATTATAAGCCCGCCCCCTCCATGGTAGTGGAGGGAAGAAATGCCACACAGAGAAAAATGCGTACATGAAAAATAGTTTTTTCTTAAGATGGTTTCTTCCTTTTTAAAATGTTCTTACCATGCTGATCTATTTTCTAGCGTCAATTTTTCTGAAAAGTTTGCTGTCAACCTTTATTTGATATTATGCAAAAGGGGCGTGTAGTCATAATAAACAGCAGTGATTGACAACTGCAGTGCGTGGACTGAGTCGCGATAGCCCCTGCCCCCTGCGGATTTCGTTTCGTGAATAGTAATTTTACGTAGAGCTGGAGCAGAAAACGTCGACAGGAGACTTAACGTTATCTGGAATTCGTCATAGCTAACAGCGATTGTGCTTCAAGCAGGACAGATTGCAAGAAAAAACGACCAAATGGGTAAGAGTACCATACACAACCTCCAGCAAAATCGAAAAAAATCACAACTTTTTTGGCTTACCTTAATATTTAGATACCAAGTGAAGTATTCGGGTGTGGAAAAACGTCGACCGTACATCCAGTAAAGATAATTTACACTTTAATTTCTACAGCGGCTGTACGTGCTACTAGCTTATAAAGGTGGCAGCTATGACACTGTTGACAATACTGGGGCATGCGCAGCGTATGCGTAGTTCGAGATATCACATAGGCACGCGCATGCAGCGTGGGCGAGCGCTCAGTTTCCGTGCGCTAATGTGTTCAACGCCCAGCCGTTTGTTATTCACATCTGGACCTCTGTTTGAGTAATAATTCGCGTGCTTAAGCTTGCCTAGCGCCTAACAACATTAAGTTTGGAACTTACATCGAAGTTGGCTTTATGGTATTATTCTATTGATGTCGTCTCGGTGTTACATACTCTTAGGTGGCGCGTACAGTAGCAGGATGTCTGCTAAAATTTGAGTAAAGTGGTCGACGCCGCTGTGTTTACGTCGCCACATATACTCGGCCAGATAAAAACCTAAGCCGTCGCTGCTGCTCGTATGCGTGGATGGCAAGGACCTCTTGATCTGCCACCACTGGCACTCAATCAATAAATTCCACACATCTTGCACCGTGCAATCACTCATATTTCTTCTTATTTGTCGCTGATTACTACACGACCCTTTTATAGTCTTGAAACTCATTCTGCGCACGTATGACCAATTTCATCACGCCTTTTATTTCCATTCTAAATAGAAAACACACGCGAGTGCATTTGAGGCTGCCCATTTACATGACGTTAACAACAATAAATAATTAAGAAGGAAAAGAACCTTATAGGTAAGACATTTCGCCCTTGTGTATTTGTCTGATTATGTTATCCATGCCTCATAGCACGAAAATTTATCTGCCCCATAACTTGAGCTGCAAGACTTTGGCACCGCGTTGCGCACTTTGATATTACTATCGGAGCGACATTTTCTTTAATTTTTCAGGACACTGATCTATTGTTCTGTCATAAGCACGCGAATGTAACTGCGCACAAATTATTCCGAAAACCTCCGAGTTTTTGTGCGTGGTATACCCAGTGGTGGATTGTGTTTTCGTGCGCCTACATTTCGAGCAAGTATTGAATTTCTTCGTTTGAATGGAGAGATCCTTTCGCCGCTGCATTTCTTAGAACAAGACAACCGTGACACATAACGGTAATCTGCCGTGCTGAAGTACGGTTGCTTTCACATTTGATACTAGTACGGATGGATCGTGCCCGCCCACCGTGGCAGAACCTAGTGCTCACACTTGCCAAACGAACTAAACCATCTCTATCCCTACCCCTATCCCTATCCCTAACCTTAACCTAATCTCATAGGGAATGCTATCCCTACCCCTATCCCTAACCCTTACCTTAACCTAACTCACAGGGAATCCCTAACCCCCTATCCCAAATCCCTAATCCCTAACCTAACTCATAGGGAATGCTATCCCTACCCCTATCCCTAACCCTAACCTTAACCTAACTCACAGGGAATGCTACCCCTATCCCTAACCCTAACCTTAACCTAACTCATAGGGAATGCTATCCCTACCCCTATCCCTAACCCTAACCTTAACCTAACTCATAGGGAATGCTATCCCTACCCCTATCCCTAACCCCCTTAACCTAACTCACAGGAAACCCTATCCCTAACCTTAACCTAACTCACAGGGGGAATGCTATCCCTAACCCCCCTATCCCTAACCTTATCCCTAACTCAACTCACAGGGAATGCTATCCCTATCCCTATCCCTAATCCCTAACCCTAATCCCTAACTCTAACCTTAACCTAACTCATGGAATGAATCCCTATCCCTATCCCTAACCTTAACCTAACTCACAGGGAATGCTATCCCTACCCCTATCCCTAACCCTAACCTTAACCTAACTCATATGGAATGCTATCCCTACCCCTAACCTTAACCTAACTCACAGGGAATGCTACCCCTATCCCTAACCTTAACCTAACTCATAGGGAATGCTATCCCTACCCCTAACCCTAACCTTAACCTAACTCATAGGGAATGCTATCCCTACCCCTATCCCTAACCCTAACCTTAACCTAACTCATAGGGAATGCTATGCCTACCCCTATCCCTAACCCTAACCTTAACCTAACTCATAGGGAATGCTATCCCTATCCCTGGCCCTAACCCTAACCTTAACCCAACTCAGCCACAAACAATGGTTTGTTCTGCTCAAATTATTCTACCCAGGATCAATGGGTCAGCCAACTCACCAGTATGAAACACATCAAAATGGATATTCAATTTACATCTCCTCATTGACAACAATAAATAAAAGAAAGAAAAATAAATGAATATATTATTTCTTTTATATACTACCTACCTTCAGTTTTCTTTCCCCCTTCAGCAATGAATGGAAACTAATGGCGCTGAGCTGGCAACAAACTCAGTTGGTGTAGTGGTTAAGGCCACAGTGTGCGGTGTGATTAACATTGCTTTCTCTACAGGTTTCCAGGTTTGAATCCCGCTGCAGTCACTAATATAATGTCTAATTTAACATGTAAACCTTTGTTCACAGCTTCATCGATGTTGAAAAGAAAAAACATCAAATAAAGGAGAACATAAGTTGGCCAAGAGATAGGACACAGAGTGAATGGCACGAGGGAAGAGTACAGAAGTGGAAAGCGGAATTACCGCAAAAATTTTTTTTTTTACTCGCGCTGCATCTACCCCTTCCTTTTAAAATTTTTCCCCATCATTCTAAACCCCTTCTCACTAATAAAAACCCCCCAAAAAATATTTGTGCCCCTTTTAAAATCATTCTGGTCAAAAAAAAACAAAAAAAAAGTGGAGGTTGTGTATGGTACCTTTTTTCGGTACTCTTTCCCCTCCGTTTACCTCTAACTGTTACGAATGTGTCCTGCTGCGGAGACGCTACCACAGCAGGCATGGAGTGGGAAACCGAAAGAGAATTAGCGCAACTATCAGGCTGGACAGAAAAAGAGTTAATGAACTCTTCATTGGTCCGAATATTCTGAAGAGTCTCGATCACGAGCTTCCAACTCCAGAATCTTTTCGCTAAACTGGCATAAGCAATGCATTTCTTTCATGTGTAAGTGCCACTGAGGGTGGAAGTGTCGTAACAAAACATACTGCATTCAGAACACAGGACGGGAAAAGACGTCGGGGAACAAGGGGAAGCAGCCATAGTTGGTTACTTACGTGAGCTAGGTGCCGATGAGGTTTGTCAGGCGGAGTCAGAAGGCTGACCTCACGGGCGTCTTGATGGAATGGCGATCGGCGAAATTTGCGGGAGAGAAATTCGAATTCCCAGGGAATCGGAAACTACAGTCTCCGGAAAGTTTATGAAGGTTTAAAACGGCTAATTATTTCAATATTAAAATTGAGGAATAAAAATGCTCGCACGGCAGGTGCTGTGAGTCGATCGTATGCCAACGCGAAGACAGGAAGCAGGAAGTTTGTATCTCAACAGGGTTCAGGATGCAAGTAAAACATCCTGTCCTAAATGGCCAATTTGAGACAAACATTTTAGAAAATCAGATGTATCCCTTAGGTAGCTAGGAAGCATTGTAACCAAAGGTCTGAGAATGAAATCAACAAAATTTGAGAGTGGCTCAGTAAGGCTATTATTGCCTGCAACAATTGGGCGACCGGGTGGATTGGATACATTTTTGTGAACCTCAGGCAGAATGTAGAAGACTGGTCTTAAATGACTCAATTTCCTTTTGAAATTGTCTGGTAGGATCAGAGGGTAAAGCTCTATAATAAGAACGGTCTTGCAATTGTCTTAAAGCCTCTTGATCATAAAGTGTTTTTGGCATAATTACTGGGCCACCTCCTTTATCTGCTGGTTTCACCACAATGTTTTTATCTTTACATAGCTTGTCCAAAGCCTGTCTTTCAGACAGTGTCAAATTAGTCATGCCATTTTTAGGAAGAGGATTGTTAAAAAGCTGATCAACATCTTGTTCTACAAGCCGACAGAAAGTATCCAATGAAGGGTTAAAGACAGGGGGGCAGAAAGTGCTTCTCTGTTTAAATTTCTCTCGCCCATGCTTGTTAGATCCATCAGATAAGTCGGTTGTAGTGTTCTTATAGTACCTTTTCAATCTCAGGTTACGGAAAAATGTGAACAATTCCATTTTAGTGACAAAAGAATCAGCAGGTTTACAGGGGACAAAACTTAAACCCTTATTTAAAAGGCTTACTTCATTCAGAGTGCGAACCAATCACTCAGCCTCTCTTTCATTTACTGGTTTTGATGCACCTGAAGAAAACAATTTACATCTTGAGCGCAACAGTATTTTTTCATTTTTGATTTACACGTTTAACACCGCCAGTCAGAAGCCGGGTGAGTCAATCCAGGCACAGGTTTCTACTTTAAAAATACTAGCAAAGAAATGTGATTTTGGCGCATTCTGTGACGAATTAATAAGAGATCGTATCATATTCGGGATTGAGAATGACAGCCTCTGAAAACAACTACTGCGCAAAAAAAAAACTCACCCTTGAATTGGCGGTCAGCATTTGCATGCTCCATGAACAGTGGGAGAAAAGCTCCACTGAACTTAAAAAGGACACTAAAGGTACACAATCCAGAGAGCTCGGTGAGGCAATTGCAATGGTCAGCACTCCCCTGACCGGAGTAAATGCTATGCATTTAACCTCTTAAACCTGAACGCCCCCGGCACCGGGGGCGGTGGTTGCACATGATAAATACTTGGGCTGTCTCAAAAAAATCGAAGCTTCGAAGCTTCAATCGTTGCCATGGTAATCGACTATCAAGTCCTGTGATCGATTTTTTTTTTTTTTTTTTTTTTTTTTTTTGGTGCGCACGCGACCTATAATTTTGTTGATATTTTCGTTATAATGGTGTAATTTATTTGATATTGCACATTTTGAAGCAGTTACTGTTTCACAAAAAAGGGCGAAAAAAGTCTAAAGTCAGTTTTTTTTTTCTTAATAAGAAGCCAGCATTGTGAGTTACTGGTCTGTCTCAATGCCAGGTGTTATTATGTCGGCATAGGTAATGATTGTCAAAAACTCAGTAGTACTGCGGATAGTCACCAACCGCAACGAAATACGACACTGCTCTGTTACAGATTATAATTGGCTATTGCACCATACAGTCTGGCAGGCCCGTCCAGCCGACATACTGATTTATAAAAAAAAAAATTATAATTATTTATTTATCTATTTATTTAACCTATTTATTTAGCCTATTTATTTATTTATTTTTGTAGGCTATCTATTAAGTAAAATAAATATTAATTCAGTGTCTGTTTCAACATGTAGAAATTTTTACCTCCAGCAGAATACTGTTTTTACACATAGGCCTATGTCCTGTGGCCCGATATCTTTTATTCTAATGTGCGCACACGTCCTGTGGCCCGATATCTTTTATTCTAATGTGCGCGCACTCCGCAGCGTGTGTGGTCGGATACGTACGACCGACAATGTTGTTCACATAAATGACTAGGCTAAATGTTATTTAAAAAAAAAAAAACATTCCTTTCTAACACACACTCATCAGGAAATTATAGCACATCTAATCAAGGACTGAAAATCATCTTCCGACATTGGACTTTTCATGCAAATTATGTTTCAATAACCATCGGATTGTGAAGGACATGCCATTTAAGGGAAGAAAGTTGGATGACCAACTTGTTCCAGTTAATTTGTTTTCTTCTCACTGTTGTAGCTAATTGGGATTGAGACGGTCAGATGCCAAATACAAATTCAGGTACCTTGTGTGCCACGGAGCGTGCCGTGAGATCTGCCAAGCACCCTGTTCGAAAAATGCCACCGTGATGGCAGAGACATTCAAGCGGCACTTCTCCACTCGCGCAACGTTCCTTGTGATGGACTACCCTCTCCTGCTCAGCGCCTCATGTCCAGGCAGACCAGAACATTCTTGCCAACAACCACAAACATGCTAAGGCCTGCTGTCCATCCTAATGTGACAGCTACCATCACCAAACAGAGAATGAGGGGGAAAGCGTACCATGACCACGGTGCGCGGCGTCTCCCTGGTTTAGGACCAGGGCAAACAGTCAGGGTACACACTTCCCGTGGTTTTGACTAAGTTGCCAGAGTAGAAGGCCCAGCTCCGCAACCTAACAGCTATATAAGAACATCACAAGGAACCAGGTACATCAGGAACAGGCGACACCTGCTTCTGGTTAACGAGCCCCCACCACCAAGCTCTGACGAGGACTTGCCGCCAATGTCCACCTCTCCTACACCTGATCCAGAAACTGTACAAACTGCCACCCCTCCACCTGTGCCGCCCTGTGGCTCAACAAGGAACAATACAGGTGGCTCCCCTGACAGACAGCTGGTGGTGACGCGTGCAGGCAGAGTCAGCCAACCCAACCAATGCTATCAGGATTATGTATCCGGCTAGTCTTTTTTGGAGGACTTTGTGTTCACATAGGGACACTGCTAACCTCTTACTGGTTACTGAACTATGCTTAATAGCTTGTGCTGCTCCACACTACTGTATTCAGATGTGCTGTATCATGTTCCCTTGGTAGATGGCTTAGGCAGTTCTCAAGTTTGAAGTCCACCTGTATTACAGTGATGCTCATGGTCATGCAGATCAGTTAATGAATTTTGCTCTATGCCTTATGTCAGTTTAACCTGTATTTTGTTGTTTTGGTTTTCTCTCCTGGAAGAAGGGGGATGTAGAGTTATGGCACTGTCACCTTAAATCTCAGTGTTGATGTTGACGTCACTTTGGGGCGACCCGTATTAGCGAAGTTAGTAACGTGAATAAACAGGTGAAGTTCATGTCCCAAGCCTGTCATGCTTCACTGCTAATTTCAGAGACACGTACAGAAATAAAGTGGAATAAAATGTTTTAGACGTTCTATTAGATCTTACTCATTATGTTTTGTCCTGGGGTGAATTATGTTGTGTTTTTCACATAAGAAAAACAATGCTACCTCATTTCACCTTTGACATTTCATACAATTGTTATGTTTTTTGTGAATATTTCACATATAATCGAAATGCAAAGATGATTAAAATACAATTGTCCATCGAGTCTTTCAAGAGCATTGTTATAATTGCAAATGAAACATTTGATTGGTTGGGGCCACGGTGCTGAGAGGGAATCGGACAATCGAAACATCCTCGCATATTCCCAGAACCCTCGACATCGACTCAGACCTCAATGGTGCGAAACCATGAAAAGAATAGGCAGTTGCTACGGGTACGGCAGTTTTCCAATGCATTTCAATGTAGAGAGGTACGGTAGTCTCAATTTCAAACCCTGCCCTAACCTAACCCTGACCCTAACCGTAACCCTGACCCCTAACCCTAACCATTATCCTTAATAGGGAATAGGGGGCGTGACGTCATGACTGTAGCGCCACGGGGGTTGATGGGAGAGATCACCATACCGTGAGGTCACTGCTTGTTGTTGCACGCCGAGAAGCCATTGCCATGGGAAGAACCTATTGTGTAATCAGATGTAGCCGGATTTCATTTAGCCTATAGTGCATACCGATTACGACTCCGGAATGCTCACGTTTTTCTTTACTCAGGGATTGGAAGCAATGCATGCCTGTCATGATCGTTTAAATGAAATAAGATCATTTGAGACGTCTTTAACCAATTCCATTGCTTCCAACTCCTCCCCGCACAAGGACTTCAGTTCCGCACGAGAATCTCTTACATAGGCGTTGAATGAATAATTGCTGACTACAGCAGAGGAACGTGAATATGCCACTTAAACTTACACCGAATGCGTGGGAGTTGTCAGGTTTGCGTTATAAATGAAAACTGGCCACATCAGTGTTGAGAGTTTTCGGGGTTTCTATAATGGTAATTTAAATGAATGACTGAAAACAGGTTGTGACCAATCATTCATTTTAAGGGATTGTTTGGGCTTCCCCTATTGCCAGTTCACGAGCCGCCGCTGAGTAGCCTAATAATGTATGTCTCTCTAATCACAGGTAGGTAGGTAAGCAAGCAAGATGATACACACCTTTGTGCGAACGACGCTGTTTTCACAGCTCGGTGGTTTGCAGACCTCCAAATCATGGACCCAGCCATTTGTGAATTGTACATGGGCTTCCATAGATTTATAATTCCGAAATTTATCCTCGGTATATGCACTGACGCCACAGACTAAGTACACAAAAATATCGGGAAACGTCAAAGGGGGTAAGGCGGTTTCGACTGCAGTTTCAAGCAGGCACCTCATGCGGATCCAAATTTCCGATCAACGCAATCTTTTTTATGTACCATTTTCTTGCGTTCGGTAGAAATTAGTCTCTTTATAGTACGTTTCTTTCGTTTAATCGACTTCTTAGCATCGCTTAATCAGAGATTCCAAGTCTCACGCATTACGCATGAGTCTCTCCTCTTAGTGGCACTAACGAACCTGTGCCATAGTCAGCAATTATTCAATCAAAGCGCACTGAAGAAATTCACTCGCGGAATTAAAGTCATTGTGCATCAAGTTAATCAGTTTCACGTGCATTACGGTGGATTTCCCCACTAGTGACACGGAAATCGATTATGACTTGGGAATTCTCAGGCTTGTCTGTACTGAGGGATTGAAAGCAATGGAATTGCATAAAGACGTTTCAAATGGTCTTATTTCATTAAAACAATTTAAACGATCATGAAACCCATGCATTGTTTCCAATCCCTGAGTAAAGAGAAGCGCGGGAAGTCCGGAGTCTCAATCGCTTTCCATGTTACTTGTGATGAGGTGCTCCTTTACGCAAGTGAAACGGAAACTTCAATGCACAAGGATTTTAATACCGCGTGAGAATCTCATTAAACGTTCAATGAATGATTGCGGACTACGGTGCATCAGCCTAAAAAATGCGCAAGACCTACGCCGAATGCGTGAGACTTGGCATCTCAGCGCTTTCGACAAGTTTTCACCTATTTACTGTATCTCTGGCTCTGTTTTAATTTGGTCTCGCACGATATGGCCTCACAGTATGGCGGCGCGCTACTGTTTACGTCCCAGACTGCATTGCGCAGTGACGTCGGTTGCCAAGCCCTATCCTTACCCTAATGCCTTCAAATCGACTGCCGTACCCATAAAACCGCCATATCTCTAGATACTGCGAAAACAATATTCCTCCACCAATCAAATCGTGCTGTGGACGTACAAGCAAAGTTCCAACTTCTGCACAGTTTAATTTTATTTCCACATAAATTAGGCATGTTTGGACATGTACTCGCAAAACATAAAAATGCTAAATTACCAGAGTGTTAAAACTAACAGAATGGAATACTCTAGGCAGCAAATAAAGCAAGTCACCAGGAAACGCCGGAGTTATATTATGTACCTTGAGAGTAGTGCCTCGCGTGCGGGTTCGCGCCCAGACAAAACCCTGTTTTTCAAATGACTCTTCCGTTGGAGTCGCCACAGGGTTTGTCGGAGTGACAGCTTTTACTGACAATTGGAGATTGTCGAATGTCGAATAAGATTTAACCGCGAGATGGCGCCAGATAATTGTTTAGTCGTCGAAAAGAATTCAGATATTTGACTTGATTTTTCTTATTTTGGCATGTCTTCGGGTCACTGATGTGTGTGTTTTTTTTTTTTTTTTTTTTATTATAAAATGCATTACATCATTACGCGTTTGACATTTCATGCATTTGTGATCTTTTTTTTCCTCGTAATCTCTAAATGCAAAGATAAACATTAAGCAAAGTCACATTATAAATACAATTGACCGCTGCTGAGTCTTTCAACAGCATTGCTATCATTCCAAATGGAAAAATTTCTTTAAAAAGCAGCTTCTACCTATGACAGTACTTCTTGTCAAATTTAAACATTTTTATTCACTTTATTTTTTATGTTAGGATTGAATATGAAAGTAATGCACCTGTAAGAAGTGTTTAGTGTTGGAGATGTGTTTGGGAGGAGCTCAGGAGAACACAGATTAGATGAGAAAAACTGCCATAAATGAGGAGATGATAAAAGTTTATCTCAAAATAAGCTATGTCTGTTACCCGGGAGCAAAACATACAGTCCAGGAGAACAAAATGGTTAGTGATGAGAACATTTGTTTCCATAATATGATGGAAATTGAACTGAAAGTGGGGAATTGTACATTTAAATACACACAGCATTTTACATATTGAATCTTGAAGACCACGGCAGTTACAAAAAAAAGAATGTTGGTTTCTGGGGCGCACTGTTGCCCCAACTGTCAGCAAATGAAGTTTTGAGAAGAAATATTTAAAATACAAAAAGGGAAATGCGTGAATATTTAATCTTGACAAACATGCCACATTATGCCACAAAGATGTGTTTTTTTTTTTCAGGATTGTGACAAAATGCTTATACCATGGAGAGATTCATAACCTCATAATCACTGTCTCATAATGTACTACAACATACAAAAGCAACAGAGCCCTGCTCAGCCGGGCTGCAGTCCAACAACGCCTCCTGAAGCTGAGGGCAGAACCAGGAAGTGCCTCCCGCTCTCTCTGTTACACAATTTCAGAGAAATGAAATTCAAATCTGTTTCTCATGAAAACAGATACAAACACTTTCTCTGTCAGTTTAAGCAGTGAAATGGCTGAAGGAGGAGTTCTCCTGGATCAGGATCAGTTCAGCTGTCCGATCTGTCTGGATCTACTGAAGGATCCGGTGACTCTTCTCTGTGGACACAGTTTCTGTATGGGCTGTATTAAGGGCTGCTGGGATAAGGATGATCATACTGGTGTATTCAGCTGTCCCCAGTGCAGACAGACCTTCACCCCAAGGCCTGTTCTGGGTAAAAACACTATGCTGGCTGAAGTGGTGGAGAAACTGAAGAAGACAGGACTCCAAACTGCTCCTCCTGCTCACTGTTATGCTGGACCTGGAGATGTGGAGTGTGATTCCTGTACTGGGAGAAAGTACAAAGCCATCAAGTCCTGTCTGGTGTGTCTGGAGGCTTACTGTGAAACTCACCTCCAGCCTCACTACGAATACTCTCCTCTTAAGAAGCACAAACTGGTCAAAGCCACAGGAAACCTGCAGGAGAGGATCTGCTCTCATCATGACAAACTGCTGGAGGTTTACTGTTGTACAGATCAGCAGTGTATCTGTTATCTGTGTGCGATGGATGAACACAGCGGCCACAAAACAGTCTCAGCTGCAGCAGAAAGGACTGAGAAACAGGTAAGAACAGAACCTCCTACACATAACTGTAATACTGTTTTACAACAATTAAAGGAATCATCATGGTTTGAGTGTCTGAAACCTGCTTTTAATTACATATGTATTGATAATGTACATTCATTTTGACATATTAATACATTAACAGAAGTACTGAACACTGCGGTGTTTCCAGGTCTGAAGTCTGTAATTCAAAATCAGTCAGAGCTGCAGTGAATCTTCTCTCTCTATTCTCACCCCTCCCTGAATGGGAATCAACATAAACTAGAGCAACCTGTTCACTCACATGCTTAGATATTAATCCAGTGCACGTCACTGACTGTACTCAAAGAATGTCAAGGGATATGAAAATATTCTTCAGCAAAGCTGTATGATATCATTATTACAATAAAAGAGTTATTAAAGAAATAGAAGATCTCCAATGAGTGAGCTCAAGATATCAAATTTATGCAATGAGAATAGTAATTTTCTTTTACTCCGAGCCTTCGTCGAGGAATAAATGAAAATTACTGCTTGAGTTTCATAAATTTGATATCTTGGGCTCACAAATTTGAGATCCTACTTATCCCATAAATGTCAGCGTTTAATTATTTGGAAAATGTCAAAATCGCATTAATGTAAGCTTCTGGTTGGCAGTCCATTCAAGTCAATGGGATGAATAATTAGCTACCGCATACAATTGCTTTTCGCCATTAATTTAATGAATTCAAGCATCTGCAACAACAGTTACATGTGCAAATTATTACTTTACTGGCCAAAAGCATTAACATGCTAACTAATGAGTTATTCATCCTATTGACTTGAAAAAGCTGTCACCTAACCGTAAACGCCAGCGATGGTGTTCCGTTACCTGCAGATCTGGTGAAGTTACCTTTGCGAACATATTAGACTGACGTTTGACCAATCGCGACACGGGAAAGCTGTATCACACGTGTGTGATACAAAACCTATATCTCGTGGGTTGTATTACACCGATTTTTAATTGTTTATGCGATAAAATGTTTTATCTACAGAAGCAGCTGGGGGCGACACAGAGTAAATTCCAGCAGAGAATCCAGGAGAGAGAGAAGGAGCTGCAGGATCTGAGACAGGCTGTGCAGTCACTCAAGGTGGGTACTGACCAGAGGAGAAGACAACAGCTGGCTGCTGGAGGAGCCATTTCAGGGCTCAGTCAGGGCTCTCCTCCAGTCAGCCAGTGAGGAGCCCAGTGTTGGGCCACTTTCCAGCCCTGTGGGGCTCAATCCCACTGAGCCATACTGTGGGGAACAGGCTGTGTGGGGTCCCAGTAAGAGCTGAGTGAAAGGCCTGGTTAAAATGTACAGCCCTCCTCTCTCTGTGTCTCCTAACAGCGCTCTGCACAGGCAGCAGTGGAGGACAGTGAGAGGATCTTTACTGAGCTGATCCGCTCCATTGAGCGAAGGCGCTCTGAGGTGAAAGAGCTGATCAGAGATCAGCAGAAGGCTGAAGTGAGGCGGATTGAAGGACTCCTGGAGCGACTGGAGCAGGAGATTGCTGAGCTGAGGAGGAGAGACGCTGAGCTGGAGCAGCTTTCACACACAGAGGATCACATCCATTTCCTCCTGGTAACATCACTGCCTCTCTGACAGTTTATACTGAGCACAATGTGCTTCTGTACATGTTGATTCATGTTAGTCATTTACAATCTGCTCCTGGTATCTGCATAGGAATCTGTTTTTAGTCTGTTCTCTCTATCTCTCCATCTGTCTGCAGAGCTGTCAGTCTCTCTGTGTCCCTCCTGGAGCTGGAGACTTACCCAGCATCACTGTCAGGCCGCACCACTCTTTAGAGGCTGTGAGGAAATCTGTCTCTGAACTGAAAGAGAGACTGGAGGATGTTTTCAAATCAGAGCTGATCAAAGTTTCTGGAAAAGGTTGGTGAACAAACCCTGCAGGAGAAAGTGTGTTTGGCCACTGCACACAACACACTGGAGAGGTGCTCTGCCTAAGATTCACTTTTACATCATGAAAGGCACTTTCACAGGGTGTATAATATTAAGGAGAGGGATGAGTGACATTTCAGTCTGTGTCACAGGTTATATATCACACAGTGTGGAGTAACATTACAAACTCTCACAAGCTCCAAATAACCCAAAATGTGAGGTGTTTCTGTATGAAGGAGATGAGGCCTCCAAAGCCGCTGGTATATTAGGGGGGTCCCCACTATTGATACCCCCTCCCTTTACATCTGTCTCCTGGAAGGGTGTGACATTTCTGAGATGAAACAGCACAGGTTGGATAAACTCCTCTCAGTTATTCAGTGATAATGATATTATTTCGTGATGTTTTATTTTTTTCTTCTTCTTTAAATGTTTCCCTCGTGTTTCATCTCATCTTTGCTCAGGTTTGAAACAGCAGCTGAGACTGACTCTCATACTGTATTCTGATTGAGATCAGTTTTCGTTTTACCTGCAAACTTTTTCCTGAGAAATTAACATTCAGTGTCATTTCGCTAGGAATTCACAAAAAAACAACACTATGATTCGCTCAACTGTTCGGTAACCTCTCCGTCTCTTCCTCACTGTTCCAGCACATTCTACGAGCAAGTGTGGTGTCGATATAGTCTCAGAGTGAATGGTTTCTATCTTATTCTGTTGTGGTTTTCATCCAGACATATTTTCAGATTATGAGGTTCCCCCATCCTCAAGCAATGGGAGAGAGACAGATTCTTCAGACGATTAGGCTTTATTGAGGCATATTGATAAATGTAAAGCCGAGTTCTTTTTGCGCAAGAAGAACTGATTTCTTACTTTTCACACCCAGCTTTTATACCTTTATCACCGGAAATATCTTCCAAGTATGGTCTTTCCGCATTCTCATTCTCGCGCTACAATTGGCCAGGCAAACCAAAACGCCACAACCTAATCCTTCAGGAATTCAAAGCAAAGATAAGCTGCACATCACTAAAAAGGAGTGGAAAGTTCCACTCAAGAGATGAAAAGTACAGACAAAGGAATAGGATACAAGTGGATACATAAATGATTCAATTGTTTTTTTTCAGTAACAACTAATGATTTTACTGAACAAATATTGATCAAAGCTACAGAAATCAAATGCACTTAAATATCTCGCCTGATTATCTTTTCAAATCAACTAAACAGAAGCCTGCTTACTAATCGAAGCTACAGAAGCCCGCTGCTTTTGTGTGTGAGCTGCTCATGCATGTGTGAATTGAATTGCTTGTATGTGTGTGTGACTGTGTGTGAACTGCTTGTATGTGTGTGTGTGTGTGTGTGTGTGTCTGTGTGCACTGCTCATGTGTGTGTGAACTGCTTGTATGTGTGTGTGTGTGTGTGTGTGTGTCTGTGTGCACTGCTCATGTGTGTGTGAACTACTTGTATGTGTGTGTGTGTGTTATGTTATGTGTGTGTGTGTGTGTGTGTGTGTGTTACTGCTGCTTACATAATATTGTTATTGATTATGATTATTGATTATGGTTATTCAACTTGGCATTTGTTCTACTGATGACTAATGAATATGAGAAATATTGAAATATAATCCTCAACATTCCTCCCGTTGAGGCCATCCCAATCATGGCCTCACATTAATCATGGTCGAAAAATGGCACAGCATTGTCTACCCCTGGTCTATGACCCCCATACTTCACACAAGTGAATTTCTTATGAGCCCGAACATAAAATCATTTTTTGGTCCTTTGTTGGTCCTTTCCGACTGTAACATTTTGAGTAAAAACAGTCTGTCATGTACGCCAGCATGTGAACTCCAGTTGTTTTTGCGTCAAGGTTTCTTTCGTTGTTGTGGTAAATAAAGTCCCTGTTATGATTCTGCTCTTTCTGTTCTGATTCTGCCATGCTTATTATGTTTCTGCCATTCCCTGTTATGTTTATGATCAGTTCTGTTAGGTTTTGCCATGTTCTGTTTAGTTTTTGCATTTTGCCATGTTTTCGCTTTTTGCCCTCCTTCCACTTTTCTGTTAGAGTCCGGTCCATGTTTTATTCATGCCCAGCATTGCACTTTGTCTCCCCTGTCTGGTCTCTTGTTAAGTTACAGCTTCTCCCCAGTCCTCGTGTCACATGCTTAGGTGATTTCATGGTTTCTGGGTTTCAAACATTCCTTCCAATCTCGTTTTTCCTTCGCCTCTCTTTTCTATATTACTAACCAATACTAACAGTTTGTTGTTTTTGTTAAAGTTACTAACCCAAACTAACATTGTATATAATACTAACTTACTAACGAGCACTAGGGATTGTATAGCTGCACTTACTAATTGATTAACTAGCTCTCAGCTTTCGCCCTGTTCTAGTCTCCGCCTCTTGCCTTCACTTTGTCTCTCCTGCAATTCAGCGGATCCTCCGCACCTGCTCCACTCTATCCTACCTCTCATTATCTGTGCACATTAGAACTCCCCTAACCGGAGCTGTATGTTTTGTCATAGGTTGTCTCGTGTTCCCTGTCCGCGTTTTGGCTTTTGCCAATTTCATGTGATTAGGTTCTCCCTCATGTTCCCTCCTTTGTAATTAGTCTGATCCCCTTCACCCGATCCTAATCATAGCATGTGACTTCCTTGAATGTATTTAAGCTGTCTTCTCACTGCAGTTCCCCGTCAGAACGTTTTCCCAAGTTTACCTGTGCTGCTTTCATTTCGCCTTGTACTCGCTGTGTTTATCTTCTGACTGGACCGCCCAACCTACGATTTTTGGATCTGCTCTTTTGTACTTTTGCCTGTATCTGTTTTTGAACCCTTTTTGCCCGACTTTGAGTTTTGTGATTGGTGCCCACGATTTGATTTCGCCCTCCTGGATTTTTGATTTTTGGATTGTGGACTTTGTACCGTTGCCTCCTGCTTTTCGCCCCCTTTCCAAATAAAATCCCATTTTTCTGCACTGCTCTGTTCTCGCGTCTGGTTCCTGAATGATACCTAACAGTCCCAGTCTAATGTCCCACTTGAATCCAGTAATGTTGCTTATAGCAGGTAATCAGTCCAAAGTTAGTCCAAAGTCCAAGTCCATATTCAACATTGATTTGCGATTTTTCCATCCGATTGTTTTGGTGAACGAGCCTTCATGACTGGAATCACTGTCTCAGCATATTTGTTCAAAACTTCAGGGAGGCTCTAGGAAGGAGCGGGCCTTGACCGGCTGGTACGCTAAACTGCCACCCGCCCGTCACTGGAGTGAGAAAATAAAATACAAACAGGCACAGACACAGGCACATGCACATGCAGATTCACTCTGTACTCGGCACATACAGAACGAGGGTCATCTGCACCTGCATAATTTCACTTTAAGTCTTACATGTACTAAATTTTATAATATTTACTTTTGCTGTAAAGACTACGCAGACACTTTTGTGTCAGAACATTTTAAAAACAGTTTCATCCAGGCCTTTCCAAGGACCTACATTTGGAATACCATAGTACCTTCATGCAATATCCCATAATAATAATCTCCCAAAAGACTCTGATTTCAACAATGACCTGGGGGTCGACTCACCCCTGCCTTAGGTTGTCTCCTTGATAGGAGATCTTACCTGCCTCTGGAGTGAGTCACAACACACACTCAGGTGCTCTGCATTGAGCTCTGTACTCTGGAGGGGGTAGGTTTCCTCACCCCTCATAATGAGATAGTTATGAGATCATTCCAGTTGAATTGGGGCTATTGCAGCAGCTTTGTGGGAAAAATAGATGAAACAGTTAAAGTTACAACTCATCAATAACAATTTGAAACAAATGCTGCAATTATAGTTCTGACACTTAGATTCTTCTTTAACCAGCCGAATAAGTCCCAATTCAAGAAATTTGTCTTGTGTATTCTGTCCCCTCGGTCTGAATGTGCTTTACAAAGTCATTAATGTCACCTTAATTATTTGGAATACAATGAGTTGTCAACCACAGTGTATGTGCCACCCTGATAAATTAATATTATTTAAAAATTCATAATTACCCAAATTGCTCACCCTCATTACTGAGCTCCTGTCAATTTTAAATCAATTTTTTTTGGCAGTATATTCATAATTTTATGTTTCAGTGTATTCTGGGTCAAAAGATAGGGCAGTAACAATAATATCTTTTCACAGTATTTTTTACAATGAATTTTGATTTAGCAACCCACCACAATCTAGGGTTACGCTAAGCACATGGAGGAGATGCACAGTCAGGGCTTATTAGCCCCAGCCATGACAACTCCCCATGTCATCAGCAGAGCCGGGTGGAGTTGTTTTAGACCGTGTTACAATATGCAATTTTTTTGTTTTTATTCTCAAAAATGGGCACATATTGAATATTCAACTGTAAAATAGTTTTTCTATTGGGCTCCCAGTACATAAAGGTAAACAATCGTCCCAAATTTGGTCAGCTCAGTCAGTCAGTCAGTACTTTTTATTTGAAAGTCCTTGTCTTTCTCACTACTACTCAGAAGGAAAAGATTTTGTCATGCCTAATCAAAATTAAATTTAGAACGGGAAGAAAAACAATGTGATCACTTTATTAGTCGACTTTTTCAATTATATGGTGGTCCACCTTTTGAATTTAGTCTTAGTCTTGTGTTAATACTCTGAATTGGATTTCCCAAAATTTATTTTAGAAGGTAAACTTTTAAGTTGCAACCCTGCAGTTGAATCCTTAGCTGGCCAGCTTATTTTCCCTCAAGGTCATTTTAATCTCTTCCCTTCTGGAGTGCGCACTCTGTGGAAAAGTTTCAATAGAATGAGTTAAATGCAAACAATGAACTCAATCATCATAATTTTGCTGCTTTTCCTCTCGCCTGGATCCTTTCCTGTAAAAGTAAAATTCAGGGAAAGTTTATTAGTCAGTTCGTCTCCTTGAATTGTTGGTCCACCCCTGTTCAAAAACAGAAAAAAGATCATGAATTTATTAATTGCATTTCTTTGGTCAGGAAAGCTTTCAGTCACATTTGTTCACCTCATTTGTTATAGCACTGATCCTTTACATGACTCCTTTGCTGGGCAGAACTTATTCTTGTTAAACAAATTAAGAAAATTCCACATGAAATCGTATTGCTTAGACCCCCCTTTCTCCCCTTCTGTTCTCTGGCCTCTGTATGTCGGCCTTTCACCTATTTCTTTCTCCCTTATCTGCTTTTGGTACCTAAGGCTCCATTCGCGGTATTGTTTTCTCTGCGCATCTTTGTTTAAAAACCCATGCAGTCATCCAGTCTCCAATCCCACAATAGTTCCTTTGATTTTTTTTTAATTCTTTCATAAATTAATATGTACTATTAAATTTCACAACTGCTTCTTTTCTGATCATTCAACCCTATTTTTTTAACCTTCAAATAGCAACTAAAAGTTTCAAATTCTTGATAGAGAAACCTCTGTATCAATTAAATTTGCTGAATTTACTGCCCTGTATATCGTGTTTAACAGTACTTTGGCAAATTTTGAATGCTCTGTTATTCTTTTTGTTTCTCAGTGTTACTTTTCCTTTATTGTCTTTTCAGAGATATGCTTCTAGCACACCAATCTCACACAGTCTAATTATTTACAGAAATATGCTTAGATTTTCTAGTTCTTCAGAATTTTACAAATATTTACCTAATTCAAATGGTGTCATTACTTCACATTCACAATGGATATTACTGGATTTGCTGATAGCATTCTGCCACATATGTATCATGTTGAGACCATAGTTGTTCTGGTAATCTGTCTAATTCTGTCTTAATTTGTTCTCTAAGTTCATTTCTGATTCTTCAATAGGAATTTTCACTTGCTTTATTTTCCCTATCAATTAACAGTTAATCATAATCTTAATCATTTGTTTCCTGTCCTGTTCCAAATCAACATTAAGGGCCCTCTTTTTTTTTTTTTTTGATTCTGGGTCCTAAGTGGGGTCGAATATCATTGTACAGTGCCATGTAGCCTGGGGTCTTTGGGCCACAATATACAGTATTTTCCCCAGGTACTCCAAACTTGCTCTTTAATTTGGTCTACTATATCCCCCAACCAATAAACATTTGCTAATTCACTTTTTTTTTTTTTTTAATTTGTATGCCATACATCCCCATTAAATCAATTTCTTCTTCTGCGCTATTTAAATTTAAACCTAAATCCTTCTAGGTGTTCTTTTACACACTGCCACTGGCAATTTTGTTTCCTTAATCCCAACCCTTATAGCCATACAATTGGGTTTTCCAAATCTGATATTACTGTATATTACTCACTTCAGGTTTTTTCAGCTGCTGTCTCTCCCTCTGCTCCTGAATATGGGGGGGCGTACGGCGGTGGGTTAAATATTGTTCCTGAATATGGGGGGGCATACGGCGCTGGGTTAAACAATTCATCGTCAGTAAACTTTTCAGATGGCTTGGAATGAGACGCAGCTTCACTTTGCTTCACAAAATATTTATCCTGATCTTAAATTTTTAGGATTCCCCTTTCTCTAAACAGCTCCAGAACTGCCAGCTCATTTTATTCTTTTTTTTTCACCCTTTTTTGCCGCCGATGCATAATTTGTCATTATACCCATTATTTTTTCACATATTGCAAGAGCAAATTTCCCCTCTTCTGGCCACTTTGTTAGTCTGTTTTTTTTTTTTTAGTCCTTTTTGCCCAGTTATTTGACAATTTTTTTTATATCATTCTCAAAGACCTCACCCATTCATAGATTACTAATGTCTGTTATATATAGTCTGTGTTACTAATGTGCGGCGATTTTATCACTTCTCAGCAGTGAGACATTTCATGTGCGGCGTGGAAGTATGTGAATTTATTGAAATGCGTGAGAGCCAGTGGCGTAATATAATCCACGTGGGCCCGAGTGCAGACCTGCTAACACGGGCCCCCCCACTACAGTTCCACATTTCTGTTCTGATCTCTCTGCGGTGACGTTGGTATATCATACTGTCATATATTGAGCGCTTGTTATTTTTATTCGGTCTACATGGGCTACAACACACACTAAGGGTTACTACACTATTTCATCGTATAATATAAAGTTTCCTATTTATTTCTTAACATTATTATCTTAAAATTATTATCTTAATAATGGTCATCATCGAGAACAATCAGGCATAATGAGTAAATGAACGACACATTAACATAACTTTATTGGGATGATCTGAAATTTTGTGAACGGCAAGGAATTGTGGGAACAATAATCAGCGAGCAAGTGGACATCGTAAAAACAGTTGATCTGCGCTCACGGTCATGCAGGAAAGGGGAGAGCGGCTTTTAAGACTCTTTTAGCTATGAAACCAAATGTGCTTAATTTCGGCAGCTTGGCCAACCTTTCCTCCTGCTCCTTACGCTCTTGCCGCTTCCTGCATAAATACTTCGTTTGTAGTTTATCTTGCATGCAAGATTAAACCACAGACTGTCCTTGGATTAAACGATCGGACCGTGTCATCGTCACGTGGGTGGTCTACGGAATGTTGTACCCAGAAACACTTGCTGTCTCAGTGATGATATCAACAGCAGAATAAACTTATCATTGTTTGTTTTACTAAGCATTTTCCAAAAAGAAATTAAAATTATTTCATGTTATAACGACTTCTATTCAGTTAAAGTGATGAATGTACCATGATGACATCGACTTGCCAGCGCCATGACTGAGAAATGAATGCAGTTGCAGTGGTATAACTATACAGTAGCACGCCACTGATGTTACACTGGGTTATTATCAATGAGCCGACATTACGGTGAGGTTATGAACAACAACGATTTAACTTATCTGGTTCCTTGTGGGGCCCGCATGTGTCCATCAATGGGCTCCATTACCGTTGCACTCCCTGCACTCTCTATTGTTACTCCACTGGTGAGAGCCCTGCGGCAGTCAGTTGTTGGATAGAGGACGCTGGGTTAGCGGTAGGAAAGGTGGTGAGTTATAACCATGGACTGTATATTAACTGTTAAATCTGCCTCTCGGATGTACGGTGCTGCCGGAATTCTTTTTCAGTAGAGGACATCGTGGAAAGGGGAGTTTATTCATGACACTTATACTCTTGTTCTTCCGTTGGTGAACCCAGCTTGAAGGAGTTTGATATCTGACGTTACTCCATTTATTAAGAACGAAGTTTTGGTAAAAGAGGCTGTTAGATATGAGCACTTTGTCTCTCTTGTTAAAAGGGTTTCTCTGGGTGCAAATCGCTGTTGTTGAAACACGTTGAGTCACCGGCGGCAGGTTTTTACAGTGTTGATAGATAGTAACGAGGAGCTAAATTTGTCTTTCAGCTTTAAAGTGGATGGTTTTAACTACTTGTTTTTCGCCTCGTTAGAATGAAATGTTTGGGGTGCGGTGTAGAAGGGCATTTAATTCGTTCTTGTCCATCCAGAGCGTCTAATGAGCGGCCCGCCGCTGCGGAGGGAGCATCGCTGCCCTCTGAGGGTTCTGACCGAGCTCCAGTGATGCGGGATCAGTCAAGTCTAATCCTGCAGCTCCTGTGACAGTGAGCCAGGACTATAAAGCCTGGAGAAAGAACAGCAACAGGCTGGGAGAAAAGCGCAGCAGAAAGATCTGGAACAGAGGAATGATAACAGACTGAGAATGAAAGTGAAAATGAACAGAAAGAAGAGAGCAGTGAGAGAAGTAAAAATCAGGTAAAACAGTAAATTGAATCAGGTTGAAGAAAAAGGGATAGATGTGAATGAGGTATTGTTGGAAGATGAGGATATGTCTAATGAAGAAATAATGAAATTATCTGTAAAAAAGAAAAGCACAGATAGTGATGAAAATGTTAAATATAGTTTTTTCTTTTATCATGGTTGTTCTTTGTTGTCTCACCATATAGTATTTTTTCCTCTGTATAGGTGACCTTAAAGAAGGCACTTTAAATGTAAACTGAGCTAGAAGCGATCTGAACATAGCATCTCTTTTCATACTTTTTTACATGAGAAAACTAAATGTTGTTTTAGTTCAGGAAACACGTTGACAATGACAATAAGAGAGACTGGAAGAAAGAGTGGAGGGGAAATGTTTCTCAGTCACAAATCAAATAGGAGTGGAGGGGTTGGATTTTTTTTAGTGTCCTACCCTGTTCCTGTGAAGTAGTGGAAGGCTCTGTGTTAAAGGTGAGAGCTCAGTATGAAAATGTTGAACTATAGTTTTTACTTGTGTAAACTCCAGATAAAGGAGAAGAAAGAAAGATCGTTTTAAACACATCATGTGACCCTATTCATGGTTGTAGCTCTGATGTAGCTTGTGTTTAGCTGGTGATTTTAACTGCACTGAAAATGCCAAGCTAGACAAGAACCATTTGGAGCTTCACCCTGCTTCATCCAGTTAGATTGAGACAGTTGACTCAAGCTCATGACTTGTTGAACATCTGGAGAAACTTTCATAAGTCACACAGGCAGTATACTTGGATCCGTTGTAAAGGCAATATTCTTTCTCTGGCCAGATTAGATCGTTTTCATTGTTTTAGTGATCAGCTCAGTTTTTTAAAAAGTTGTCAAATAAACGCAATGGGCTTCGCTGACCATAGTCTGATTTATTGCTCTGCCTTTATTCAAAATGTTAAACTGAGAAGTGCAAATTGGTGTTTTAATACTGCATTATCAGAGGACCAAGTTTTTAAAAATGCCTTTGAGTACTGGAAGTGGCTAGAGGTACGTACATCCATACCTGATATATCTCGGTCCAAGGAGATGTACATCCTTATCAGACCATTGTAAAGAATGGAAAACTGTCTTGAAACAACTTAGTTTGGTTTAGGCACTAAAAATCGATACAAGTGGAGGTACTCCCCAGTTAGGTGTAATAGCACAAGATGATGAGTTTATAATGGAGGCTTATTTGTGCACAAATATTTCAGGTTTGACCTTTTCTTTGCACTTTCTGTTGGAACTTTCTCTTTAAAGGCTTTTCAAAGTTACAAAAAGTCCATGAGTGTCTGAGAAAAAATAAAGACTAAGATTAAGCAAAGAATACGTCGATTTTATTTTGCAAGGAAAAAAGTGAAGAATATTTTTCAAAACCCGGTGGGGGGGGGACCCTGTCGTAGGAAGTGAAGCTTTGTTTCTACTTCTGTTTAGTCACATTGGCAGCATAATCTAAGCTCTCTGTGTCACTATGTTCTTTACTGTCAGCCTGTTTCAAAGGCCTGGTTATAGTCGCTTATTCTGTATTTTGAGAGTTTGTCTATGTTTTTATGTTTGACTTTGATAGATATCCAACCAATTTATACACTCTTTTGATTTGTGTAGGTTTCTAGTTTATGGTGTGTTTAGGTTACCGGTAGGTATTTGTAATTAATGCTAATTGGTTCCTACCAGCCCCTTGTCAGCTGCTGCTGATTCCACTGATTGCAGAAGCAATTTTAAAAACTGTCTGATATGGACTGACTGTTATGAGCCTAATGAAGCCCGTGTGGCGAAACGCGTTGCCAACCTTTTAATCAATAAAATTACATTAAAGTTACCACATTGTGTGCAGTGGAACCTCTTTTTTATACTATGGACTTCCTTCCTGACGCCACCTGGCACCAATGTGAAGTTTGAGCTGTGCAGGGCAATCTACTTTTTTGAACCCCTGTAGGCGGATTGGCTATTGTTGTGGTTTGGTGTTCGTCGTTCGTCGAACGGAACATTTTTTATTTTTTTTATTTTTTTGGCCTGATGAATTTTACTGTAAATTTGCCATAACATACTTCTAGACCATATCTCCAGTTTTTTGGAAAACCCCGCTCAAAAAAATGAAAAGGACAGAAACCCCCCCCCCGGTCTGCCACCACACCTCCATACTCTGTTTTTCCAGAAAAGCCGCTGGTTATGGTTAATGCATTTTAAGGTTTTAGTAATGTAATTATTGCCAAGGGTGTTAGTTTGGTTGGGTTGCGTTGCTGTTCTTGCGTTCATATCTCCGCATATAATCACATTTCCCTGGGCCTGGAAATGGCTTGTTTCTCTCTCTAGATCAGAAAACTCTTCTTGCGCCCCGGTGGCTTATCCGGCTTGGGTCATTTGCTGCATGTCATTCCCCATTCTTCTCCCCAACTTTCCTGTCTCTCTACACTGTATAACTATCAAATAAAGGAAAAATTCCCAAAAAAAAATCTTAAAAAAAAGAAAACTCGTCTTCATTATAATAGGGGGATTCTAATGGGGGAATGTAAATTGTGCATAAGAAAGTGTCTTTACCTGATGAAAGTAAATTTTTGCTGATTTTTAGCCAAATATGTAAGGGTCTGTCCTTGCAGTCCCTCCCCCTGCTGCATTCTTCACCTCCACCTTAACGGGCAACAGGTGTGGCTCGTTGAGGTGGAGGTGAAGGTCTGTTTATTTAAGGGTTGGCTGCGCCTCAGTTGAGTGCAGCAGCATTCTGGTTTTGAAGCTCTGTTGTGTTTGTGCTGCTGCTCCCCTCATGTTTGATTTTACTTGTTAAATTAAAGATTTTAATATTTTTACTCAGCCTGTGCGTTTGGGTCCCTTTACCTGCTTTTGGGTCACCTGGCTAACGCCAGACCTCATCTCAATCTACATTGAGATTTGGTCTGGGAGCCACACATTCATTTTCTCGTATTTTAGGCGTGGTTTACGAATGCCCAGAGCTGTTTATTGGGCGCTACGAATGTCTATCAAATGCGTCTGTATGTAGCTTATAGCCAATTGTATCAATTATACCAGATGACCTATGTAGAGCGACAGAAATTTGACGAGGAAGACGATGGGTCAGAGATTTATGTGTACACGATGGCGTTCAGCGACTATTGCCATTTGTGCAAAGACTAATGTACATGAGAGTAAATATAGATAATTATAGGGTATACAGAGAAATTATGTACCATATGCAATGCAAGGATGAGGGGAGAATATAGCCAACAGCAGAAAATAGTTCACTATGGTTTTATACAGTGAAATATACGTAGTATTCTGCATCTGTGGGAAAGGTTCGCTGAAACACGTTGTATAGTGTGTCACTATCAATTGTAGAACACAGTTCATTTCAGAAATACAATGAAAACCTTTTAATTCAATCACCTGAACCATGCGTTGTGGTGACTACGCGAGATTGGTTCTTTCCCTGCAGTAGATCAGCCTGCTACGGCAAGCAATGCCGCCACACCGGCTAAAGTCTCGATCAGCGGAGCGCAGATTTATTTCCTGGTGCCGTGGCCGTCGCAAAATCCGCCGTTGCTTTAAGTCCCTAATGGTGAGACAACCGCAACGACTGGGGTCTCGTTAAGCCCCATTGCTTTAGCCACTAACGGGGCTAGCTGGTACATGAGGCTTTTGCCAAAGCCTGTTGGTAGCAGGGCAAAGACACCCTTCTTGGTTAGGAAATAGTTTAACGCCAAAAGTTGCTCTTTTTTCAAAATAAGCTTGCGTTCTAAACTACTTAGAACACTATCTAAGGCTGCATCGAAAGGTAACTTTGCCAACTGCTGCCTTGTTGGATCCATAGATATAAACAAACTACAAGCTTCGGTGAGTCGCTTAGACATCGTCATTGTCTTGCTGTCCCCTGTGATTGGTTCCCTCGCTGAAGCCAAAATCGGATCCATGGAATCCAGGCTGCCTTGCAGCGTGAAATGAAATCGCACGCAAGGCAGCATGGGTATACCCAGGCTAGCTTTTGGGCCCATGGTCCCAGTGCCCGCCGGCTTGTCGTATTCAGCCGGCGGGGCCAATCCATGACAAAATATGGTTTTCACCAGTTTTCATTAAATTAATATGTTTTTCTAATTTAGATTTGTACCAAACGATCAGGCCTCTGGAGTCCCTGCCACGGTGGCCTGAGTGTAGTTCAGTGAACGACAAATCAATTTTTTGACTGGTGTTAGGTTATGCTTTAACCTTCTGAGTTTTCCCATTATTAGTTTCTGTTGGCTGGTTGGTAGTGGGCGGGGGCTTACCAATTAACCTGGTGACCCCAGGGTTGATGAGGCACCTGGCGATTGAAAAAGGGGTTTTTTTTGTTTGTAAAGAGGTGCGTGTGTAAAACCTTGTTTTTTTTTTCCTCTGAAAGAGCAACCGTACAAAACAACGAATGACCCTGTTCGCGGGGACCTTCGCCTGAATGAATACCCAGCCTTTCGTTAACGACTCTTTCTTTTGCCAACCCTATAAAAACCCAAACTAAAACTTGAACCAACAACATCTACGGACGCTGACAGAGCTGGCCGTTTTGTGGAGAGCTCGCGGGAGCTAGTGGTCAAAGGGCACACAGGAGGTAAGACCCCCATCCATTTATACCCCTACCAGCCAGCCCTTTGTTTTTTACACATTTGTGTTAGGGAATGATTTTGTATACCCCGAGATATTGTGTGTCAAACTGATAGGTCGTCATTCCCGTAACATTATTGGGGGCTCGTCCGGGAGCTGTTAAAATTAGCCTATTCTGATACTTCTGAGACTTCGGTTGTGTTTGTTTGTGTCGTTGAGCATATTACAAGCACTAGTTAGTGGCACGAGGACATTCCGTTTTTACAAATGGCAATACTTGGAGCTGTATTCAGCTCGTCAAAGAATCGCACGTCGCGAGCTTGTTAGTTTAGATGGACGTGTGTTTTCAGAGTGTGGGCAAGCCACGCTGTATTTGCTGTTGTGGAAATGGATGACTGGGTGTCGGGGACTTGTCTCCAGCTAGGCATAAGTATATTTGGGTTTGCTGTATATTCAGTTGGTCATGATGATGGTCGCGTAACGTTGTTTGTGAGTTTGGGTAAACGTTTTTTTCGTTTACGTTAGCGTTGCATTGGGTGTAGTGCGCATATTCTGTTTCACACATGTAGTCGTCGTACGGGGCATCTTTTTGTATATGCGTTGAAGCTTGGAGTAAATCGGTCGTTTTGCTGGTACACTAGAGCTGTATGTGACTTGTAGAGTGTTGCTCACGATTGGTTTTGATTGGCGTTTATGCCGATTTGTAAATTTTCTTTATCACCGAGACCAACACAATTATCGATATTTTCTTGTAATGGCTACCTTTAATGTAGAGGAATTTTGTGAAGGTGATTTCGGATGTAGTGATTTGTGTAAGCTCAAGAAAGATCAGTTGGGTGCAGTGGCTCAATTCCTGGAAGTAGAAATTGACCCTCAGCTTAAGAAAACTGAAATGGTTAATGCCCTTGTTAGAGTATTACGGTTGCCCGATCCAGTTCTGGAACAACAAGAGAGGGAGAGGGAACGTCTAATTCAGATGAGGGAACAGGAGCTTCAGGTGGAAAAGGCAAAGCTTGCATTGGAGCAAGAAAAATTAAAACATTCATCCCAAAATCTGCAGAGAAAATATGAGGCCCGTTTTGATATAACTAGTTGTTTGAGGTTGTTGCCAAAGTTTAATCAGGAGGAAGTGGGGTCCTTCTTTGAGGTATTTGAGAAAATTGCCGAAGAGTTAGATTGGCCAGAGGATAAGTGGACTCTGCTTATCCAGAGTGTCCTTGGAGGTAAAGCACAAGAGGCCTATGCAGCCCTTGACCGTGTCCAGAGCAGGGACTATGAGCTGGTTAAGAAAGCAGTTCTAGCTGCCTATGAGGTTGTTCCTGAAGCGTACCGACAAAAGTTTAGATCACTCCGTCGTAAGCAAGGTGAGACCTATCTTGATATAGCAAGGCAGCAGAAAGTAGCCTTTGACCGGTGGCTTGCAGCATGTCAGGTTTTTACATACCAGGAGTTGCGTCAGCTTATTTTGCTTGAACAGTTTGTATCTAGTGTACCAAGGCATATTGAGTTGCACCTAAATGACCTAGAAGTCAAGGATAGCCGAAAGGCTGCTATGGTGGCCGATTCCTATGGACTAACTCATAAGGACATGCCAGGGAGGGGTAAGATAGGGCGACAAGACGGGAAGCTGGCTAATGAGTCTAAGAACTCAGGAGACACTGCGGCTGTGACTGTGTCCTCCTCTCAGACTGTTGGGAAGAAGCCTAACAGGCCCCCATTCGCTAGAAGTGAAATCATTTGTCATTACTGTAAGAAGCCAGGTCACATAAAATCTAATTGTTTAATTTTGAAAAGAAAGGAAGAGAAATCTGTTGCTCTGCTTACCATTCCACCCAGGATAATCCCAGAAAACCCACTGGTCCCAACTACTAGGCAACCTCCCAAGGCCTATACAGGTTTTGTGTCTGAAGGAGGTGTGGCCATAAACACGGATGGGGAAATGGTCCCAATATCCATATTGAGGGACACGGGAGCCACTCAATCTTTAATGGTTCAGGGAGTCATAGATTTACCATCAACCACCCAAATGAATGCGTCTACTCCAGTGAAGGGTGTGGGAGGGGGATTTGTCGATGTCCCATTGCATGAAGTTTTCTTAACATCAAATGTTGTGAATGGCCATGTAGTGGTGGGCATTGTGCCTTCATTGCCAGTAGAAGGGATTGATGTTGTGCTGGGTAATGATTTGGCTGGGACACAAGTTTGTATAACCCCTGTGGTGACTCAGGAGCCATGTGAGGTGCCAGAGACCATAGCCTTGGAGCAGGAACACCCTGAGGTTTTTCAACCTGTGTAGTTACTCGCTCTCAGGCTGCTAAATGGGGGCTGGAAGCCAAGGAAGTGTTGCCTGTCAATTTGTCTGACACCTTCTTTGTTAAGCTAGCTGGTTTGGAGACAGCAAAGCAGTTTTCACGTGAGAGACTTATTGGAGATCAGGAGCGAGATCCTTCATTGGCCCATTTACGAGAGCAAGCAGGTAGTTTTGAAGAGGGACAGGACGTGGCAGAGGGTTTTTTTTTCAGGCGGGAGTTTTGATGAGGAAGTGGAGGCCTCCGGGCCGTCCTGCTAATCAGCATTGGACAACAGTAGCTCAGATAGTGTTACCTCAAAGTTTCAGGCATGAGGTATAGCGTTTGGCTCATGAAACCCCAATGGCTGGTCACCTTGGGGTACGTAAAACCCAGGAAAAAATAATGCGCTATTTCTATTGGCCAAAATTACATCAGGATGTGGTTTCATTTTGCCGTAGTTGTCATGCCTGTCAGTTGGTAGGTAAGCCCAATCAGGGGATTCCAGTAGCGCCTTTATGTTCCCCACAGGTAATGGAGGAACCATTTTCTTGAGTCATGATAGATTGTGTGGGGCCTCTGCCCAAAACTAAGAAAGGCAATGAATATCTCTTGACTATCATGGATGTTGCTACTAGGTTTCCCGAAGCTGTGCCTTTGAGAAATATCAAAGCTAAGACGATATCCGAGGCTCTGCTGCAGTTTTTCTCACGGTTTGGTCTTCCAGTGGAGGTTCAGCATGACCGTGGGTCTAATTTAACCTCTGGATTGTTCCAGGAAGTAATGCATGAGCTAGGTATCAAACAGATCATGTCTTCTGCTTACCATCCTCAATCTCAAGGTGCTATTGAGCGCTATCATCAAACCCTCAAGACTATGATTAAAACCTAGTCTGTGAATTGTCCGGGAGACTGGGATGTAGCCATGCCATTTTTGTTGTTTGCTATTCGTGATTCGGTGAATGAATCAACAGGGTTCAGTCCTTTTGAACTGGTATATGGGCATGAGGTGAGAGGGCCTCTCAAGATGGCCAGGGATCAGTTGCTGGAGCCAAAGGAACAGAGTGGGGTTCTCAAGTATGTGGCTACTTTTAAAGATAGGCTGAAAACTGCCAGTGAGGTCGCTAAAGAGAATTTGGGAGTTCCTCAGGGGAAAGTAAAAACCCGTTTTGACAAGAAGGCGGTCAAACGTGTGTTTTCAGTAGGAGATAAGGTGCTGGTCCTGATGCCTATGGTTGGAACTTCCCTTGGGGTGAAATTTTGTGGTCCATATTCCATTACAAAACGAGTGAATGATCATAATTATGTTGTTGGCACTCCTGAACGTAGACAGAAGACTAGACTCTGTCATGTCAATCTCCTCAAGCATTATGTTGAGCGAGACAGCCCTGCTGAAGTGGTCCTAGTGGCTCAAAGAAATCCAGTTGAGGGAGACTGTGAGGAAGATGATGAAATCCCATGTGTAGAACCAGTTATTGCAAGGTTGAATAACTCTGTAGCTATGGCGGATCTGAGAGTACAACTATCCTACCTTACAGATGAACAAGTGGATGATGTACTTTGGTTGGTGGGAGAGCATCAGGCATTGTTTAAAGATAAACCTGGTCTTACTCATTTAATAACTCATGATGTAGATACTGGCAATGCACCTCCCATTAAACAGCACGCATATAGGATTCATCCCAGCAAGTGGGCTAAAGTTAAAGAGGAGTTGGCTTACATGGAGGAGATCGGAGCTATTGAACAGGGAGCTAGTGAGTGGAGTTCACCTTTGGTCCCGGTGCCTAAGCCCGACCAGACTGTTTGGCCATGTGTAGACTACCGCAAAGTAAATGGTGTCACAAAGTCTGATGCTTATCCTATCCCTCGATTAGAAGATTGTATTGACAGGATAGGGCATGCGCAGTTTGTCTCAAAGTTTGACTTATTGAAGGGCTATTGGCAGGTCCCCTTAACTGAGAGAGCTCAGGAGGTGTCCGCATTTGTAACCCTAGAGAACTTGTATCGGTGCTTAGTTCTCCCTTTTGGCATGAAGAACGCGCCGGCTACCTTTCAAAGATTAATGAATAGAGTGTCTGCTGGTCTGGAGAACACTTTTACCTATGTAGATGATGTGGTGGTGTATAGCTCTTCCTGGGAAGACCATGTTAAACACATGAAACAGCTGTTTGAAAGACTTGAGGCAGCCAGACTGGTGGTCAACCGGCCTAAATGTGAGATTGGGAAAGGCCAGGTAACATATCTTGGGTACCATGTGGGCCGCGGTTTAGTTATGCCAAGAGCTACTAAGGTACAGGCCATCCTGGACTTTCCTGTACCTCAGACTAAGCGTCAGCTGGTGCGCATCCTCAGAATGTGTGGGTTCTATAGACGGTTTGTGCCAAACTTTGCTGCAGTAACATCACCCTTGACCAACTTGTTGAAGAAGGGTATGAACTTGGAGTGGTCTGTGGATTGCCAGAATGCTTTGGACATGGTGAAAGCCATTTTATCTAGTGAACCTGTGTTGGTTGCACCTGTGTTCTCGGCTCCTTTCAAGCTTGCTGTAGATGCATGTGATATTGGAGTTGGAGCGGTACTCATGCAAGAGGATACTAATGGAATAGACAGGCCCGTGGCCTATTTTTCAAAAAAAAGTTGAATCGGCACCAAAAGCTCTATTCGACCATAGAGAAGGAAGCCTTAGCCCTTGTCTTGGCCGTGCAACATTTTGAGATCTATGTGTGTAGTGCTGGAGGTGATTTGGTGGTTTATACCGATCACAACCCCCTTACCTTTCTAGCAAAGTTTCGGTTGTCCAACCAGAGAGTGTTTAGGTGGAGTTTGATCCTTCAGCCATATAACCTGATAATGAAGCATTTACCCGGTAGAGAGAACGTAATCGCGGATGCGCTTTCCAGAGGTTGAGCGTCTCAAGTGTGAGATGGGCTTTATTATTGTTAGGGTAGTTTGGCTAGGAGTAGTCATGTTAAAATGCTACCCTCTTGTAAGGCTAAGTAAGAAAAGTTAACAGCCTGTTGTAAATAATATTATGAATGGTTTTATCGTGTATGTATTTACTAAAATTGAAAAAAAAAAAAAAGAAAAAAAGGGGATAAGTTGGGTTTTTTTTTCTTTTGTAAGGGGGGAGGAATGTTAGGTTATGCTTTAACCTTCTGAGTTTTCCCATTATTAGTTTCTGTTGGCTGGTTGGTAGTGGGTGGGGGCTTACCAATTAACCTGGTGACCCCAGGGTTGATGAGGCACCTGGCAATTGAAAAAGGGGTTTTTTTTGTTTGTAAAGAGGTGCGTGTGTAAAACCTTGTTTTTTTTTCCTCTCAAAGAGCAACCGTACAAAACAACGAATGACCCTGTTCGCGGGGACCTTCGCCTGAATGAATCCCCAGCCTTTCGTTAACGACTCTTTCTTTTGCCAACCTTATAAAAACCCAAACTAAAACTTGAACCAACAACATCTACGGGCGCCAACAGAGCTGGCCGTTTTGTGGAGAGCTCGCGGGAGCTAGTGGTCAAAGGGCACACAGGAGGTAAGACCCCCATCCATTTATCCCCCTACCAGCCAGCCCTTTGTTTTATACGCATTTGTGTTAGGGAATGATTTTGTATACCCCTAGATATTGTGAGTCAAACTGATAGGTCGCCATTCCCGTAACACTGGTTGTCCACAGACAAACTCTTCAATGAAAATCAGTTGCCTGTCTGGAATGGTGGTTGTCCGGAATGGTTCTGCGGTACAATTCTATCAAAAATCGCCAACCAATAGAATGCCAGGTTCCGTGTTGACCAATGAAATTATCGCTGCCTCGCTGCAGGCCCATTCGTTTAACTTCATACAGTGTACCATGGGGGCGGTGACGTTTACACCAGGGCTCGAGTTAGGATTTTTTGACTGATTTTGAAAATGGATGCACTCGTGCATGTTTAGGTGCACAGTCTAAAACTTGCTTAATTCAATAAAAAAATCCGCTTTGCAGCAGTACAAAATTAATAAACAAATACATTCTTAAACTCAGATTCTTTGATATGCCATAGGACTACCACTGTAAATTTGCAGTGGTGCAACAGGTTAGGATTATTTGTGGGATAAGATTTTATGAAAATCATGCTGTATGTAAGAGAAATGGAAAAAAAAAAAACTAAGAAATCGGTAAAACTGAGTATACTATTGTTATTTATCACAGTCAGATAATATTTAATCTATAATTTAATTTCACTTTGTTTGATTTGGCCGAGAAACTAAAGTAATTTTCCACTACTCCATCATAGGACCTCTCTGGCCTCAATAGCAGCAACAGTGCTGCTTTTTGCTGTTTTTATATTTTTACATTCTTCAGAACTCCATAATTAAGACCCTCACCTCCTAAATTATATTTAATCTACAAGAATTTTTTGTTTTTTTGTAAGATTTTCTTTACCGCGCAGCAGCCACTTACATTACATCCAGCGAGTAAGTGCAAACATCAACCAACGAGAATGGATCTTCAAACATGAATCCCAATTACAATTTCCCAAGTGTCTACCCGAGTATGCGCGTGCGTAATTTCAAGTGTCCTCCCAATCAGTGTAAAACGTCATTTATTTCTCCCGTTGGGCGCAGTCCCATTGATGCAGATCGTGGTCTGTGCTGGTGGTGCCCCCTAGTGCCGCGGAGGGCAGATGTCCCACAAAAGTCTTTGATGAGAAATATACATTTTACGCGATCAGCCAATGTTAACCAACACATACGCGGCCTCAGACAAAACGTGTTCCACAGTCTTGAAGTCCCATTGATTTTGTCATTAATTCTCGTCCCTTACCGATAAAATTTATCATTCCAGGTAAGGATGAGCGCATTTGTAGAAAGAGGATTTATTTCGGGGGCAGATTTTTACTAGGTGTACGCGGTGCATCTGACTTTAAATTTTGGGTGCACCTGCCGAAAACCGGGTGCATACGTGCACCTATCACCGCTATTTCGAGCCCTGTTACACTGACCTACTCTGAAGATTCTGCGGAATGTGTGGCTATGCCGCGAATGCGCGATCGCTTATTAAACTGTTACTCTGTAGATTATGTAGCCATCTAGCTAGCTAGCTAACGTTAATTATGGTGAATGTTTGCAAATGATCGTCCTAAATAAGCAGCGTCGTTTGTTTTTGCCCTAATTTAACCCGCTTGTTAGTGTACCGGTGATTGCTCTTGAGGCAGCATACGGTGAGGGCTGGGGGCGGTGACTCCCAGACCCACCCCGGAGGACACTGCAGTATCTTTGGCTATATGCTGTGTGACCGATCGCTGATTAAACTGCGGTACTCTTTTGATCATTTAGCCATCTAGTTAGCTAATGTAACGGACTCAGAAGGATGTCAGCCACCTCAGATGCATACAGTAGACTGTTATTTGCACCTCTGTGGCAAAGATAAGATATGTCATGGCTTTGATTACAAACACGGCCTCGAGGTGCCCATACTGCTGTATATACCATATCAGCACGAAGGCATTAGACAAAACAGTCTCTCAACCTCACAGATATCTCTTGCTCTCATTGCATCCCATGGCAGACTGACTATTGAAAGAGAGTAAACGCAATCGTTCTAATTAACATATAACTGAGTGGGCATCTTCAAGTCCAATCAAATGCTTCAAAACTTGGACAACTTTGTCTCACATGGAACCAACTTGTCGCACATGGATTATCGATTTTACGGGTTTTCGTGGTTGTTTGCCGATCGGAACAGGTATTTATGTATGTCTACGCCGAATTTCTGGCTGTTTCTACAAGCTGGGCTGACAAACGTTGTTTGGGCAACGTGGCGGGAAAAAATAAGTAGCCCGGTCAATATTTTACAGGTTGTCCGACGGGCAAATGATTTTTCGTTTTTACTTGTCCATGTGAAAAACTGATTGTCCCGGGCGCCCGGGCAACCGATTCGTCGTTCACTGTAGTTTATATGAGGGAATAATGATCTCTCTGTAGTTAGAGGGACAGTGAGTGACAGCGTCAGCCCTGCACCATGTCTCTAGAAGGAAGATCATGTCAAGGTCTTTCATGCTGCTGTGGAGCTCTGTGCTGAGGCTCTTTAGGCCAAAGGTGCCGAGTTCAGACCTTGAATGTTCCTCATGCTTATTGAGAGTCATTCTGTTGAACTTGTGTTTTTCGCATAGAGAGAGAGAAATCCTGACAAAAATATAATAAGCATAATATTAATCTACAGTATAGTATTTAGAAAGAATATGACATACTATGCAATTTGGAGACATATTTGTTGACTTTGTTGAGGGAAAAAAATCAATAAAAAAAGTTGACCGCATAAACATATATAAACATATAGTATGTAAGTAGACCTCTGTTCTTGGGGAACACGTGGCCCTTTATGAATGTAACATTGAACAGCATTAGACCGTTAGCCTAATACAAATACAAGTAACCTCTTTTTTCTTTACATTTTCAAAGTTTTGTTCAAATGCATTGCGGTAATTGCTTGATCTCACCCATCTGGGCGATGCTGGGCTGTCCTCTGAGGGCGTCAGCGTAGCTGCGCTGTAGAGTTTGTGGTTCCTGAGGAGGACCTGCTGCTCCGAGTGTGCTGGCTGGCTGGGGCTGATGGGTGGGCCTGGTTTGCTGGTGGTGCTCAGTTGGTGCTGATTCTCTTTGGGCGTGGCCTGGAGGTGCTGGGGGTCTCCTCGCAGGGACAGGAGGTGCTGAGGGTCTCCTGGCAGGGACAGGAGGTGCTAGGAGTCTCCTTGCAGGGACAGGAGGTGCTGGGGGTCTCCTCGCAGGGACGGGAGGTGCTGGGGGTCTCTTCGTGGGGACAGGAGGTGCTTGGGGTCTCTTCGTGGGGACAGGAGGTGCTGGGGGTCTCCTTGAGGGGACAGGAGGTGCTGGAGGTCTCCTCGCAAGGACAGGAGGTGCTGGGGGTCTCCTCTCGGGGACAGGAGGTGCTGGGGGGCTCCTCGCAGGGACAGGAGGTGCTGGGGGGCTCCTCGCAAAGACAGGAGGTGCTGGGGGTCTCCTCTCGGGGACAGCAGGTGCTGGGGGTCTCCTGGCGGGGACAGCAGGTGCTGGGGGTCTCCTTGCGGGGACAGGAGGTGCTGGAGGTCTCCTCACGAGGACAGGAGGTGCTGGGGGTCTCCTCTCGGGGACAGGAGGTGCTGGGGGTCTCCTCTCGGGGACAGGAGGTGCTGGGGGTCTCTTAGCGGGGACAGGAGGTGCTGGGGGTCTCCTTGGGGACAGGAGGTGCTGGGGGGTCCTTGGGGAGGGTGCTTGTACAGCCTGGCAGGGTGCGATGCCTGGATTGGTCTTGTTTGTGGAGGGTGATGGGTTGGGCTGGCCTTGTGTCCTTGAGTTTAAGGACGATGCCCTGTTGCATGCAGGTGCCTCACAGGCCCTCTGTGGATGGCTGGGGTCTGGATTGGTGTAGAGTTGTGCCGATTGGGTAGAGGCTGTTCTCCTTGATTTTGTCTCTTTGTGGTAGGATGTCTGCCTAGAGCAATGTCTTTCAACGATTTTGCAAACATGTTAACGGAATGTGTGCTGATGTGCACATTGTCATATAATGCTGTGGTGTTATTTTTAGATGATGTGCAGGTGCACGTTTGGGAGCAGAGCACATCCCCTGGTGATATCTGCACTCACTCTGTGGATGGTGGTGTGATGGAGGTGTTTTCGGGGTAACAGAGTGAACATGATTCACCCTGTGGATGGTGGTGTGATGGAGGTGTTGGGGGTAGCAGAGTGGACATGATTATTTTTGAGTGTGGAAAGGTCTCTGTGGCTTTTGCTGCTACCTGACACATCAGGTTTCCCACTCTCTCTTCTTCCTGTCTCAGATTGTTAGTCCCGGTGCGGATAATTATGTGGCTGGGGATCCCAGCTCAGATCCAGTGAGGGTTCAAAAGGCATCATGAATTTTTGGGCTCCATATTTTAACCGCTTTGTGGGCGGGGAAAAGTTTTGCCTCTTGTAAAACTTTTCTTTTTGAGTCGATGAGAAGTGATTTCAGGTGCACAGTAGCTCTCTATTGCCTGGTTTGTAGGACTGTTGGTGGTGTTTGGTGATGTGACCGGGGTGTGTGTCTGTGTAGCTGGAGACAGGACAGGGGCTTGTGACAGGACAGGGGCTGGAGACGGGACAGGGGCTGGAGATGGGGCAGGGGCTGGAAACAGGACAGGGGCTGGAGACGAGACAGATGCTGGAGACGGGGCAGGAGCTGAAGACGGGACAGGGGCTGGAGACGGGACAGGGACTGGAGACGGGGCAGGGGCTGGAGACAGGACAGGGACTGGAGATGGGAAAGGGGGTGGAGACGGAACAGGGGCTGGAGACGGGGCAAGGGCTGGAGACGGGGCAAGAGCTGGAGTCGGGGGAGGGGCTGGAGACGGGACAGGGGCAGGAGACGGTACAGGAGCTGGAGACGGGGCAGGGGCTTGAGACGGGGTTGAGGCTGGAGACGGGACAGGGTCTGGAGACGGGACAGAGGCTGGAGACGGTGCAAGGGCTGGAGACGGGGCAAGAGCTGGAGTCGGTGCAGCGGCTGGAGACGGGGCAGGGGCTGGGGGGGGGCAGGGGCTGGAGACGGGACAGGGGCTGGAGACGGGACAGGAGCTGGAGAGGGGGCAGGGGCTGGAGACGGGGCAGGAGCTGGAGACGGGACAGGGGCTGGAGACGGGACAGGGGCTGGAGACGGGGCAGGGGCTGGAGACAGGACAGGGACTGGAGATGGGAAAGGGGGTGGAGACGGAACAGGGGCTGGAGACGGGGCAAGAGCTGGAGTCGGGGCAGGGGCTGGAGACGGGACAGGGGCAGGAGACGGTACAGGAGCTGGAGACGGGGCAGGGGCTTGAGACGGGGTTGAGGCTGGAGACGGGACAGGGGCTGGAGACGGGACAGGAGCTATTGACGGGGCATGGGCTGGAGACGGGACAGGGGCTGGAGACGGGACAGGAGCTGGAGACGGGGCAGGGGCTGGACACGGGACAGGGGCTGCAGACGGGAAAGGAGCTGGAGACGGGGCAGGGGCTGGAGACGGGGCAGGAGCTGCAGACGGGACAAGAGCTGGAGACGTTACAGGGGCTGGAGACGGGACAGGGGCTGGAGACGGGATCGGAGCTGGAAATGGGGCTGGGACTGGAGACGGGGCAAGGGCTGGATACGGGACAGGAGCAGGAGAAGGGGCAGGGGCTGGAGACGGCACAGGCTGGAGATGGGACAGGGGCCGGAGAGGGGACAGGAGCTGGAGACGGGACAGGGACTGGAGACTGGACAGGGGTTGGAGACAGGACAGGAGCTGGAGACAGGACAGGGGCTGGAGACAGTGCAGGGGCTGGAGACGGGGCAGGGGCTGGAGACGGGGCTGGGACTGGAGACGGGACAGGGGCTGGAGACCGTTCAGGGGCTGGAGACGGGACAGGAGCTGGAGACAGGGCTGGCGCTGTGGCTGGAGACGGGGCAGGAGCTGGAGACGGGACAGGGGCTGGAGATAAGACTGGAGCTGGGGACGGGGCAGGAGCTGGAGACGGGGCAGGGGCTGGAGACGGGACAGGGGCTGGAGACGGGGCAGGAGCTGGAGACGGGGCAGGGGCTGGAGACGGGGCAGGGGCTGGAGACGGGGCTGGGGCTGGAGACGGGACAGGGGCTGGAGACGGGGCTGAGGCTGGAGACGGGGCGGGAGCTGGAGACGGGGCAGGGGCTGGAGACGGGTCAGGAGCTGGAGACGGGACAGGAGCTGGAGACGGGGCTGGGGCTGGAGACGGGACAGGGGCTGGAAACGGGACAGGGGCTGGAGACGGGACAGGAGCTGTAGACAGTGCAGGGGCTGGAGACGGGACAGGAGCTGTAGACAGTGCAGGGGCTGGAGACGGGACAGGAGCTGGAGACGGGGCTGGCGCTGGGGCTGGAGACGGGGCAGGAGCTGGAGACGGGATAGGGGCTGGAGACGGGACAGGAGCTGTAGACGGGGCAGGAGCTGGAGACGGCACAGGGGCTGGAGACAGGACGGGGGCTGGAGACTGGGCAGGAGCTGGCGACGGGGCTGGGGCTTGGGCTGGAGACTTGGCAGGAGCTGGAGACGGGACAGGAGCTGGAGACGGGGCAGTAGCTGGAGACGGGACAGGGGCTGGAGACGGGACAGGGGCTGGAGATGGGGCAGGAGCTGGAGATGGAGCCTGGGCTGGAGATAGGACAGGGGCTGTAGACGGGGCTGGGGCTGGAGACAGGTCAGGAGCTGTAGACGGGATAGGGGCTGGAGACGGGGCAGGGGCTGAAGACGGGACGGGGGCTGGAGACGGGGCAGGAGCTGGCGATGGGGCTGGGGCTTGGGCTGGAGACGTGGCAGGAGCTGGAGACGGGACAGGGGCTGGAGATGGGACTGGGGCTGGAGACGAGGCAGGGGCAGGAGACGGGACTGTGGCTGGAGACGGGGCAGGGGCTGGAGACGGGGCTGGGGCTGGAGACGGGACAGGGGCTGGAGACGGGGCTGGGTTCTGGAGACGGGACTGGGGCTGGAGACGGGGCAGGGGCTGGAGACGGGATAGGGGCAGGAGACGGGGCTGGGTTCTGGAGACGGGACAGGGGCTGGAGACGGGGCAGGAGCTGGAGACAGTGCAGGGGCTGGAGACGGGGCTGGGGCTGGAGACGGGACAGGGGCTGGAGACAGGGCAGGAGCTGTTGACGGGGCTGGGGCTGGAGATGGGTCAGGAGCTGTAGACGGGACAGGGGCTGGAGACGGGGCAGGGGCTGGAGACGGGGTAGGAGCTGGAGACGGGGCTGGGGCTGGAGACGGGGCTGGGGCTGGAGACGGGACAGGAGCTGGAGACGGGGCAGGGGCTGGAGACGGGACTGGGGCTGGAGTCGGGACTGGGGCTGGAGACGGGACAGGAGCTGGAGACGGGACAGGAGCTGTTGTCTGTAGAAGTGTGACCCTGATATCGCTCTCTCTCTCTCTTTCTCTAGAGGGAAAAGTCAATGTTGTACAAGAGCTAAAAGCAAGAGAAGTCTTCTTACAATGTGAGTTTGTTATTACACTTAAACTGAATGAATGAAGCAACATGAAAATAATGGAAAATATTTGTAAAATTTGATTTGAATAATTGTTTGTGTTAATAACTGACTCGCTTTAGGAATCTCTTACCTCTGCTTCTCTCAGTCATCCTGCTATTCAACATGTGAATCATAAATTATAATATGGTGCCTGTCCTACATTAGAACTGTGTGAGGAGTTACAGGACTAACACATGGTAAATATGAAAAGATTGTAGTAATTATGGTTCAGAATTTAATGCAGAGGGGAAACAATTAGAGAAAAGTCTCTGATATAAGACTTCATAAATAAATAAGAATAAATAATAAAGTCAGAAAAAATGGCAATAATCAATAAAATAAGAAACAATTACAATATAAATGTTTTGTGCATCTCTGCTCTCCTCTATCAGACTCCTCTCAGCTCACACTAGACTCTAATACAGTGAATAAAGGCCTCCGTCTGTCTGAGGGGAACAGAGAGGTGACCTGTGTGCGACAGATCCAGTCATATCCTGATCATCCAGAGAGATTTGCCTTCTGGCCCCAAGTGCTGTGCAGAGAGGGTCTGTCTGGACGCTGTTACTGGGAGGCTGAGTGGAGTGGGGATGTGGTTTATATAGCAGTGTCATATAAAGAGATCAGCAGGAAAGGAGTGGGTCATGACTGTGTTCTGGGACGTAATAACAAGTCCTGGGCTTTGTACTGCTCTCGCTCCCGTTACTCTTTCCTTCACAATAATGTGGAAACTGAAATCCCTGTTCCCTCCTCCTCCAGAATAGGAGTGTACCTGGATCACAGGGCAGGAACTCTGTCCTTCTACAGCGTCTCTGACACAATGACCCTCCTGCACAGAGTCCAGACCACATTCACTCAGCCCCTCTACCCTGGGTTTAGGGTTTGTTCCTATAGATCTTTTGTAAAACTGTGTGATCTGGGATGAAGCAGAGAGTGAAGGGAAAATCAGCACTAATTAAAAAGAACAGAAACACACTCAAATGAGAGAGGAACATGATCTCACACTTGCATGATTTAGAGAAAGTCCTCCATGCCTTCATATGGTGCTGCATTGATGACTGTAATACCCTGTGTACAGGAGTCACTCACTCATCCCCATCTCTCCTGCAGCTAGTTTGCATCTCTGCTCAGACACTCAGCACATTTTCTCCATTTTGGTTTCTCCTCTTCAGCTCCCAGTCAGGTTTAGTGGATTTAAAGTGTTATTAATAGTTTGTTAAAGCAGTAAATGATTCTCACCTCTTTACATTGATGCTCCCCTCTGCTTCTATTCTGCTTCTAGATCCCTGAGATCTTCTGACTAAACGCTTTAGAGAGTCTCACAGACTCATTTAAAGCTAAAGAGAGATGGTGTCTTTACTGTTGTTGCTTCAAAGCCCTGCTGTAGTTTATCTCTTTGTATCAGGTCTGTCTCTGTTGGTGCTTTTAAATCTCCACTGAAAGGCCATGTTTTCTCACAGTCCTTTTAAACCAGTTCAGATCCTGAGTGGCTTTTTCTCATGTTTTGTATCTGCTTTAACTGATTCCTTTTTAAAAACATTTTGCTGCTGCTTTTATTTACTGAAGTTGTTGTGCATTTTGTGTAAGTTGTGTTTAATGCTCCCTATAAATAAAGTGACTTGACATGAAGCAGCTGCTCTTATACATGTGTCTCAGTGTTTGGTATGAAGCTCAGTGCAGCACTATTCTGGGGACTTGGGTCAGTTACCTGCCTTCTGTTCACTTTGTAAGGTGTGTGTGTGTGTGTGTGTGTGTGTGTGTGTGTGTGTGTGAGAGACAGTCCTTTTGTAAAAGCTCTACACAAAGAATATTGAACAAGAGTTGAATGAAAATGACTTTTTTCAAACATGTTCAGTCAGAATTTCTGTGTGGTCTGTGTGAACTTGTTTTAACGAACATTTTTATGCAGAAAACATCATTCCCACACTCATCATGTTTATAAAATTAATCTCAGTCAGAGCAGACATCTGTAGCTCATAAAGTAGCACCACAGTCTGGGGTTTAATCCCACTGTGCCTGTGCTGAGTGTGGGGAACAGGAGCTGTGCATAAGTCACTTTGTGCTGCTGAGGGATTATGGGATTCTGGAGGTATATGGTGGGTCGGGGTAGTGTTGTTCATTGCTTCTTCATAGCCACTCCTCCTGATCATCTGGGCCTATGAGCTGCTCTCTGAATGAGCACATGACTGGGCTTCCTCTGCCCTCATAATGTGCAGGTGAGGATTGTGACTACAGTGTGAGAAGAAGCAGCGGTAACATGTTTCTCCACAACACCACCTGGCAAGTTACTCCAGTGTGAGTGTCACTGTGTGGAGTAGTTTTGCAGGTCATCTATTGGAGGCAGGAACTCCGGGGGTTTGCCAGACCAGGACTGATGCAGTGTTAGATGTTATGTAGGTCTGATGAATTTTTAATGTTTGGGACACTTTACTGAGAGGAAAATCACCTGCTTTGTTGGGCTGAAAGGCCTGTTTTTGAATGTTCTAAATAAGTAAATAAATAAATAAGCGGTGGGTGCTTGTGCAGTTCCAGCATTGATAAACATGTTAAGCCCAAAGCTCACGTTCCCTCCCTTTAGACAGCTGTGATCTACTGAAAATGTGGATCTTTGCTGGGATGTCAGCAGCCAGTTCATCTTCCCTCTTCCATCTCTCAGTATCTGTCTGAAGCAGCACTTAAATTCAGCTGCCGTTCCATCCTGTTCCCACAGAGCACCTGGCCCCTCCCACACCTGTGCACCTGCACTTCAGCTCTCCTCTCCTTTCTCTGCTGCCCCCTGGTGGTGAAATCAGCTTCTTACTGCAGTCAGAGCAGCACAATCATCTGTAATGATTGAAACTGACACTGAAACAGTATTCTGGATGACATCAGCTTTCATTCACCAGCAGTGGGTCAGTGAAATTCCTGAAAGAAGCTGTAAACCAAGACAGGTTTTCAGAACTTATCTATTGACAGTCGCTCTGAAGAAAAGCATCAGCTTCATAAACAGAGATAACACAGCAGGTGTAGTTCTGACAGGACATGCAGTCAAATGCACTAAGATACTGACTCCCAGCCAATCATACTGCACAATACTCAGCAGCTGCTCATCTGACAATGCTCACTGAAATTCAGACCCCCCATTCACTCATTACCAAATCATTTGGTGGATTTAATCTTTAAATGCTATGAACATTCCACCTTAGCACCCATATTTCAGGCCCAACTCCATCTCAGTTTCATTTGCTGTAATTGCCTTGTCTAATCGTTTCATAGCAACGTAATGCCATTAATTGTGAAACCTTCATTTGGAGTAAATGGATTTTTAATTCAATCAGTAAATGATTTTGGTTGGTTCCATTGGAACATGGATATTTTACAGTATCTCTCACCTGTCATTTTTTACAGTTTCTCTTTTAATATTTTTTTTTTTAAAGAATTATTTGTGCATTGCCAGTCAGGGGTGCCAGTAATTTTGGAGCCCACTGTTGACATGTTACGGAAGAAAAGGCTGAGCTTCAAATGCAATGTTTCAGGCAGTTTAAGAGCTCTGTTTTCTGTCTTGGAGAATAACTCAGTTTGGCATGGATTTTGGCCTTTGTAACTTTGCAGACGTTTTACCAACTCAAAAACTGTTAAACACAGTGAGGGAAAGTGGGGGGAAAAAAACACTAAAGAATGGATCACCGTGAATCTGCGGCACACCGTAAAGAGCAGTGCAGAGCATTCTCTATTGCGCATGGAGGAGTGTGTGACACCAGCAGCGTGCTGTGGGAGAGAGGCATGCTGTTCATGAGAGGTGCTGTATTAACCAGAAGCTGCCTATATTTCAAAGATGAGAAACTGCTAGTAAATGACACAAGTAATACATGTCCTGATCCATGATAATAGGAGAAATGTGCATTTCATCATGATTTCATGACAGTCAGGTTTATTCTGATAAGTTGGTCAGTTGTTACACCCAGCTGACTGACTGATCACAGCATGATATGGGGAGACATGGTTATAAAAACAAATTCATTTCAAAAAGCACATTATTCAATAAACAATTGAATTGGTGAATTAAATAAAGGCCCAACTCCACACATTTTCAACATGGAGTTGGGCCCGTAATGAATTGTATCGATAGCCAGCTTCCCTAAAGATAGGGATAGCATTTCCACCTCAAACCCTAGGTGTCATAAAGCAACGTTGGGCAGACGCCCTGGACGTCAGTAAAGATATGGAAAAGGAGACTTATCGTGTCAGCTTTGATGCTGTGGTGTCCCCATAGACTTCAACAAAACCAACTGTATTTGACCACATCAGTAAACATGAGAAAGAGAAGTGTTTTTCGCAGATCGCACCTGCCTGGCTTCAGCTTCAAGTCGGTCACTATTACCAGTACTCTACCACTCTTACTGAGCCACTGCAGGTCTAAGTAGAACTGACATCCTTACGGCCACACCAGTCCAAATCCTAAACTTAACCAAGTTGTCTCAGAGCCTAAACCTAACCCTGACCCTAATTCTAACCTCAACCCTAAACATAACAAACGATTTTTAGAGCCGAAACCTCACCAAGTTGTTTCGCGACAGTTTTCCTTACTTTACAATGGTCTAATACGGATGTACATATCTCTGGACCGAGATATACAAGGCACGAATTTACGTACCTCTAGCTACTTCCTTGATCTAAACCAACAAGAGCTGGCTATAGACATAGAGCAGTTTCTAGAGCACAAGCTGGCTGTTGAGTCCCCCTTTAGCACAGCACCAGACTCCCTCTGTAGGGTCCTGCCAGGTGCCACCAATCCTGCAATCAAACACACACAAGACATGCAAAAAACAGCCCTCCTGCCACTAGAGGCAGCAGGAATGTCCAGGGTTGCAACACTAGCAGGTGGGCATGTAGCCATAGACTGTATAAAGAGATGGACGCAGCACCCCGGTCTGAAAAATGGAGTGGCATCCACCTGCACCCTGGAGCAGAAGCCCCTGACGTGACACAAGCCCCTGGCTTGACGGAAGTGAAATAATGGCTATTCACTGTTTTAATGCTGCATTCGGTAACGCGTCCCACGAGCCGTGTTTTCGAGACACGACTGGTGAATTCCGTTCTTTTGACCTCATGACCTCACTGTCCGAATGACCTTTCCTCGTACCTTTGACTTTAATTCACGACACGACTCGTGTTTACGAGTGTTACCGAATGCAGCATTATTCACTTAGCTAGCTCGCTAGCTAGGCTAGCAAACTAGCTAGCTAGCTATTTCGCTAGCCTAGCTAGTGATATTTACGCTAGCGAACTACCTCGCTAGCCAGCTTGTGAGCTAATTGCATCTTGTGCACATAGCTAAACCGATAGAAACAGTAAGTGGTTAGTTTACCGTCACTTAATGTTATTCAGCAAGCTAGCTAGCATGACTATTCAATAAATATCACTAGCTAGGCTAGCAAAATAGTTCGCTAGCGAGCTAGCTCGGTGAATAAAAACAGTGAATAGCCATTTTTTCACTTCTGTCACGCCAGGGGCACTTCCGTCAAGCCAGGGGCTTGTGTCACGTCAGAGGCGTCTGCTCCGGGGCTGCAGCTGGATACTGGGTGAAGCTAGATCCGGAGTAGTTCAAGTACGCTGTGCGACTGAAATCTCGTAAAATCTCGTTTCCGCGATCCTCGGTAATTACTTGTGAATAAATAGCGTCATGGTTTTTGAGCCTTCAAGTTATTAAAATAATTAAAGAGCGTGTTCCTGTTGTCGATTGCTTTGAATTCTTGGTTTGTTTTTGCCTTTGACTGCAATGCTTGTTTAATCCCATCCTAATGTTTATTATGCAGAGGGAGGGGAGGAACGTTTCAGTTTAATTTTCTATCATTTCTTTGATTGTTTGGGGTTTTAATAATCCCATGAAAATGGAGGATCTACTTTATCAATTCAATAACGACTTATGTAAACTTCATGACTTTCAGAAAGGACGGAGGACTGACGGATGACTATCAATGAGTATTAACTGACAGCACAATTAGTCCCTGCATTATTAAAAGCAGCATAATATTCAGTGTAGCATCTTAGAAAATCCACTGGAAATAATTACAATTTATCTGTTCATCATTTTAATGTACATCTGCACTTATGTATTGGTGTTTAGTGATTAGTTCAAAACAACTTTTTCATTAACTTTTTGCATGCAGAAGGTATAAATCTATCATGTACAGTAATATTTTAGGAAGGGCTCATTAAACACTATACATCCAGACATAACAAGACACATTAAAACACAAATTTTTCTCGTTATACACATACATTTTATGTATATTTTTTTATTTTGCACTTACAGTACTGTGAAAAAGTATTTGCCCCCTTCCTGATTTCTTATTTTCTTGCATATTTGTCACACAAATGTTTCAGATCAGCAAATAAATTTTAATATTAGACAAAGACAACCAGTGTAAATACAAAATGCAGTTTTTAAATGATGATTTAATTTATTAAGGGGAAAAAGCTATCCAAACCTACCTGGCCTGGTGTGAAAAAGTAATTGTCCCCTAAACCTAATAACTGGTTGTGCCACCCTCTGCGACAACCAACTGCAAGCAAGTGTTTGCGATAACTGGCAATGAGTCTTTCACATCACTGTGGAGGAATTGTGGCCCACACTTCTTTGCAGAATGTTTTAATTCAGCCACATTGGAGGGTTTTTGAGCATAAATGGCCTGTTTAAGGTCATGCCACAGCATCACAATCGGATTTAAGTCCGGACTTTGCTTAGGCCACTCCAAAACCTTCCATTTGTTTTTTTTAAGCCATTCAGAGGTGGACTTGCTAGTGTGTTTCGGATCATTGTCCTGCTGCATAACCCAAGTGCACTTGAGCTTGAGGTCACCAACTGATGGTTGGACATTCTCCTTCAGGATTTTCCGGTAGAGAGCAGAATTCATAGTTACATCAATTATGACAAGTCATCCAGGTCCTGAAGCAGCGAAGCAGCCCCAAACCATCACACTACCACCACCATGTTTGACTTTTGGTATGATGTTCTTCTTATGAAATTATATGTTAGTTTTACGCCTGATGTAACGGGATGCACACCTTCCAAAAAGTTCAACTTTTGTCTCGTCAGTCCACAGAATATTTTCCCAAAAGTCTTGGGGATCATCAAGATGTATTTTGGCAAATGTGAGACGAGCCCTTGTGTTCTTTTTGGTCAGCAGTAGTTTTCGCCTTGGAACCCTCCCATGGACGCCATTTTTGCCCAGTCTCTTTTTTATTGTTGAATCATGAATACTGACTTTAAATGAGGCAAGTGAGGCCTGCAGTTCTTTAGATGTTGTTCTGGGTTCTTTTGTGACCTCCTGGATGAGTTGTTGATGCGCTTTCGGTAATTCTGGTAGGCCGGCCACTCCTGGGAAGGTTCACCACTGTTCCAAGTTTTCTCCATTTGTGGATAATGGCTTACCGTGATTCGCCAGAGTCCCAAAGCCTTAGAAATGGCTTTGCCACCCTTTCCAGACTGATAGATGTCAATTTCTTTGTTTCTCATCTGTTCTTGAATTTCTTTAGTTCCCAGCATGACATAATGCTTTGAGATCTTTTAGCCTACTTCACTTTGTCAAACAGGTTCTATTTAAGTGATTTCTTGATTCAACAGTTCTGGCAGTAATCAGGCCTGGGTGTGGCTAGTGAAATTGGACTCAAAAAATGTGGTTAATCACAGTTAATTCATGATTTAACAAGGGGGGCACTTATTTTTTCACATAGGGCCAGGTAGGTTTGGGTAGCCTTTTCCCCTTAATAAATTAAATCATCATTTCAAAACTGCATTTTGTATTTACTCGGGTTATTTGTTTTATTTTAAAATTTGTTTGATGATCTGAAACATTTAAGTATGAAAAATGTGCAAAAAAGTAAGAAATCAGGAAGGGGGCAAATACTTTTTCACGGCACTGTATGTACTGAAAATACTTCATGAAAAAGAAGTCTTGAATAAACTCAGAAACATGTATAGCATGTGAAGCAGTTTGTCTGAGCCCTCTCCTCCATGTTGTTCTTGTATATAATCTCGACCATGGTTTGCTGTGCTGCGTGGGGATGCTCCAATCGCTGGGAGGTTGAGTACAGATGTACAGTTTCTCCAATGACGTTAAGAAGAGGAAAAAAAAAATTGTTGGCTCAATTCAGCAGGAGAAATCGAACAAACATTAAAAATTACAACAATAAAAATGTGAGGTGATTGCATTCAAACACTGCACCTGCACTTTTTCACAACCAAAGACCACACGATTTGGAAGCTTATTGTCCAGTTTATTAAAAGTAAAGAACAGGGAAAGGCTTGCACAGCTTAGGGAGTTAAGACTCAGGGTGTAGGGTGAGTGTCCTGCCTCATTGCAGGGAGGCTTTCATTGAATCGCCTGCAGCTCTTCAGCTGAAAGAGAGGGGGAGAGAAAGACAGGAGAAAGGGTTAGATACATCTATATAGGCTTGGATGGGAAACTGTGGTGAGAGATGAGGTGTGGTCTTTGTTTCCCTACTTAGGTTATGGAACTCAAGTAGCTGTGATCAACAGCTTTTGCTGCTGATGTTTAAGTATGGCAAATGGCATCAGGAACAGATGTGACAGGAATTAGCATAAAGTTGGACCATGTTCTTTGCAGTCTTTCAGACAAGAAATACAGTTCGGGTCAATATTTTTAGTATTCAGTAAGATTCCCCACATAGGCCAAACATTTTGGAAAATTAAGCATAGAAGGCTATATGGCCAATACGTTCTGTTTTCAATCTTTTATTTGGTCCTCCAGCCTCCCTCTCGCTTAATCATCAATCCAAAATTAGCTGAGCAGCAACATAATATTGACAGGTAATGTCAACAGAATCACAAATCCTAAAACACTCAAGAGATCACGTCTAAGTTTACTGAATAGAAGTTTAAAAAAAGCTCCCACAATCAATATTAATAGCGATGTATCACAGCAAACGATGGCTCTGCTTTATTACTCTGTAAGGTTAACTTTATTACACCAGCTAACGTTAGCTACCTTGTTCTCAAAGAAAATCTCACTTCACCACATCCACTGCTATAACGAGCCTGATGGTATATTTACATTACTTCTCCAACATTTCCTCCCCCACCCCCCAAAAAAAAAAAAAAAAAATCACGTTTAAGAAGCATTTTCCCCCTCTAATTTTGTGTCTTTGGATGAAATGGCACTGACATGACGGAGTTTACAAGTATGCTGCTGCTCATGGTTAGCGGTAGTAACTGTCGCTAACTGTACCTAGCTAGTATCGTAGCCCAATTTGTTGTCCGAAAACATTAAATATCTCAAGAATCGTGCAGGGAATAATCCAGTAAAACGCTTTACTGTACGTGTTATTTAATTCAGATGTGCTGACGACATTCAGTCTATTTCTTTAAACGTCATACCTTTTGGAAGATCATCACGTACGATCCATTCCGCTTCAGCTCAGCTGCTGTACTAGTCTTGTCACACTTCCGGAGAGATTTCAGTCAACTCGCACAGCGTATTGAACTACTCGGGATCTAGCTTCACCCGCTGGGTACTATCAGAGAATTTCTAATATTGAGGAGAAGTGCCACTCTCGTTCAACTTCCGGTTCTCGGAACACGTCTCTGTCCATGTGGGGGCGCTCGCAGGCGAGTGCAGAATGAATGGGAGTCGATGGGGATACACCCATAGATATATATATATATATATTTAGAACCTTTGGATACACCTCTAAAAATCCACTTTTCTCTGGAAATAATTTTTTTTTCAAGTAATTTGAATATTATTTTCAAAAGGGGGGAGCAATAAAATGCACTTGGCTGAATATTGGATTTTTTAAGTTCACTTATCTGTTCTAAAAAGCCGTTCAAAAAAACCCGATGACGTCACAGCCAGAGGTGCTGCTTTACGGCAATTTCTGAGTCACCTCAGAGCCCAGAGCCCGATGAGCCATCTATGGATGAGCCTCCAGCCCGTCTACGGAGACAATCGGTCACTTTGGCTGGATTTACACTGCAAGTCTTGTTACCCAGATCGGATATGGATCGGATTTTGAGGCCCATATCCGATTTGTTCAACTGTGTGTTTACATCTTGCTTTGAGCCTGAACGATATCTGTTTCGTTTCGATTCCCTTTGTTTACACCACTGTCATTGTCTTTGGTGATCCACATGCGCACAGTGGAGAAGGCTACCGAAAATAAAAGCAAATGTGCGTGCAGCGCAACAAAAGCATGCAGGCCTAACAGTCATAGAAATGATCAAAACATCAAGCAAGCTCACGACATTTCACTGGGTAACCTACATCTGATTCTCCCGTTGACGCCCTTTAAGCCGCTTTCACACTGGACGCGAAACAAATTAATTTAGTTACTGATTTACTGATGAATATGATGAGAAATATTGAAATATAATCCTCAATGTCGTGTATTGCATAGATAGGTGCTATTGGTCAGGTGGATTATAAGTTGTATGCGGGAGGGTTTTGGGGGAACACGGGCCGGATGGGCGGAAGAAGGAAATAAAGCATGGGTCTACCCGAATGCGGTGTCATCTATAATAATATAAGTGTGCATATAATGCGACAAAACGTTTTTTGACATTGGCGACGAGGTCTAAGAACTTATAAGTAACTAAATAAAAGTTTGAGTGAGCTAGTAAGTTTGAAGTAGAAGATGGAAAAATCGGGGATTCAGCCTTTCGCATGCTACTCCGAGCCAGGTACCCTCGGACCAAGATGGACGCGTTGGCTAACTTCATTTGAACTGTATGCAGACGGAAAAGTATGAGGGGCCGTGCAAGACAATATTCATTATGGCCCTCTCACATACATACATTCTCCTTTCACATACATACATTCTCCTTTCATACACATACATTCTCCTCTCACATACATACATTCTCCTCTCACATACATACATTTTTGCTCTCACATACATACATTCTCCTCTCACATACATGTATTCTTCTCTCACATACATATATTGTACACCTCTCACATACATATGTTTTACTCTCAAAAGATATATTGCATATGAGAGAAGAATGTATGTATGTGAGAGGAGAATATATGTATGTGAGAGGAGAATGTATGTATGTGAGAGAAGAATGTATGTATGTGAGAGGAGAATATATGTATGTGAGAGAAGAATGTATGTATGTGAGAGGAGAATGTATATATGTGAAAGCAAAAAATGTATGTATGTGAGAGGAGAATGTATGTATGTGAGAGAAAGTATAGTGGAAACGGAAGCCCGGCCATTTCGCACGCTGTGATTGGCTAAAAAGGTCCTGATCTGCTCTGACGATCTGACGAAACTGCTTCTTCTTCTCTCTCGTGGTCACGGTGTAATGGAGGCAAATACGAATACTTTCCCGGTATTTACGCATCAGTTTCATGTCCAGTGCGTGTAATTACTCATTGCTTATCAAGTGAAATAATCATAAACTTTGCGGCGTTTGAAATCACAATAAATACGATTTATTACAAAGTGTTCAACTCTGAACGAAAGTGAAAGACATCTCCGAATTAGGGCTGTCGCGGTGAAGGAATTCCCCCCGCACTGCCCATGGATGCTAAGTGCGTCCAAATTCGCACATGTTCTTCTTTATGGAGTTTCTCCGCAACCGTAGGTCATAGCGAGAAGCCATTCATACTACATGAAACAGCGGAACCGCAACTTTCAGAGGACAACAGGCACTTGTCTGTAGTCTAATGATTTCATGACGAAATATGTATATATATTCACACTAAAATTATGTTTTAAAAATCTTTCATTCAGCTCTGAACGCACATTACACTTGGCTGTATTACACGCGATGGCGTTATCGTTCAGACATGATACGGATATCACATGAAAGAGCGGGATCGGAGCTTTCCAGTGGTACCAAATACATCATTGTGCTATCAACTCATCATGCTGGAAACATAGATAAAATGTCTAGAAAATAAAAACCTGGCTTTTTTTTTTTTTTTTTTTTTAAACAATCGGTTATACTCTTGGCAGTATTACGCGCGATGGCGTGGTCAGAGCAGTTCCAAGTGGATCCAAATAGACTCCAAGTGTTCATTTAACACTGAACTTTTTGCTGTGTGAGCACCGAAGGTCAGGCAGCACGAACAATTTGCGCCGACGATCACGACGATAAAACAGGTGTAACGAAACAATGGCAAGACAGCTCAATACCATACAGCAATGGCTATACCGCTCATTACTGCTACATGAATAGCTGAACAACGCATCGATCGACATATCTAACTAAGCCCTATGTAACTTGTCTATTCTGTAATGTGGGACTGTCGTGGTGATCGCATCATGCAAGTTGTAGTACATAATTTATTTGACAAAGTTCCTCATGTTGTAAATGAATTACATGCCAGTGTGAATTTAAGACGCCCTTCGATGTATTCCTCGTTCTCCACGACTGTTTTATCTCCACCTTCCGCTACTGCAACCGCATCTGGTTCAAATTGATAGGGTTCGATTTCCGCCCCATTTGCTCCCACCAAAATCTCTCCTGCATCAGAAATATCAGATTCTGTCTCGTGTGGACTTTCTAACTCCCTGTCGCTGTCACTCGATGAATTTTCCATGATTAACAGACTGAAATACGAATTCTTTAGGTAGAGAGAGAATAAGCTCACGAAATGCCAAATGGGTCCAACACGTATTTGTACGAAATATTCCTGCAGTTGGCGTCGCACGGCCCCAGTGCTCAATGTAGCGTTATTCGGAGGGGTGTTCCGACCACAACTAGTTTTTGTCGTTTTGCTGCTTTTTTTGCAGCATATGTATGTGAGAGGTGTACAATGTATGTATGTGAGAGGAGAATGTATGTATGTGAGAGGAAAATGTATGTATGTGAGAGAAGAATGTATGTGAGAGGAGAATGTATGTATGTGAGAGGAGAATGCATCTACTTAAGTGAAAGCGTATGTATGTGAGAGGAGAATGTATGTGTATGAGAGGAGAATGTATGTATGTGAGAGGGCCATAATGAATAGCTAATGTCTTGCACGGCCCCTCATAGGAAAAGGGCTAATCATTGATGATGATGATGCAACGGACAACACCAAACAGAGAAGGAGGGCTCTACTTCTCCATCTGGCAGGACCGGACGTCCAGGATATATTTTCAACGTTGCCGAACACAGGTGATGTGAAAGATTACGCAGGGGCGGTCAGGGCTCTGAACGCTTACTTTGTTCCCCAAGTCAACGCAGCATTCTCCCGCCAGTCGTTTCACCAACTCTACCAAAAACAAGGTGCAGCAGTTCGCAACTCAACTTAGACAGGCTGCTAAAGACTGTGATTTTAGAGGGGATAATGACAACCAGATTAGAGATGCTATTTTAAACAAGTGCACGTCGGAGTATATTCGTAGGAAGCTATTAGAGGAAGGGCAACTAACATTAGTGCGCGCACTGGAGCTAGCGGCACAGTGTGAGAGAGTTGAGGAGCAAATGGCAGCCATGGCTCTGAATAAATCCGCAACAGACCACGTAACGGAGACGGAGATGGTTAATCGCGTTAATCAAAAAGAAGGGAGATATGTGAGAACGAGCGGGAGAGCAGATAAAAAGGAAAGGAAATGCTATCGGTGTGGCTATTCTGATCACATGGGGAGAGACCCGAAATGCCCTGCACGAGGGCAAACGTGCCACAAATGCAACGGAAAAGATCACTTTTCAAGAACATGTCGCTCCAAAGGCGCAAGGAAACTAAATGTAAACAATGTGGAAGATGAGGAACAAAACAGTGACCTTGCATTTACAGTCAGTGAACACGAAATGCCGGACAGACTTATCTTCAAAATAGGGGGAGTTGACCTAGAAATGTTAATAGACTCAGGAGCCACTAGTAATATCATGGGGGAGAATATTTGGGAAAAGGTGAAAAGTGAAAACATAAAATGTCACTCTTATGTGCCAGAGAAACAGAAACAACTGTATGCATATGCATCTAGGCAGGTGTTAACAGTTAAGGGGGTATTTAAATGTGAGATCGGAATAGGAAACAGGAATAGTCAGGCTGAGTTCCTTGTGGTAAAGGGAAACGGAATGCCATTCAAAGGGAGGAAGACCGCCATTGAACTAGGTGTCCTAAAGATAGGGGAGAATGTCTCAGTGGTAATGGACATCAAGGAGACACTTAAGCAACAGTACCCTGAAGTGTTTGGTAGGGTGGGGAAGTTAAACACTAAACAGATTAGTTTGTATGTTGACCCAGAAGTAAAGCCAGTAGCGCAGCCGCTGAGGAGAATACCTTATCACCTGCGAGAGGCTGTAGAAAAGAAAATAAAGGACCTGGTAGACATGGACATTATCGAGAAAGTCAATGGGCCCACACCGTGGGTTAACCCAATAGTAATACTACCAAAACCAGATGGTGACATCAGAATGTGCTTAGACATGAGGAGAGCCAACGAGGCTATTGTCCGTGAATGATACCCCATTCCCACGGTGGATGAAGTACTCCAGGACATGAATGGTTCCATGATATTTAGTAAGCTAGACCTAAAATGGGGTTATCACTAATTAGAATTAACGCCAGAGTCTAGAGAAATAACTACTTTCGCAGTGCACAATGGGTTGTACAGATATAAGAGACTAGTGTTTGGGATATCATCAGCAAGTGAACAATACCAGGAGGAAATAGCAAACGCACTCGCCGGTATAGAGGGAGTCCAAAACATATCAGATGACGTGATCGTGCTTGCCTCAGATCAGAAAACACATAACGAACGCTTACACAATGTCACGAGGAGACTCTCTGAATGTGGACTAACACTGAACTCTGAAAAATGCCAATTCAACATGAACAAGCTGGTCTTCATGGGGATAGTCCTATCACAAAAAGGCATTGGACCAACGAAGGAGAGGGTGCAAGCGGTGCTGGAAGCCAGGGAGCCAGAGAACGCCACCGAGGTGAGGAGCTTCTTGGGGCTTGTGGGGTACAGCAGTCGTTTTATCCCACAGTTTGCTACACTATCAGAACCCCTACGACAGATGACAAAGAAAGATGTGCAGTTCAAGTTTGGGCCAGAACAGAAGCAGTCATTTCAAGTCCTCAAAAGAGAGCTGGCCAGAGCGGGCATGTTAGCTTACTTCGATAAGAATGCAGCAACCAAGGTGATAGCAGACGCGAGCCCAGTAGGGTTAGGAGCTGTGCTAGTGCAGAAGCAACAAGGAGAGGAAGTACCTGTATGTTACATCAGCCGCAGCCTAACAGACTGTGAGCGCAAATATTCACAAACAGAGAAGCGCTAGCCCTAGTATGGGCATGTGAGAGACTACATGCATACCTTTATGGTCGGAAATTTGAGCTCATTACAGACCACAAGCCTCTCGAGGTGATATATGGACCGCGGTCTAAACCATCTGCGCGCATCTGCGCACACCATCTGCTGGGTCCTCCGGCTACAGCCATATGAGTTCAAAGTGGTCCATGTCCCAGGAAAACAAAACATCGCAGATCCCTTGTCAAAGCTGATGGGGAAGGAAACTCAAAAGGAGGGACACACGCACGGGTCAGAGGAATATGTGAGGTTTGTAGCAGTAAACGCCACACCTGCAGCACTTACCACACATGAAGTAGAGGAAGTTTCGGCCACGGACCCAGAGCTCAAGGAGGTCAGACGAGCTCTGCAAGATGGACACTTTGAGAAATGTGAACAATATGCCCCCATCGCTCACGAACTATGCACAGTAGGTTACCTAGTTCTCAGGGCCACACGCATAGTGCTGCCAAAAGCGCTACAAGCTCGAGCACTGGCACTGGCTCATGAAGGACATTTGGGGATAGTGGGAACCAAACAACACCTCCGCACCAAGGTGTGGTGGCATGGCATGGACAAGGCTGCGGAGAGACACGTCAGGTTTTGTCATGGATGTCAGACAGTAGCGAGGCCGGACCCGCCAGAGCCACTAAAACCTACAACACTACCCGATGGCCCTTGGCAAGACATAGCAATAGACTTGTTAGGACCACTGCCCACCAATCACTCTATACTGGTAGTAGTTGATTACTATAGCCGTTATTATGAGTATGACATACTAACATCCACAACCACAGACAAGATCATTGACAGCCCTGCAGAACTGCTCTTCAAGAGGAAAATGAGAGGAAGGCTCCCGGACGTGGGCGAGACCCGGGTCGCAGAGCCGGAGGTGCGAGACAGAGACGCGGAGCAGAAAGGAAAAACAAAACTGTACGCGGACGACAGCAGGAGGGCAAAGGACTCAAACGTGAGCATAGGGGACACGGTGCTCGTACATCAGGAAAAAAAGGACAAGTTCACAACACCTTTTAACCCCATACCCCATACAATTGTGCATAAGAAAGGAAATCAGGTCGTAGTAGAATGGCCTACGGGAGCACAATATGCTAGGAACACAACACAGGTCAAGAAGTACAACTAAGGCAAACCAAACAAAACGTTCTCAGAAGACGAAGTGACACAAAAGGCTGAGGATGACAGGATGGACCTAGAGAAAGAGACCAAATGAGTAATGTACCAGGCATACAGCCCTCAGTTCAAGACAACACTGGGGCAGAGGGGCAACCGAGTCGTCCTCAAAGACTCAAAAAGATACCGTGCAGACTGAAAGACTATGTCGGATGATTTAGGTCTGAGAGTGGAAGGTAAACGGTTGAATGTGACATTTAAAAAAAAAAAAAGTGAAATTCGTTTGTGAGAGTAATGCTGTTGGTATTGCTGATGTGAAAGTCATCTGTGAAAGCAATGCTGTTGGTATTGCTGATTTGAAAGTCATCTATGAAAGTAATGCTGTTGGTATTGCTGGTTTAAAATTCATCTGTGAAAAGAATGCTGTTGGTGGTGCTGATTGAAATGGCCGCGGTGTCGCTGAGTAGTTGACAGTATACTGAGTTCAGTAGAATGTTCGTGGAGCATAAACGAAGAGTTCATGTCTAAGAAAAGGAGGGATGTCGTGTATTGCATAGATAGGTGCTATTGGTCAGGTGGATTATAAGTTGTATGCGGGAGGGTTTTAGGGGAACACGGGCCGGATGGGCGGAAGAAGGAAATAAAGCATGGGTCTACCCGAATGCGGTGTCATCCATAATAATATAAGTGTGCATATAATGCGACAAAACGTATATGACACTCAACACTTTCAAAGTAAATGCAAAGATGCGAATATACGCGTTTCGCGTGTATTCGTCTTTGCATTGACTTTGAATGTAATCTGTCGCGCGAAAAATTTGTTTTGCGTCTGGTGTGAAAGCAGCTTTACACCTATCACCTGCATCATCGCTAATACGCAGGCAGACTCCGCCTTAGTCTGGGCCCTTTTTTTTTTAAACAAAATATCCGATCTGCATGTTGATATGCATTTACACAACGGGCACAATGGCACATATCCGATACACATCAGATACATATCCGAACAAAAACCACATTTGAATGAGGCCTGGATCTGACGGATCCGATCGAGGGCGGAATCAATGGCTGGATTTACACTGTGGGTTAAATGTGACACGAATGTGACACGAATCGGATCTTTTGCTCAAATGCGGTCAATATCCGATCTGTCACATGGCTGTGTAAACAGGAAAAAAAAAACACATTGATTCCGCCCTCGATCGGATCCGTCAGATCCGATCAAGGCCTCATTCAAATGTGGTTTTTGTTCGGATATGTATCTGATGTGTATCGGATATGTGCCATTGTGCCCGTTGTGTAAATGCATATCAACATGCAGATCGGATATTTTGTTTAAAAAAAGGCCAAGACTAAGGTGGAGTCTGCCTACGCATTTGCGATGATGCAGGTGATAGGTGTGTAAAGCTGCTTTCACACCAGACATGAAACTAATTTTTCGCAGACAGACTGCATTCAAAGTCAATGCAAAGACGCGAATATACGCGTTTTGCGTGTATTCGCGGCTTTGCATTGACTTTCAATGTCTTGAAGATTATATTTCAATATTTCTCATCATATTCCTCAGTAAATCAGTATCCACATTAATTTGTTTCGCGTCCAGTGTGAAAACGGCTTAATAGGCGTTAACAGGAGAATCAGATGTAGTAGGTTACCCAGTGAAATGCTGCGAGCTTGCTTGATGTTTTGATAATTTCTTTGATTGTTAGGCCTGCATGCTTTTGTTGCTCTGCACGCACATTTGCTTTTATTTTCGGTAGCCTTCTCAACTGTGCGCATGTGGATCGCCCAAGACAATGGCCAGGTAGTGAGTGGTGTAAACAAACGGAATCGAAACGAAACAGATATCATTCACGCTCAAAACAAGATGTAAACACACAGTTGAACAAATCGGATATGGGCCTAAAAATCCGATCCATATCCGATCTGGGCAACTCCTGCAGTGTAAATCTAGCCAAAGTGTTTTTTTTTTTTTTCTGTTTACACAGCCATGTGACAGATCGGATATTGGCCGCATTTGAGCAGAAGATCCGATTCCTGTCACATTCGTGTCACATTTAACCCGCAGTGTAAATCCAGCCTTTGGCACTCAGCCACATGTATTGGCAACGATAACATCGGCTGTTTATCGAGGTAAGGTACCTACTATTTTGGCTTATCTATGAACATCGAAAACGACAGCGACATTGATTTCTAGCTATCAGCCGATTACCGGGTGGTACTGGTTAGCTGGTTACGGTGGCGGTGAAGAGTAAAAAGACCTAATATAGTATGTTAACATCGTTAATCTACGAACATGTAGTGCTTTTTACCGTCAATCCTGTCTCATACCGTTATTTGTATTGGATTATTTTACCACGTGGTGGTTAGCTAGCTTTGCTGTTCTATTTTAGCAAGTGCATCGGCAACGGATACAATCAGCTGTTGGAGCTCTCTGGTTGAATAAACATAAGTATTTGCACAACGCGGTGGTTAGCTAGCTTTGCTGCTCCACGTCGTTTTTTTTATCCATTATCTTACTGTTGCTGAAAGGTAATAGAACAGTTACCTTGTAAGTTGGGTTAATATCCTGGGGACATCTCCCTTTTTTCAAAGCTCAGAGTTGATGGGTATGTATGAAGGAGGAAAAATAATTTTAAATAAATCAATGATAATTTCTTGTTCGTTGACAAATTCATTTATTTATGTGGTGGTGTGATTGTGTGTGGTGTTGATTAAAATGTAATGGAATGAAATCAAACAAATTATCAGATCAATATGTGATAATTTGTTTGATTTCATTCCATTACATTTTGACATTCATCAGTACTTTTGTTGAAAATGGTTCAGATGTCATTTCACAAAAAACCAACATGAACAGAAAATGTACATTGTAACAGATCTGATGCAAGTTTTTAAGATTAAAGATATTTCTGAATTGTGCATCTTGCCAACCCGTATTTGTCACTGACCTGTTGACAGGCTGGGTGATTATTTGCCAGTGCCTGCAAAATTAAATAAATCCTGCAATATGTTCTTTGTACTGCAAGCCCAAGCCGGTATTTCAACAAATTTCATCCCAATAATGCAGACCGGGAACAAAAAATTGCAACAGTTCAATAGTGCACCTGTTTGTTTGTGTGTGTGTGTTTCCGTATCAAGTTGTATCTATAGGAAGTTCTACCTCATTGGTTACTTGACCCAAAGTTAGAGAACTAGCAGGTAATGCAGCATTAATACAAGCCTCTCTCCCATTGTCCTGTAAAGTGAATATTTTGTTCCCTCTAAACTTGAAATTTTTTTTTTTTAAACCGCAAATACTAAACGACAACAAAAGAAAGGAAGGGATCAAAAGAGAAGGTGAATGCTTGTTTTGCTTGCAGGGGAAATCACTTGCTTGGTGTGTGTTTTGTTTGATTTGGATGGTGGAAAGGACAAATGCACATAAAATGAAGGATTACAATATTTTTCAGATAAAGAACAGGAAAATTACATTTGCATTTTATGATGGAAACGTGGGCTATGTCGAGCTTATTTGGGTTTTAAGAGCATTCTTTTGATTCGATTTGAGCTGCTCTCATGGACAATTTGATTGATTTCATTTGTTTCATTTGTGTGAACAAGTCTGCTGGATCCCTCAGGCCGTGAAAGACGACAACTTTCCACAGGCTTTAATTGAACAATCTTAAAATAAAACTCTAACATTTTTATTTTATATCATTTAATTCTGCAAACATATGTGTAATCAAGGATATATAATGACTGAGACCAGAAAAAAATTGTTTCTTTCCCATATAAACCTATTTTCAGAGCCCAGAGGTCCCGTGGATTTCTGCTATTGAATCCTCCAGCCTGTCCAACATCACCAAACAGCCTATTTTGATTATGTTGTTGCTTATTGTTCTGTCATACACTTGTTTCCACCAACGCAAACATAGTTGTGTTCGTTTAAAGTTTGTTTTTGTTAAGTTCAAAATAAAAGAGAGTTTCTGTTAATGTTTTGATGCTTTTTCCCCTCTGAACTGTGAATAAACTTGCCTCGTCGCAAGGTTCGTATTACTGTTTCAATGTGACCATGTGAATCTGTGTTAGATCATGATGACCATATTCCTCATTTATCAAACGTGTAATTTGTGTTGTAGGACAGGTGGTTAATAATATATATAAATAAAAAAATTATTTTGTTTAATAAAATTATGTAAAAATTTCTATTCAAAATTAATTAAATTAAAGATTGAATATGTAGAATTACCAGAACAACAACAGAAAAAGAATTCCAGCAGTCAGTTGCCAGACCGTTGCTAGGTAAAACGGACCGTTGCTAGGGACGCCGCTCTGATCAGAGGACACAGAGGAGGAGAACTATGCCGGATATCTCCCTTATCTTTCATTTTTACCGTTATTAAACAGCATAATAAATGACTTGTAGCTTGTTACAGGGAGAGTGGAGGCTCTCTGCCTTACACGCCGCTGCTGAAAACCAAACCTGCGCTCAGAGCCTCCGTTGTCACTGCTCTCGTCTCGGTGAAAAAAAAAAAAAAAAAACTCGGTGGCACCGGGAGTCCGCGACAGTAAACGCCCTGTATAAACCTTAATCTCTTGTTTATGACAGATAAGTAACAGCACAAATACACCCATCCTAACATGTTTATGATAATCCATTGATCCACCGATTGATTATACGACCGGGAGGAGGCAGAAAAACAGCGGAGAATTGAGCCACAGTGTCGGCTATTGGCAGGTACGATGTTAACAGAACCAGAGCCATGGAGATAGAATGTGACAGAAAGTCATTGTCAAACCCGTCAAAAAATTTTTAAATAATTAATTCAGACTAAATATAATTTTTTTATGGAAAAGCAATACTTTCATTCTGCACCCCTCTAAACGCCCCGTGGGTGTATTATTTTTGAAAAAATATAGCTTTTAATACAGATTCTACATATTCAACCTTTAATTAGATCATTGAATGAATAGAGACCAATAAGTAGTGTAGACTCAGATCGTAAATAGTTGGAGGTCCGTAACTGACCAATCAGCATTCATTAGCAGAATGCTAGCGTGTTATGGCCAACAGCAGCCCAACCTGTAGGAAATCGAAAGGACATAACTTCTCGGCAATTTCACTTTAAACTATAATCCATATTGAACTTTCAGAAAATGCAACAGTATTTGCGATTTTTCAACGATTACCAGGTGAAAGGGACAAATTTAGCCTTCTAGCTCCATAGGACTCCATTCATTCTGCACTCGCCTGCGATCACTCCTAGTGGAATTCTGGTGGAACTGCAACCAAGTTCGATACAATGGGGCTAAATGGAGAGTGGTAAGGCTCCTCGTAGAGAGGCTCTGGTACTCTTGGAAAAATTAAGTTCACGCGGAAGTACCGTAAAATGGCATTCTATTTAATTGCCAGCAGATGGTGACGTCGGTGGTTGCAGGAAGAAGTTCAATGCTATAGAAGTCCATGAGAAAATGACACTACTTTCCCACCTGATTTTTCATTTAAATAATGATTTTTCACATTATTTTATGGTAGCTATAGCAAGTTTCAAGTCTCCTTCGATATATCATGATGTTCATTTCTGTAAATTATGGTCCCATATAGATTAGAATAGAGGATAAAGGCAGAATATGCTTTAGGGGCGTGGCTATCCTCTGGTCCTCGTCCGATACGGTCAGATCCAGAGCCACAGTCCTCCCCGGATCTTCAATACACGCTCTCGTCTAATAGAAATCACATCCGGTTTCAAAATGATAACATGGCACAATTCAAATTGCCAAAATCGAGGCTTCCTTTATGGTATGCTGAAACCAATGGGTGACGTCACGGTAGCTTCGTCCATCTTTTTATACAGTGTATGCATGTAGCTGACTACAAGGCTAATATGGTATAATTTATTCTAAACAATTAACCAGTGAACATTCATTACATAATATAAAATGTAAAAAGCATACATGATATGACAAATTGATAAAATGCATAGTTAATAATAATAATAATACAGTGGCACAGTGGTTGAGTGTGCTTGACTGGGCACCAAAAGGTCCTGAGTTCCAGTCATTGCCACAGCTTTTGCGGTGTGTTCTTGGGCAAAACGCGTCGCTCTGACAGTGCCTCACTCAACCCAGGTGTGTGATTGGATACCGACAAATTGTCGGGGAAACCTGACTTAGAGCTGGGGGTTATCCTGCGATGGACTAACATCCCATCCAGGAGGAGCTGCAAAACTCTTAGTCGCTTCAAGCAACTGAAAGCGGGGTTAAGCACCGGCTTGATGAGCCATTAGGCTCAGAAAAAATAATAAAGATAATCATGTAAGATGGAAAAGCATATTCATTCAACATTTTTTAAGGTGTACACATATGACCCTGACCCCACCCCCACCCACACTTCTTCTCAATTCTCAAAGGTGGCAGCCCCAGCTAACATCTCTGCTACAAAAAAGAACCAGGGGGAGAGGCTAGCTTCAGCTCGTGAGCAGTTTGTAACCCATATTTGTATTTTCCATTCACAACCCAGTAATCTAACACAAGTGTGCTACTTACAGAGGTAGAGAGAGCCAGTAATCTAACACAGTGTGCTGCTTACAGAGGTAGAGAGAGCCAGTAATCTAACACAGTGTGCTGCTCACAGAGGTAGAGAGAGCCAGTAATCTAACACAGTGTGCTGCTTACAGAGGTAGAGAGAGCCAGTAATCTAACACAGTGTGCTGCTCACAGAGGTAGAGAGAGCCAGTAATCTAACACAGTGTGCTGCTTACAGAGGTAGAGAGAGCCAGTAATCTAACACAGTGTGCTGCTGCACACAGAGGTAGAGAGAGCCAGTAATCTAACACAGTGTGCTGTACAGAGGTAGAGAGAGCCAGTAATCTAACACAGTGTGAGAGCTCAGTAACAGAGGTAGAGAGAGTAACCTCTAACACAGCTTACAGAGGTAGAGAGAGCCAGTAACCTAACACAGTGTGCTGCTTACAGAGGGTAGAGAGAGCCAGCTAACACAGTGTGCTGCTTACAGAGGTAGAGAGAGCCAGTAAAACACAGTGTGCTGCTTACAGAGGTAGAGAGAGCCAGTAATCTAACACAGTGTGCTGCTTACAGAGGTAGAGAGAGCCAGTAATCTAACACAGTGTGCTGCTTACAGAGGTAGAGAGAGCCAGTAATCTAACACAGTGTGCTGCTTACAGAGGTAGAGAGAGCCAGTAACCTAACACAGTGTGCTGCTTACAGAGGTAGAGAGAGCCAGTAATCTAACACAGTGTGCTGCTTACAGAGGTAGAGAGAGCCAGTAATCTAACACAGTGTGCTGCTTACAGAGGTAGAGAGAGCCAGTAATAACACTAACACAGGTGCCAGTAATCTAACACAGTGTGCTACAGAGGTAGAGAGAGCCAGTAATCTAACACAGTGTGCTGCGTACAGAGGTAGAGAGAGCCAGTAATCTAACAGAGGTAGAGAGAGCCAGTAATCTAACACAGTGTGCTGCTTACAGAGGTAGAGAGAGCCAGTAATCTAACACAGTGTGCTGCTTACAGAGGTAGAGAGAGCCAGTAAGTCAGTAAGCAGCACACTGTGTTAGATTACTGGCTCTCTCTAACACAGTGTGCTGCTTACAGAGGTAGAGAGAGCCAGTAATCTAACACAGTGTGCTGCTTACAGAGGTAGAGAGAGGTAACACAAAGAGAGAGCCAGTAATCTAACACAGTGTGCTGCTTACAGAGGTAGAGAGAGCCAGTAATCTAACACAGTGTGCAACTTACAGAGGTAGAGAGAGCCAGTAACCTAACACAGCTGCTTACAGGTAGAGAGAGCCAGTAATCTAACACAGTGTGCTAACACAGAGGTAGAGAGAGCCAGTAATCTAACACAGTGTGCTTACAGAGGTAGAGAGAGCCAGTAATCTAACACAGTGTGCTGCTTACAGAGGTAGAGAGAGCCAGTAATCTAACACAGTGTGCTGCTTACAGAGGTAGAGAGAGCCAGTAATCTAACACAGTGTGCTGCTTACAGAGGTAGAGAGAGCCAGTAATCTAACACAGTGTGCTGCTTACAGAGGTAGAGAGAGCCAGTAATCTAACACAGTGTGCTGCTTACAGAGGTAGAGAGAGCCAGTAATCTAACACAGTGTGCTGCTTACAGAGGTAGAGAGAGTCAGCAGGAGATGATGCTGGTTACTCTTGCTCTGGCTTTCTGTGAAAGGCTAACAAGCCTATTAAAATAAGACAGCCGGACACAACTGCGATAGCTTATCAACATCTCTTCATGATAAACCAAAATGCACAAAAATATAATCTCAGTGAAAACAAAGTTAAACTGTACTACTGTCTTGAAAGTGAAGTCAGTCTTACTGAATTAATGTCTCTGCTGATCTGCAGAAAAAAAGACATTTCCATGATCAACTAGCAACAGTGCTAGATGTAAGATAGCCAATCTGACAGAATACAGAGGAAAGCAAGGACATTGGCAAAATATGACTTTTAGTGTGATCTCATACTTATCTATGAGGTTGTTTGAATGGCGGAATAACCTAGCTAGCATGACAAATCTGTGGCCCTGACAGCAAGAACCAGCAGAATGTGGTACTCAGGGTCTGAAATACTGGGGGCACAGGGGCTGCAGTTGATCCCAGGCCCACGTGAGATGGGAGCCCATTAGAGAGTGACCACGTAACACTGGCAAAACTGTGACGTGTCATCTCTTGCACAAACAATGACTGTCATAGTTCTTGACATTCTGTCATCAGAAGGCAGTTGTATGTTACTTATTAAATGTTGCATTCCCGCAGAATAAGCCACACCAGTGTCAAACAAGTGTCTTTCACAGTGATAAATATTTCATAGAATTTAATCAGTCTATATTTAATACTCATGAAATAAGTAGGGGCTTATGTTTGACCTGGGTAATGGAAAATTTTTAAATAAAAATGACAGTGGTTAGGTTGCATATTTTGTGTTAACCCTTTCATAACCATTGTCGCATTTCCGCGACAGCGCCGATCCCGCATCACTTACCATTGTCGCAATTTTGCGCCTAGAGAAAGTCCCTCACAAAAACTGTCAAAGCTCCGCAACAAAACACCTCTTTGGACGAGTCTGGTATCGCACAACACGGCAGTGCTGTCATCAAGCTTCCCGTAGTTCCCAATCCTCCGGTTATACACAGTCCCTCCCTGACTTCACCGCCATTGCAGGCAGTGCGTGCTGCAGCACGTGTATCTCCGTTTGTACACAAATGCGCCTGTATCTCCGTTCGTACATAAATCCCATACAGGGAAATCGTCTTGTCTTGACAAACCGAAATACGGTTTTTATCCTCATTTTCTGTTTTTACTTTTGGAAAAACTAAGCAAAGATATGTGTCAGGGGAAAGGTAAATGTATTTTGAACACGTTTTCTGTACATAAAATTGTCCATTTCTGGCGTTTTTAGTTCGAAAAAGGGGGTGAAAATCCATATGCAATATCATGCTGTGATAGCACGAAAATTTACGGTAAGCAAGGGTTGTCTTATTCCCAGTAAGCGTAGTGAAAGGGTTAATATAATGAAAAATATTTTCCTCTTGCTCTCCGATTGTGGAGATTTCTGGGAAACATGGTGACCAATCAAATGTCCTAATAAGCTTTTATGGTTAGTGTGCAGTTCAAATTTGGAATTAGTTATTCGTTTTTTTGGAATTAGTTTTATGTAGATAGTTAAATGGGGTTGGGCCAATTTAAAACAATAACAAAATGTGACGTTTTCTTTGTTAAACTCCATATATAAAAGGAACTTTCGCTTGGGACTAGTTTATTGGAAAATTCAAAAAACACAATTTGATTTTAAAGAACATATAGTGCAAGATTATGGGGATGTGATCAGGCCGTAATTAATAAATAATCATGCCGTTGCCATGAGAGTTTGTTGCGAAGAAGAAAAAAGTTGGGGACATCATGGTACATTCTATGTGTGCTTGTTTAATTTACTTATAGCTAAATTTTATATGATGTACATTGTAATAAGAAAAATAATATGTACATTTTATGTTTTCATTGTAGGTTTAACAACCTATGGTTTGCTGTGGTTAAATTGTTATTAAAATAAACTAAACGCCATTGAGTTGTGCCTGTGTGCCCTGCTTTACCCTTTCAGGCGGGAAATAGACTGAACAGTTAGCTAGTATTTCTCAGTAATGTTACTTCAAAATGGAGGCATCAGTGATCAAATGCAAGAATGGGAGCAAAAAAAAAGAAAGTATAGGGGAAGAGAGGGCAAAGATTAAACTCCTTAAATTGGGTACTTTTTTTGTCTTCTCATGTGATGAGCAGCAGTGGGGCACCTGAGGAACAATAGATGGCCTGAGCCTGTTGGTAAGCTGACATTTACCCGAGCCAGCCATGGTGCTAGCTAGCTAGCTAAGTTAGTTAATTAGCCAACATGCTACCCATCCGAGAGTGATTCTGCCTGCATCAGACTATGTTCTTTTGATGACACTGGTTTATTATTCCCAGCTCAACGAATTTGCCCACTCTAGACAGTCAGCAGCTCTATGTAAAGTTAGGCACCCAGCTAATTCACAGTTTCAGTAAAAAGTTCAAGTGGACACTGAATTAGAGATTTTAGATTTGCAAAAATGCATTGAATGATGAAAATATGTCAGTGTAATATCACGTAAACTAAAGTTGCATGGGTTCAAAAATGCAGAAAGAGTTCACTTCATTCCCTGTACTGAAATGGGTTGAAATGCCATAAACAATTGAAATAATTACTTTATTCTTCTGTTGCAATATTTTTGTTGTCATTAAGTTTTCCCATCTACTTCAGCATTGACTTCATTTTCTCATATATTTCTGGCAATTTGTTTCATTTGAAAATTTTAATGGGGAGAACTTAAGGAACTCCAAAGGCCAAAAGGCCAAATCTGGGTTCTTCGGGAAATTCTCAGTGTTAAAACCGTTCTCAATGTGGAAACCACCTGGGATGTTTGGGCTTCACAGAAACCGACTAAATTGCACAATGATTTATCAGTTGTTTGATGTTGTTAAGGTTCAAAATAAATGTTAATTACATTTGCATCATTTGTTAACTTGCATTTGTTTTTATTAGATGGCTGACGTGCTAATGTGTCGTGATAGATTTTGGGAAGCTATATTCCTTTTGCATATTTAGTTTACATAAGGCAGAGGTTGCCAATCAAAGACAGGATACACATCGGGCCTTTCCTAATACACAAGCTGATGCCATGCCATTACATTCTGCCTGTAAAGTGCAGTTGGTGTGTAACGGGATTGAATCAGGTGCACATGTCGCGAATGAATGACTTGAAAAATCACTTTGCGTTATATTCAGTTGTACAGGGACCTAACAGCTTATGCATGTGTAATGTTAACATTATATCTCTTCTCAATGATTGCACTCCAGCTCTGTCCAATTCCTGGAAGTAAATCAACAGGCAAGGACTTCTCTAAGAGAAGCTGTCTATCAAAGCTGTCAATCATGACTTCACACCCCCTATTTATAGTATCAAATAACTAAATCAAACAAAACTTCACGGACAAAAATGAACAATTGAATATATATCAGCATGGTAAGAACTTATTTGACACATACTTAAATATTTTAGTAAGGCCCATGTCCCATCTACAAACATGGAGGGGGTGGGCTTATAACTTGTACTGCAGCCAGCCACTCGATGGGATCAAGATGTTTTGACCTCACTTTTGGGGAACTATTAGGAAGTCCATCGTGATATTCAGTCAATAAGTTGACCAATGACAAAGAAAGATTTCACCTTGCGAAATCTGTTTATCCATTAACCCTTTAAGGCCTAATGCAAAAATCCCAGCAGAGAATCATGCTGCCATTTTTACCATAGTAACCTGTATTTGGGCTGAAGCACAGCTTCTCAGCTTTCAGGAACAGTTGGAATTTTTTTCTTTTGCGCAACACTTACAGTCATTACGGTACTTTCAAAATTACGCGCATATCTGTGTCGGCAACGACGCGTTCTTAAAATGCGCACATGCTGTCCCGGTTTAAATGGGTTAAGCAGAGCTTCACATGTCATTTTAAATTTAGCCAGTGGGGGCCACTGTTTGTTAGGCTTACCGTACCCTGTCAGTGTGTATGAGCGAAATGGTTAAATGTAATAGAAATGCAGTTTGAATCTGTGTGAGTTGTTATGCTTCATCTGCTTAAGTGGATGGACCACCCCGTTATGTCATTACTCTTTAAACACAACAGACAATGAGCCTGATGTTGGCTGCAGCAGAGTAATTACTCTTGTATCCTTGAGCTACGGATTCTGGAAGATGTCAGGCTAGTTAGGTGTGACATTATTTTGGCAAGCTCATTCAACATGAGTAAAACAAGCTGACTTTTTATATGCATATTGAAAATTTAGCCAAAAATACAAGGAGTATAATAGGTTTCTTATACAGAAATAGGGCTTGTTTCAATTTTGAAAGTAAAAAGAAGATTGTTCACTAAGTAATACTCCCCATGCTTGATTATGGTGATGTGATTTATAGAAATGCATCTACTTCTGTTTTAAAACCTTTGGATTCTATTGATCATTCTGCTATTAGATTTATCACTGGTCTTGACTTCTGCACCCACCATTGTGTCTTATACAAGTCAGTAGGGTGGGGGTCATTGAAAGCTAGACGAGACTAACACTGGTTTTTATTTGTTTATAAATGTGTTTAATTTAAAATCCCTCTTTATCCAGCTAGTCTTCTTACGCAGCGAGTGGGTTGCCATGGGACATGGTCACAGGACTCATTGTGTCTGAATGTTCCTCGTGTTAGAACAGAGCTCGGCTTTTTATTATAATGTCCCACACACCTGGAATCAGTTACAAGCTGAACTGAAACTGAATGAACTGGTTCCTTTTGGACATTTTAAAACTTTGATCAAATAATTTTATCAAGAGAATTGTTGTCATTTTAATGAATGTTTTCCCTCTAATGATGGCATTGTATTATTATTATTATTATTATTATTATTATTATTATTTTCATGTATTATTAGTATTTTTTTTTATTTTTTATTTTTTACTACAAATGTGATTGTAAACTGTGTTATTTTAATTGTTTGTAATGCAGGGCCCTGCTGAAAAGGAGACATGGTCTCAGTCAGGCCCCCTGCTTAAATAAATCTTTAAAAAAATTTTTTAAAAATTAATAAAAAAACTGGCCTGACAGCATTTTAATACCATTAAACCTTTTGGCAAATGCATCCCGTTTCCCAAAAAAGTTCAGAAAAAGCACATTGTGATAATGCTAATAATATCAAAAACAACTGACTTGAAAAGTCTGTTCTTCTTATATAAAATAGTACAATTACACATCATCAGTTCTTTAACATGAAATGAATTATTGAAAATACACAATGTGATGACTGCAACACAAAAAGTTGGCACAGTTAATTGTTAACCACTGTGTCTCATTATCATGACTTCTAATCTGAATAATAAGACATTGAGGCACCAAAGGCACCATATGATCAAATCTTGTGAGCAGAATTTCCCACCTTTCCTCCATCATGGAGGTCTTCTGCAGCATGATTGTATGCAGGCCTGTATTTTGCATCATAATGAGTTATGCATTCTGAATTGGAGACATATTGAGCCAGGCGCGAATCACTGTGTTAACCAGTTTTTGTCAACGTAATGTGTGCATTTCTATAAATTATTGTCCAAGACAAATGAAGCCTTTAAAGAATTGTTCTCAATTGGCCAAGAAAGTTTAGAAAAAAAAAATTTACGGTGGGAATGTCGGCTGCGGAAGTGTATGCCTTCTCAGGAATATAATGGATCTACATTGCATTTATCTTGCAGTGCTCTAAGTGCTGAATTTGAACATGACAATTCATGTTCAAATTCAACAGTTTAACTTTGTCCTCATCAAAAATTACTTTTTGGAACAATAAATCCCTATCATGTGGACAAGTATTCTGTGTTGACTGTGTTGTTTTTTGTGTTTGAATTGAAAAGTACTGGAGAAACAAGTGTACATACAGTGCACTAGAGAGTTCCCTTCAAAAACACAATCCTTTCTGCCTTGAGGCTCCGCGAACCCGTCCATACATCATCTTGATCCATGTCTCTCATGCATCTTTTGAAACTTTTTTTTGCGCTGATAATCGATCCAATAACTGTATACATGGATTTGTAGCGGTTATTAGGGAAGTCAGTTCATACAGCATTCAATCAAGTTAGTAATCTGTACTTATGTCTGCACCGTTTGAAGTCTCACCATATTTCAACCCTCCTCCCTCAATATGAGAGAGAGAGATACTTTACTGAACCGCCTGGGGTAATTTGTCCTCTGCATTTATCCCATCTTATAGTTAGGAGCAGTGGGCAGCTACAGAACAGCGCCTGGGGACCAACTCCAATTCCTTAGTCAGGGGCACTGGTTTTCCTATATTTTTTGCTTTTTTAAAATAAATTTGGCATCTCCAATCCCACCCAAATCTGGAATGCCCAATCCGAGAACTTCGTACAAGGCTTGCTCGTAGGCAACACTCTATTGCCAGCTCAGAAGAAAGAGACAGTTTGCTGCTCTCCTCTAAAGTGTGCCCCTGTCAGCCCCTGCATCTTTACACTCATTGGTCTAAACTATCACAAGTTCAGAACGAGGGCGGAGGATACCCGAACATGATCAAGCTTAGAATCTCACTGACGAGTGCCCAGTTGGCCAACAGGAGGCGCTTAAGCAACAAACAAGGCAATTATTTTTAATTTCCCTTCCCAATTTGCATCCCTACAGCACTTCAGCCAATCATGCGCTGTTCTGAAAAAGCTGCCGATGACTGCTGACTGGTATGACCGGGGATCGACCCCGCGCCGTAGTGGTCACTACTGCTCCACAAATGCGGCGCCTTAACCAAGTGAGCTAACCCGGCAGTGGAGTTTTTCTATAATGCATGCTTTTCTGGGTAGAGGAAACCGGAGTACTCGGAGGAAACCCATGCGAACACGGGGTGGAACATGCAAACTGCACACAAAAAGGCCCCAAAACGGATTTGAACCCACGACCTTCTTGCTGTGAGGCGGCAGCGCAAACAACTGCGCCAAGGCCTGTTCACATTAATTGAGGTAAAGCCATCAGATATTGCGCAAAATAGTTCTGAGATTGGCGTATTGAATCCTGCTTGACCCGATTCCGTTACAATGTAAATATGACCCATATACATCCTTATTGTACTGTACGTCCTCTTACGCAAATCTACGATCCTCACGAGGATGAATAATATTGTTTCGAATAATAGTAAGTAATTAAAAGGGACGTTAATACCAGAAATCCCACTCACCTGCCAATCATATTGCTCAGTTGTTACCAGGCCAAAATATGAAAAAATATGAATATGATGCCCACACCCAATAATATATATATATATATATATATATATATATAAATTTTGTAATAGATCATGGATGTTTAATAGAGACTGTCAGTTTTAGTTATAGTAATAATAGTTGTAGTAGTTAACAATTCCAGCTGCAGTCATAGTAATAAAACTATTTATTAATCTCAAATCCTGAGATTGTAGAAATATGAATAGCAGCAACTAAATTAACAGAAATGGGAAGCAGGCCAATGTAAACTCTAGACAAACCACGGACGTTATGAGATGATTCGGAAGACAAAGAATATGACGAACATGAGGATTATTATTATTATTTTTCACCATAGTTTGAGAGTTCGGATAACCCTGAGTTGTCTTGGCATAGGAATTAAAAGCTGTTCTGAAGTTGTTGTAATAATGTAACTAAATGAGGAAGATGATGACCAAGAAGAAATCAAAACACAAATGTTCTGACACATTTTATATTATTTAACAAAGTTTCAACAGTAATAAAGTGACAAATAACAGTGTATAAGTAAACTAAAATATGCAATATAATGCAATGAAACACAGTCTAACATAATAAAATGAATAAAAGAGAAATAAAAGCAATAAAAATATAATTTAAAAAAAGTTATATTTTCTTAACAAGAGACAACAATTATGATAATAATAATAATAACAATAATTAAGTGGAAACAATGTAATGATGATAATAACAAGAATTAAATGGAAATAATGTCATGTAAGTGAGCAATAAAATGCAATGAAATATATTATTAATAATAAATATTATAAATAATAAATTGCCACATAAACAAATGAACAAAACAAAAGTAAAGGTGCAAACTCCAAACACAACCCCCCTCACCATCCTAACTCTACTCACACGCATGCATGCACATGCTCGCACAAACACACACACACACACACACACACACACGCAGACTAACCCCAACCCAAACCCTTCCCTTGAAGGCAACAAGTGGAGCCAAGACATCAAAAACAAATGAATAAAATAAATAAATCAAATAAATAACATACAAACAAAAATTTCAAGGAGCTGGAGGGTCCTCAGTCCTTGTTTTCTTTTTTCCGTACCCTCGTGTCTCCAGATCAGCCCTCCATTCAGCATAAGGCTGAGTCTCAGACTCTCCGCAGTACCAGTTACCGAAGTACTGCAGATGTGATGGTGGCGTCCTCTCTTCATTGCACTTTCTGCAGAGGATCACATCTGTCTTCTCTTCATATTTTCTGCTGAGATTGCCAGTTTGCTGTTTCCTTCTCCTGTATTGCTGGGTGGTGTCGGGAACATCCTGAGAGGACGCCTGCGTCTGAGGTGGCGGAGCTGAAGGCGATGGGAGGTTGAAGAGCATCAGCTGCGAGGGTGCAGCACTGGAGGAAGCTGCCCAGATGGGAAAATGAAGGGTACACTCAGTGGCCACTTTATTAGGTCATGTTTTACAATCTAATACAATCCAATGCAACTATTCTGCCATAAAGTTTACTTTTCTGATGCCTATGATGCTCAGGTTTTCTTTTTGTCACAGTAGGTGTTCATTGAATTATATGCTTGGTATTGAGCCCATAGTCAGTGGTGCTGTTGTACTGGACTGCATTTTATTGGGAGGTGTTTCTACTATTTTGTCCCCCCCTCATGTACATATATAGAGAGGACAAAAAACAGAAACACCAACATTGTAGTCCAGTACAAGACCTCCGTAAACTACAACCTCAATCATAAACACAAAATTAAGTTAACACATTCTTGACAACGTCAACAAAAACTTAACATTACAAACTTCCTAAAAAGGTAGAATTTATGGCAGAGCTGTTGTATCGAACTGCATTAGATTGCGCAGGTGGACCTAATAAAGTGGCACTGAGTGTGTATGAAGATATGAAGCATGCTAATTTACTCACCATTGTGTGACTGTGGCAGCATTCCCCTCCGGGAGCTGGACGGTGGTCTCACTCATCACCTTCGCACTGGTGATGATGCGCTCCCGGATGTGCTTGTGGGCGCGGGTGACCATCGTGGAGTGTGACACCCTAACGCCTCCACAGCGCACAGCGCTTGGGTAAAGGGCACAGAGCCTTGTGAAGATGGCCTCCACCACCCTGTTGCAGTCAAGTCAATGAGCAGGACTGTGAGCCTCAAAGAAACGCCAGCAAATTACAAAAGAATACATATTATTAAAACAAGATTGTTTGAATATGTGATCCCCAGTCTCCATGTTATTTTTAGCTTTAATTTCCTTTTTTTATTTTTTCTGTTTTGTTTTTTCCTTACGTCTTTTATGTTTTGTGTTGTATGAACGTTTACTTCAATATCTGCATAGTTGTCTTTCTTTGAAGAATGCTTTTCTTTGCTATTGTTTTAATTACTATTGTATGTGTCTTATGTAATAAATGTTTTGAACAGAAGGAAGATAAGCCAGTGGTCAAGTTGTTAGCTAGTGAGGATCTTTAAATAAACTTAACTGAACTAATAATAAAGCTGGAGATGGTAGCTTGTGTGTTTTCTTGATTTAACGTATCTTCTCGTGCTCTCCAAACCTGGTGCCACAATCTTCTTAGTGGCCCTGAATCGTCCCTTTGACAGGGCGGTTTGGTGACGTGGTGGGTAGACGGTCTTCCTTTTGTCATACTCCGCCTACGCCTCCCAGAGGCTGATGATGTGGGCACACTCTCACAGCTCCATACCCCTCAATATTGTCAGGTCCTACAGAATCCTAAAATGAAAGATAATTTTAGAACTTTTGATAGCAGCAATTAATTCAATAATGAATTCAATAAGAGCACAGCCAACATAACACAGATTGTGTTTAAAACATGAAAATGTACATTTAAAAAGGAAATGAGTCCTTACATCATGTGAGGTGGACCCTTCAGATGTTGGAGCGTCAGTTTCTGCTGGCTCCTGGTCCATTGGGGCTCCATGAAAAAATATAATTTTGGTTTAATTTTGTCTCTACACCTTTATGACAAATATATATTTATAGTTACTGTGACAACAGATACCCAAACTCCATGAACTTTAGTAACACTCACAGCTATGTGCAGGAGAAAGTTCTGGCTTTGACTGAGGGAGTGGGGAGCTGGTTGCAGGAGATGTTGCTCTCGTTGGAGGGACCACGGACAGCGGTGATAGGGCGCAGGGTGTTGGAGGAGTCGGAGATGATGAGAGCACAGCCGATGCAGATGCTGAGGAAGCAGCAGGTGCTCGTTCTGTGTCGAAGGAGGGGACGGTGATGTCCTGAAACTCCTCGACTTCAGCATAACCTTCGTCTGCCTCCACATCAGTGGTCGCTGACTCTTCAATGGCCAGCTTGTAGTCCTGCAGCACTTTACCAGTTTGCTGGTAAAGGTATTGCTTTCCAATAAGCTCACCTTTTAATTATAAAAACATTATTTAATAACTCAGTTGTAAAATGGTATTTTTAAACTTGAATGAAACTGTCACACAAATAAAATCAAATATAGTAGTTATCTACCAGGGTATTTTCAAGGCCCAGTGTAAGGGATGACCTTCTTGCCCAGAACCTCCTTGGCGCGAGTATTAGCAGCGTGACAGAGAAGATGATTGTAGGAGTGTGGCTGCTGCTCGTCAGTTGTGGCTGCCACAGCCCAGCCTTCATTCCACCTTGCAAGTCCATCCACAAGATACACCTGAAAGAAGGTGTCACTTGCCAGTGTGCCTGCAAAGTTAATAAAAAAAATGAACATGTAAAGAAAACAGAAAAAAACAGATGTAAATTCTGTAACATGGTTGTTAATCATAAGCTTGACAAAATATTTGGTAACACAATACTTAAGGCAGTTTATGCTGCTTCAAATTGCAGGGAATCCCACTCTGTTTCCTAACATTAATGATGAGGCTGAGGAAGAATAAACCCTATCAGGTTTATGCCAAGTCTAATAACTCACAGAATTAATGTGACACTTTTGAATGTGTCTTGAATCTGTGTTTTCATGTCAAATGCACACCAAAACATAAAAAATGCTGCAAAATGCACTTATATTTTGGGTTATTATGGAGTAAAAGAACTGTCCTGAACTCCTGAGGCTTTTCTAAGTTCTATTCTTTTAAGAATTGAGTGATATTCATCAGTCTTTACCAGATCATAACAAGGTTGGGTTCCCTCCCCTGTGAAGCTGCATAGTCAGACTTAAAGGCAGCAGGGTGTACTATATTTGTTTTGATTCTGCTCTGTTCTGTTCATGTTCTGTTCATGTTTTGCCAGTGTTCTGATCCATGCCATGTTTTGTTTCTGTTTATTCCTGCATTTCCTGCCATAGTCCATTCCCTCAGTTATATTCCGGTCATTGTTTTGCATTTTGCCATGCTTTGCACTTTGTCTCCCCTGTCTGCTCTTGTGTTATGTGACAGCTTATTTTCCCCAGTATTGTGTGCCACGCTTTCAGGTGATTTCATGGTTTCTGGGTTTCCAATCTTTCCTTCTAATCTCGTTTGCCTCCTTCGCCTTGCTGTTCTGTCTTAACTAACCATACTAACAATTTGTTGTTTTAGTTAAACCTACTAACTTTGACTAACATTATATATAGGACTAACTTACTAACGAGCACTAGAGATTGTATAGCTGCACCTTACTAATTGATTAACAAGCTCTCAGCACTCGCCCTATTCTAGTCTCTGCCTCTTGTCTTCACTCAATCTACTTGGCTGCGTTTCAGCGGATCCTCCGCACCTGTTTAACTCTGTTCTGCCTCCCATTATCTGTGCACGTTAGAACTCCCTAACCGGAGCTGTGTGTTCGTCTATAGGCTATCTCGTGATCCCTGTCCGCGTTTTGGTCTATGCCAATTTCATGTGGTTAGGTTCTCCCTCGTGTTTGCTCCCTTGTTAATTAGTCTGATCCACTTCACCTGTTCCCAATCATAGCATGTGACTTCCCTTGCGTGAATTTAAGCAGTCTGTTCACAGCAGTTCCCTGTCAGAACGTTTCCCTTGTGCTACGCTTGTTTTCGCCTTGTATTCTTTGTGATTCACTTCTGACTGGACCGTCCTTGTTTAACGATTTTGGCTCTGTTTTGGAGTTCTTTCTGCATCTGTGTATCCAACCCTTTTTTGCCCAACTACGAGTATTGTGTTTGCTGCCCTGGTTACGACTTGGATTTCGCCCTTTGGATTTTGGTTTTTGGATTGTGGACTCTGTACCGTTGCCTCCTGCTCTGCGGGGGTTCGCCCCCTTCCATAATAAAATCCAATTTTACTGCAATGCTTGGTTCTCGCGTCTGGTTCCAGATCGCTACCTCACAATATTATATAGTATAATACATATATTCTGTCATGCTCATCTTGTAATGTTGACTTTATAACATGCTCTGTCTGTGTATTTTTGCGACAGCTCAAAATGTCAAAACATCCCAGAATCACTATGAGTCAGAGGTAAAGCATTATAAGGGAATAATACATAAGATCACAAGTATTAAAAGCTTATTTTTGTCTGGTATCTTAGCATAGCTATTTATTAATTCATTAATTTAAAATACACTTATGTAACAACATGATGACATCAAATAAAACGAAATAGCAAAGGTAAGTGGTGACTTTTACCGCACTGTACTTTACTGGACACCTGTATGGAACTTGAGATTAATTTAATGACTTAGCTGGCCAAAGAGATTGACAGGCAGGTTATTTGGTCAGATTGGTTAGCATTAAATTGCCTTGACATCCACGCAATATTAACAAAAAGCCTCAAATTTCTAAAACACGAGCTGGCCAGGTAACGTACTGTAAATGACTGTAGCTATAACAGGCAGGTAGCTTGCACGCTAGCGATTAAGGATATTAAGCTACATTCTTAATGCCATTCGTGCAGTTCACAAAGATACATACATTTGTCCATTTATTTGCACCGACAACAGTTATCACAGGAAGGATTTACTTACGTTTTTAAATTCTGTGAAGAAATAAACTTTGCGCCAGCAATCACAGCGTCCCGCTATTGGTCATTTCTTGGTAGTGTCTCAGTCAAATCTTGGTCGCCATACGAGCGGTGATTGGTCGCAGCCGCCAGTTCTTGATTGGTCGCGGCCTCCAATTCTTGGTAAATTCTTTAGCGTTTCGAGCGCCAATTGGCCTCATTCTCCAAATCTTGGTAGCGATCCAAGAGCTGATTGGCTGTCACTACCATGATTTAGCTCGACTCACGGGTGGCGGGGGGCGCCACTGTGATTTACACAGCGTTTTTAAAAAATTTGTATTCTCCATTAGGTCCCAATTTTTTCAGGAATAGTCTGGTGGCTTAGAGTCCATTTTCAAGATGATTGTTACAGATTGGATAAAAGTGTGAAAATTGGCCCAAGTCATCGTTTTCAGATGAGAATTCGATTCATTATAGGAGCCCTTGTGAAAAATGCATTTTTTCCCCATATTTTAACAGGAAATCTAATACAGCCATCATTTTACTTGGGGTGAAAATTACTATCATGCACTATTTGTTATTTATGCTTCCACCATAAAAGACAAGTGCAAATGAAGATTAGGCCATATTTTAGCCCGATAATTCAAATAAACAAGGGCAAAAAACACAAAAACACAAAGGGAAGAGCTGATGAAACTCTGAGACTCCACACAAGCCCTCTATTCAGTCACGTGAGAAGTGACGAGAGTAAGATGTTGAGAAAGGAATTTGCGATTGCAAATCATGGTGCATTTCCTCTAAGGGAGATTCAGTACTGGAGAAGACGAGGAGCCAGTGAGATGAGGGCTGGCAAAGCCAAACATCAGTAAGGCTACTCAGGAGAGGCGTTACAGTATTGTGATGCGCTGGTCGCAGAATTCAGCATCACAGGATTGTTGGTTGCACCGTGTTACTTTTTATTGTATAGTGTCACACTTATACTGACATCAAACCGAGTAAACAGCTCATTTTCATTTGTCAGCAAGCCCACGGTTTCATCACAGTTTTGCCTTTCATTTGCATCATTTAGCTGTAGCATTTAATTATCATACTTATTTTCTCAAAGAAAAACATTTTTTACTTTGCCTAAATGATGAGTCTTTAAACAGAACCTGTGTGTACTGGCTACAGTACCTGTACTAAATATGTTTCACAGCTTTAACCTCTGAGAACTAAAGCCTTTGCTTGTATTTCTGCTTGATAGGAGGAAGCATGCCTTGTGGCTTTGTCACTTCTGAACTTTCCCCTGTAAAGGCTCTAATAATGCTGTTCAATATTGTCAGCCCATGAAGCCTCACTCACACTAAAAGATTAATCTGAATATGTAAAAACTGGAAAGAATTTATAAGGTTTTGTTTCTGGAGCCTATGCTTGGTGGTCAGATTTCTGTATTCGTGGATTGATCGGGTTTGGTGGAGCAGTGCAGGTTGGTAATCAACAGCTGGACAGGAAATATCGTTCCAGGTAAACTCAGAACTTCAGAATTGTATTGACTGTGCAGTTCTGCAGAATTAGAGATGATGTGGAAAATGGGGGAATCTCAAGGAAGCAGACAGCTTTGCAATCAAGCTGTTCCCTCACTGCACAAGCAATAGTGATGGCACCTGCTTAGCGTAAGGACAGACTCAGTGATATAATACTCCTCGTTGCTCATATATTTGAGCAATGATGATGTAGCGATTACTCAGATTTTGATAGCTTCAGTGACCTAAACAATACTTCCTCATTTATTTTAGTCATTTCAATTGTGCAGTCAACACATCACATCCATACCCAAGGCATGAAAATCCATTTTTAAATTAAGGAAATTGTTACTTTATGTGTCATGGTCATGGACCATTTTTTCGGGCAAAGCAGAATGAAATCTCGTTGTTAGTCCAGGCCTGACAACAGGACACATGCTTTTCATTAAGTTCTGAGGTTTCACTGCAGTGCTCAAAGTGCTTATGATTCTACGTTATGAGTCGTGCCAAAAATCTGTACTTGCATATTATAGGTATAGTATTAGCAAATGTTCTTCCAAATTATGCTGAGTCAGAAAATCTATACAAGGAAACAGTTTTGTCTCGACAGCACTTTATATGTTTTAAAAACATTTTCCTTTACAGTCTGGACTGCATATGCTGTGCTGTTTGAATACAGCCTCATGAAGTTAACATCACATAAAGCTCATGTTAGCTCATGTTGTTGCTACATGCTGCAGTGCATCAATCCAGTCTCATTCTTAAATCTGCATCTCATGTTCACGTCGTCAGATAAAGCATATGCAACATACTGCACTGTAGTTGGGTACAGTAACTGCTGATCTTTCTCAGTAACCACACTAGAACTGTGTTTAAAGCCAAAGACACAGGAAGTGTTGCATCAGTATGAGCATACAGAGTGTTATGATTGTCTTCATCTGTGTACAGCCATGTCTGAGCTCTCAGCACAATATTTTAATTGAACTGAGGGCTGCAAAGTCTGAGGCAACTTTCAGAGTTTTACATTTAATTGTTTGTGTTCAGTTTCACAGGATCATGCAGCTGATTCTGTTTGGGATTACAGTGGCCCTGCAGCTAAAAGGTGTACAATCTCAAGGTAGGATACAAACTGTAATTTCGGGGTCTTCAATAAAATAAAAATCTTGTGAAAGGCTTTTTCTCAGAATATTTGCTTGACTGCATATCTGGCAGGTGCTTTTACTCATGGTTTTTACGTCTTTGAGAATTGCAAATAATTTATTTTCTTTCATAACATGCAAAAGCATTTATAAACTAAATAAAATTTGGAATGTTGATGCAGCCTTTTTTGGCATGTTTGCGAAACAGGAATTCAAGTGAAGACTTTTGAAACCGGAGTAAATATGTCTCTCCAGTGCTCAAACGCAACACTAGATACGTTACTCATGGAGAGCTTGGAAATGAAGACCAGAGATGGAGGGGAATGTATTCTGTCTTGGAAATATGAAAACAATACAACAAAAAGCACCTGTAATTCCAGGATAACAATACAACACGCAGATGGAGTGATTTTCCATGTATCTCCCTTCAAATCATCTGATGAAGGCAATTACACATGTGAAACTATATCCAGAGAGGGAACTAAGACTGTGCATTTTAAAGTGAAAGGTAGAGTATGTCCTGTAGAAATACCTCTGCAAACTGTTCAATTGAAATCATTCATTGAACTTTGCAAAATGATTCCAACAGTGACAAAATAATATCATCTTTAACAAGCCTTGTTACTCTTTGTGAAATTTAACTCTGTGATTTTATTTATATGGGTTTGATGTGCAATTCATTTAAATTACATTCTGTTTATCAGCGCTACACGTCCAAATTAAACTGAACTTTCCATATAAAAATATGAAGCTAAGTGAGTGGAAAACAATGCAAATTTTTACTATTGTTGTTTTTCTCCTTATAGCGGAGTCTAATGTGAATGCGTCTGTGGTTCAGCACCCTGGGCTAACACCACATAAGCCTGTGTTATGGAGCGTGTTCGGCTTCACAGCACTGCTCACTTTGATTGTGCTTTTGCCTCTTATCGTCAGGAGAAAACTGAAACGTAAAGGAAGGTAGGAGAATCAACTATACATCCAAAAAGACTTCTCTTTCCAAAAAATGTAATCAATTGCAGCGATTACAGGTTTGGAGCTCAAATTGCTCAATTTTGTGCCCATGTATTAGTTCAACATAAAAAAAACAAGATATAACCACAGGTACAGCTTACGCTTGATAAAAGAAGAAAAATTAAATTTTACATCAATTTAGTATCTCACCGTTCAGTTTAGAAATCTGACTGATGACTAAAGGTTTGTTGAATATTATGTATGCAACAGAGGTTTGTGATCTATGTTGTTGTTCTTGGTCAGTGCTGAGATAGCAAGTAACTCTGCAAAGTCTGTTGCAGATCAAGTACTCAGTCACCACCTATCTGGGTTAAATAAGCAGAATCATTTGATGTGGGTTATGCTATAATAGGGCAGCACCCCTCCCTCCCCTTCAAAGGAAGTCCAGTCCGTGGGCTCGATTTTTCTGCCTTTGAAAACGTTAACACGTGGCAGCTCTCGCCGGAAAAAAATTACCGTAGCCGATTGCATAGACCTAATTATAATTAAATTATTTTTCTGAACTGAATGTAGCCCATTATTTTTTCGTTGTTAGATTGCAGGGGGGAGAGAAGCCGCGTCTGAAATTGCCACTTGATTATTACTATAATTGGAAAACATGTTAATAAAGGAAAATGATTGAGAACTAGCTAGGACTAATTGTTATTAGTAAAGGGATAATAAAGGGATGCAGGGTTCCGCTACATGCAATCGATCGTGGCGCACCGCCATGGCACAATAAAACCCGCCACGCCTATGTAAAATGACTTTACATAAAATCCAAAAATCCTAAGGACAATCAGGTGTCGCCAGTTCTCCTTGTTCAGTTAAAATGAGCGCCAATAATTCTTGACCTGTTGTCAATCATTTTGCGTGATGAACACGTTTTCCAATGAATAAAAATTAGCCATCGGCAGTAAAACGCGCTGCTTTCTTCTTAATGCAATGTGTGCAACGATTAGAGAAAAAAATATTCTGTTCACTTTGCAAAACGATAAACTACGATGTTAACTTCTGTGTTTGCTGTGAAAACGCATCTTCCCTCCGAATTTTAAGTTCCGGCGGCAGCCCTGACTCATACTGATAATTTTGTGCTCTGAAATGAAGTTGAAGAGTACGTAAGGGACTGAGTCAATGCGTTAAGCTGGTGCGATGCCAGTTTTATGTTGAGGCTAAGTTTGCATTTTGGCCCACCCAAAACATTTTTAGCACAAATGCTTTCGCTGAATGATAGCCGCATGGGACTGACTCCTAAGTGTGGAGCTGTTCGCAAGTAAACACTTATCATTCGTATTGTTTAATTTCCACTTTGGTTATATGGGTTGAGAGACTCACTGTTGGATGTCTCCCTCCAGTAAATCTGGTCTCCCACCTGCATGACGCTAGGTTTCATTTTACTCATCACCTTACATCTTTAAACTGCTTTCTACAATGGAGTGCGGTCGTTGGAGGACTGAAGGAGGCGGCCGTGACGCAAGCTAGGGACTTGTTCTTCACCCGACAAAATTGCCAGTTGTGCTATTATGTTAACACAGCTGAATTTAAAGGGAATGACAGCGGCTGATCTGATTGACTTTAATGGATCCAAATCTCCATTACATCCACAAGCACTAAATTCATCTTTGACCAACCTCTTACATAACTGCGCCACAGTTGCGTTGTCTCCTCCTGCCATGGAATTACCAAAATGGAATTAGACATGCCCATTTTGATCTGCGATACCATTAGCACTTGCGTCTGCCAATTGCATTGTCAAAATACCTGCAGCTTCATTCAGCCAAGTAATATTCAGCATTGCTGATTTTTGTCAAATACCTCTACGTTGGGGCCGACAAATAAATGGTAGAGTTTTGAAACAGTACAAAAATGCTGTTATGGCTCTTTATTCCAGCACATTGCTTTTTAAATGAAACTATACATATGAAAATAAAGTGCAGACTGGAATCTTTAATGTGGTGGTATTTGCATCCAAATTAGGTGATCACCCCACCCGAAGATGACCTGCTTTCCAGAAATTGACACCTTTTCAGTTTTCATGTTGAGGGACAAAGTACGCAAATTCTTCAAATATTATCAGCACATTTTTTTTAGCTTTCATATGCATGAACTAAGAATGCAATAACACACCGGTAGTGAAGAGGCCTCTGAGCAGCAAGTTATTCAATTACTTTTACACTAAAAAAAAAAAAAAAAAAAATGGGGGAACTGCATCACCCTTTGCATGACAAAAATACTGAAAAAAAAATTTTTTTTATAACAATTAAAAGGTGTCACAAATTTTTTTTTTTTTTTTGACACTTGTATAGCATGAATGCATGTTTGAAGGCTCATTCCAGGATTGTTGATGCTAGAAAATTTCTTTAAACTGGTTTTAGGCAACATTATTCTGCAAAATTACCTCTGTTGGTCAGTTGTTCCAGTATATAAGGTGGACATGAACTCTGAGCAGTGTCACAATGCTACACACAATGGCACGACGAAAGGAGCTCTCTCAGATTGTTCATAGTCGCATAGTGACCTTACATGATGCTGGTTGGTCACTTAGAAAAATCTCTGAAGTCATTAAATGCTGCCATGACACTGTGAGAAACGCCATCAACCATTTCAGATAGACCGTCTCACTGAAAACTAGAGCAATATAGGTGCAAAACAGAAGTTAAGTGCCTCTGATGTTCATCGTCTGTGTATGACAAGTAAAAAAAATATTGGCGGTTGACAGCATGACAATTCCGTGATGATATTAACAGTGCCAGATTTGAAGAGGGGAAAGTATCAACATCAACTATTTCCGGACACCTGTATGAATATGGTCTGATTGGTCTTGCTTCTACCAAGTGCTGGAAACATCAAAAGAAGATGAGTTTGCAAAGAATTTAAAGACTGGGCTCCAGTGGACTAGGAAAAAGTCCTTTGGACTGATAAATCAAAATTGGAAATTTTGTTATCCAAACGCTGGTGATCTCATAAAAATGGATGGAATCATGAACAAATAAAGTATCACAGCATCCTTGTGAGGCACGCATTGCATTTGGAAAGAGACTGATTGGTCGTGGATTTTATTTTCAACAAGATAATGACCCTAAACACATTTCTAAGTTGTGCATAAATCACATTTATATTATAATAAATGATTATAAATTTACATACAAAACGATTATTATTAGGTCCCGCTGCTCGCAGTGCGGGAGCTATGGTATCGGGCTCCGTCCGTGCGTGCGTGTGTGCGTGCGTGCGTCCATCAACACATTTTACTTTATCTCATCAACTATTTCAGTTACAGGCTCCTAATTTTCACTGGATATGTATCTCATAAAAGCCTACAAATGACGTGCCTAAAGGTGACCTTGGCCTATTGTTTCAAGGTCACTGGCCTAAAAATATCACCAAAAACTTTGACATTTTGCTTTCTCATCAACTATTTCAGTTACAGGCTCCTAATTTTCACTGGACATGCATCTCATAAAGGCCTACAAGTGACGTGCCTAAAGGTGACCTTGGCCTATTTTTTCAAGGTCATTGGCCTAAAGAGATCACCAAAAAATTCAACATTTTGCTTTATCTTATCAACTATTTCAGTTACAGGTTCCTAATTTTTACTGGACATGCATCTCATAAAGGCCTACAAATGAAGTGCCTAAAGGTGACCTTGGCCTATTTTTTCAAGGTCACTGGCCTAAAATTATCACCAAAACCTTCGACATTTTGCTTTATCTTATCAACTATTTCAGTTACAGGCTCCTAATTTTTATTGGACATGCATCTCATAAAGGCCTACAAATGACGTGCCTAAAGGTGACCTTGGCCTATTTTTTTTCAAGGTCACTGGCCTAAAATTATCACCAAAACCTTCGACATTTTGCTTTATCTTATCAACTATTTCAGTTACAGGCTCCTAATTAGCTCCCACCACCCGAGTGGCGCGGTAGCTATGGTATCAGGCTCCGTCCGTGCATGAGTCCATCAACAAAAACTTCAATATTTTGTTTATCTTAACGGCGGGAGCTTTTGGGGCCGCCAGTGCCCTATATTTACATTTTTAAGTGGTATCTTTCAGTAACAGATAATATGTAATAGTTTGCAATTAATTGTAAATTAGTTTTATTTTCATGTTTCTTAAATTCAGTGAACTGATGATTGTTTTTTTTTATCTACTTAGGAAGACGCCCAGTAAAACTGAGAGACTGGCGTTTCATGCAGAAGAGGTACAGAAACAAAAGCTTACAGTACTCTGCATGCTGTGATTTTATAGTAGTAACCCTACTCAAAAAAGTTGGCACATCATGGAAAAAGCAAATATAATCAAAAAGGACTGATTTGAAAATCCCCTCATGTTTGACAATACATATAACAGTCAGACAGCACATTATCTTTTGTACTCTGGTGAATTTAATTGCTTATTGAAAATATACAATGTGATGCCTGCAAAAGAATCCAAAAAACTTGGCACAGTTGACTGCCATGGTGTAACATCATTGTCTCTTTCGATCACACTCACTGGGTCTGATTTTCTCCATCGTAAGCAATGCATGCAGGGACTACCCTGGCCTCATCTGTGATTGGTCAAAGGGAGTGTGTCCTCTGCGTCTATTTCAAAATATACTTGCATCATGCCAAAGCTGCAAGTAGGCATGACAAGACGACAGGCGATCAATCAAAAGGTGCTAGCTCAATTTCAGTGCCAATACTGCTACCCAATGTGGGCCTTTGGTGCACTCACAAGGAGGAGGTGCAGACGTGATTGACTTCACTCAAGCCTCGGTTTCCATTGGGGTACTTTCGGCACAGTTCCCTTGGAACCGTACTTTTGGTACCAAACCCCTAGATCTGGTTTGCGTTTCCACTGCAGACAGTACCCTTAAATGAGGGTGGGTTTTTTTTTTTTTTACTGAATGGTAAAATGCAGTGCAAACACGCGAATACAGGCGAAATGCATTGACTTTGAATGCAATCTGTTGTGCGAAAAATTCGTTTCACATCCGGTGTGAAAGCGGCTTTAGCTGGCAACCTTTTTATTTGGCGCATTTTAATGCCAGCTAGCGAGCTAAATGCTCGAGGTGCAACTCCAGCCAAATTAGTTTGCATAATAATGGCTATTCGCATTTTAAATTGACTAAATTTAAATGGATGAAATATACATCTGCACCTCCTCATTGCTCCATGGCGTGTTGTTGCGAACAGACATTTCCAAAAATGTTTATCTCAAAACGGTAGGCGAGACAGGTGTTTTCCTGCAGTTTCCTTATGGAAGTCGCGCTTGAGTGACGATTCTGTTGGCCAATCAACAGACGGCAGTGATGACCATTCCCGACCAATACAGAAGGCGTGTTTTAGCTCCGCCTCATTAGTATCGGATGGTAACCCTTGGTACCCCAACTGGAGGGGTGACGAAAAATGGAAACGGTTAGGAACGGTTCCAAAGATACCATCCACAGCTTTTGTAATTGAAACGCTCTGAAATGTGACACGACCCGTACCCAACCGAACCATTCCGCTTGATGGAAACGCGGCATAACATTTTTCAAGGCTGTATTTTGCAGACAATAATAAAACAGGTTATTCATTAGATTCCTTATGATCTTTAAGAAACTTGTTTGGTGCATTTATGTCCTTTAAAAAATACATGCAGGCAGGGTGTTCACTAAGGCAAACAATGGTTGTGTTCAAAATCATACACTTCGTTTTTGCTTCATAATACACCAGTGAATACTGGATTCCTCCTGCTACTTTATATCCAAGTATGCAGTATATAAGCCAGGATATGACAATAACCATGGTCTGTTGGGTGACTTGTCTAGTGTGACTTGCTTCCAAAATGCAATTCCGGTATTGAAAAATGGGCTACATTTTTGCAATAATGGAATTAAAAATTGTTACATAAGGTCAGGGTCATTTTTATTTACACTGCAATGAGGGGGGCATTTGGGTGACTTACATCACAGATGACCATGACCGGTAGAGAAAGCTGTCTCAGGAACTCCTCATCAGTTCAGTTTAGAAATGAAAGTTTCCGAGGAAAGACTCTATGGCCCTGTTGGTTAATTAATAAAAACCCAAGAACGTTGTCCCGATGAAGAAGCAGACTCCGATGTTCGTAGCAAAAGCAGGAAAAAAGTTTATTACACTGCCGGCCGTGGGAACAACAGCGTGATGCAAAGTTCTAAAATTCCTTAATTTCATAAGAAACTTTATACATGTTAAAGTACAGATATTTGCATATGATTTCTTAAATGTTATCAGAAGTGGTTGCTGATTGGTTCTAGGGTTTACACATTGATAAAAAGGAATACTCTACAATTGGGCCACTCCTGAACCACTCCACTTAATAGGTTCAATAGATTCCCAACCCTCGGAAGTGAGCTCCATATGTGGGCATATGGAACCTCCAACTAAGAGGTGCTAGTGCGTATTGTGTCCTGTCAGAACTGAAGACAAACGGAGATCCCAGCTGGAAGTCGCAAATAGGTGATTTGTCCTGTCGGACCCGACGGCTTCTCTTTATCTCCTAATACACGTTCATCACCCATTGATCCAACCGTCTGGCTCACCTCATATTGCTAACTCCCAAAATCCTGTTTCCCAACAGGCCCTGAATGCATCTTTGCATCCTGGTGATCATGTCTTCTGTACTTAGTCGAGGGATGCAATATAGGCTACAATACATATTCTATACATCAAAAATTTTTGTTCCAAATTGAGTGGGTAGAATAAAACAAAATCCAGTGAACAGATAGCGTTTGATTGTTAATCTATCAAGACTGACCGTGAGAATTCATCAAACTATGTGCTTATAGACCGTACGTAGGGTGAAGCTGGCTGTGAGGAATGGAACAGAATCCGCAGTTAATTTGGAATATTATCAAAGTAAAATGTGTGCCTGCAAGTAATCAAGCAATTGTTGCATTGATTAGACAAGGAAACTTGATGAAATCATGATAAATTATGAACAGTATGTTAACACTTTAATAAGGTGACACATGATTCTGTTTGTAGGCACGTTCTGGTGAAGTTAAACAGAGCTTATGCTACAGTTTAGAAGTGGTGCTCTAAAGCAATATGCCGCCGCGGTCTCATGTCGCAGAAAGTTACTCAGTATCACCCTGCCCTACTCCATTCAAATGACACTTCCACTAGTGCCATCTCATTTACATGCAAAGTGCCCCGTGAAAGACAAACCCCAATTCTGAAGAAGTAGGGACATTGTGTAAAATGCGAATAAAAAACAGAATACAATGATTTGCAAATCTCATAAACCCATTTTTTTATTCACAATAGGACATAAACATATCAGATGCTAAAAGTGAGACATTTTACCATTTCATGAAAAATATTTGCTCATTTTGAATTGGATGGCAGCAACACATTTCAAAAAAGTTGGGATGGGTCAACAAAAGGCTGGTAAAGTAAGTGGTACTAATAAGCAACAACTGGAGGAGCATTTTGCAACTAATTAGGTTAATTGGCTTCAGGTCAGTAACATGATTGGGTATAAAAAGAGCATTTTAGAGAGGCAGAGTCTCTCAGAAGTAAGGATGGGCAGAGGTTCACCAATCTGCTAAAAACTGCATCTAAAAATTGTGGACCAATTTCAGAAATTGTTCCTCAGTGTAAAATTGCGAAGACTTTGAATATCCCACCATCTACAGTAAATAATACTGGGTTCGATCCCCGGCTCCTCCAGAGAATATGTCGAAGTGTCCTTGAGCAAGACACTGAACCCCACACTGCTCCTGATGTGCAGGGTGGCGCCTTGCATGGCAGCCTCTGCCATCAGGGTGAATGTGAGGCATAAATGTAAAGCGCTTTGGGGTCATGTCATGTGACTAGAAAGCGCTATATAAATGCAGTCCATTTTATATAAATGCAGTCCAAAATTTGACATTCTTTTTGTAAACCACGGGCGCCGTGTCGTGTGGACATAAGAGGAGCGGGACCATCCATATTGTTATCAGCATACAGTTCAAAATCCTGCATCTCTGATGGTAACGGGGTACATTAGTGCCTATGGCATGGGGACCGTACACATCTGCAAAGGCACAATCAATGCTGAAAAGTGTTTAGAGGTTTTACAACAACATATGCTCCCATCCAGACAACGTTTCTTTCAGGGAAGGCCTTGCATATTTCAGCAAGACAACACTAAAGCACATACTGCATCCATCACAGCAGCATAGCTTCGCTGTAGAAGAGTTTGGGTGCTGTACTGACCTGCCTGCAATCCAGACCTTTCACTGATAGAAAACAATTGGCGCATCATAAAACGAAAAATTCGGCAAAGAAGACCCAGTACTGTTGAGCAGCTAGAATCCCTCATCTGACAACAGTGAGTCAACATTTCTCTCCCAAAACTCTAGCAACTGGTCTCCTCACTTCCCAGATGTTTACAGGCTGTTGTTAAAAGAAGAGGAGATGCTACACAATGGTGAACATGGCCCTGTCCCAACTTTTCTGAGATGTGTTGCTGCCATCAAATTCAAAATGAGCAAATGTTTTTCATGAAATGGTAAAATGTCTCACTTTCAACATCCGATATGTTGTCTATGTTCTATTGTGAATAAAATGTGGGTTTATAAGATTTGCAAATCATTGTATTCTGTTTTTATCCATGTTTTACACAACGTCCCAACTTCATTGGAATTGGGGTTTGTACAACTACACCCTCAATATTCATCTGTCTGACTCTGCAGTTGTGTGTGCTGCTGGCAGAAAATAATCAGTGAAATAATGGTTCTGGAGGAAAGTAGGAATAAATATTACAGTCTCTCTGTGTGCATATCATGAGATGTACTGCATGCTGAAAAATTGAGGCCATTAAGGGTTTGGACACTCAAGACGCCATTTGGCAAGTCTAGCAAGCGAAAATCTCCCCCATTCCTCCATTATGCAGGTCTTCAACTGGAATACTGTATGCAGGCTTCGTTGCCATACATGTGCACTGACATACTCCCATACCATAGCAGATGCTGGTTTTTGGACCCGACATTGATAACAGCTTGGGTTGTCCTTGTCTTTAATCCAGAGAACACAACGGCAGAAAACTGGTCGGTAACATAGTTAACATACATAGGTAACATAGTTATCGGCCAGTTTTTTGCCGTTTTCACCCAAAATAAGTCAAATGAACAAAATTAGCTATTTTGTTGTTTGAAGTACTAAGGAAGACGTACACAAAGCCATTTAAATTTTAACTCTATCATACTTACTTTTGGAGCTATGATACAAAATACACCAATTTTGTAACTCCGTTACAGCGTGACCTGACCCTTATGCACCTGTTGGCAAAGTGGTGAGCTCTGATTCATTAAAAAAGTTAAAGCACCAAATATTGTGCTGCAGTGTTTTCACTACAGACTATTGAAATCACTCCTTTTTTGAGTTTGTTTGCATTATCCATAATGTGCCAACTTTTTGGGGATGGGTTTAAATACTGGTGGTCATGATCTGGCGCAGTGAAAAATTCTTAACACATTTCTTCTTCGCAAACATACTTGAACCCCAATTTGCAGGACAATAAATAATCTCACATTTTAAATTTTTGATACTGTATTTGCAAAATATTAACATTGCTGTTTCTTTTTAATATTTCAGATGCAAGACATTGAACCATATATCACTTACATTGAAAAGACAAACATGATTTATTCCTGTGGATAACCAGCCTCAGGACATCAGTGACTTCAATTACAAAAAGAAATACGGACATGATGAATCTCACTCTGATTTTTACTTTGGAAAAAGTATTGTCTTTATGAACAATAGCATTTGACTAGCATATGATGCTCAACAGAAATGCTACTAAAAATACTATTAATTCAAATCTGTCTATCTACATTGTGCATTGTATTATAATCCTGGGATGTATGGGTCACATTTCTGCCCCAGCTTTTTGAAAATAAATAAATAAAAAGCTGCAACATTTTTCAAAATTATACCTCCTACAGAATAAGTAGTCATTGACCGAGTTAAAGCAAACAGTCACTCTGCTCTTTGATTTTACCAGTCTGGTTTCAAGGCCAAACATAGTTTGATCTCTGCTACCTCCTTTGTTTTAAATGATGCTGTATCTGCACTAGATAAAAAAAATCGCACTGTGCTGCACTCCTTGTTGATTTATGTAAAGCATTTGACACTGTTGACAGTTTTCTGCTTCTACAAGGATTGTCTTAAATTGGATTTGATTCTGCTGCGTGTGGCTGGTGTGAAAACTCCCTGACAGATATCAGCGTGTTAAAGCGGAAAATGTTCGATCTCAGTTCCTCATTCAGTTCCCTCACCTGTGAAAGGGGTTCCCCAGGGCTCTATTTTGGGCTTCATAATGCTGTACATGATCTTCAGGTCTGAACCTCAAAATGCACATTTACTGAAAGAGTTCCCCACTGTAAATACCTTGGAATAAGGCTTCATGAGAAATTGTCTTTCAAAACACATATTTATATTTCAATTAAGATATTGTGGATGAAACTTGGATTTTTCTTCCGAAACAGATTCTGTTTTTGGTGGTCTATTAGAAAGAAACTAATTGAGGTGCTTTTACTTTCTGCTCTGGATTATGGGAACATCATTTACAGAACTTAATCTGCAACCATGCTAAAACCATGAGGCACAGTTTATCACTCAGTGACAGTATCTTCCAATGCATCATCTATAACAAGGCAGGCTGGTCCTCTTGTAGGATCAGGAAAGATCAACATTGGTTTATGTTTATTTACAACCCTGTTGAAAATTCCAGCTAAGACCAGCTAGATGTAAGATGGTCTGAGCTGTGTTTTCAACACCATTAGCTGCTCATAGCTGGTCTAGATGTTTAAAGCTGGTCTCTATACCTAGACAAAGGTGGTCAAAGCTAGTTAAGCTGGTATTGTCAGCTGGAGTCAGCTGGTGACGGGCTGGTTGACCAACTAAAACTGTTCAAAACACAGATTAAACCAGCCTGACCAGCCTATGCTGGTCAAAGCTGGAACTTCAGCAGGGAAATTAGGAGATAACCATTTACCTTAAAGTGAATCTGTCATACATTTCCAAGTGGTCTAATTACAAAATCTTTCAAACGGTTATGCTAAAGATATTGCAAAGACAACAAAAGAATATCAAAAAGGTAATTCAGAATGGTAAAATTTAAATTTTAAACCGCAGCACAGCACGACTATTCGCAACGGCATCACAGAGAGAACTCCGTGGCAACACAAATCATTGGTGACTATGACAATTAGCTCGAGCAGCAAAGCTAGTTTGGTTTTGTCAGTGTCAGAAAGTTAATATGAAATGGATCATTCAAACACCGATGAAAATGCGAGCATGCAGGAAATGGTGGGGAACTTACTGTATTTGTACAAGCCATATGCATCAGAAGCTGATGATGAAAACGCTGAGAGTGACAGTGACCAAGGTGCCGCTGGCCCTAGCCAGCCTTCTGGCATAGCTGTCCACTTAACGCGACTGAACGTATGTTATAAACATGGTAGGTAAAAAAGTGGCATCACGGTCGTCTTATTTGTCATCTATTCCTTTAGAACTAACGTGAAATATTTTGTGGTTGGCTGCATTCGCGCCACATGGCCTTGAAAGCTGCGATGGAAACGAGTTCCTTTCGAGTTTTGTAACGCCCCCGTCTGGTATACAGGTGTGGCTGAGATTCGTACATCTAAGACTATTGGCTCCAGGGAAAATACTAAATTACAGAAATTCAACTCAGCAAAATGATAAATATATGTATTATATGCGCGCGTCTCGCTGTCAGTACCAGTACACCCGTGCCATACTATTCACCGAATGCGGGGCTGAAATGGTCGGAACTACTTTCAAGTCGGACGTTTCCGTGGCACCTCGGGCGGTTTCGAAGCTGAGAATACGTTTAAAAAATAGTATATCTGGTGTGATATAGACTTTAACGAACCAAATAAATCTATATGAAATGTTGAATTAGAACTTATTTTGTCTCACAAATGAATACAAAAAAGGCGCATATAATACATAGTTTGCCGTGCTCGTGTTTGTAGCGTCTGGGGAATTTCGGAACTCGTTGGGCCGCGGAAGGATTTTTACCGCACGAGACCGAAGGCCCAACTCATTCCGAAATTTCAATCCGCTACAAGCACTCGCACCGTAACCTACACTGCCCTCAATAATTTTTGGCACCCCTGGTTAAGATGTGTTCTTTAGCTTCTAATAAATTCAGTTTTTTTCTAAATAATATAGGACCACAATGGAAAAAAAGACGAAAATCCAACCTTTAATTCAAGTGCATTTATTCAGTGGGAAAAAAATCCCACATTAAGAAATATTCTTTTACATCAAATCATGTGTGCCACAATTATTAGCACCCCTGATGTTAATACTTTGTACAACCCCCTTTTGCCAACAAAACAGCACATAATCTTCTCCTATAATGTTTCACAAGATGGGAGAATACAGAAAGAGGGATCTTCGACCATTCCTCTTTGCACAATCTCTCGAAATCATCCAGCGACCTGGGTCTTCTCCTCTGCACTCTCCTCTTCAGCTCACTCCACAGGTTTTCAATGGGGTTGAGGTCTGGGGACTGAGATGGCCATGGGAGGAGCTTGATTCTGTGTCTGGTGAACCATTTCTGTGTAGATTTGGCCACATGTTTAGGTCATTATCTTGCTTAAAGACCCAGTGATGACCCATCTTCAGCTTTCAGGCAGAGGCCACCAGATTTTGATTTAAAATGTCCTGGTATTTCAAAGCGTTCATAATGCCATGCACCCTAACAAGGTTCCCAGGGCCTCTGGAAGAGAAACAGGCCCACAGCATCACCGATCCTCCCCCATACTTCACAGTGGGCATGAGATGCTTTTCTGCATACTCATCTTTTGTGTTCTGCCAGACCCACTTAGAGTGTTTGTTGCCAAAAAGCTCTATCTTGGTCTCACCTGACCAAAGCACACGGTCCCAGTTGAAGTCCCAGTGCCGCTTAGCGAACTCCAGACATTTGCGTTTATGATTGTGAGTGAGAAAAGGTTTTTTCCATGCATGCCTCCCAAACAGCTTGTTGGCATGTAAATAGAGCCTGATGGTTGTTTTGGAGACTTTGTGACCCCAAGATGCTACCATTTGTTGCAATTCTTTAACAGTGAGCTTTGGAGAATTTTTTATTTCTCTTACCATCCTCCTCACTGTGCGTGGTGGCAAAATAACCTTGCGTCCTCGTCCAGGCTTGTTTACCACTGTTCCAGTTGTTTTAAACTTCTTAATAATTCCTCTGACAGTAGATATGGGCAGGTGCAGGCGAGTGGCTATTTTCTTGTAGCCATTGCCTGACTTGTGAAGGTCGACACACATCTGCCTTACTTGAATGGTGTGTTCCTTTGTCTTTCCCATGTTGAAGAGTGGATAAGAGAAATGGCCTCTGTGTCACGTCATATTTATACCCCAGGGAAACAGGAAGTGATGAATTACTAATTAAATGTTCCTAGAAACTCTGATCAACTTTGTAAACTACTGTAGAAATGACAGAAATACTTCAATTACATTTATTTCCTAGGAATTGTTAGGGGCGCCAATAATTGTGGAACAGGTGATTTTATGAAAAATAATTATTTCTTAGTCAGGGATTTTTTTTCCCCTTAAAATTCACTTGAGTTGAAGGTTACATTTTTTTACAATTTTCAATGCGAGAGTATGCTTCTGCAATAAAAATTGAATTTATTTTAAGGCTTTTAACACATCTTAACCAGGGGTGCCAATAATTATGGAGGGCGCTGTATATGTACTGACCAGATGTCTACTTCTCAATGAAGATCACACACCTCCGAGGTATTTTGCACAGGCTAAAAAATTATTTTGTTTACAGCCACACAAGTGGGAGGCAAGGCGAGCCCTACCACTGATCTACAGTCGTATGAAAAAGTTTGGGCACCCCTGACAATTTCCATTAGTTTCATTTATAAATCATTTGGTGTTTGTATCAGCTACTTCATTTTGATCTGTCAAATAACTGATGGACACAGTAATATTTCAGTGGTGAAATGAGGTATATTGGATTAACAGAAAATGTGCAATATGCATCAAAACAAAATTAGACAAGTGCATAAATTTGGGCACCCCAACAGAAAAATCACATCAATATTTAGTAGAGCCTTTTTTTTTTGCAAAAAATAACAGCCACTAGACACTTCCTATCACCTCTAATGAGTGTCTGGATTCTGGATGAAGGTATTTTGGACCATTCTTCCTTACAAAACATTTCCAGTTCAGTTAGGTTTGATGGTTTCCGAGCAGAGTAAAACGTTTCCCAGAGTAAAACGTATCTGTCTTTTATTTTATAATTGAATAGTTTTATAATTGAATAATTATAATACTGATAGTTAACTTCTTTTTGGTTGTTTCAGATTCATAATGGCCAACAGACAAAGACAAGCTAGATACACAGCAGCATAGGCCTTAAGGCCTACACTACAAAACAAAAGCCCTAAATTATTTTACAATTACTTTTTTGTTTTTAATTCTGTAAGAAAAGACAGAAGTTGTAATCCAGAATGTTTAACAGCTGCATGAGCTGCAAAAATCATGTATATCATGCTAACATTTCTTTTGTGGTGCTATAATTTGCTAGGTGTATGCTAGTTATTGCAATATTATTGCAATGTTATTGCATTTATATTACATCATTGATATTCAGTTGTGGATTTTGTTTTTCAATAAAGTCATGCGTGTTTGCTGCATTGAATTTGTTCTTACTGCATTGATTTCAAGGTATTCCCTCCTGGGGTCCATACAGACCCCGCCTGGTAGTTTGTGTATGTAAAATTGGCCGGTAGGATGAAGGTTAAACTTGCCTTTACACAGGAAAATTGGACCATACCACACACCCTCCAAGGATTGCATATTACTTGAGATCCTACTTGTCTCCACAGCCCTCAGAAAAGACTGTTTTTAGCCCTCTGAAAGTGCAGTCCTTTTTTGATTAAATTTCCTGCCAAACTAAAAAATGCTTACTGTTCTTGGGCCATTTTGATTACAGGCATGACCATGGTCTTGTTTAAAAGGTGACCCCCAGTAGATTGCTCTCAGGTAGCCAGCACCACTGAGAATATTACCCAAATTTAATAAAAATGCTGAAAATATAAGCTTTTGTCTGTCAGAAAAAGATTTTATGTTTTCTTTTGTCCCTGTGGCGCTGTCACCAGGCCTCATCAGCCTAGAAAAATAATATAGCCGCAGCCAGACACTTAAACAACTGTAGGTTCAAATATTATGACTGTGTGACCAAAAATGAATATTTTACGGATTTTTTTCTTAGTTATGTCCATGCGAGTTTCAACAAAAAATTTTGGAGAAATTCAATCGATTGTTGTGTTCAATGTCACTAGACACACCCAGGCATGATTACTGCCAGCCCTTTTGAATCTAAATATCACTGAAATAGAACCAGTCTGACAATGTAAAGTAGGCAAAAGTAGCACATGATACTGCAATTTAAAGAAATTAATTAACTGATGTGAGACAAAGTCGTTCATATCTATCAGTCTGGAAAGGCTTTCAAAGCCATGTCTAATGCTCTGAGACTCCAACAAACCATCGTGAGAGCCCTTATCTACTATTGGAAAAAACGTGGAACAGTAGTGAATCTTCCCAGGAGTGGACGGCCTGCCGAAATTCCTCAAAATGTGCATTGATGACTTATTCAGGAGGTCACTAAAGAGCCCAGACTAACATCTAAAGAACTGCAGGGCTCACTAGCCTCAGTTATAGGATAAAAAAAACAATAGCAAAGATGCATTTCCAAATAAAATACATAATCTCTGCTATCTGAAACAATGAGCCATTATTATTTTTCGCTTGAGATTATTTCTTTCATTTCTTTAAATGTTGGGTATAAGACCGCATGAGAAAGCAGCCATTTCTGTTCGGCTGGAAAATGTCTACATCATCTGGGCTGGTCGCTCTTTTGTATTAAAGGTAAAATAGTGAAAGGTCACTTCAGTCAGGTATGGATCGTCTGTTTCGTTAGAATACCCAACAGCCGTGCATTGCAGCTTTGTCAAGGGTTAAATATACATTTCCAACAAACAATCAGTCATATTGAAATAAGCGTTATCGCTCAAAACACTCTTAATCATCACTGCAACTTTAAATGTTTATACAATGACTCCATACATACAAAAGACATGTCCAGCCCTCTTCACATCACGCACCACTCAAGGCAGAATATTGCCATTGTTTGATCGTTTGATTATTTTCTATGCCAGCAATAGCAGATTCTGAAGTTTCTAGGATTATGCGATGATTGCACATGGATAACACGGTGTTGGGCAGCAGACATTATGTACTTTATTTTACCAAGTAAGTTTACCATTGGTGTTCTTATTTTTTCAGGTCAGAGGTCAGTATTTACGATTCCACAATTGAAGGGTTGATTTCCAGAAGTGCGTATGTCTGTTTTCGTCTTTTTAGAGAAACAAGATTTTAAGAATTTGATTACTTGTTCATGTGTACTAAACTCTGACTGTTGACACTCCATTAAAGTGGTTGTTACTTCTGTTCCTGGGTGTGCTAGTGGTTCCTGGTTTCAAATTTGTGGTATAAATTGTTCAACAATATTGCATACAGATCTCATTATTCTACAGCATGACCTGTGAGGTCGCAGCACTATGAGAAACAGAAAAAACATCTAGAAACAGACGCCTGTGAACTTTATTTAGTGGTGGGGTTGGGGGGTAGGGAGTGGAATAGTGAAATGCGTGACAGGAGATACTAATGACAGCCAAGGCCACAGTTTCCTTTCTGCCTATGTTCAAACCTCTATCGCTATTTGGGTCATTGCGCTTGTTGAACTCTTAGAATAACTGTCATCACAAAGTACAGACCTTAGTGTGGTCATATATTACATGCACTGCATACCCGAGCAGAGAGGAAAATGTTTTATTTAGACATCCTTGATGCAGACAGGCCTAAGTTACATTTAAAGGGATAATCCACTCATTTATCATAATTGAAAAGGCACAATAATTCGCAAGATTATCCTAATTGCTACCAATCCTGGAATTTTTGTCGACTTCCACAATCGTTTACCATTTTAAATCGATTTTTATTGCATTTATGATGAGCGCCGCTAAGTGAAGTGGCGACAACAGTGCGGTAAACAACCATAAACAATCGGGCAGGGCGACTAATGTTCGGCTAAACCTTTAGGGTCGCAATAAATCAAAACGTGTACTGCATGATTTCATGTCTTAACACTGCCATGTTAGTCACATCACACTGTCCCCATTGCACCTACTCAACAAGAGACATAGGGCCCTATCTTACGCCAGAGTCCCTAAACCCGTTATTTGGGGATTTCGCATTGCGTAAGAGGCGTTCCCCCGCGAAAGTTGCTATCTTGCACACCTGCCTATATCCCTAAAACACCAGCGCTACCCGTTACATTATACATAGGCGTGGTTTGGGCGTTACGCCAGTTAAACCAATCAGTGTGCCAGGTGCTACTGCCTTTCGGAGCAGGCTGCGCTATCCCAAATCCTCAAACCGAAATCCGTGATGGAGAGAGGAAGGTCGCCACTATTCTCCGTTGACGAAGTTAAATTGCCCGTGCATGAGGTCAAATCCAGTCAGGGGAGGATCTGTTTTTGTTAAGTTAATCATGAATTGTATTATTATTATTATTATTATTTGACATTGACATATTGTTTAATGTTTGGTATGTAGTAAAAAAAAAAAAAAAAATCAGGCCTACCCCTTTTGTGATGGAAACTTCAAAAAAAAAAAAAAAAAAAAAAAGCGTTTGCCATGCACTTCCAGCTCCCTCTCCCGTCTGAAATGAAGCATAGAACAAAATCCCATTTTAGAAAAAATAAAATTAGGTATATGCACTGGCACTCAGCGACGTAACTTTTTTTTTTTTCCCCGGCGAGAGCGGCATTTCAGAACTCTTCAGCGAATGAAGGTAATTCTGGTGACAAGTACGTGGTTTCGTCCGTTGACATTTTCCAATCGGATGGCTGTCTATTTTTTTACAGCAAGTTGCGTGACCGTGCTGCAAAAACAGGTGTACGTACTTGTTGCCGAAATTACCTTCATCCGCAAGAGAGTTCTGAAATGCCGCTCTCGCTGGAAAAAAAATTTCCGTTGCTGAGTGCTAGTGCATAGCGCTCTTGTGAAAGCCCAAATGCGGGTAGCGAGTGGTTTTAGGACCCGCTATACGTTTTCCCTAACGTGTGTGGTCAAGATAGCAATTGTAGGGAAAGCGCATAAACACGCCCACGGACACACCTCCAGTCGCAAATAAAGGATTCGGCATTAAATGCATAGCGGGTAGTGTGGCCGCAAGATATCGTTTAGGGATAGTGGAAGCTGCTAAATGCGTAATTCACGGGTTGCGGGTAGTGGCAACGGGTAAGGCAGGGTGAAAGATAGAGCCCATAATGTTCACCCCGCTGGCTTATGCTTTTTTTTTTCTAGTTTCTATCCGGGATCCAGCAGTATGCTAAGAATGCGATAGTACAATCTGTACTTCATTCAACTGCCCGAGAGCCAGAAACTGTGCATCACATGACCTAAAGTGTATCGTTGACGGAAGGTATGGTAATCATGACTTATTAGCAGGGGTGCACATAACTGGTGCGCTGGTGCGCATGCGCGGCAAAAATAAAAAATGTGCGGCAGAAAGCTTGAAGGGAAGCTCAGTTGCGTACCAACATATTTAGCATTTTTGACTGGTTTACTTCGGCTGCTGGAATAGGCTTTTTCTCCGTACATCTCTGGTAAGACAGAAAACATTATGACAAGTGTGGTCATTAATTATTAGCTTCAAAAGTTTACTCAGCTTTCACCCAAATTAGCAAGACATCAAATCCATCAAAGCAGGGGAAAATCGGCATGGTCCGCATCGGTTATTTTCTGCCCAAATGCCGTTTCCGCGCAGAGCTCCCTGAACTTTGACTTGTCCCAGAAAATTTGCATCTTGTCGGCTTTTGTTGGGGTATTCCCCAGAAATACTTGAGTATAGAGTAGCCGGAAAATGCCTCTATAGCCTCATCTTTGAATTTTTGAAGATCTGCGCACATTGGGCCTCATTCACCAACCGTTCTTAAGAACACATTTGTTCTTAATACCCACTTAAGCAGTTTTCAAGAAGATTCTGGCATTCACCAGTGTTTTCTTATTTGAGATGTGTTCTTAGGTAAGAACAGAATCTACGCACACTCAAAAGCACTCTTAAGAACATTTTAGGGCCGACATAAAGGTGTGTAATGACTGATGATTGTTTTTCCTTCAGTCTATAGTTTATAGGATTTAAATTAAAACTATACTTTATTCATTTATATTTTCTTTTGTCATTATTTTACACAACATTATAGTCTTTAAAAAAATAAATAACACTACATTAACACCTCCATTCACATCAATTATGCTCATAGGTGACCATCCCGTTCCATCCAATAATCAGTGATCTATCATGGTATTTATGGGCCTTTTTTGCCTCCTATGCCCTGTTGCACAATGGCTTTTTTACTGCAACTGCAAGATATTGCAGATGGTGCCTTATGGAGGGAACGGATTTTCCATGACCATATACATGTATTTGCAGAGAGCGGGAGTTATTGGGAATCCTTAGGCTACCCAGAGCTGTCCTCTTGGACCTTTGTGATCATTTGGAGCCAGCACTTCAGAGCCGTACAAAACAGTCTAACCCTGTGCCACCACAATGTGAAGGTATTCTCCACCTTGGGTTTTTCAGCCACCAGGACCTTACAGCGGGAGCTGGGAGACGGGAGGTACTGCTGTGGGGAGGCACTGACTGCGCTGGGTTGGACTGCGAGGTTCCAGGTTGCGCCTCAGAGGGTGATTGGCTCAGGGCTTCATCTGTCGATAATCGATAATTAAAACACCGTAGTGACCTTTATCTGTGATTGTTAAACAGGCACAAATGTCTTGATTTCGAAAACAAGCAGGTATTCTTTTTAAACACGATGTTGCAAGTTAGACCTGCCTTTGGGACACGCTCGTCATAAATTATATTATCAGATAAAAATAGCTTGCCCTTTGATTTCTCTTGGATAGGAGATCGACAAGGAGGAGATGGAGGCGCTCACTTCGGGCCCAGGTCTGTGTCCTGACACCCAGCTGAAGATTGAACCGAACTGGACAGTGTGCTCTGCGCATGCGCCACAATTCATTGTGCAGGGCTTTGATCCGGTAGTCTTGTGGACTTGTAACCACTAAACTGATTAGCAACAACTCTGTGCTCTGCCCAGCAAGCAAGTTTGTACAGAGCAGTCACAATTCTCGTCTGCAAGGGTATTGGGACTTGAACAGTCACACCTTGTGGGCTCCGAACTTCGTCCGTTAATCCACATGATTTATCAAATGACTTGCGCATCATCCGAAAATTTTCCTTTCACTCGCCATCGAAAACTCTTTCAAAACGACTCTCTCCCACTAGTCTTTACTCCTGACCTGCATCCAACATGCACGGGATGCCCGGGGGTGCATTTCCCGAAAGCACAGATGCTAACTTACATTGTTGGAACCACAGACTGAATGGACGAACTGTGTTAGTGGCTAACTTAGTTAGCAACTAGGCTTTTGGGAAACAGACTCCGGGGTAGTTGAGAGGGCACAAAGTAGAGCATAGTGGCGTGGCCGCCTAGCTTTGGTTAATGATATAACCACTAACAATAGCGTGCATCTCAGCTGTACGAAAAGCATCGCGAACAGCCCATATGAAATGTAGAGAGCCATTAAGTTGTCCATGTTCTTGCCACTCGACATGCTACCAGTTTGGTGACAGCGAACTTTTTTGTTGATTGGTCGGTCTGTAACATAACAGGTCAACCAGAAGAAGGTTCATCACGAACAAGGTGAAAGGGGGCATATCCCACCAATCATAGCGGAGGCAGACATGCTTCGGTCAACAAACCGATTTCCCCCCCGTGTATGTATACTGGGACAAGGACAGTAGTCTGATTAAATGACCTAATCAGGCTTTTACTGCAGCTCGTCTTAACTGTGCATGTAAACGTATTGACTGTTTTGCCCTAGAGTGTGAATTTACAGTACTGTGAAAAAGTTCTTGCCCCCTTCCTGATATCCTCTTTTTTAGCATATTTGTCACACTAAATTTTTCAGATCATCACACTGATTTTAACATCAAAGATAACTTGAGTAAACAAAATGCAGTCTTTAAATGATGATTCAATTTATTGATGGAAAAATAGTCATCAAACTCTACTTGGCCTTATGTGAAAAAGTTATGACCCCCTCAGTCAATAAATCAGGGAATTAAACAGGTTTAATTGGTAATTGTGTTGAATTTCACTTGACTCACCCTGACATGATTACAGCGTTGAATCTAAAAATCTCCTAAATATAACCTTAAATATAACCAACCTCGCAATGTGAAGTATGTGAAAAGCAGCACATGATACCACAATGTAAAGAAATTCAACAACTGATGAGAAACAAAATTGTTGAGAATTATCAGTCTATCAAGGATTAAAAAGTCATTTCTATGGCTCTGGGCAAGGGCGGAGCAGTGATCTTAACGGTGTGGGTGTTCTAGGGGAGGGATTTGAGCACCACAATCACCACCATCAAGTCCTCACTCCAGACTCCACAACATGCCTGATTAAAATGAATGCCTTGCATACTCAAATTCTCTTCACCACTTGATCTGAATCCACATATACTTTTTTCGTGCCTATTAAAAACGTGTTTTTCTTTTTTTTTTTACAAAAATTTAAAGAATGAGACTTTGTCTTATCTTCAGTTTCACTCTGATGCACAATAAGAAGAAAACTGACCTACATTGTCAAACTCGACCGTAGACATAACTCAGTCAAAACTAGTGCCAGCAGGTATATTGAATGCTAGCTCCCCAAGCTCCCCAAGACCTCGAAAGCCTATGCCACTGTAACTCCACTTACCAGCTGCTTACATGACCACTTGAATTGAAAAAGGAGTCAGTGCTCTTCAGCCTTGTCCTTCAGTGCATTTCCTCATATCTTGCAGTACAAAAAGCACAATATGCATTTTGAACAATGAGTGTGATTACATGCACACAAATTTTCCAACATTATTCTGAGTATGAAAACATTCAAAATTTGATATTAATCATGTAAACCACATACTTCTTTTGGATTTTGAGAATCTGTCCTTATGGAAAGACCAGAAAACACATTAACGATGTGTGACGAATAGTTGTTGAGCTGTGCAAATCAGGGAATGGATTAAGGAGGGCAGTAATTGTGGCACACAAATTCATGAGAAAAAAATATTTGTCCAATGATAAGAATTAATGTTTCTTTCAGTTATGTTACTTGAATTAAAAGTTAGATTTTTGTGAATATTTTGAATTAAAGCTCTTGAAGATAAATAAAGAAATTTTGTCACATATCATTTTGCTCATTTTTATTAAAGTGTGCCAATAATGCTGTAGAGCATTCAGTATTGGCCTTTTTACCGCAATTTGCGTCACACGGCCGCGTGTTAACAATCGGCAAAGCCCACATTTCTGGTCTAAAGGAGAAATGAACCTACTTTTAGATATTCTGAAAAACTTGAAAATAAACAGGTAACTGGATATGGGCAAATATCGCTACTCATACCTTTTCAGGCCTCGAACTACAGGTGATAAGGGGCACGGCAAAAGTTGCCGTGGTCCATGCTGAAAATAAAAGGGCACTACGGCAAATGTGCCTCCATACAAGGGGCTCCACAGCAAAGTCTGCCGCTACCTTGGGGGCACAGCAGCAAATCCACCGTGGAGCTTTAGGTCATCACTTTAGCTAATAAAAAGTAAAGGTCCATAGTCTCAATGTTCCTCACATAAAGTGACCAATCAGCGTGCACTATGCAAATCAAAACCATTCTTGAAAGAAAACGTTTCCCATATTTTTCCCCGCTTGCCGTCTTGGAAATTGGCTCAGTATTGCACTGGGACATCCTTTGGGCAGTGCTATAATGCAAGTACAAGCAAAGGACATTCCAATCAATCGCCGGGTCATTGAAAAAAATAATCATATTTAGCCATTTTGTCCATCTTCTGCCACCCGCGAAATTCGGACTTTCTCCTGTCATTCCAATACTCACACTGACAACAGCGCTAGATACTGGCTATAAAGACCACTTCCCAAGCTTAATCAACACACAACACGCGACCTGTTATAGCTTATTTGGGCATTGATCCAGTTTTTGTCCAATTTCCTTCTGGTATATAGACTTCATTCATACATTTGTAGAATATTTTTGGTGTCAAGATATTCAAAGTCAAATTTTAGAATGAGCTGATTAGAAATGCTTAATTTGACTGCTTTGCCTATACTTTATAATGGCCAAGTACTGCAATGTTAAGTAAATGGTGGGAAAAAAATATTTCAAAAATTCAGCAAAATTCTGAAAAATGAGACGTCGCTTAACTGTTTGACAGAGCTATGTGTATAAAGTGTCTTTATATATATTTGCATAGTTTGCGGTAAAATTTGTAAAATTTCTGTTTTTTTAGACAGTTGAAAGTTCGGCCATTATAAGTAAACGTGGCAGAAAAGAAATTCAAAAATTTACTGAAATTTTGAAAAATGACATGTCATTTAAATATTTTAGCCTCTATATCTGTCCCAATTTTGAAATAAATTGGGGTAAAATTGACATTTTATAGACATGTAAAATTTCGCCCATTATAAGTGAATGGGGATAAAAAAAATTTAAAAAATTAATAAAAAATTTGAACTATGACCTACTTTTCCTTAATTCAATAGGCATCTATTCTGGGTCAGTGGCAATCCCTGAACACAATTTGGGGTGAATCTGGCCATTAGTTTTGCTGCTAAAATTTTAACAAACAAACAAACCGAACCAAAAACAATTCCGTCACCCTTCCCTTTGGGGGGGGGGGATAATAAATTAATAAAGAACAATTCATCGAAATTTGATCGTGCTCAAATTAAAACATTGATGAAGTAGATCTATCATCATTTTATCAGTTGGAAATATCCAGTCAGGGCCAAGACTGATCGAGTTTTTCCAAGCCGTATCAACCAGTAAAAAATTAAACATATACTACCGGTCAAAAGTCGTAGAACACCCCAATTTTTCCAGTTTTTTTTTTTTTTTTTGAAAATTATGCAGTTCCCAGTCTAATGAATAGCTTGAAATGGTACAGAGGTAAGAGGTGAACTGCCAGATGTTTTAAACAAAAAGTAAGGTTACCCCAAACTGAAAAATCATGTACATTTCAGAATTATTCAAAAAGGCCTTTTTCAGGGAACAAGAAATGGGTTAACCACTTACAGCTGTCCTGCAGCAATGGCAGTTAATCAAGCCTTGAAAGTTGGTGCTATCAATTCGTACAGGTGTCCCAAATTTTATTGATTACTTAAAACACCCTCTGTCTGCATAAAAGTAATGTTGGAACACACTGTGGTACCATACTCAGGTGAGCATTATTTGAACAGTATTGTACTGCAGAAAGTTAGTGTGTTGCTATAAAAATGGCAAGAAAAAGGCAATTGGGTCAATGACGTGACATTGTCCGAGTCCACTACTTTGATTTAAAATAATTTTAAATGATTCATAATAAGCATAATTTTATTCTATAAAACCTGTTTAATTTGAACATATTTCCAATTTTCATAAAAATGATATATATTTTATGTTTTGCCATCTCAAACCCTCAAAATGTCAGGTGGCACAACCGTCCGAGCAAGTTAACAAAACGTGAAGTGTATTAATATGTAATTTAAAATATGAATTAATATAATATTAATATGGGGGCATAATTTTATATTGAAATCCTTTCAAATAAACAAAGTGTAATAGTTTAATTGTTCTTAAATTGTTTGGGAAACCAAAATACCCGCCCCCTGCAATAAAGAATCCATAAGTTACTTTTAATACTCAGCTCAGTTACAAAATAATAATGTTTTAGGCATAGTAGACACTCTCATGTATACTTACTAAAAAAATCACTTAGAAAAAAAAATAGGGAAGTGTGTTTTTTTTCAAGAAACTTATGGTTGCGCTACCTGACATTTTTTTGGCTGGTGAAATTATGATAACAAGGATATTGTGGATACCTTAAACGGTTACTTTGTTGAGAATTTTGCCTCAGAGTGGGTTTTTGTTCGGCCAGAGGGCACGTCCAATGCTCCAGATTATATAGCGGAAATTGAGGTTAGGGATAACAAAGTATTAGACAAGTTGCATAAACTAAAGGCAGATAAGGCGGTGGGTCCTGATGGCTTATATCCTAGAGTGCTCAGGGAACTTAGTGAGATCATCTTTAAGCCGCTATCCACCATCTTCAGACAGTCTTTAGAAACTGGAGAAATACCAAATGATTGGAAACAGGGCAATATAATTCCAATACATAAGAAAGGGGACCGTACTGAGCCAGGAAATTACAGGCCATTCAGTTTAACTTGCATTGCGTGCAAAATACTGGAATCTGTCATAAAAGATGAGCTGGACTTACTTCTTGAACGTAATAATATCTTGAGGGATAGCCGATAGACATAGTTTCCGTAAGGGAAGGTCATGCCTGACAAACCTTCTGGAATTTTTTGAAGATGCCACCAAGACTTGTAACCAGAGCAGGGCTTATGACATCATATAATTGGATTTTCAGAAGGCATTTGATACAGTACCGCATAAGAGACTAATTTTTAAAATGAGCTCCATTGGAGTTACAGGAGGTATTCTGAAGTGGATTCAAAACTGGTTACAGGACAGAACACAAAGAGTGGTGGTCAGTGGTATCTCATCTGAGCTAGGTATGGTGGGGAGTGGCATCCCCCAGGGATCGGTGTTGGGACCCCTGCTGTTCCTCATCTACATTAATGACCTTGATAGGAATATTGAGAGTAAATTAGTTAAATTTGCAGATGATACTAATTTGGGAGGTTTGGCAAATAGTTTAGAGTCCACTTAAGTGATTCAGGATGATTTGGATAGAATCCAGAATTGGGCAGAAATGTGGCAAATGAAATTTAATGTAGCAAAATGTAAAGTTGTACATGTAGGTAAGGAAAAAAAAACATTATTCGGGATAAAACTTCATGGGAGGTTTAAACCTGGAATGTGCTCCACAAATGAAAAAAGATCTGGGAGGTCTTTGATTGTAAAGAGATTAACAAACCAATGCCCTCACAGGCTCTAGTTAGTAGAATTCACAAATGGAAGTTGACCAAAGGTAAATTGTGGCAGTTAAAAAAGCCAATCAAGAGCAGGATGATACCACTGAGTCATTGAGTATTTTGAAGTGATATATTCAAAAGAGAAGGGAGAAGACATTTATTTATGTTATGTTATGTTTTATGTTAAATTGCAAATACAGTCTATAAAAAAACTTTATTAGTTCAAATAAATGTATTCTGTAGTTTTTTAAGATTTAGTAAAAAAAAAAACATTTTTAAAAGGCTAATTTGTCATTGACCCAATTAAGGCGGGACAGACCATCCTTTGAAAATGTAACTCTTTGAATGCTTCAACGGGTACAGTTTCCTTCACCATCAAAAGGCACTCAGATTGAGGCTTGTCCAACAGAAAAGAAGACAGGTTTAAGTGTAGCATTTTATTATTTTTAGCGAAAATAACCGCGTTTCTGGAGTTCTGAGGATACGAGGCATTTTGGACAAAGCAGACTTGGATTATACTGGACGATGTGTTGAACTTAAATTTTCAACGATGGTTTGAAAGTTTGTCAACAGACGTTTTGTGGAGTTTTGCGTTGCTACTGGGTGACCCCATTTGCTTCCAGCAAAAAGGAATTTGGATAATTTTTCAAAACTCTCCAGTGGCCATGAAAGTTGCGTTGAGGAAAAAACAACATTTGGAAATTTTCGTCCGCTCGAGACATCTAATGGTGAGTAATTGATATACAAATTATAGTTTTTGGGTGGACTATCCCTTTAAGGTACTATTTTTAGTTGTTGGTCATTAATGGGTTAAACTGTGAAGAGAAGACTTCAAGTTGCACGTTTGATAGGTCGAATTGCAGCAAGAAAGCCATTGCTAAGACGTCAGAATAAGAAAAAGAGGCTTGGCTGGGCCAGGAAACACCGCCAATGGACTACCAAAGACTGAAAGAAGGTGTTATGGACTGATGAATCAAAATTTGAAATCTTCGGTTCATCACGCAGGCTTTTTGTACGCCGTCAAGTAGGTGAAAGGAAGGTTCCTTAGTGTGTTACATCATCTTCGGTTCATCACGCAGGCTTTTTGTACGCCGTCAAGTAGATGAAAGGAAGGTTCCTTAGTGTGTTACATCAACTGTCAAACATGGAGGAGGAAGCGTGATGGTCTGGGGCTGTTTTGCTGGATCCAGGGTCGGTGACTTGTACAGAGTGTAGTGCAGTACCCTCTGGTATGTGCCTAGTTGGTCAGGGGTTCATCCTACTGCAAGATAGTGACCCAAATGGCTCTGCCAGAACTACCTTAGGAAAAAAGAACAAGATGGTAAGCTTGAAAACATGGAGTAGCCAGCACAGTCTCCAGACTTAAACCCCATCGAGATGGTTTGGGATGAACTGGACAGAAGAGTGAAAGCAAAGCAACCTACAAGTGCCCCACATTTATGGGAACTTCTGTAACAGAGTCGGGAAGAACTTTCTGAAAAATATGTGATTTCCATTGTAGAAACAATGCCATGAATGTGTTCAGCTGTTATATCTGCCAAAGGTAGCTACTTTGATGAGTCAAAAGTTTAGAATACATTTTGGTTTATACATTGATTCCATGATTTATTTTTTAACTTCAATTGTTTATTTGTTCTATCATGTCTATGCTTTTATTCCAGAGTACAATGATACATTAAACTGCATAATTTTCAATAAAAAAACTGGAAAAATTGGGGTGTTCTAAAACTTTAAACCGGTAGTGTATACAGTAAATCTCATTTCCAACACAAGGCTGTTCCAAGCTTTGATCATAGATGTAATCAGAGGTCTCATCATTAACCCCTTCAGCCCTGAGCCTCTGGCTTAAAATGACATGCCCAAATGAAATGACTATATCTCTGCAACAAATTGGATGATTTGAATAATCTTGGTATCATAATAAAGGTAACACCTTGGGGATTTTTGTCATGGTGCAAAAAATCAGTGTATATGTCACTGAATCAGAGTAAATGAAGATGGAACACTGCATAAATGTAACATCTTTTTTGCACCAAACAAAGTTTTACTTTTATCTGTCGTAGAATTATTCTTATGCAGTCTGAAAACCTTAAAAAATTACAGCATAGAATCTCACCAATATCTGTGTCAAAGTTTATTGTAACCAAGTGAATGAGAGTAAAATTAGAGAGGTTTTAGTTCGGGAATGCCTAGGTGGCCTCTCCAAGCTGACACTGTGTGCCGTTTCACATTTCTCAGATACCAAAGTGTAAAACTCATTTAATTTCACTTATATGTCACTACAGGTATACATTCCATCCAAATACAACCACTTTTTAATTTTCAGAATTTTTATATATACTATATATATATTTTTTTTATTATCATTTCTGCCAGTCCTGTAGCCTATGCAATTTCCCATTCAAAAATAATACATTTAAAGAAAATGAAGTTTGACTCCACTGGAGCAGATTTATTTTTAAAAAAGCAAATAAATAAAATTATAAATACAAAGGTAATGTAAAAAAATGGCAAAAAAAAGTAAAAACAACAAAAAACCCCAGAAATTATTTATAAATGAAAAACGCTTCTATTGCCCTAGTAAATACATGTCAAGGACAGGATTAGAACCTTGGCAGTCTAGGATGCAGCACTTCACCCTAACCACAAGGCTATATCAGCTGATTGAAAGTTGTGGTGGAAAATTATTATTGGTCATTTGTTTTCTGTGTGAACTGTTCAAAATCACAGTGGATTGTTTTGTGTTCTGCTTGAGACAGTGTATTCAGTTTAATGGAGAAGCATTAGGGTACAGACTGTCTTCTTATCAGTGGAAGATACTGAGAGGTCGAGATCAAGTATCACAATAAAGGCATGTGCGCGTGTGTATGTGGTGCAAGAGTGAAAGTAAACGTCTGGGACACACGCTGCAGAATGAAGGCGCAGAGCTATTGTGGCAAACATGAAGAAACCTGACATAAGCCTTTAGACAGATGATGAGGAACTGGGCAATGAGTATGTAACAAACAACATACCCCCGGTTATGTAAGCCAGCCGGGAAAGTGCTTCGGGGAGAGTCTTTCCTGATTTCTTAGTGAGTCGGGTGACGCTCTCCATTCTATTGTATTGCTGCAATATTTAATAAAGTCTTAAAAGATATCCATTATGTTTTCATGCTCTGTTAGAGTGTCCTAATCTTTCCCCAACAGAGTCAACAGTCAAATTGCCGGTATAAAGAATAAGTCAAGAAAACACGTACTGTACTGTTGTACTCTCAGTATTCACGCGGAATGGCACAAAGATTCTGTTAGAAAATGACTTTGAAAATGACTGTCGACTATTTAGCGGAAAATTAAACGGAAAACACCACAAACGAACCACTTAAGCGTTTATATTGTCGTGTTATTTAAGTACGTCCGAATGGCCCATGGACTCAGTTTGACGCAGTGGGAACACAAGACTCTAGCTTAGGCTAAGTTTGTGCGATTAAGGTGGTTTAGAGCTCGTTGGAAATATCAGAACCCATAGAATCAAATGGCTACTGGCAAAGTCTTACTGACAGCATCATAAGCTGATCTCAGAGAGGAAAATACATTGCAAGCAAGCTGAATGCTAAGGAGCTGAGATCTTCATAGCAATGCCCCGGAAGTAAAAAAAAAACATGGTTGGAGACTGGTAGATCTAGTTTTAGTTATAACACGGACACATTGGACTAACAACAGCACATGCAGATTTACCCTCAAACAGTTTTTTATTGCAAAATATGACAGGTAAGAAATTTTTTTTGCTCCTCTCTGTAGACTGTAAAATGTATGCCTGCTGTTCTTTGAGTGTGGTGTCGGTTTAAAATGGCAAGGCTTATATCGTTGGATTCTGTGGACTTTCCTCTTTCATTTGAAGTATCATTTGTATGCATAGCACAAAAAAAGTAGAAATGCTAGCGACTCAGGATTGATATGATTTTATCCTATGTTTTGCTACATGGTTATTTACTTGCTTGGTGCTTGAATTGTGTTCGGTTGAGGTAAAAATGGGCAGCATTAACTTTTCGCCGAGTTTCTTCCCTTTAAGAGGATATGCTGCATTACCATGATACTATTATGAAACATGCTGCAATTATTATTCTTAATCACTGCCCTCGGTACCGGAGGCATTCGGATTTAAGTGGTTAAGTGATCTTACTGGGTTTTAGCTTGGGGTACTTGACTAAGTTGTGTACTTGCTATGCTTTACCTCTGTGGTTTTGATGCACTGGTAGACATTTTGCCAATGAAAACACTTTATTATGATGCAAATTGACCCAGTAAGTTCAATTTTGACCTTCATTCATTTTTGGCCAAAATGTGACTTACTAGGTATTTCCTTTGGACGGTAGAAATGGCTGTGATTGGCTGAATGGCCGTTCAATCAATCTGAAAAGACCGCTAGGGTTTCATGTACGGGGAACTCATTCACTAAAGTACTTTTTTAATGATGTTGGTTTCATTTGATCAATGACTGTCTCAGGAAAAAGTGAGGGGTATGAAATAACTTTTCTGTGAAAGTGTGGGTGTCGTAACACCCGTAACACCCACGGGTGCGATGCGCCTGGCTCTGGGACATTGGCAAACCAGGATGAAAGCCATGCTCTACAAATGGAGAAAACTTGGAACGGTGGTAAATCTCCCCGGAAGTGGCTGGCCTTCTGTGCTGCATCTCTCGACCGCTTCTGCATCGCTCTTGCCTCCTGTAAGTTAGCATCCCATCTTAGCATCAACCGATGGGTGATGAATTTTTGAATTTTCCCAGGCAGGGTTTATCCTGACCCTCCTTGCTCTCGGCTCCTCAAGCTCAGAAGGCAGCCTGTAGGATGTGTCAGGGTCAGAGCCTAGACTCCAAACTATCTTTGTATTTATTTGTGATTACCGCAACTAACAGTTTACCCGTGACTTTGCTGACAGAAATACCAGTTTTGCGAAGCAAACAACATTCTCGGGCTAATTCACAAGAGGATTCTGGTTTTAGTGGCCACTAAACCTACACAAATTAGGCAAAAAGAGAGTATGTTGATCATCAGTGTGTTACATGAGTTTTCGCCAGTATGCTGCTCATCATGTTTGTTTGTCTGTTTGTCTGTGCTCACTCCTATCAACTCGAAATTTATACCACAACAAGCCATGTGTCCAAGAGAGAAAGGGTTAAGTTTTAGAAGGTCAAGGTCAGAGGTCAAGGTATAGTAGTCGAAAAGGTCAAAAACACATTTTAGCCAGTATTTCATTTCATAAAAATGATAAAGACATGGGGCCAATGCCAAAATATTTGTTTATGCATGGCCCATCGGAGATAGGGGACCAAAATCTATCTAAAGCATCAAATTATTTTACTTTTGGGAGTCAAGGGTCACATGATCAAGGTTAAAAAAACAATTGTATTGTTTTTGAACTGATTTTCCTCTAATTTCTGGGGATGTTACTGTAGATATAATGATCCCCCAGGGAGCCTTCCAACTTTGGTGAAAAATTTAAAAGCCATTTTGACTCTATGGCCATTTCTATGGGGCCAAAAATCCCTTTATTTTTTAATAGGCCAGATTTCACGTATACTTATGATTGAATATCTCAATAAAAATCCAGAGCAATGAGTGCACCCTAGCATTACTTAATTCAGCATGGATTTGTCTTCTGACTTCTGCTTTTTTGTTTAATTAATTTAAGGTCAAGGTCAGAGTCATTCAAAAGGTGAACATCGCATGCTAGTTAATACCAAGTGAATGAGGCAAATTTTGGACTTTTTTATTTAATTATCAATTTTGTTCCACCCTTCAGAGATGATTAATATTAGGGCGCTAATTATATTTCAGAAGTTTTAGAAGAATTGGACTAGACAGCACAACACAACAACCATTTCCATAGCAATGAAAACCCTATCTCGTATGATGGCACAGGTCATTACTTGATTAAATCTTCGATTTCAACCAAGCTTCCTCAATAAATGCACTGCAAGTGTCACTTAATGGCTGATCTGTCAAATAATTGATCCAAAAAACAGCAAGGCAATCAAATTTAAATGATCAAACTATTAGGTGCTGTTGGAAATTATTGTTGACAATTTGAGTATCTTCAATCTCGTCTCATGTTTTCCAGTTTTTGCAAGTGTCTTTAAACTTTAAACCAAATTAGCCAAATTTAATATGAACCTCCTCCATTGTAACACAATATATAAGACACAAAATGTGACCTGTCACGCAAAAAGGGTACTCTCCAACCAAAACATGGATTTTGATGTTTTTACCTTAATTGAATTCTGCATGTCGGATATGCTACAGGACAAAGTTTTGAGTGTTATGAAGCAATACTTGTATACAAAAACCAGCATTAAGTAGTGAGTAAGTGAGTTTGCTTTTTTATTTAAGCGAATATCTCAAAAACTACTTCCTGGAGGACAGTATCCTTTTCGCGTGACAGGTCACAAATACAGAAAAGCATAATCTGTCTACTTTAAGCTGGACGTGGAATTCGCATATTAGAAACAAACTTCACCTTTGTTTTTAATCAGGTATTTTGATGTGTTTGCTAATTCTACCATGTGACATTGCCGTCCTTAAAGGAGTATTGGTTGCAGAGAGTCCTAATGCAACATACTCAAGCAACAAATCAAATGAGGTGCGTACGACTGCTTAAGATGGTATGTAGTACTGCTTGTAACATTTAGATTCTTCATGTTTTGCCATATTTTCCATATTGCTATGTTCAAATGGTTGTAAAATACGACTGCTAGCATTTTTCTGTACTTGCTATTGTTTCATGCTCCCGACTCAAGTAGAGCTGTACTGATAAGATGATAGCGGTAAGATCCTCAAGTGTTTGTGCTTGATGAATGTTAAGAGTCCGTCCAGGGATAGACCATGCAAAAGGTAATCAGGTGGGGGTCCCCCGATTTCAATGAAATTTGGTATGAAGGTACCTCCTACCAAGATCTCAAAAATTGCGGAATATCACCTAATTCTGTTCAGTGGTTTGGGAGTACGGGGGACATTTAGCAAAATCTACCTGTTCGGCGCCAGTTTGAAGCCATTTCAAGTGGCATTTTTAGAGGGCGTGCTCACAAAATATGGAATATCTCAGAATATTGCCCTGTATCTTGTGATTCCTCATCGCTTCAAAGGTCAACTGATAAAATATGAGGAAGTTTCATTTCTTTTTTCGACAAGAAAATATCGACTTTTCGCGCCTACCCCGAAACCCCCACTGCTACGAGGGTCATATTCAAAGCGCCGTTGGACACTCTCAGCAGGGATTTTGGATTCAAAACTGGCACTGAAATGTGCAGTAGGTTGTCAACTTTCAGGATCAGTTGTAAAATTCTACTTCACATAACCCAACTGAGATTTACAGCCAATTTGCCAATTTTGTAATGCACAAAAACAATAGACTGAACATTTATAGGGTTTATCACCTGAGGGCAAAGCGTCATAATTTTTTTATTAAGGGCACCTTTCTGCAGAGTGCTGGGGTCTTTGTGGGATCCATAGAGTCTACACCTTGGGTGTATGCAGAAGCAGGTCGTGGATTTTTCACCTCTAATTTTAAAATGTGACCTGATCATGGAATACCCGGAACAAGTTGTGCAATCAACATAAGTTATGGTAGTAATCCTCTCTTTTTTTGTGAAATAGACAACTGAATCTGATTTACTTTTGTCCGGGGGATGATACCATATTTTCCTGCCATGCGACTTAACCCAAGTTTTCCTTAACCAGGTCACAAATTTTCTCCAGTAGGGGACCCCTAGACCGATAAGTCTGGGCTTCACACATTTGGTGGTGCTCAGTGATGGAGTTGCATCCCCCTCTCTGAAAATACTGGATCCGCACCTGTCAACATCATTTTGGAAGGGACTTTATTGGGCTACATGTTATATCCAGTCAAGAATGTTCATTGTGCCTTGTAAAATGAAAAGAAAATGAAGATTCTATTAGTCTATATTATAACTGACTGATGTATTTATTTAAAAAAACATGAATAACAAAACAAGATAAAAAGGATTGGCTCATTGCAAAATAGAATACTGTCCCTCGAGTGATGCCAGCATTTCCCTGATTAAAATTGTAGCACACTCGACTCAATGGACTTTTCAAATACAATACAGGTGCTGCCATTTGGCGAGTGCTGGCATCTTTCTAGGGAGTCCACAGAAAACGACAATATTTCAAATGCAGGAGATTACCTAACAGTGCACAAAGGTCAAATTATATCTAACATACACAATGGGCTACAGTAGCATTTGGAAGGCAAGACGACAGTTACGCATTTATGAAAGCAAAACCTATCATCAATCATATTATAAGGCCTGATTTGATTTACTCCTTGGTCCTTCAGCACGCAGACAACAGAATAAACAAACTATTTATTTGTCGTTGGAACCCCCCCCCAGAAATGGAATGAAAATAAAAAATTAAAAAATTTTCCCCACTGGCCAACTGATAATACTCCAATGTCTGTTCTTGGAAATGATTTTTTAAAATTTAATAAAATTTAAATTTGGCAAAAGCTGGTGGACAAAGGGATAAAAAATCAGGCCTAATAGTCCTGTAAAATGGAATATTTCAAAATGCCCTTGGACATCAGCGGTCTCTTTGAAAGTACCCTCTACGTGTATACCAGTACTACTTGGAGCAACCCAAGAGCACCAGTTAATGAATATATCTACAAGTACAATGGTAGGATTGCACTGAAATGGCGCAGTGCACAAGCCAAGGTTTTTCTGAAAGTTCAGGTTCACAAGACCATTGGGCCAAGTGCTTAAAGTCAAGCAATTGCTTTTACTTCAGTTTTCTACAGATGAGGCTAGTGTAAATGTGCACAAAGCTTCAAGTAAAAAGCATGTGCTAGTCTTTATGCATTCGACCCATTGTCTCAAGTTCAAACTGATTGGAAGTGGCCCAGATAACAAGGATCATATCAGTTATTTGAATCACCCTATTCTTATATCAATTTTGAAATGAACTTATGAATACAAACAAGGCAGAACAGGGGCATTGCAACAAAATATACTTGACGTCAACTTGGGGGGGCTAACCCAGATGGGGGGCTAAAAACCCATGGAAACACAACAGTCCTGGTCAAAATTGTCCAATTTTTCCGAGATGTGGTGTGATGTACAAGGCTTATGCAGAAAGATGCACAGTAGAATCTGGCCGGAATCCCGGCCACAATGGCGGTCTGTGCCGGCCGTTGACTTTGTCAACGCAGCGCCTCAATACACCAACAGCCAGAACCCTGCCTTGTTGTAAAATGAAAACAGTGACAATAGCGTGCACATCAGGGATGACAGGATGAGGTTTCTTCCAAGATGAAGACTGTTCTAATAAATTTCAGCAATGTTCAATTTTTTTGTAAGTAAGTAATTGAGGAATTTAGTGGCAAAAAAGATGTCACTCACTGAATTTTTTAATCTGAGAATCACCAATAAAAAAAAAAAAAAAACAGGAAAAATACTGGACCAGAAAGTAAACAAATGGCAGTGAGGCCTTGAATTTAGGAATTCAGAGAGCACAGCCTGTTGTGAGGCCAACTTGAATGATTTCTGGCCTTGCCTGTTGGAAAACATGGAAGGATTGGGACTATGCTCACCTGGATAGTAATGAACTCAGATTCTGTAACCAAGGTAACCATGGCAAAAAGTGATAGTAATTGTGCATCACAATTTGTGCTAGATCAGGTGTCAAAAAAAGATGACCAGCTTAGACTAGGCTTATATCCCAGATCAAGCTAGGCCTATATATCCCGGATCAAGTGATCACTGCAAGATCTGGCAATAAGCAGAAGATCAGTTGATGTTTTTGGGGGGCAGAAACGAAATATGTATCATAAACCCACTTTCTTTTTCGTGGAATGCGCATGCGTAAAGGGCGCCACCTGGCGTCAAAACATGAAATTTTAGTGAATTTTCAACTTTTTTGACTTGCAATTTCAGGCAATTAGATGGGCGTGAAGTGAAATATTTCTTTTTAAAAATTGAGTTTGAATCTCAGTAATAGCGTTGATAATCGAATCAGCGGCCAGCTCCATGCGTAGAATGCAACAGAAGCTTTGGAACTGGCCCATGTTTTTCTCAGTGGTCCAAATAAACCATTTTTCATGGCTAAATCTCTTTAATAAAATCAAAACAAAAATCAAAATTTTCCTATAAAAAGAAAGCTGAGGACTTGAACTTTCATATAACTACCCAAAGTCATATTTCTCTTTCTTCATAAGTTCAGAAAAACTCACTAAACATTGGTATGATTTTAGTCTAAAAATTAGCCAATTTCAACCGAAAATACGCCAAAAAATATATTTTGCCTCCTGTTCCCATCATGCGTGATTTTTCCCCAGAAGGCTTGATCTGTATTCATTGTGTCCACAAGACAACAAATGGTGAAATTTTGAGCTGGATCTGTTGACCCCCCACTTTATCACTTTTTGCAGATTTTGCATGGTCCACTCGTGAACGGACTCTTAATTGCTTGTGTGTTGATTTGAAATAGTTACGATTCTGAAACACCACCCATTCAGGCTCAGGTACTGGTCAGACTATGGAGTAAAGCATAACTCAGAAGCATCAATGATTTCATAAGTAGGTTTTTGAGCGAGAGTCTCCATCTTTCATTGCGGTGTCAAGTATTGATCTTAAGGGATGACTTCGCATGGCTTGATAGTTTGATCTCAAATCCATTCTGGTGGTGTGCAGAGCCAAAATGATTAAAATTGTGGCACATTCCAAATACTTATGACCCTGACTTTATGGGCAAAGATTATTGGATCATCGTAAGACAAATGTTGCAGGAAAATAATTTTTGACTGCTGGTCAGTGCCTGAGAATTTAGGCAGCGCTTTGTAATGAACAGCAACCTGAAACATGCTGTTAGATTCCAGTTAGAGCAGATGCCTTTAGCCTCTGTAGCAGTTTCTGCTCTGTCAACAGCAGGTGTCAATAAGGTAACGCTTTTTAACCATAGGCATGGTTTGACGAGAGAGTCCACCAGGGGTCACTACTGTCATTACATCCCTGTAGCATTTAATTTTTTTTTTTTTTGATAGCTTTGTATTTGGCCTAAAACATATTTATTTAAAATGCTCTCTCTCTCTCTCTCTCTCTCTCTCACACTCTCTCTAAAATACAGATAGCTTACACGCAGAAGACAAATTAATGAAAAGATGAACACAAACAGTAAGGTATTGAGCTTCCACAAGCTGCCAGATCCGCCTCAGTATGTCCTGGCAAAGAATCTACAAATGTTAACCTTTACTGGAGGGATGGAGCACCTTTCTTCTAAATGGCATTCCCTCATTTGGTGTTTTGATGATGGTGACGGAATGCGCTGTCCATCAAGTTGTTCCAAAAGGCTCCCATATGAGCTTGGTTAGTTTGAGATCTGGTGACTGTGAAGGCAGTGGAATATGCTGAAGATCATTTTTGCACCCAAAAAATCATTCAGTGAACCCTCCTGCCCTGTGGGGCTTTGGCCATTGTCATCCTGAAAGAGACCCGTCCCTTTATGATCAGAATGCTTCATCATAGGATATAAAGGTGATCACACAGAATAACTCTGCATTGTTTAGCAGATGCCCTTCCATTTTTACAGGGAAGAGTGCACCAAAACCATGCCAGGACAATGAACTGATGCATCTGAATTCATTATGATTGTCCACACATTTATTCAGGTTTTCCTTCAATGTGTCTGCCGTCTGTAAATGTATGATTTACACAATTCACAATTGCTAACAAGAATAAAAAAAGTAAATTAAAACAGTAATAGCAATAGCTGCAATAATTGAAGTAGAACAGGTAGGTATTTTGACATTTGACAAGTCATGTCCAACTAGCCTCACCAATTTCCTATCAATGAAGTGAACCTAACAATGCAGATACTCAAGGGCTAAATGGTATTTAGCACTAAATCAAGCCTAGTCTTGAAAACTCCCAGAGTTACTGTCTCTATGATATGGCCAGGCAAGCTACTTCACACTGAGATGACTCTCTGCATTATAGAAATATTTCCTAATATCAGAGCTAAATTTAACCTTCGCCAACTTCCATTTATGACCCCTCGTTCTGCTGACTGAACTTGGCTTAAACAAACTTGCATAGCTAGCTTTATTAATGATTTCAACAAGTTTAAAGACCTCAATCAGATTGACCCAAAATCTCCTTTTAGTAAGACTGAAGAGATTAAGAACCTTCACCCTCTCCTAAAAGTGTTTATCTTTTATACCAGGAATTAACTTTGTGGCTCCTGTTTGAACTTTTTCTACAGCCTCCATGTCTTTCTTGAATGATGGTCTCCAGAACTGTACACAATACTCCTAGTGTAGTCTGAGAAGTATAACCTCCTTTGATGTATACTCAATACCTTTGGCTATATATCTCAGCATCCTGTTAGCCTTTTTAACGGCTACGGCACAATGGCTAGAACTTGTAAGGGTCTGGTCGACAATCACTCACAGATCATCTTTACGTGGAGCACATTCCAGTTTTAAACCTCCCATGAAGTAAACCTGTCTAATGTTTTTATTTCAGAAATGTAAAACTTCAGGTTTAGCTACATTGAATTTCATTCACCATTTTTTCTGCCCAATTCTGAATTCTATCTAAATCATCCTGAATCACTATAGCAGACTCTAAACTGTTTGCTAAACCTCTCAATTAGTATCATCCACAAATTTTAGTGATTTGCTTTCAATGTTCCTGTCAAGGTCATTAATGTAGATGAGGAAGAGCAGGGGCCCTCACACCGATCCCTGAGGGACTCTACTTCCTACAATGATTAGCTCAGATGAGATCCCTCTGACCACAACTCCTTGCGTTCTGTCCTGTAATCAGTTCCGAATCCACTCCAAAATACCTCTTATGATCCCTAAAGTCTTTATTTTAAAACTTGGAATAATAATAATAATAATAAAAAAACTCTTACACGTGGTACTTTATCAATTGCTTTCAGAAAATCCAAGTATATATTATAGGCCCTGCTCTGATCATAAGTCTTGGTGGCCTCTTCAAAGAATTCCTGGTAGGCATGACCTTCTCTTATGAACACCATGTTGGCTATACTTGCAGATGTTATTACATTCAAGAAATGATTCCAGCTTATCTTTAATGCTGGACTCCAGAATTTTATATGCAACGCAAGTTAAACTAACAGGCCTATAGTTTCCCGGCTCAGTACAGTTCCCTTTCTGAAGCAGTATAGCCTATTGGTGTTATATTGCCCTGCTTCCAATCACTTGGTATTTATGCAGTTTTTTAAAGACCGCCCAAAAATAATTGACAGTGATACAGAGATGATCTCACCTACTTCCCTGAGAACTCTTGGGTATAAGCCATCAGGGCCAGCCACCTTATTTATCTATCTTTATTCTTGATACTCATATTGCCATCCTTAACTTTCCTTTTTCTACTACAGTACTGGAAAAAAAATGCTTTGGATTTGTTTTTGGAACTTCTGCAATTTGCCTTTTATAAAGTCTTCTGGCATTTCTCAGCTCTTTTTTTTTTTTTTTTTTACCTTAGCACACATTTTACACTATTTAGCCTTAGTATTCTCATCATTACTATCCTTTATGTATGTCTAAAAAAGAATACTCTTTTCCTATAAACTCCTCCGAATAGCTGTCATCATCCACTGAGTCTTCTTTTTAAACTTATTTTTTACCAAAGTTTGGGCTGAATTTACACTATGCATCAAGAAGACCTCCCTTGAATCCATCCCATATTTCGTTCACTGTCTTACAATCAGGGAGTTTTTTCCAATCTGTCTCATTTAGGGTTTAGATTTACTTAATAATGTTATGTCAACTGGTTCCACAAAACTGAGTTAAGTACATTCCACTCAATGCAATTAATTGAACTGGCCAAAAATGTTAGAAGTGAAATAAAGGTTACACAAAGCAATTGCATGGAACCAGTTGAAACAACATTATTAAGTAAATCTAACAAAATCTAACATTTCATTTTTTTGAGTGTGTCAGTGTGTTGTCCCGAGAGTACTGGCCAGTGACGCTTCCTTGCACGATATGGAGTGGGGTTTGGTTAGTCATAGTGATCCCACCCCACACCATAACAGACCCACCACCAAATCTGTCATGCTGCCTCAAGTTAACATCGGCATGGCGTTCGTTACGACATCGCAAGATAAGACCACGCCTATCAAGGAAGTCTAAAGTGTACCAGGACTCATCTGAGAAAATTACATGTGACCACCGACGATTTCCCAAGTTCCTGCGTTGCGTACACCAGTCGCATCTATTGGCAATGTGGTGGTTGGTCAATGGTGGCACTATACAAGGCTGTCTAGCATGAAGATGGGCATCGTGTAGACGATTTCTAATCGTCTGACCTGTCACTTGGACCCCAGTAGCCTGGTGTAGGTTTGCAGCGATCTGATTTGCTGTTTGAGTGCGATGTCTCAGAGCCTGGGTATGAATCAACCTATCCTTGGCTCCTGTTGTTGACCGAGGACGCCCTGAACGGCGTCGATCACCAACATTATGGGTTTGCTGATACCTGCTCCATAATCTGCTAATCACAGACTGGGAAACATTGAAGAAATTGGCAACCTCACACTGACGGCTGCCACTTTCAAGAATATCAATTGCTCTTAGACGTTCAGCAGGTTGGAGACGTCACATTGCGAAAAAACAATCAAAGGATGTGTCCGATAAACAAAATCAACAAAGGATTACAGAAGCTATCAGAATTAAAGAAGTCTCAATCACAAGGGAGTAGATGACCTTTCTTTAAGGTGTCGAATTCGAATATGCACCCTGGCCACGTGTGCGGGATTTCCATGTGCTGCATGTGCGCACCATTGGCTGCGTTTTGGTGCTCTTTTTTAGAGCAGCTCATGTAATCTTCATTGCAGTCGGTTGTTGTACCCAAGACACAATCATTATTTTGTTGGTGACCTTGAAATTCCAATATCCCCTACTTTTTTTTTTGAAGAGTATATCCAGTGCTTAACAAATTTATTAGACCACCTGTCATAAAAATGAGAAAACAAATATTTTAAAAATTTGTCAAAAACTTGTTTAAAAATAAAAATTATATTGTTATTTCTTTGGCAAATAACAAACTGAAACAACCGAATAGTCCTTATTCACGCTTCCATATTTTTATATTCTACCCTGTGTTTATTAGGGCCCGAGCCGACTGAAAACTTAACATTTTGTATGGCCTTGATAACAGCTTGCAGTCTTGCATTCAACCACTAAATCTAATTTTTATGTTCAGGAATGCAAGAAAATAACTGTTATTCAGCATCTTAATCAAAAAATAATAATGTGCTTCACTATTTTTTTTCTGTTTTTTTTGTAAAACAGTAAATTCGGAAATTCATGAATAACAACAATTATATTTTAGCATTAAAAAATCATTTAAATTAAAGAGCTTGTGCATACTGGTGGATTAACCATTACAGAAACATAAAAAATAATTTTGGTAATAACCAACACTGTTAATTTAGGGCAGCTGTGGCATAAAACTTATATTGGGTGGTGGTCTAATAAATTTGTTAAGCACTGTATATCGAGGGCTGACAGCAATAAACAGTTATGTCCAGATGTTATATATTGGACATAACTGTTTATTGCAGTCAGCCCTCGATACTCGATATATATATATATATATATATATATATATATATATCAGTGGAGGCTGGTGAACTGGTGATAGGGGAGGCTCAAAACAATCCCTCAAAATTAATGATTGGTCACGACCTGTATTCAATCATTCATTTAAATTACCGTTACAGAAACTCCCAAGACGAAACGCGGGGGTGCGCACTCAAAATTACATTACATCGGTTTCTAGAATGTTTTAGTAAGTTTTTGAGCTAAACAGCCAGCCAAGGAAAGCTTACTTTTCCATCCTTCCAAGAAGAGCATTCCGGACTGCTTTTATGGACTTCAAAATCTACAAATAAATAAAGAATTTCTGTTGCTGAAATCAGACCTCTGCTCTCTGCTAGTTAACCAGCTAGCAGAGTTACTTAGCTAGCCTTAGCCTGGCCTTCCACCTGCTGCAGCCTGGACCTCTGCTGGCTTCAGCCTGGCCTTCCACTTCTCCACCATTCTGAGGCCCGTGCTGTTTGCTGAGGCTCTCCACTGCACTTTGAGGCCTGTGCTGTTTGCTAAAGCCTTCTCCACCATTCTGAGGCACGTGCAGCTTGCTGAAACCACTGCTAACATCACCAGCAGCTCCAGCCAGAGGGTAAGGCAGCTGTGAGTGGGTAAACATGTCGGCTAAGATGCCACTTCACTCTGCTTCTGTTGTGACATTCTCTGTGCTTTTCTGCTTCTTTACATCATGGAGTCATAGTGGCTATGCTGTTGGCAATTTGGATACTGTTCATCCATGGCTGTTAACCACAAGTCGTGCGACATCCTATTTGGGAAGTGACTGTTTTGGAAATTTTGGACAGTAACCGCTTGTATTTGCGTTTAAATCTGTCTGTCCAAGTCGACTTTATTGCCTTTGGGTTCTGAATACCTGCTGTTCTTCTAATATGTCTAATAAGACAATTTCCATGGGGGTCAAATGCTTCAACATCAACTCCCACTGTACGTATGTTTCTGCCAAAAAGATCCCCCGAAAATGTTTGATTGCTATGCTTTTACTGTTGTCCGGCATCCAGCCTAATCCTGGTCCTCTCACCGTATGCAATACTCCAGCAGATTTTAAGAATATGTCAGGGTTACATATCTTGCACATTAATGCTCGTAGCTTGCTTACAAAAATGGATATGTTGCGGTTATGGGTTCGTTCAACTGGTGTTCATATTATTGTTATCTCTGAGACTTGGCTGTCAAATTCTATTCTGGATAAAGATGTAGCAAATTGGTTTTAATATTTATCGCTCAGACTGTCCAAGGAAGGGCGGTGGTGCGGCAATATATGTCAGGTCCTGTCCTGCAACACATCCTGTTCACAAAATTTACTCCTAAACAGTTTGAAATCTTAGCTCTAAATATTGATTTGTCTGGTGGTCAGTCTTTGACTGTTGTTGGCTGCTATAGGCCACCTTCTGCCATCTCTGATACCATAGCATCCTTAATGCAGCTTTTATCTCAGTTACACTTTAAGGAAATCATCTTGGTCGGTGATTTTAACTTGGACTGGCTCTCACCAGTGTCTGATGATTTTAAAGCACATTGTTTGTCTTTTAGTCTCAGTCAGATTATTGATAGTCTCACTCGTCCTAATCCAAAATGCCAAAACAAATCATCTCTTATTGATCTTTTTATCACAAATATGCCACATAAATACTCTGGAACAGGAGTCTTTGCGAATGACCTAAGTGATCACTGTGTGGTTGGCGCTGTTAGGGATATCAAAATACCCCGTTCCAAGCCCCGTCTTGTCAAAAAGTCTGAAGCATTTTGGTGAACAGGCGTTTCTTTGGGATTTATTCCAGTTTAACTGGCGCCGTATTTTATTAATTGACGACGTTAACCTAGCTTGGAATTATTTGACAGTTTCATTTATTTTGTAAATAAACACACTCCTTTTCGCCAGTTCAGAATAAAGGGCTGGGATAGTCCCTGGTTCACTTCTGAGCTAGCTGACCTGTTACACAGGAGGAATCAGCTATGGGCAGCTGAGAGGAAGTCTGGTGTAGAAGCTGATTGGCTGCAGTTTCGACAACTACGAAATCGCTGTACGGCTTTTTTTTTGAAGCTGCTAATTGTTTCTCAGACCACTAAGTATCTAAACGACCCTAAGAGATTTTGGCAAATCATTAAATCTCTTTCTGGCAACACCCACTCATCAGAACTGCCACCACAATTAATTGTCAACTCCATCCCTGTGTCAAACAAATCTGAGATGCTTAACTGTCTTAGACATTTTGTTGCCTCCGGTTCCTTGTTTAATACAGTTTTGGATGGCAAATCAAGTACTTTTTTCTTGAACTACTTCTCCCACTAGTCATGCCTCAAATATTCATACCTTGTCGCTTTCTCAATTTTCTGTCAGTGAGGTTTCTAAAGCCTTGAAGGGGTTAGACCCTAAAAAATCTGCAGGCCCTGATGACCTCTCCCCTTACTTTTTACACCTGGCTGCACAAATTACAGCTGAACCAGTGTCACATATCTTTAATCTTTCTATACAAAATAATATTATTCCTGATGTATGGAAAACAGCTTTTGTTCTCACTTTATTGAAAGGAGGTGATCCCACTGTACTAAATAATTATAGACCAATTTCAAAACTCTGCATTTTAGCCAAGGTTTTAGAAAAGCTGGTGAATGACTAAATTAAGGAGTATTTGTGTTCTTTTAATATTTTATCTTCCCATCAGTCTGGCTTCAGGAAACGGCACAGCACAGTGACTGCCTCGGTAAAGGTTTTTTATGAAGTTGTTCAAGCATTGGACGCAAAGGATTACTGTGCTGCACTTTACTTAGACCTGTCTAAAGCATTTGACACTGTAGATCATGGTATCCTATGTCACAGACTCTTAGATATTGGCTTCTCAGACCACACCGTTGGCTGGTTCTCCAACTACCTCTCAGGCCGTAGGCAGTGTGTACAGTACAGTGGTCTTTCATCAAGCTATTTAAAGGTCACCAATGGTGTGCCACAAAGCTCAGTTTTAGGACCCAATCTTTTTTAATTTACATATGAGACCAACTATATGCAAGGTCTTGGCTCCAAAGTGCATGACTACGCCACCTGGGGCCTTTCACACCAGGATATAGTACAGGGGCAGGCCACCACACACCTGATTTGAGACAAGCGGGTTCACCCACAGATACAATGAAATAAGGACAGAGACGTGATTTCAAGTAAAAGAACAACAAAATTTATTGATGAATAATTGCAATAAAAAAAAAAAAAAAAAAAAAAAAAAAAAAAAACACACGACTTGACCATTTAATTATTTACGCCCTGGCGAAGAGAGGGGGGTAATGGCTGCCACCAGAAGGGGAACGAAACTGATACAGCACAGCAATGATATGGCAAAGAAAACCCAGTAGGGAGAGGGGCGGTTACCTGTCTTGGAAAACGACCGACACACCACTCGTGCTCTCGTTTCCAGTGCCTAACCACGCACACACGCATAGGCACTGCAAAATATGGATAATCACAGCAATAGTGGATAAAAGCATGCATGGGCACAATGGGCAACCAAATGTGGGTAATCACAGCAATGGTGAGTAAGTGCAAGTTACCGCTATAAAAAGAACCACAGTGGGCAGTGCATGAAGACTCGGAATCCAGCACCCTGTCCCGCAATCAGCTTCACTAATTCTGGAGGGGAAAGGGGAACAAGGAAAACTGAACATTAGTCAACATCCTAGGCAGCCAAATACTGGGACAGCCAATACCCCATATATCTCAACGCCGTAAGGGAGAGACCAACAAGAGGCGATTAGTGGTAAGGCCAAATCCAATAATATAGGATAAAAAGATAACAAAACAAAAAGCAAAAGTTAATTACACTAAGCTTACAGTAGGCAAAACAGCAGTGGCAACCGTTTCCTAAAAACGCAAAACAGTCAAAATTAGACATACATAAATACACAGCCAGAACATAACTAACAAGTGCCGTAGATTACAGGGTTACATTATCCTATTATACTTCAGATATTACAGAATATGCCAATGAACCCCTGAGCGACAATCACTATTAACATACGCACCGACACTGTTACAAACAAACACCTTTTAGACAGATGCGTGAATCACAGGCTACTGACATTGATAGCTTACAAGAGCTGTACAATAATCAAAAGGCATCAGTCACGTTCAACCTGACAGAGATACCAATTCCGAGGTTAACAGACAACCATTCGTAGGGATAATTTTACCTTTGTTATCTATGTCTCCAAGGCAATACTGCAGCGTATTCGCCGAGCGCCTTTTCTCCCGAGACCTTCGTTAAAACATGATCATTAATCACACACGAGAAACCCTTGAACAGGCAGCCTAATCTTATCGATTAATAGGCTGTAAATACCTTCAGTAGTGCTTCACGTAGCCGACTACTCAGAAGCGTCTGGCGACTGTAGAACGCCTATTGCCCACAACATCGCATTAAACACAACCTTACAAAGATATAAATGATATAACGTAACAGATGAAAACCGTGACACATACCTTTTACTGACGAGGAACCAGGAAACCAAGAGTGTAACCGCAAAAATACACCAAAGCGATGGATTTTTACCAGCCTACTGGGGAGCTTTTTATAGAAAATGGCTAATAGATAACTAGCCACTGCCCGGCTAACCGGAGGGCGTGACAGAGGGAAATGGAGCTACGGCACCAGCGAGGGGACAAACTTCATGACAGTGGTCCTGCCGGTTACACATCAACAATGTGGGTCAAAATATTACTGATGCATCCTTACACCTTTATGCTGATGATACAGTAGTTTTTAGTCGCGCAAACAATGTTGCCCAGGTCTTTCAACACCTACTGTCTGCATTTGACATTATTCAGTCAGACTTATCCCATCTTAAACTGGTACTAAATATCGATAAAACCAAGGGTATGCTGTTTTTAAACAAAAAGATGGTGCTAGCAGTTCTTCCATCTATTACATCCACAAAAAGGTGCTCCTATTGAGCTTGTGGTCTCTTATAAATATCTTGGAATCTTAATTGATATAAATCTCTCTTTTAAGTCCCATATTGAAAACCTCTTAAAGAAGTTGAAACTAAAACTGGGGTTCTTCTTCAGGAACAAATCCTGTCTTACCTTCAATGCCAGGAAATGGCTTGTAGCTGCCACTTTCTTACCTGCTATTGATTATGGTGACATTGTTTACATGAATGCCTCTGCCAGCTCTCGACAGATGTTGGATGCTGTCTATCACGGAGCTTTAAGGTTCATAATTGGCTGTAACCACTGCATTCTGTATTCTCTGGTCAACTTGTCATCCTTATCCACACGTAGGCTTTTGCATTGGTACAACTTCATCTACAAATCAATCCTCGGACTGCTACCCTCATATATCTCCTCTTACATGTCACGTAGTCAGTGCAGTTACAGCCTGCGCTCCCAGGCCTTTATTACCTGCAGCATTCCCTCAGTACGTACAGAGCTTGGCAAAAAGGCATTCTCTTACTCTGCCCCTTTAACCTGGAACACCTGACAACAGGATCTCAAGTTGTCCAGTTTGATTTCATTGGGGGAATTTAAACGATTGTTAAGGGCACTTGAAAAATCTCTGGAAACTTGTTCTTGTTTTTAGCATTTTAACCACCTCGCATTGGCACTCTGATTTTACATGTATTGATTTTACTGTCCTGTACCGATACTGTATTTCTGTCTGTCCGAAACTACTTGTTTGTTCCATTGTATGTGTGTCTGAAACAGGTCTCTCTTGAGAATGAGACCTCGCATCTCAATAAGACTACCAGTATAAATAAATGTTACAAACAAACAAAAAATGCAAGAAGTCGCAAAAAGTTTTTCAATCAGTTTTCATTAGCATTGACAAAAATACATTCTCAATAGCAAAAAAAGGACACGACAGACGTGTTTCAGCCGAAGCCATCCTCAGTGTCTACCTCCGTGTCAGTACACGCTGAGGACGGCTTCGGCCGAAACACGTCTGTCGTGTCACTTTCAATGACCGGCCCCTTCACGAAAAGTGTGAGAAGAAGAGACACTGTAGGTCCTTCCTTCCTGCAGCTGTCAGACAGTACAACTGGCACTGCTCCTAGCAGACCACTGCCAGTGCCAGGGACCAACAAAGACAGAGATATTAATGTAACCTATGCGCAGTTTTTCTCCACTCTGGTGCATTATCATCTCATACACCTGTGCAATATGGACATTTCAACCTGCTACAATAAAGTTTGTTACACCTTGTTCACATCTTGCCTATCTACTCTATTTTTATTGTTGATATTGTGCATATTTTCCATATTTACGCTTCCATATTTTTATATTCTACCCTGTGTTTATTAGGGCCCGAGCCGACTGAAAGTCGTCCGAGGACCCTATTGAAATCGTACAGTTTATTAGGGCCCGAGCCGACTGCAAGTCGTCCTGCGGAGGGCCCTATTGAAATCGCGCTGTTTATTATTGTTATTTTTTTTTATTATTATTTTTATTATTATTCTTCCGACATTTCAAAGGCCAATTTCGCCCCTTTCCCAATTGTGAAAACGCGTCTAACTTTCCAGATTCGTCCGGCCGGATCTGAAATTCGATATTTTTGGGTGCTCGTTCATGGTCGATGCAAAATGCCAAAATAGCGCCCCCTAAACACGTTTCAAAATTCCCATAGGGAAATTCAATTACTTACTCGTAGCCAGACGAAATTCGGTACACATATGTATCATACCCAGACATACAAAAAATTTCATTGGAGCCATGCCATTAACCCAACAGGAAGTCGGCCATTTTGATTTGAATTTTTCAATTTTAAAACGAACTCCTCCTAGGGATTTTGCCCGATCAACTTCAAATTTGGTCCAAATCATATAGAGACCAAACTGATCAAAAATTATGCTCTGCATATCTGTAGGTCAAAGGGCGTGGCTGCTAGGGCGTGACAAAGTTTGGCGACTCGACAAAAAAATTTCAAAATGCTCTCACGCCCATATACTTGATCTTAGCAGCTTCAAACTTGCTGGACATGATGATGTCTCCACCCTGAACATCCCCATATCATAACTTCCCACTTTACTAATAGCGCCCCCCAGTGGTAACAGGAAGTGACCAGTTTTTACTTTGAAAACGAACTCCTCCTCGGGATTTTGCCCGATCGACTTCAAATTTGGTCCAGATCATCTAGAGAGCAAGCTGATCAAAATTTATGCTCTGCATGTCTGTAGGTCAAAGGCCGTGGCTGCTAGGCCGAGACAAAATTTGGTGAATCGCCAAAAAAATTTCAAAATGCTCTCACGCCAACATACTTGATTGAAGCAGCTTCAAACTTGCTGGAAATGATAAAGGGTCCGCCCTGAACGTCATGATGTAATAACTTCCCACTTTACTAATAGGGCCGTCCGGTGGTAACAGGAAGTGACCAGTTTGGTGACTTTGTTCTAGGCAGACGAAATTCAATACACATATGTATCATACCCAGACATACAAAAAACTCATTGGAGCCACACCCTAAACCCAACAGGAAGTCGACCATTTTGATTTGAATTTTTGAATTTTAAAACAAACTCCTCCTAGGGTTTTCGACCGGTTGACTTCAAATTTGGTGCAGATCATCTAGAGACCAAGCTGATCAAAATTTGTGCTCTGCATGTCTGTCGGTCAAAGGGCGTGGCTGCTAGGGCGTGACAAAAATTGGCAACTCGCCAAACAAATTTCAAAATGCTCTCACGCCAACATACTTGATCGTAGCAGCTTCAAATTAGCTGGAAATGATGAAGTCTCCGCCCTGAACGTCATGATATCATAACTTCCCACTTTACTAATAGCACCCCCCAGTGGTAACAGGAAGTGTGCAGTTCACTTACTTTGTCGTAGGCAGACGAAATTCGATACACGTATGTATCATACCCAGACATACAAAAAACTCATTGGAGCCACACTCTAAACCCAACTGGAAGTCAGCCATTTTGATTTGAATTTTTCAATTTTAAAATGAACTCCTCCTAGGGTTTTCGACCGATTGACTTCAAATTTGCTACAGATCATCTAGAGACCAAGCTGATCAAAAATTGTGCTCTGCATGTCTGTCGGTCAAAGGGTTTGGCTGCTAGGGCGTGACAAAAATTGGCGACAGGCCAAAAAAATTTCAAAATGCTCTCACGCCAAAATACTTGATCGTAGCAGCTTCAAACTTGCTGGACATGATGATGGCTCCGCCCTGAATGTCACGATATAATAACTTCCTACTTTACTAATAGCGCCCCCTGGTGGTAACAGGAAGTGACCATTTTTTACTTTAAAATGTACTGATGACACATAGTTGAACCCATCAACCTCATTCCACTTCTAAAACATGCAGAACAAGTTGGTGAAGGTACTTTATGAATGATGTGAAGCTACAATTTAGGGCGTTCATGTGGCAACGCGGCAGAGATGGATCCCTTGCCATGAAAATACGTTTGCGTTTTTGATGTCTTCACTGAATTCGTATTATCATAAAAATTGATACACAGGTCAAGGATGGCAAGCTCTTAAAATCTGATAGGGGCCTCGCCTATGGGGGGAGCAAAATGTCTCCATAGCGCCCCCTTGTGGAAACAGGAAATGCCATATTTTACATTGACATTGGCCGATTTGCTCTAAACTTTGCATTTGTGCTGAAGGTCTGCCCCTGAATGCACCTGCCCACATTTGGTTACATTCAGAGCGCCCCCTGGTGGATGAACTATCAACTTTTCATAACTCCTTCCTGCTTTGTCCGATTCGCTCGAAACTTTATCACAGGTTGGTGCCTGTACTTGACCTGTCCACTGGTCGTGAGTGCACAACTGCACCCATCAGGATCTCACCACTACCCCCAACGTGCACAAGGGTGCGAGGGCCCGTTCAATGCTGCTTGCGGCCTTAATTTATTTTATATTTATACTGATGCTCTTATTACACTGATTTTTCTTTCTGCCGATTTAACAGTGAAAATTCTTCATTGTGGGTTTTATCTTGCCTTGATACATTTTGGTGTTTTTCCCCCATATTGTTTACTACTGTGTAACACTTTTATTGAGAAAAATACTAAGGACTCCACATTTTTGACCTGTAGAGTATTTTGAGGCCCAGATTATGGTGCCAAGGAAGGGGGTGTTAAATAAAGTCATAACTTCTTCGCTTACACACTTATATAAATATAGATACGCACACATTCACATACTGCTACAGGCACAGAGAAACCCGCTCAGACCCTCTTTAGTTCATAAAGTAACTATGCAGGAATTATGAACATAAATGATGGGCTACTATTTGTTCCACATCCTCTTTTGGCAGACAGAGACCACATTGAGCTACTGCCTCAGTTGTGGTATCTTCTTCCTTATAATAATCATTCCCTCTCTCTTTCCCTCTTACTTTTATGAAATCACAGTATCTAGAAGATGGCCTTATATCTGTCAATGTTTATCATGCCCAATTGAAACCAAATTTAATTTAATTTAATTTTAACTTGGAACTGACTTTAAGATACATATGAATATGCTTATTCATATGCATGTAACGTGAGTTTTGCTTAAATACACAAAGCAAAGGCTCTTCATTAGAAAGTTAGAACATCACTGTTTAAAAGTACCAAATATAATATTTTCATAGATTACAGATAATTACAAACTACTTTTGTTTTCCCTGTTAACTGGTGAATGCTACGAAGACTTTGATACAGAAGTGAATTCCAGTACATAAAGCAGTGAAGGTGTGAGTCTGGCTTTTGGTCTTTGTTGAACTGCAGTGAAAGTCATTGGTGCTCTGTTAACAGGCAAAATAGGAAATGTGTTGAATAGAAACCAGTCCTCCAGTGCAGAGCTTAGTGCCGTCTCAAAAATAGAATATCTCTTGTATCAGGTCATAAGCACGTAGTCATTTGTGTCATCATCTTTGCTGCTGTGAGCAGGTTCAGAAGGAATAACGACGATGGCGTAGTCGCAGTCATCATCCCTGTCATGTGCCTTCTTCCGCTGGGTTGTCTTGTTGCTGTGGTCAATGGTGGTGTACAGGACTTCATCTGCTGACAGTTTCCTGCCCACCTGCTGTCTCGGGGAGCAATGGGACACGTCACTGACAGTCAATATAACCCAAGAGTCATTGCTCACAACAGCATCTCTTTAGAACGAGATATATTTTTCAATTGAAGACCTGGGTGCAAGAAGTACTTAAGTCACAGTTTCCAAAAAATGAGCTGACACTACTACCATAAAGTAGAGTGTCATGTGCATCATTTAAAGCCAAAAAATTCTAAATGTAAGTACTCAAGTCCTCAATACTGACATACGGCCTTCCCTGAATCTACTGAATTTTTGTGCAAGAAATACTCAAGTCTTTGCAGAAGTACTCAAGTCCTTGACGTCATCAGGAACAAGTGCCTAAGTCCATGACTGTCCGATCAGCTGCTAGTATGTGTCATGTGACAAGCGTAGCAAAAATGACTGTTTGGCAATCAGGAAATGATTGAAACGGCATTTGTGTGGTAAAAGTACAGAAGTCCATGCATTTTATGGCAATAAGTACCGAAGTCCAGGCATTTTATGGTAAGAAGTACCAAAGTCCGAAACTGATTTTCTTGTTTTTTTCGTAATAAAGCATTATTTTTCCACAAAAACGTATAACCCCTGGGACTAGCAGCAGGCGCCACTGAATGTTATCTTTTAAAAAAGTATCTGCAGCATGTTTTAAAAACTTTGACCCTTAATATCTCAAAAGTGTTATTTTGTGACTAAAGTACTTCTTGCACCCAGGTCTTCAATTCATCCATCCGTATATTACCCATCCTACCTATTTCTGGCCTAGGTCATCATGTGTCATGCAGGAATACATTCTGGATGGTTTGCCAAACTGTCACTGAGCACTCGAGCAAATTCGACACAGAAAGGCCAAGGTTGAATTCAAACCCAGATCCTTTTTTTTGTTCTTTTCTTTTTTTGAGGCAACATTACTACCCACTGCGTCACCATGCCATGCTATACTTTTTAAATTTTATGAATCAAACTTAACAAAAAGTCTTTTTTTTTTTCAATATTTTCAGAAATGGACAACATATACATGTATCTATATATTAGGGATGTCCACTAGGGATGTTATGGCTGAATATATTATTCAGCCATAACATAATCAATACCTTTATATTGTATTATACTAAACATATGGAGCTCATAAGCAAGTGATTTGTGGAAATACAACATATGCACATGACAGTGCATGAAGAATATGGAAGGAGCAAGTGTGTAAAATCCAAAAAATTACGTTCAAACTCTCTTGCTCAATATCATTGTCTTAGACAAATTTGTTGTTTCTCTCCAGGTGGTCTGCTTTCTCCAAATATGCCACTGCTGATTTATCTTCTCATTTATCTTTATTATAGTGATGATATGTATTTGTTTGCTAAGCTCATCGTGAAGGTGTGATCTAACAATGCAAGTCTGCCGCATGTTCATGTTTCAAATTAACATTATACTTTTTGGCTTTAAAAAAGTGGATTGGGCGCAATCACTAGGAAGATCAAAATATGTACCTGTTTTATTACATTATGAAATTGTTTTTACCATCTCCTCTACTATACTGGGTCTTTACAAACTGAATATGTCAATGTCCACGACTCCCCACAAAACCACAACCACGCGTACTTTCAACATCCTGTTGCACATTAGAACATTTGCTGCGATGCCATCAGCAATAAATTTCTTTTTGCTCGCTGCTGCCGAAGTCAAGTGTGAAGGAAGTAGGAGGGCTTATAAACCCAAAAAACACAGAATGATCTATACTTACATTTTCTCTATTGAGAGATGATTCAAAATCACCTTGAACAAACAAATAAGGAGTAAAATGAAATTCATGTCCAGCATTATATATACAGTATTATTCAGAACTTTGAAGAAAACCATTCTCCAAACACGGGCCTGAAATTGGCAGATAACATCAATTGCATGTATTTTTACACTATATTTTTACAAGTGTATAACTGACTGAATAAAATATCACATTACTATTCACATAATTTTTAGGATTTTTTAAAAATATATATAAGATACATGAATAGCAATATAAGAATAAATAAAAAATTCTGATATAACAATAAATGGTGACAATAGAGGGTTCTCTGACTTGAATTCATTTTCATTTTATAATTCCAAACATCTTACCATTTGAATCTTCTGTTCTTCTCCTGAAAAAAAGAGTAATCAGTGCAAAATTAAATATTTCACGTCCCAACACAACACTGCATAGAGACTACACATCTTTCATCTGTAATAACAACCCCAACTTCGAAAAAGTTAGGAAGGCACGGAAAATGTGTATAAAAACAAAAAGGAGTGATTTCTAAATTTACTTTGACATGCATTTACTTGCAGACGGTGAAGACAAGACATTCAATGTTCTGTCTGTCGACATTTATTTTATTAGTAAATACTGTATATTGTACATTTATTCTTTCCATTCAGACCTGCTAAGGAGCTGGGACAGGAGCATTTTAGGACCAACAATGAAGCAAAAAATTTGAATAATGGTGTGACTTGAAACAGCTGAAGTCAGCAGGTGATTATAATGATCATGTGGTGCATAGCAGCATCCAGGAAGGTCCCGTCCTCTTGGAGCTCAGACAGCCCAGAGATCTGCCCACAAACGCCGGAGAAAATCATTTAAAGGCTTAAAAAATATTCCTCACAGAAAGATGGGAAGGGATTTTGTTATTTCACCCTATATGGTGCAGTGCGTAATTAAAAGATTCAAGAAACTTTGGGGAATTTCTGTGTGTAAAAGGCCAGGGCTCAAGCCTAAGTTGAATACTTATGATCTCTGATCACTTAGACCGCACTGCATCAAGCACTGTCAAACTATGAATAATATAATCCCATGGGGTCAAAATTACTTCCGCATCCATAAAATGCCAGTTAGAACTTTACTGTGCAAAATGGAAGCCAGATGTTAACAATGTGCAGAAGTGCCATTGACTTCTCTGGGCTTGGAACCATCTATGATAGACCATCACACATTGAAAATGTGTATTTTGGGCAGACAAATCAATAATTATGGTCTTTTTTTGGATGAAATGGATGATTTGCACCCCGCATCAAAGAAGAAAAGGACCAACCAGACTGTTACTAGCAACGTGTCCATAAGCCATGCTCTTTCGTGTTATGGGGTTGTGTCAGCGCCATTGTTAAGGGAAGTTTGCACTGCTGTGAAGGCACCATTAATGCTGAGAAGTAAAAAGGTTTTGGAGCAATATATGTCACCTTCAAGATGACATCTTTTCCAGGAATACCTATGCAAATTTAAACTAAACTACCACATTCCGCATGCATTACAAAGGCATGACTGCATAAGAGGTGGGTGCAGATGCTGAACTGGCCTGCATGCGGTCCCAGCTTGTCCCCAATGGAGAATACGTAGTGCATTTTGAAACTCAAAATGTAACAACAAAGACCCCGTTCTTTTGCACACCTTTAGACTTGTTTGCAGAAAGAATGGGACAAAATCTCACCTGAAACACTAAATCACTTGATGTCTTCAGTCACTTTGCACATTTGCCGTGTGTTTTGAAAAGGAATGGCGATATTACGATGCGGTTAATAGATTACTGTTCCAACTTGTGACATATATTGCAAGAGTCAAAATTTAAATGTGTTAATTCGGAAAACTCAATAAAATTAATGCGATAAAACATCAAAAAATGTGCGATTGTGTTATTTTCAGTGTATCGCAGGTCCACGGTCATTTACAAATCACCGCCTCTAGTGAATATTGTAATTTAACATCTTGCCCTAACTTCTTCTGGTTTGGGGTGGTAAAAATGTTGTTAATACTAAGGCAGATTAAGGAACAATACCACGCTTATGCTCCATTCTAAGCCCACCCATTAGCTAACATTCCTATTTATGCTTCCCCAGTTCTACCTTCCTTCTCTTGTCTTGTTCGACATACCAAGCCTTCAACCTGACCAGGTACTTGCTAATGCTTTTTGCAATTGCCTGAACAAAGTCACAACCTTTTTGACAACACCAAATCTAGAATCCAAGCTCCAGCTCATCCCACAGATCCCGAATTTACCCTGAGTTGAATCGTTCTACCGCACTAAATTAATCCAAGAATTTCTCCCTCTGTGTCTCCAGCACAGATGCCGCCTTCTCGTCTCGTTATACGCTACAATAGCTATTCCATGACAGTTACCGCCGACAGCACCGTCCTCGCCGGCTCCGCTGGGCTCACGTTCAGAGCTGAAGCAACTACGTCAATGGCTCCAGCCAGCCTTCCCTGCTCACCGCAGACTGGACCCAGCTTGTGCTTGTTGGTTCCTTGCCTTATGTTTCAGTGGATTTTTGTCCATTTCCAACTCACTTTTTCTGAAAGTTCAGTTCTACCTTGACAAAGCAGAATTACTCTGGTGCTGTATTGTTACGAACTGGGCAGAGGGGGATCCAATAGCTGGATCGCTGATGAGTCACTAGGCACATATATATAATGAGGAGGAAAAGGAGAAATGGAAAATGGCTAATACCTAATAATTTGCTCTAAAATAATTCAGCTTACTGGAAGAGACACCTGGGATGAAATTGAGAATTTAGAGTAAGAGTAACCTCCTCTCGTAAATTGATCTAGCCCCAACTGAGACAAAACCCACGACCTGTATACACAGCACAATCAGTAGTTACAACCGATTGCGCCAAAGGAATAATGAGCCAATCAAACAATTAATAGGAACAACCAGCAAAACTGCTGGAACAGGGGAAGAACCACTTTAGCAGACACACAAGTTGTGATACCATATCACATTTTCACAATTAATGCAAATATCCACCATAAAGATCCACTCCTACAACAACAAAAATAAATGTTTCTGGCTCCTAACCACTGCACTGCAAGTGTCAACAATGACATCATCAACTTACCAACATCCTTTGCAACGGTAAAAGCAACTCCGAGATCTTGTACTCGGTTATACACTACAGTCTGGTTTCCATGGCAGTGGACCATCAAATAGCTCTCCTCAGCCTAGCCTCTTTCCTGAGCTCGTCTGTAGTGCAGGAGCTCACTCATCAACACGTTTGAACCTGCATTTGCTGCTTACTGCTAACTTGACTCAGCAAGTGCTTTCCGGTACTTTCCAAGGGACAGTCACCCATCTCCGACACACACTGAATTCACAGACCTTACATTCATCCGCTGCTTCAACAAAGCAAAACTAGTCAAGTCCTATTTCATTTTCAATTCATTTTTCGTGAGCAACACAACCTCCACCTTCCAGAACCAATCCAACAGCAACAAAGCACTTCAACAATGATGTCATCATGCCTTCTAATGCTCCTTGTTGCTGATCCTGAAACAGCTGCCCCCAGTTTAATGGGCCTCTGCTATTGACCCTCTCGGTTGCTTAACATCTTTCCCTTTCATCGCTGTTTTTGAGCGCTGCACCAACTGTCCCCACATCCGTTCCTCTGCTCCTCCAGCCCCAAATCCAAAATCAATATGGTTACCTCGGTTCCTTCAGTCTATTGATTGCAGTTAATCCACATTCTGGATAAGATTAGCTGCCGTTTCCATTTCCCACGACTCTATCCTTCAACAAGTTGTTTTTTCACCATGTTCCCGAGCTGCTCTTGTGTTCAAAAACCAGTCACTCTGACATTTTTTTTCCATCCTCCCCGATCTGCATCAGTTTCATTACACTGTAGCCTGGTCACGCGCCAAGATAGGACCGCTGAGCAGCGCTGGGTTCTTCCCTGGACGGGCCTGACCCAAAGAGGCTTCCTAAGCCCTTCATCTACACATTGATTTTGTCTGTGTGACTCCCAGAAGAGATGTTTCCCCCACCCTGAGTCTCATCTCTGAGAGTTCTTACTTCAATTCACTCCAACTTCTGTCTGATTCCATCTAACTTGACTCCGGTCCATATGACATCCACTTCCATCCAACTTTTCCGGAGTTCAATATTACCTACTGTAATACAGTTTATCAACCACTGTTTAAGGTTTTTATCCTAACTGAAAATTTTTTTTTAACCTTTTTATCTACCCTGAGGATTAAAGCCAGGAACTACCTTTTTCTAAATTGTAAAATATCTTTGGGATGGAAATTCTATGAAAAGCATTATGCAAGTAAAATGTAATTGAAACACATGATGCTTTTATCCATTCAAATAAACCATTCTACTTCAATTCTGAGGCATGATCTGGATTAGTTTAACTAGCAGTGATCTCACAATATGATTGTCCAAACAAACAACTGTTTTATGGTCTCCTTTAGGATGAAACTGATTATGTAGAGCCTTCACCAAGTTCTGGAGGCAATTTCAGGAAACAGGAAGGACAAGTGTTTGTAGTTACTTCTGAAAAGCTGGTCCTCGTGTTAATTGCAAATGTGCACCAGGTGTTTAACCTTTCATCAAATTTGCAAGCCAACTGAAGCAGGAAGAGAAGCTTGACAGTCAGTTACACCTTATATCTGCATGATGACAGATATTCACAGACATTCTAGAATTATCATATAAGGTAAATTTGTATTATAAAGAGAGAAAAGCACTTTGACTAACTCCAAAGTTGCCCATGGTCACACAGTGCCATTGTTTCCGGAGACTTTTCCACTGAATATCACCTTAATGTTTTTTAAGAAATTAAATTTAATTTTATTCCAAATACAGCTATTCCCCATGGTCAATGCAACCTATATAGAGTAACCGTACCATTTTCCCTTTTTTAAAAAAAAAAATATTTATATAGAAGAGTAAGTAGCACTTACTTTAGTACGCCACACAGGTGGCTCCCCATTGCGACTTAGAACAGAGTCGCGAAGCTGAGAGGAAAGGTGGGGGGAGGGGGGGGCAGGGCAAGGCCACAAGGCAGGAAGTTGAAGAAATTTTCTAAGTAGTTGGTAAGCAAAATAAACCAGCTTGCATTGCAGCTGCAGCTGGCGTGTTGGTTTTCTGCATACCTTTAAAGCAGATTAAATACGGACTCATGGTAACTCTCAAGAGCAAGCAAACATGCTCACACATTTACAAGAAACACAACTGCACATTTGCATTTGCAAATAGGTTTTCACACTTATGCATGCACACAACATGCTTAAAAATGCACATGCACAGAAGTGTGTGTACAGCCCAATTCCCAAAAAAGTTTGGACGTTATGGAACATTCATGTGAAAATGGAAAGCAATGATTTGTAAATCGTACTTGATATCTCTTGAATTAAAACAGAGGAAGATAAAATATTTAATGTTTTACCTTATCATCCTCATTTCATTTTTGGATACACATTTTTCTTTTCAATTTAATGCCTTCAGCTGTTATGATTCTGCTCTGTCTGTCTTGATTCTGCCATGTTTATTATGTTTCTGTCTTCCCTGTTATGTTATGATCAGTTCTGTTAGGTTTTGCCATGTTCTGTTTAGTTTTTGTACTTTGCCATGTTTTCGTTTTTGCCATTCCCATCCACTATTCTGTTAGATTCCGGTCCATGTCTTTGTTCATGCCCTTCATTGCGCTTTGTCTCCCCTGTCTGGTCTTTTGTTAAGCTACAGCTTCTCCCCAGTCCTGCGTGTCACATGCTTAGGTGATTTCATGGTTTCTGGGTTTCAAACATTCCTTCCAATCTCGTTTGCTTCCTTCGCCTCTCTTTTCTGTTTTACTAACCAATACTAACAGTTTGTTGTTTTTGTTAAAGTTACTAACCAAGACTAACATTGTATATAATACTAACTTACTAAAGAGCACTAGGGATTGTATAGCTGCACTTACTAATTGATTAACAAGCTCTCAGCACTCACCCTGTTCTAGTCTCCGCCTCTTGTCTGCACTTAGTCTTTGCTGCAATTCAGCGGATCCTCCACACCTGCTCCACTCTGTCCTACCTCTCATTATCTGTGCACATTAGAACTCCCTAACCGGAGCTGTATGTCTTGTCATAGGCTGTCTCGTGTTCCCTGTCCGCGTTTTGGCTTTTGCCAATTTCATGTGGTTAGGTTCTCCCTTGTGTTTCCTCCCACGTAATTAGTCTGATCCTCTTCACCTGATCCTAATCATAGCATGTGACTTCCCTTGAATGTATTTAAGCTGTCTTCTCACTGCAGTTCCCCGTCAGATCGTCTCTCGTGTTTACCTGTGCTGCTTTTGTTCTCGCCTTGTACTCATCGTGTTACCTTTCTGACTGGACTGCCCGACCACCTCTTTTTGTCTCTGATTTGGCTTTATATCTGCTCCTGTGTATCGAACCCTTTTTGCCTGACTACGATTTCTGTATTGCTGCCCTGGTTTTTTCGACTCTGGATTCTGCCCCTAGGATTGTGATTTTGGATTGTGGACTTTGTACTGTTGCCTTCGGTCCTGCGGGGGTTTACCCCCTCGCTAATAAAATCACATTCTTGGCTACTTCTGGTTATCGTGACTGGTTCCTGATCGATACCTCACATCAGCTTATCCAAAAAAAATTTGGGAGGGGAATATATAACACTCTGAGCATGTTATGGTGCTAAAAATGGGTATTCAGGTGTTGCCCCTGATCCTCTCTCCTTCTGAGGGAATTGCATTGAAAACCCACTTTTGTAATGGATATGGCCATATGGGCCGGAAAAACTTTAGATTACCTTTGCCAATAAACACTGTTCTTCATTGCATACACAAATGCCAGTGAAGGCTGTACTATACTCCAATGAAGCCACAAGTCAAATCAGCCAGAATCATTGCTGCTTCTCAAGGCTTCAGCTCATTTGAAATGGACGGATGGAAAAGTGCTGCTGTCGGACCAGTCAACCTTTCAAATTGTTAATGGTAATATTGCACGCTCCATTCTCCAGGCACAAAAAGGACGATTCCGGTTGTTAGCAAAGTTAAGTTCAAAAGTTAGCGACAGGCATGGTGTGGGAGTATGTTAGCGCCCTGACATGGGGGCAAGTTGACCATCCGTGCAGGTGCCAGTATGCTGAAGGACATACATTCATGTTAGAGCAGTAAATGCTGATTTCTAGCTTCCTGCTTTTTGGAAACTCTCCAGCTAATTGAAACAAGACAATGGCAAGGCACAGTTCGCTCATGTAACAACAGCATGACTTCCTCATTGAAGAATGTGGCAGCCAAACTTGCTAACCAGCGGTCCAGACCTGTTTCCTGTTCAAAATATGAGGCGCTTTAAGAAGTGTAAGGTACAAAAAATGAAGAGCCTGGATTTCTGAGCAGTTTAAGATTTATATGAAGGAAGCAACACAATGATCGCTGTAAAGTTCATTGTGTTTTAAGTGGAAATGCAAGTCAACATGCTGACCAAATTTTCATTGGACCCAGCCCGCAATGCATAATATGCCTCAGTGCATTGCAATCCCCAATCCAATCCTGACACAGAATTATAGCGTGAAGTGCACAAAAAATTTTCAGGACTGTCAAAATGACATAAAACTTTGTTCACTTGGCACAAACACTCATCCCAGAGAACTTGACATGATTTTTCTAAGTCAGTAATTTTTTTATTTCAAGTTAAAGTGCATACCCCTTACTGTTATTCTGTTGATAGTGGATATACTCGGAGGTTGCGTTATTGTTTATGGTGTTTATTTTTGCGATTTTGGGCGTTATTTGAAGTATTTGGCTGGAATGGTCAGCAGGTGTGTTGTGGGAGGATGCCGTAACACCAATAAGTACAGTAACTGTTGTTTAGCTGCAATCGGTAAATGTCGGTGACCGCACACTGATCCATGCAGGCACTGGGTCTCTCAGCGCCCTGGATATGGGGGAACCGCAGGTGACGTCACAAATCTGGATCAATATGGCTAAGGACGCCCTGGGGTAATTTTCAAAAATTGTTCTGTACACGGACCACCCTTGGCAAAATAACCCTTAGGACTTGGTGTATAAAGGCACAAAAAGACTAATTTGGTCCAGGTCAGGATATGCACTTTAAGTTTAATAAAATGTTAATGAATTCTGGACCACTCCCAAAGTACAGGAGAGTATCGGGTGGGATTGCGGATAGGAGATCGGGCGGATAGGAGATCGGGGCGGGTGTGGTGTTGGACTTGGTCTGTGATTGTGCGGACGATGGGCGCCCCCCGGGTGGCGAGACTCAGGGTGGGGCTCGCATCTCTTGTCGGAGTCTGTGTGGCTCCTAAACCCCCGGGGTCCCAGGTGGTGGCTGTTTCTTGCTTCCTTCTTGCAGAGGGGAAGAGTGGGAGGGACGTAGAAACGAGACGAGCGGGGACTGTGGGAATGTAGGAGGTATATATAGGCGTAAGGACGAATAGGAAGGCGCATTGGGAGTGGCCCAGTTCATTAACCTACGTTATCGGGAATTCCCTTTTAAAGTCAATATAGGCTAATTAGTTCACATCATATTCACTGGGCACATAGAATATATTTTGATAGTTGAATAAACTATACGTACTCAGAATTTTTTTTTTGTTCATATGACAAGTATTCACTTTCTGCAATAAAATGAAAGCTTCCTAGCATTCCATAAGATGATGGACTGTTGCCATGCTTCAGTTCAATGTTGTCCATTTTATATCTGTTGGGTCTAGAGTTGCATGCGTATTGCTCATTATGTATTCCGTGAGTTGTGTTATTAGTCCCAGTGATAGTTTTACATTATCTGCTCACCCTGGGTGTTACTGTCATCATGAATAGTGTACTTGCTTCTTGCTATAAATTTGTTGCTGCTACCTCATAGTTTGCAAATTTCAAATTTCAATTTCAATGGCCTAAACGGCACATGCATTATTATCTTTAATAAACTGGTCTGAAATATGTGCAACTGTAGGAGTGAAATTACTGTTTACAACATAATAACATGGTGTGATATACACTACATATTCTCATATATAACGATATACAATTCAATGCAATATATAAACAAATTATTATGTTACATGAGAAAGTAGTTACCTTGAACTGACATAAATTTCCAGTCAAACGAGAATCATTTGGCATAATAATTCCTTTCTGGTGTACTCATATAACTTTTATGTTGCTGTACTGTGCAACACTTAAAGTTTTCTCAGCAAGCTATTTTAAAAAGTTGAGGGAGGAAATTGGGATTTACTGTGTATTTCATTTATTTCCAGAGCCAAGTACCTTGTCTTGAATAGCAGAAATGAACTTATAAAAAAATTCTGCGAATACATTGTACATCAAGTCAACACTAACCTCACCTTTCCAACAGATAACACGTGCTTCCTGTCCTTGCTAAACGCAAGAAACAAATATCATGCTGTGCAAAGTGTTTACCCACCCACTTACTTTGATGTGGTTTCACTTTCGTCCTTGTCTTCACCAGCCTTGGAGCGCACATGGTTTTAAGATGGTTTTGATACTCCCTGGCATTTCTGTGGGCTTATTTCTTCTCCTGCATGAAGTTTTAGGTGAGAAAATCAAATATATTTTCTATGGTTGCTATTTTTGACCGACGAGATGCATATGCTATTTCTATTTCAGTAATGCTGCAATAGTGACAACTACAACCACCCAATATACTGAAAGCATGAACTTTGAATCACCATACAACTCCGACATTGGGACAGTGTGTGAAATGTAAGAAATGCAAATCTGTTTTGACTTATATTGGACTGAAAAATATATAAAGACGAGACCATTTATGTTGTAACTGATCAAATGTAACAGTTATATAAATAGGTTATTTATAAATTTATTGTACAGGTGATGCCTGCAAGACATCCAAAAAAATCAGGACAGGGGCATGTTTACCACTATGCTGCATCACCTTTCTTTTTAACGACAGTCAGAAGTATTTGGAAACTGAGGGCAGTAATTGTTACCATTTTGAAAGTTGAAATTTTTTCCCATTTGTGCTTGATATAATACTGAAGCTGCTCAACAGTATGGGGTCGTCACTGTCATATCATGCACTTCATAATGTGCCACACGTTTTAAATGCAAGACAGGTCTGGACTGCATGCAGGCTAGTCTTGTATCTGCAGTATTTGACTACGAACCTATACTGTTGTTACACGTGCTGAAAGTGGCTTGGCATTGTATTACTGAAATAAGCAGGGGCGCAGCTGGAAAGGACATTATCTGGATTGCTAAATACAGTGTGATGCAGCCCCAAAATACTTACATATGTTCCAGCATTAATAGAGCCTTCACTGATGAGCATACACCTGCCATCAACATTAACACACCCCCAAACCATGATGGATGTGGGGGTTTGAACTGTGGCAAAAATTAGGTTGGTCCCTTCCTATTTCGCCCTAAGAAAACAACTTCCATTATATCCAAAAGCAATGTGAAACGTGGATTCCTCGGACCACAGCATGCTTTACCATTTTGCATCCTAGATGTGTTCAAGTCATTAGTGTTCCATAATCTGTTTATTAGGGGTTCAAGCCCGTAGGGCTGAAACCCTATTGTTTTTGTGCTGGTTTATTATTATTATTATTATTATTATTATTTTTCTTCTTCTTCAGAAATGTTTTCGCAAATTCCCGTGAGATGGTAAATGGTAGAGACCTGAAATTTTGCAGATTGGTTGGAAGTTGTGTGTAAATGCTGACCAAGGCATTTTTAATTCAGTAGGCCTGATGGTGGCGCTATAATTCAAGAAAAACAGGTTTTCACTTTTAAAGGTCATAACTCCTAGCCTGTAAGTCCGATTCACACGAAACTTAGTACAGACATTCTTTGGTCCATTCTCTACAACTTTCCCATAAGGACCTCTAAGACCCGCCATATTTGATTTTCCGAAATTTTGAATTCTTTGAAAAACACATTTTTGACATCTCCTCCTAGGCCGTAGGTCCGATTCCTTCGAAATTTGCTGTGGATCATCAGTGGACCAAGCTTATCAAAGATTGCATAAAGCTTGTTGAAATCTCATTTCATTTCCAAGATATTGACCAATGAACTTCAGCAGGGGCGTGGCTTAGCACAAAAATGGACAAAATTCAACAACCGAGCCAAGCCAAGTTTCAATCAAATTGACCAGTAGGGGGTGCCATAAATGCACAAAATATCCTAACATAACACAAATCAGACTATGCATCATTAGTTGTTAGTCCAATCATTACACTGGCAAAATAGGTCCACATGAAAACCTGCAACACACTCTTAAAGTGGTTTTTGTCCCCTGCCGCCACGATAGCGAGCGGAGCAGGGGACATTGTATTCAGCTCCGCCCGGCCGTCCGTCATGTGCCGTTTGTTCTGAATGCGATATCTCAAGAACGGTTTGACCGATTCCATTCATCTTTGGTGTTAAGGTATATTTGTGTGATACGCCGACCCCAGTAGATTTCCGTGACCTTGGCATTATTCTCAAGGTCATTACGATCATTTGACCACTTACAAATTCCTTGTCAACATGATATCTCAAGAACGGTTTGACCAATTCCATTCATCTTTGGTGTCAAGGTGTATTAGCGGCGGGGGACATAGTATTCAGCTCCATCCATCCGCCCGGCCGTCTGTCTGTCCGTCCTGTCCCGTTTGTTGTGAACGTGATATCTCAAGAACGGTTCGACCGATTCCATTCATCTTTGATGTCAAGGTGTTTTAGGGGCGGGGGACATAGTATTCAGCTCTGTCCGCCCGTCCGTCTGTCCGTCCTGTCCCGTTTGTTGTAAACGTGATATCTCAAGAACGGTTCGACCGATTCCATTCATCTTTGGTGTCAAGGTGTATTAGGGGCGGGGGACATAGTATTCAGCTCCGTTCGCCCGTCCGTCTGTCCGTCATGTCCCGTTTGTTGTGAACGTGATATCTCAAGAACGGTTCGACCGATTCCATTCATCTTTGATGTCAAGGTGTATTAGGGGCGGGGGACATAGTATTCAGCTCCGTTCGCCCGTCCGTCTGTCCGTCATGTCCCGTTTGTTGTGAACGTGATATCTCAAGAAAGGTCTGACCGATTCCATTCGTCTTTGGTTTCAAAGTGTATTAGGGGTGGGGGTCCGCCCGTCTGTCTGTCCGTCATGTCCCATTTGTTATGAACACGAAATCTCAAGAAAGGTTTGACCGATTCCATTCATCTTTGGTGTCAAGGTGTATTAGGCGGGTGCTCACAACTCACTCGATTTACGTGACCTTGCCATTATTCTCAAGGTCATTACGACTATTTGACCACTTACAAATACCTTGTCAACATGATATCTCAAGAACAGTTTGACCGGTTCCATTCATCTTTGGTGTCAAGGTGTATAAGGGGCGGAGGATATAGAATTCAGCTCCATCTGTCCGGCTGTCCGTCCGTCCCATCCCGTTTGTTGTGAACGCGATATCTCAAGAACGGTTTGACCGATTCCATTCATCCTTGGGGTCAAGGAGTATTAAGGCCGGGGGACATAGTATTCAGCTCCATCAGTCCATCCGTCCGGCCGTCCGGCCATCCGTCCGTCACGTCCCATTTGTTGTGAACGCGAAATCTCGAGAACGCTTTGACCAATTTAATTCATCTTTGGCTTCAATGTGTAATTTTGTGATATGCTGACCCCAGTCGATTTCCGTCACCTGGCGGGGGACATGGCCACGTTTAGTGGCAACACTTGTTAATTAAGCTGTTAGAGCTTTCAACTACTAATGGTCTTTCGTGGCTTGAACCCCGGAATTGCCGCTTGCGGCTATATTTTTAGTTTATGTTTTTATTTTAAATTTCTTGTATTTATTCCCCCTCAGCTGTTATTGGCCTTTCATAACTGTCCATTCTGCATGTCTTTGTTTTCATTGTTGCTTTGCACTTGTCCTCCACACACTGTTTATTAATTTCCTCGTTTGCTTTGTTAGTCTCACCCCACCCCCCACCCCCCCGTTTTCCACACACTTCCTTTCCCAGTGATTTGTTTGCCATTTAAGTTCTCAGTTCCTTGTCTCCAGTGCGAGTCTGCCTCTCAGCCGAGGTACCAATTATGCGCTTGATTTCCCAGTTTTGATTCTCTTTGTCCTGCGGTTTTTCGAGTTTGGATTGCCTTAAGTGACAAATTATTTATTGGTTACGATTCTCTGCCCGTCCGCGGTTAATGATTTTGCCTGGTCCCTGGAACTGCATTCTGCTCACCTGGTATTTAACTCATTGTCACATTGACACTGATCCTGTCTTTCCTTTCTGCACTGCAATCTTCCTGATTGGCAAAGAACCAGATGGTTTGACTTTGAACTTGATTAAAATAAAGCTTGTGAAACTGATCCTTCGTCTGCGCCTGTTCTGGGTCCCAGGTTTGTCACACGCCCAGCATTTCTGGACATTGTTGGTATATGGCTTTGGTTTTTATGCAGCATTTTAACTTGCACAGCAACTACTACAATTTCCCAAAATATTCACGGGACCACATGAATACATTCGTTATTGATGCACGTCATTTTTTTAAGGCAGGGTTAGCTAAGGGCTTGAAGATCACTGGCATTACATTTTTTGCCTGGCCCTTAATGCACATAAATTTCTCTGGATTATCTGGATCTTTTCATAACATTATGGAATGTAGAGTGGAAATCCTGATTCGACATAAATTGTTCATACACTGTTGCCATATTTTTTCTCGCAGTTTTATGCAAATTGATGAACCTTGAGCCATCCTCACTCGAAGACAATCAAGCCATTCAAGGATGCTTATTTTATTGCCAATTGTGATAGCATCACCTGTTACAGTGGGGTGCAAAAATTTGGGCACCCCTGATTTAAATGCCTGTTACATTTAATCTCCAAGTGATTGAAAGTAAACCTGAACACTAGATGCTACAAAGTTAAACATGACAGCTTTCTGCAAATTTAAATGCAAGGTTTCTTTTTATTTGAATTTTTCTGAGTTTCTAAATGATAAGAAAGGAAAAAGGGCCCTGTGGAAAAGTTCGGGAAACTTTTTGAATTATTCTTTCTTACCTTTTAAGAAGATAATTGCTAAGGCCCAGACCCAGGTGATTTATTCGTTAGGGCTTCAATCAGTCAGGTGAATATAATTCCAGGGTTGAACTATATATTCTGAAGTAACTCCATGCCTTCTAAAGTATCCGACTGTGGTGTCTGGTGTTAAAAACCATGTGTTCCTCTAAACAGTTGTCCACGGATGTCAAAATCAAGACAATTCACTTCCACCAACAAGGAGAGGGGCTACAAAAAACTTTCGCAACGTTTTAAACTACCCATTTCTACTGTCAGAAACATTGTAAGAAAATGGAAAATAAATGGAACAATTGAGGTCAAGGCAAGATCTGGAAGACCAAGAAAAATTTCGGATAGAATGGCCCGAGATCTGGTGAGAAATGCTCAGAAGAATCCACACATCACTGCAAAAGAGTGATGCCAACGACGCAGCGAATTCTACCATTCCCTACCGTAAGCCGGTGCCAGTGGCTTGGATGACCATTCGCAGACCGATGAAAACACGAAATCAGTTGACAATTGTGGTCACGGGCCACCTGTACTTCAATATATTGTGTAAGTTTCGGGGAAAAAATTCTGTACAAACGCGACAATTTTATACAAAAGCATTCCATAGGGAATGAGTTAAAAGCTTTACAATACATTGTATGTGAACATGATAGTGATTGCTTTCATAATCATGCTGTTTGATAACTACTTTTCAACAACCTTACTCATGAAAAAAATAACACGTCTTAGAAAATGCAAATAAAATTTAAAAAGCCGTTCTGAAAAGTCCATTCACTCTTCTCCATTGAAAACAGTGAGACAACACATTATTTAATGTTCTAACTGGTGAATTTAATTGTAAAGACGTCAACAGAGTCCAGAAAAGTTGGCAGAGTTGATTCTTTATCATGTCAATTAATCACATTTAGTGTTTGGGCACTGAAGACGTCAGTCGGTTAAGTCAGGTCATCTGCATATGGCAAAAAAATTCCAGCTTGCTAGACTTATGCAGGTCTTCTGGGACCGGTAGTGCAATGGTTAAGTAGGCTTGACTTGAAATCAAAAGGTCCTGAGTTCGAGTCCTTGCCACGGCCTGCACGGTGTGTTCTTGGGCAAAACACTTCACTCCCACACTGCCTCACTCCACCCAGGTGTATAAATGGGTACCAACAAATTGTCATGGAAACTTGACGAAGAGCTGGGGGAGTACCTGCGATGGACTAGCATCCCATCCAGGGGGAGTAGCAATACTCCTAGTCGCTTCATGCCACAGAAACCGGGGTTAAGCACCAGCCTGATGGGCTACTAGGCTCGGAACAGGCTTACTATGCAGGTCTTCTGCTGCACATTTGCATGGAACCTTCATTGGCTTCATACTGTGCCATACATCCTTAAGTGGAGACTAATCAGGACAGCTAGCTAGACCATGACAAACACTGGTCTAGCACCCCCATACCATGACAAACACTGGCTTTTGGATCTGAAGCTGATAACAGCCTTGGGTGTCCTTGCCATCTTGGGTCCAGTTTGGTGAATGGGCTTTTCACTCCCTCTTGACTGTACTTGCATTTTCCATAATGTGCAAACTTTTTTGGAATTGAGGTTCTGCATGTTCAACCCCAACTCAGAAAAAGTTAGGACGGATTGTTAAGTTAAAATTAAAACTGAACTAGACAGTCTGGTCGGCTGTGACTGCATGGGTGTAGCCCCTGAAAGCCCACTTCTCCCCTTTTTTGCACATTATTAGGCCAATACTGTCACCATGGCAACCAAAATCGATAGGTGTTATAAGTGAAGTATAGCACATGTCCATTCCAAATATGAAAATAATCGGCCAAAACTTGCAGCCTGTACTGCATCCACAAGGAAATCTCTATGTTTTTCCACTAATGAGTGTATTATGCGGCCAATACTGTTGCCATAGCAACCAAAATCGATAGGTGTCATAAGTGAAGTATAACACATGTATATGCCAAATATGAAAGTAATCGGTCAAAAGTTACAGCCTGTGCAGCATCCACAAGGAAGAGTGTATGTTTCAGCACAAATTTGCACATTATTCGGCCAATACTGTCACCATGGCAACAAAAATCAATAGATGTCATAAGTGAAGTATAACACATGTCCATACCAAATATAAAAGTAATCGGTCAAAAATTGCAGCCTGTACTGCGCCCACAATGAAATCTTTATGTTTTGCCACTAATTTGCATACTATTCGGCCAATACTGTTGCCATGGCAACCAAAATCGATAGGCGCCATAAGTGAAGTACAACACATGACCATACCAAATATGAAAGAAATCAGTCAAAAATCACAGCCTGTAGAGCATCCACAAGAAAGTGTCTACGGACGTGGATGCGGTGGCGGCGATGACGCACGTGAATCCATAGTAGCCGCCCGACTTCATCCGGGGGCTACAAATTGTAAATATTTGTCCTGCATTACATTGAAAAGAACGCAACAGCTCATAATCTGATGTCTTACCCCATGAATTTTTTTTTTTTTTTTTTTTTCAATAAACAGTAATGTTAATTTTGATTCTTGCTACATATTACAGAAAAGGGTGGAACAGTAAAGTATTCACCACTTTGTAATGTTGCCATTCCATTTCACAACACAATTAATGCTTAGCGACTGAAGATCCCAAGTGATTAAGTGTTTCCGGTGTAAATTTTGTCCCATTATTTTGCAAACAAGTCTTCAGGTGTGCAAGAGTACGAGGTTTTCATTGTTACATTTGGCCTCTGGGGATAAGCTGGACTGCAGGCAAGCCAGTCCTGACCTGCACCCACTTTTTACATAGCTATGCTTTGTAAGGTGTGCAGAATGCGGTTAGGTGTTGTCTTGTTGAAATATGCACGGGCGGCCTTTGGAAAATGTCATCAAAATGGCAGCTATTCTTGCTCCAAAATCTCAGTGTACTTTTCAGCATTAATGATGCCCTCACAGCAGTGCAAGGTACCCTTGCCAAGGGCACTGACACGACCCCATAACTTGACAGAGCATGGTTTTCGGACTTGTTGCTGGTAACAGTCCTGGTAGTCCTTTTCTTCTTTGGTCCAGCGCAATCATTGTTCATTTCTTCCAAAAAAAGGCCTGAAATCTTGATTCATCTAACTGCAATGCACATTTACTCTGTATGATGGTCTATCGCAGATGCTTTTGAGCCCAGAGAAGCCACGAGACTTCCGGAAATTGTAAACATATGGCTTCCATTTTGCATAGTAAAGTTGTAACTGGCATTTATGGATGTAACTACATATTGCGGTACTTCAGAAAGGTTTCCCAAAGTAGTCCAGAGCCTATGTGGTCACATCACTTATAGATGAAAGATGGTTCTTGATGCAGTGCCATCTGATCGCAGATCGCGAGTATTCAGCTTAGGTTTGCGGCCTTGCCCTTTACGCTCAGAAATTCCTCCACATTCCTTCAATCTTTTAATTATGTGCTGTACCGTGGAGGGTGTCATTTCCAAATCTCTTCCTGCCTTTCTTTGAGTAATATTGTTTTTAGTCCTTTCAATGATATTCTCACACATTCATAGGCAAATTGGCATTCCTCAACCTTTCTCAGCTCCTGAAGGACTAAGCCTTTCCTGGATACTACTTTTGTACCAAATCATGATTACTATCACATGCTGACAACAGCTGTTTCAAATTATGTCATCATTCAAATGTTGTACCTCATTGCTTGTCTTAAATTGCCCCCTTCCCAACTTTTTAGGAATGCTTTGCTGGCCAGTAAGGCCCCGGTTGTAAGTATATTTACAAATGAAATGAAGTTGATCACACAAAACATTAGATAAACCTGTCTCCATATTGCCTGAGATTAAATGTGAGTCTGTTTGGATGTTCATTTTTCATACAGTCCCAACTTCTTCCTAGTTGGGGTTGTAGACAGATTGGGGGAATATCCGCACTATTTCTTGAAATAAAAAAGTAAACAGCCTATACTGTTGCATTAACAAATAAATTGCAGAATAAAGCGGACACAAGCAATTGAACTGTTTATCTCTCATCTTTAATATTCAGGGAACTACGGCATACGAACAAGATCTACAGGCACTAAGACCATCGAATCATTGTTGACAGGTAATATGTTTAAATAGTTCGCCTCATTCTGCTAAATATGCAGGATTATTCCGTATGTGAATAATTTGAGTCAGCGTATGCTGAAATGTTTTTAATGTCTACTCTTGGAAGATCAGCTAATGAGCTAAAAGAGATCTTAATAAATCAATAAGCCAATTCAGCCCAAAATATAAACTGCAATAGAACACAGAAATGATTGTATTTCTACTCTCAAGCTGAACATACCATATCAGTCAAAGCCAGTTGGTTATGTTTTAGACTGTTTAGAATGCGTGCATTATCTCTTTGCAAACATTGTAAGCGCACAAGGGAATGAACACAATCCTCCCAAATGTTCTCAAAGCACACTGGTTTTACTGGATAAAATAAATCAGTGTTTTACAATCATTCTGTCTCGAGAATGATAACAAGAAATTATTTGGTAGCTTGCTGAAATTGCTTGATTAAGTATTTTAGAATTATTTTATTAGGTATTTAATAATAACTTCATTTTTCAGAATTCAAAAATGAGACTCATGATTTGGGAAGCAGTGTACATCTGACATGCACCAACAAGACCTGGAATGAGCTGATTTACATCATCTGGAAGCTGAAGACTGCAAAGAGGCACTGCAAAATAGCATCTGGTTTTGATATGGAAGACTATGACTCCTGCAATGATGGGAAAGTAATGAATATCACCAAGACGGGAAGAAGCTACCTGCGCATCCCTCTTTTCTCAACGGGAGATGAAGGACTTTATCATTGTGAGGCAGTGCACAGAGATGGCACCTATTTGGCAGAAATCAAAGTATCCACCAGAGGTTTGATTTTTCTTGTCTGCTCAAGGCCCGTATCTGTGAGCAACATAGCATGTCTAGTGTTCCAATGTGCCATTATCTATTAAACCAAAATTCAGCGAAAAAATACACAATTCATCTGTGAAAAACTAAGTACACCCCATGATTCAATGGCTTGTAGAACCACCTTTAGCAGCAATAACTTGAACTGATCATTTTCGATATGATTTTATCAGTCTCTCGCATCATGAGGAGGAATTTTGGCCACTCTTCTTTACAACATTGCTTCAGTTCATTGATGTTTGAGGGCATTTGTTTATGCACAGCTCTCTTATGGTCCTGCCACAGCATTTCAATCGGATTGAGGTCTGGACTTTAACTTAGCCATTGCAACACCTTGATTCTTTTCCAGCAATTCTGTCTTAGATTTACTTGCTGGTGTGCTTGTGATCACACAAGCTTTAGCTGTCGTACAGATGTTTCACATTTGACTTTAGAATACTTTAGTACTCAGAGGTCAAGGTCAAATCAATGTCTGCTTGGTGCCCAGGTCCTGTGGCTGCAAAACAAGCCCAAATCACCCCTCCAACGCCATGCTTCACAGTTGGAATGAGGCATTTGTCTAATTACGCTGTGTTTGGTTTGTGCCAAATGTGGTATTGTGCATTAGGGCCAAAAAACTCCACTTTGGTCTTGTCTGTCCAAAGCACTTTATTTCAGAAGGCTTGTGGTTTATTCAGATGCAACTTAGCAAACCTAAGCCGTGCTGCCATGTCCTTTTTTGGGAGAAGAGGCTTTCTCCTGGCAACCCACCCAAACAAGCCATACTTGTTCAGTCTTTTTTTTTAATTGTGCTGTCGTAAACTTTAACATATAACCTGCTAAATGGACCTGTAGAGTCCAAGATGTACACTACCAGTCAAAAGTTTTAGAACACCCCAATTTTTCCAGTTTTTATTGAAAATTATGCAGTTTAATGTCTCAATGTACTCTGGAATAAAAGCATAGACATGATAGAACAAATAAACAATTGAAGTTAAAAAAGAAATCATGGAATCAATTTATAAACCAAAATGTACTCTAAACTTTTGACTCAATGTAGCCACCTTTGGCAGATACAACAGCTGAACACACTCGTGGCATTCTTTCTACAATGGAAATCAAATATTCTTCAGAAAGTTCTTCCCAACTCTGTTGCAGCAGTTCCCATACATGTGTGGCACTTGTAGGTTGCTTTGCTTTCACTCTTCTGTCCAGTTCATCCCAAACAATCTCGATGGGGTTTAAGTCTGGAGACTGTGCTGGCTATTCCATGTTTTCAAGCTTACCATCTTGTTCTTTTTTCCTAAGGTAGTACTGGCAGAGCTTGGACTTATGTTTTGGGTCATTATCTTGCTGTAGGGTGAACCCCTGACCAACTAGGCACATACCAGAGGGTACTGTACTACACTCTTTACAAGTCATCGATCCTGGATTCAGCAAAACAGCCCCAGACCATCACGCTTCCTCCTCCATGTTTGACAGTTGATGTCACAAATGAGGAACCATCCTTTCACCTACTCGACGGAGTACCAAAAACCTGGGTAACCTTACCTTTTGTTTAAAACTTCTGGCAGTTCACCACTTACCTTTGTACCATTTCAAGCTATTCATTGGACTGGAACTGCATAATTTTCAATAAAACACTGGGAAAATTGGGGTGTTCCAAAAATTTTGACCGGTAGTGTAGTTCTTGGGTTTGTGCAATTTCGCTGAGCATTACACGGTCAGACCTTGGGGTGAATTTGCTGGTACGTCCACTCCTGGGAAGATTGGCAACTGTCATGAATGTTTTCCAATTGTGAATAATCTTCCTCAATGTTGAATGATGGACTTCAGCTTGTTTGGAAATCACCTTATAACCCTTTCCAGATTGATGGGCAGCAACAATTGCCTCTCTAAGATGATTGCTGATGTCTCTCCCACTTGGAATTGTGTTAACACACACTTAAATGCTCCAGACCAGCAAAGTGCCAGAACACTTACTGATGATCAATTAATCAAGTGCATTTGATCAGCGACTCCTGGCTGCTAATTGCCCTTTTTATTCCTATGGAAGCAGTAAGGGTGTACTTAGCTTTCTGAACATAGCTTCTGCATTTGGGCTGAATTTTTGTAAAATAAATAGTGGCATGGTGGATTCCGTTGTGTGTTGTTTTACACCTGAGGTTAGATTTAAATAATTTTAGGACCTGATTTGGACCAGCTGATTTTTTAATTATGTCCCGATAAGTTAAACCATTTAGCTGAAAGAGGGTGTACTTTCTTTTTCTTTTTTGGTAATAAAACAATAGTTGTTTCAGAAGAATAGTGATTTGGATGAAGCCTTTCTGCTGGCATGCCACCTCGGCCACAGCAATGAATTTTGAGGTCCGTATACGTACAGTGTATAAAAAAACTAAGTATACTCCTGTGCTATATTAATACATTATTAAATGATTCAAAATTGTCCAATCTTACAATAATTAAATTATTTTAAGCTGAGGAGTGCGGTATTTGTGCTTACATATAACTGAAAACATGCAGGACAGACAGATACATTAAAAATCCAGGCCCAAAAATGCAACCTTAACCTTAAGCCCTAACCCTCCGGCTCAAAAATGACATGCCCAAAATGAAATGAGTATATCTCTGCAATTACCTGGTCTATTGAATAATCTTGGTATCATAATAAAGGTAACATCTTGGGGACTTTTTTCATGGTGTAAAAATCAGTGTATATGTCACTGAGTGAGAGAGTAAATGAAGATGGAACACAGCATAAATGAAAGATCTCATTTGAGCCCAACAAAGTTTTGTCCCTTTTGAAATTATTTAGTTGCAGTCTGAAACCTCTAAAAAAAATCCAGCACAGAATCTCACCATTATCTGTGCCAAAGTTTATTCTAATCAAGTAAATTAGAGCAAAATTAGAGAGGTTTTAGTTCGGGAATGTCTAGGTGGCATCTCCAAATTGGCACTCTGTGCCATTTCAGATTTCTCTGGTACCAAACTGTAAAACTCATTTAATTTCACTTATATGTCACTGCAGGCATACATTCCATCTTATTACAACTATTTATTTATTTACTTATTTATTTTTTATTGCAACCAGTCCTGCATACATTTTTCCATTCAAAGAAAATACATACAAAGGAAATGAAGTCTGACTCCACGGGAGCAGATTTATTTTCAATAAAACAAGCAAATAAACAAAATTATAAATACAAAGATAAGGGCAAAATGATAAAAAGTAAAAACAAACGCACAGTAATTATTTATATAAGAACTATGCCCCTGCTGCGCAAAAACAATCCTTTGCCTGAACTGCAATTTGAACCTCAGACCTCCCACATTAGCATGCAATGCCTTAGCCACTAAGCTAGCTGAATAGATAATCTTATTATGGCTCTAAATGGTACTGAATGGCCTGAACAATTGTGAAACCAAATTGCGAGACTTCAGGTTGATGGCATAGGGTACAAGATCATCAGTAGGGTACTGAACTAAAGCCAAAACAAAGTTGTTGCAGGAGTTGGAAGATATAGGAAAAGTCACTCAACCAATAACAGAAGGCACAGTGGCAGACCTAGAAAAATTATGGCTTGTGCAATTTGCTATATATACAATCTTGCATTAGAAAACAGTCATGTAAGTGCTTCTGACCTAGCATAAAGATTGTCTGCAGAAAATGATGTTTGAGTGACTGCTCCATAAAAGGCCATGAGTGAAGTCCAACTTTATGGACGGTGTCCAAAAAGAGAACTTATTCACAAAATGGGGCAAAAATGCTTGACTGAACTTTTCCATAGAACAGGTAAAGATGCCTAATGAGTATTGGCAGCACATTCTTTGCGTAAATGAAACCGAAACAGTTAGCGGGGATCAGATGAGCTCCAGCTTGTTTGGCATGAATCTGGGAGTGGGGCTGCATGAGTGCAGAAAATGTTGGGATGCCATCTATACTGTCGGTGGCACCGTGAGTTAAAGTTTGTATACCCAAATACTGCAGGAAAAGATGACTCCCAGTCTCAAGAAGCTTGGCAGGAGAGGACTTTTTAAAGAAGGTAAAAAGCAAGAACGATGACTATGTCCCTGGTCTTGAATCCAGTACAACACCTTCGCGGTATTTCAAAGAGGAAACTGGGGTAAAAAAACCTTTCCAGCAAAGACCGGCTGAAAAGAATCATCTGTGAAGAAGGGCAGAGCATCTCTGCACAGGACTGGTGTCATCTGTGCCCAGAAGGATTGAATCTTTCATTAAAAATAACGGCAGACAAACAAAATAATGCAAAAAATGAATGGAAAAGTGCACATATATTGCAGTTGGTTCTAAAATATGGTTCTCCAATTATAGTTCAATCCGTCAAACATTTCTGTTTTTCAAAATAATTAGTTCATTCGTCTTGTCTAATAACAAATAAAATTGTATTGAATGGACAGGATTTGTAATTTCTCGAAATTTTAGTAACATTGACCAGGAGTGTTCTCAGTTTTGTTATGCATTGTATGCTGTTGTTGGTGATATTTTGATTTTTACTTTCACTCTCGTGATGATGTGATGTCCAGATGCTTGAAAACAGTGGAAGATTAGTTATGAATTTAGTTATAAATAAATAGTTATATGATAAGTTTTAAGTAAGTTATGGACTCTTACTGAAAAAAGAAGATTGTCTGGGGTCACAACTAAGTTGACAAAACCTCCTGAATTTTTTTGTTTGCAGTCCCTGTTTCTCCACAGATATCCATCAGACTTGACTTCAAGGATGGTAAGAGAGTGGCAGTGTGTTCAGCTAAAGATGCTAAGCCCGCGGCCCACATCTCCTGGGGAAACATCGGGAACCTATCAGAGACTCAGAATTCTACAAATAACTCAGACGGCTCCTTCACTGTGGAGAGCAGACTGATCCTCCCGGACTCCATCCTCGCTGTCAACCTGAGCTGCACTGTCACCCACCCCAGGTGGCGAGAGGGCCGGACTCAATGGATTCAAGCTCTAAACAATGGAGGTACAGCGATTGCTTATTCCAAGGTCATACAGTTAAGGTTATAGACGGATTAGTTAATTATTTTCAAGTGTTTATTTAATTTCATCATAGCTCGCTGACATATACATATTCTGTGCAGCAAATGAACCAAATGTGCCCATATTTGCAAAATACCTTTATGTGTCTTTCGTTACCTTTACCTTCTGTCTCTGTAATGTGCTCATTTCATAATTTTCTTTCTCAGTGATATCACAAGTATTTTGTGCCCATTCTTTCATGCCACTAGGTGGCGCCTATGTTGTTATTTGCATTACAAAGACGCGATAATTTAAATTTTGGCTGTTTTTAAAGGCAGGACTCAACTTTAAAGAGATGATTTCATTTGCGCAAATTTGTCTTCACAAAACAAGATTTTTTAAAGTGAACATTCACCACTATATAAGGTACGCCTGCTTGTTAACACTAATATCGAGCTCCTCCTACTCTAAAGCCTTCCAGCAAGCCAAGCCTGCTGCGGTATGCACAAGTCCACTGTATTGTTCCCAAGAAGGTGCTCGCCGAGTGCATGGGGTGCTTCAGTTCTCAGCAAGTTGGAGCACTAGAGTAATGTTATCTATAAGCTAAATTACTAAACAAAGTTGGCACTGCTGTGCACATGGTACATTCAATGAAACAGCTCACAGGGATATATTATATATACAGTATACAATTCAGTAAGTAGTAATCACTGAGAAATCTTTTTTTTTTTTTTTTTTTTAAATGTGCTTTAATTCAACAAGATAGCATTGATATTATCAAAACAATACAGTCAAGAGATTGATTGTCTCTATTATTGTGCGGTACAGTCATTTGTTCATCTTTGTGCATTATAGTGAAGCTCCATTTTAAGCAGCCTTTACCGCAGTAGCACACAGGCCATCTCATCCATGCACTCAACAGGGGCCCACATCAGGAAGATTAAGCGAGTTAATCGTTTGGACATAATGTGTCCTCTCATCCCAAACTAATCACGCTAATGCGGTAATTTGGTATATTTCTGATATACTGAGCACAGCAGGAGTTAAAAAAAATCTATCTGACTTGCTCCTCTACCTGGTACACCTGCATGTGTAAAATTAATTTTTTGGCTTAAAGATTTAACCTGTGATCTCTTTTCAGTCAGTTGTTGTTTTGAAAGTTGAATGCTATTCTATGCTACACCAGTTACTTGGCAGCTTCACCTTCCAAGACACAATACAAAAGAAAGAAAATCATATCAATGTAATCAATATTTTGGCTTTTGTCATCATATTAGTGCTACGTTGGTGAATAAAAGTATCAGTTTATTTCAAGGACATAAAACATTTTTCTCAGTAATCCAAAGTCTGCAGTACTTTGTCAGCCTGACATCGCCAGTTTGCATTCGGAAATTAGTCTGGAACTTCTCTGTTCATTTCGATTTCCATTGGCCATTATCAACGAGCACGGACCAAAATCCCTTGTCAGCGCACAACTGGGTAGACCTACAACTAATCGGAGCAATGAAATGTTGACAGCAGAACATGCTGCAGCTCAAAGCACAGATGAGCTTGTCAGCGACCACTGAATTGTAGTTCGGGGAAGCTAGCCAACTACCATTAATACAAAGAGCAGCTTGAATCACAACCTGCTGCTTTGGATTGGAATTGTTATAATGTCATCAACTGACCACAACAGCTAATGTTGCTAGCAAGCTAGCTTCCATAACTACTAATAGGCTATTAGGCTAGGTAGGTAGATTTACCATATGGCTTCTAGTTCTGCATAATACACAAATGTTTGGGGAGACGCAATACGCAGCTTCATTGAATAGTAAAATCAGCACACAAAAATCAGACCACACTGGGATTTCAGATTTTACCACATTATGTTTAATGTTGTTAATATGCCCTGTGTTGACAAAAAAAAAAAAAAAGTTGTCATTAAAATGAGCATTTACATCCATTTTGCATATATACTAGCATTACATTAATTGCATGTTGTGTATACATTATTCATTTGAAAAAGGAGTGCTGTTCCTGTATATAACATATATGCAAATGTGGTCTCAATGAAATGTCATCTTTGTGTTTTTGCCAGAGTCCACAGATAATTTCGCCCTGCAGTATAGCGTTCTTTCCGTCTGCTCTGTCATTTTGTTGTTGGGAATTTTGGCTGCCTGCTTCATCTTGAGAACATCAGTTAGAAAAAGGTAATTGACAATTTTTCTCAGCAGTACAGCACTTTCTCCATGCAGGCAGGGAATGTGTTTTTTTTTTTTCCCTTAACATATTAACCTTTTAGCAAAATTAAAATTGATTGGGGCGCCCTGGTGACTCACCAGTTAAAGGAGGAGGCCTCACCACGCCAAAGTATAATTTGGCAGAATTAGCATAAAAGTGCCTAAAATTGGATATAGACATAGCAGTTTGTCATAGTAATGGCAATAAAACAACAGCAAAAACTCGCACGTGCCTTGAAGACATAAGGCCTCGAACAGTGACGTCAGCTATACTCACTCTCTTTGTTCACTGGAGGTAGATTTTGTACAGCGAGTCTCAAAGATGACAGTAGAAGTGTACAAGCCTGAGCAATAGCTCTATTGATGTCGGAGATAAATGACGTCCAAGCTATTGGGAATGGGCTTTCAGCATATCAGTTTGAGCCCTATGATCTTACACTAAGGACTGCAGTTGCTCTATAGGTCCTAAAACGGCTTTTAACAGCTCTAAAACGTCTCAAAATCGCAGGGTGTTTAAGAATTCAATGATAACTAAATGGCGACTACGAAAGCAATGGGTTTAACTGATGTCACAAGCAGCGTGGCACAGTCTGGAGTACTAGTATTTGATTGGAAAAATTTAGATTCACTGACTTAAAATGTCTGTTTTTAAGACTCGCTGGTTTTAAAATACGTCACAGTTACAAAGCTATACATTTTAGACACTGTAAGAATTCTACTCTGCGCTGAAATATACTTTGGCCAGGCAAGGTCCTTTAAAGCACACGCACCACATATGTGACCCTCCAGCACCAAATCAGTCACATGGGTCAATTTTTCAAATATGCGTTTTTGGGCACATATTAAATGCCCTTTCAGATGAGCCCAAAAACTCATATTTGAAAAATTGACCCACGTGACTGGCTTGGACCCTGTAGTTACCGCTTGTAGTTACACTGTACATTTTACTCCTACACAAATTACAAAAGGTGACTTCATTGTCCCAGTGTTGGACCCAAGCATAAAAAATACTACCACTTGTGAGCTTAAATAACACTAAAGCCTGAAATAAACGAAGTGAGCTACAGTGCGAATGGCACCATTATGACACTATCTTAAAAATCCCATTTTGACCTGTATGTCAAAAATTTGTGCAGTAATTCAGCTGAAATTTGAATTGTTCGGGTGAGCTAGAGTGCCCATGGGACCATTTTTATCAATAGCCCGCTGTTACACCCCAAATTTCGAGGGCTCAAAATAAATTCCACTCACTAGCATAATCATGACATAGATTGTCATTTTACTTGGCTGCAAATCCTTTCGAAAGGAAATCAACTGGAGACCTTTTATCCTCTCATTAGTACAGTAAATATTGAGGGAATAACACACCTAAATATGGAATAGGTGGGCAGCCTATTGTCCAATTACTTTTTGTTGTCATGCGATGCCCCCGATTGTCTGCATCTCTGCATCTGAGGAATCAGGCTGGTCAACTCATTATCGTTCATTACTGCCATCTGTGTCTAATTACCCCATTTAGAGATTGTAGCAACATAAAAGCTCTGACTCCACACCATAACAGTGCGAAGTCTCGTAAAGCTCTTGTCTTGTATAGGCTTTTGCCATAGCGTTTCACGTATCTAAATGTAATCACTTTAATGAATGACTTTGTGTATTCACCATATTGTTTGTTTTGCTTTTGGGAACCTCGTTTCATATTTGCCGTGTGCTCCTCTTTTAACCTTTGTGGCTTTGCTGCAAAGGTAAATAAAGCCAAGCTCTTCTTTGCATTTCGATCCTGCCTTCCTTTTTGTTATTTTTCAGTGCACTTACAAATGTGCACAGATAACCATTACATTTGTCTTCTCAAAAAAGGCGGTGGCATCCACAAATAATAAGTGCTGTCACGTTGAAACTGTTCACTTGATTCGGATTTAGTTCCCTACAAATTAAAGCAAATTAATTCTGCTTTGAGAGGTCATATTTACGATCTTATTTCAACTACAGTAATGCTGTCATAGAATAAAATACTCTGACTATTTGCTTGTTACAGTCCAAATATTTATGGAGCTGACTGTATTTTCTTCAACAGTCTGTTTTCTGTTACTGAAACGCTTACAAGCAAGGTCATCCAAATTATCAGTAGTTTTGGTCATATTGGTTTAATTTAATAAGCTACCAAGATAATTTTTGTAATCAAAATTTAGTTTGCAAAAAATGAGCCAACTCCACCCCCCATTTTTCTGTTAAATGCAAGACACTTCTTTACGTCTCATTCAGTTTACATGTTGTGGCCGTTATTGGTTGAATCACAACAGACTTCTGTGGTAATGGTGCATTGGTCAGTCTAACACTGAAACCTTAAAGGAGCAGGGTCATGATTACTGCGCATACACAGAACTTACATCCTAAGAAAGTGAATCTGCTTGACTGCAAGTCATAATCTGATTCCATCCTTGTCAATTTGCCAATCCATCTTCGTTTTGCATTGTATTTATATAAATTAGGTACTCCGGCATTATGCTTTTTATATTAAGGAGCTTTCTATGAAAAATTGAGGATTTAAAGTGCAATTTTTAGCTGTAGCCAAAGGATACGGAGAATGCAAGCTAGTTGCCACCACCAGTAACCATAGAAGAAGAAAAATACCTTCTAAATTTTGATCAGTTCAGCAGATTTTTCATTCAAAGTTGTGAGCTTGCGCAGTTACCATGACACAGCTCCTTTAACTCTGAGAAGATTATAATTTATCCAGCGTCGTAACACAGCTTTTTATATCACCTGTTTCCACAGGAAAAAAATATGGATTCCCCTGAATGTTGCAAATGTCTGCAAATGAGCCATGGAGCCCCAGCTGAAGTTCTGCGCTCTGACACAAGCAATCATTGCTGACTTGGACATTACGACAGGAATATTAAACTATTATAAAGAAGGGTTTTTTTTTTTTTGAAAAACATAGTCTAAGAAAAAATTCATAAAGTACTCATAAAAATACTTATATGCGTTACTGCAGATACAGATCTGTAGTTCTGTTCTGTTACAACTTCCTGTACACAACAACAGGGTTTCTCAAACTTTTTTAAGCGCCTATGGATTTATGGCCCATTGCCTTCAAGGCCGAAAATCCACAACATACCCTGTTCCCCCTCCCGTACAGTCCCCTCTAATCCCAAAGAATGTTAGTGAACAAACTGAATATTTCCAGGAGCTCAACAAACCTTCTTAAAAAGCTAAATCATTTCCAGTTATTGATTGCCCTCAGTGGGTGATGTAGAATTAAGGGAGGAGGGGGTTGTTCCCATTTATGACAAGGACTGTTCTGAGAACAGAGTGTTCTAATTAATTAAAAGGATCTTATGTTGATGAAAGCAGGCCTAAGCATCATGATTTTATCTTCTTTTTTGTTTGCAAGACCAGACATAAATACAGTACTGTGCAAAAGTTTTAGGCACAGTTAATTCCTTGAGGAAAAGATGCTTCCAAAAGTCATTAATGCCCTAAGCCCTGAGCCTCTTTTTGAAAATAGCAAGCCCAAAATGAAATGAGTATATCTCTGCAAATATTTGGTCCATTTGAATAATCTTGGTATCATAATAAAGGTAAAACCATTTGAGATTTCTGCCATGGTGTAAAAGTCAGTATATATGTCACAGAGTCAGAGTAAATGAAGATGGAACACAGTATAAATCAAAGACCTCACTTTGCACCAAACAAAGTTTTACTTCTATCCCTTGTAAATTTAATCAGTTGCAGTCTGAAACCTCTAAAAATTTACAGCACAGAATCTCACCATTATCTGTGCCAAAGTTTATTCTAATCAAGTAAATCAGAACGAAATTAGAGGAATGTCTAGGTGGCTTCTCCAAATTGGCAAGTCAGGTATCTTGCGTGCCAAATCAGATTTCTCAGATATTAGACTGTAAAACTCATCTAATTTCACATATATGTCACTACAGGCATGCATTCCACCCAAATACAACCAGATTTTAATTTTTAGAATTTATAATTTTTTAATTATTATTTCTGCCAGTCCTATAGCCTATACAATTTGCCATTCAAAGACAATAAATACAAAGAAAATGAAGTTTGGCTCCATTGGAGCAGATTTATTTTTTTTAAAAAAAAGCTAATTAATAAGATTATGAATACAAAAAGGGTTAAAAAAATGGGGGAAAAAAGTCAAAAGAATAAAAACTCCAGCAATTATTTATACAAGCAAAATGCTACTGTCTGTCTAAAAGCACGACTGGCTAGGAACTCAAACCCTGGTCGCCAGGGTTGCAGCCCTACACCCTAACCACTAGGCTTTACCATTTAACAGTGATACAGATGTCAAATTGCCCATGTAAAGGATGAGTAAAAAAAAACAAGTCACCCACCTTGTTTGTACTGTTGTGCCCTCAGTATTCACGTGTTTCTGTCAGAAAATGACTTTGAAAACGACGGTTGAATATTTAGCGGATAATTATACCGAAAATACCACAAACAAACCCGTTAAGCGTTTATATTGTCGCGCTATTTAATGGCCCACGGACTCGGTTTGACGCACTGGGAATGCAAGGCTGTAGCTCAGGCTAGCTTTGTGCGATAAAGGTGCTTTAGGGCTCGTTGGAAACATCAGAAGCCATATAATCAAATGGCTTCTGGTAAAGTCTTACTGACAGCATCACAAGCCGATCACAGAGAGGAAAATAAATTGCAAGCAAGCTGAATGCTGTGGAACTGAGATCTTTGAAGCAATGCTCGAGAAGAAAAACATGCTTTGAGACTCGCAGATCTAGTTTCGTTATAACACGGACACATTGAGCTAACAATAGCAAGCGTAGATTTACCCTCAAACAATTTTTTTTATTACAAAATATCAAAGGTAAGAAATTTCTTTGCTCATCTCTGTGGACTGTAAAGTGTATGTCTGCTGTTCTTTGAGTGTGGTGTTGGTTTTAAAACAGGGGTCATATCGTTGAATTCTGTGGACTTTCCTCTTTCATTTGAGGTATCATCTGTATGCATAGCACAGAGTCAGGAGGAATTCCAGCGATTCAGCACTGATATGATTTTATCCTATGTTTTGTTACATGCTTATTTACTGCTTGGTGCTTGAATTGTGTTCGGTTGAGGGAAAAATGGTCTACATGAGCTTTTTGCCTAGTTTCTTCGCTAAATTTGGATAGGCTGCATGACGATGTTGCGATTTGGAAATATGCTGTATTTATTATGTGTAACAACCGCCCCCGGTGCCGCGGCGTAGGGCTTAAGGGGTTAAGTTAAAGGTCTCTAAATATTGAAAATGCACAATAAAGTGTTGTGAACTGTTAAAAACTAAATTAAATCAGTATTTAGTGTGACTACCCTTTGCCTAAAAAATGGGACACAGTGCTGCGGCATTGTAATTTTTTTATAAGATTATTGGCAGTTTGGTTGTTCTAAGAATATAAGGGAATATACCACAGTTCCACTGCAGGCTTACAGTCTCAGTAGCGTCTGTCTCCCCAGGTCTTCCCAGCCAGCCTTGATGATGTTGAGATCAGGGTCCTGTCATGGTGTGACATTTGTATCAACTGTATTCATTCAATTACAAAGTTTTTATGTACAATTTTTTTTTCTAGATAACATTCAATTCAACTTTTTATCTACAGCACCGCTAATATGGAAAGCAAAAATAAACATCCAGCATCAAATTTAATTTTTAAAAATCTTGAGTGCCTTAGACTTTTGCACAGTACTGTATATAACAGGGTAATTCTGCTTGTCAAATGAATACCTCTACAACTCTGCAAATTGGAAATTTACTCCTGCTTTTCACACCATATATGATGGAACTCCTGACTGGAAATGCTTTACAACCAATTCTATGAAGGCATTAGTTATGTACTAACATTGAAAATGCATATAAAAAGCACGTAACCTCATACAGGCCTTTCCAAGGAAAGTCTGGCTCGAAATTGCCGTGCTAAATATAGGAAATACAATGAGAAAGAAATGAAAACCAGCTCTACAGGTTTATTGACAGTTGCCAAAATTTCTTCAGAATTTCCTGTCTTCCTCCTCTCTGAAATACTAGTGTGAAATAAATAAATAAATAGACAGTGGTACCATGGTACAGTGATTAAATTCCCCTCAGGCTTCAACAAGGAGGCATTGATTTGCTTCTGGAAACATCGGAAACGCTCCTGTTACAAAGAGACATGTGTGATCAACATTTGAAATTTTACTTGGGGATAGTTTGGCTGTGTTAAGATATGATATAATCTGAAGAGAGGGCCCTCTGCCAAGAATATTTCCAGCACCTCAAGAGGCAAATTTATTCTTGTGCCAAATCCACGAGAAATTATAGCTTCTAGATGAAAACTTGGTGCCGGCGGAAGAGGTAGTGAAAATGTACCTGCTACTGGCTTCACTGCCCCTAGGATTTCTTGAGGCATTGCTCTGTATCCTCCGTATACATACGTAAGCTTTCTGAAAACATGCAGAAATGCGGGCAAAATGATTGTAGAAGGCTGGTGGAGGTGTCTTTATTTCATTCCTATTTAATTCTGATATGTCTTCTTACCTGAATTCATCTAAAATGTAGTCTGACTCTTCATCAGCCAAAATGTATGGGATGGTCATTTAGCCCGTCAGTAGCTTCATGTATCGGCCTTTCATCAGCTGCTATTTAGATTGTTCGTCCAGCCCTTCTTAAGTGCGCTAGCTAGCTGGTATCTGACCCTTTGTCAGAACATCAGTAATTAGGCCTTTATATCTTGATTGTTAGTATCTGGCCCTTCCTCAGCCAGTTAGAAATATTGGCCCCTCATCAACATGTTGTTTGGTACCTGGCCTTCATCCTGCACACAAGCCTAGTGCTGTGGTTCTAAACATCGGTCCTAGCGACCCACTGTGAACGATGGTTTTAGTTCCATCCACAATCACATTTGTAGGATTTTAAAAGAGTGTTCATTTGTCTTAATTGGGTGTGTTTCATGTTTAGAGCAGTTATTTTACCCTCTTAAGCCACATGTTGACAGGAATATCCAAGCATCTCAGCAATAAGATACATCTACTTATTAAATGGCGTCAGACAATATTGAATGTTTTTGGCACACTGGCCTGGAAATGAAATGCGACAGAGGGACGGACAGACAGATAGGAGGACAGACGGAGGTATGAAAAGGAAAATCCAAACAAGAAGAGGTATGTAAATAACAGATTTTGAGGAAAAATGTTGAACGGTTTAGAAGTTCTGGCCGTGAAATAAAGTGTCACAGACGGTCAGACACGCGGACAGACATGTGGAAGGTCAGTATTAATTCTTACGTGCCCTTCCATGTGGCAAAATGGCCCGGAAAAGAAAAAAAAAAATACAGTTTGAATAATGATTACCTTTACTGAAGGAGAAAAGCTATGCAACCCTACCAGGCCCTTTGTGAATTGAGTTGTTAAATCAACCAATTAAGCAAAGTTGATCGATAATTAGGCAACATTTTACCTAAAATACCCAGGCATGATTACTGGCACCCCTGTTGACTCTAAACATCACTTAAAAACAACCAGTCTGGCAACGTGAAGTGGGATAAATGACCCCCCCCAAGATTTTTGGGATTATATCCCGTGGACTGATGATTAAAAAAGGGAACTTTCTGAAAGACACGGGTCCCGTTCCATCTTGCGCGCAGTTGTAACAGCATTTCACAATAAGAATATCAGACCAGCAGTCAAACACAGTGGCGGGAGTGCGATGGTCTGGGGCTGCTTTGCTGCTTCAGGACCCGGGACACATGCCATCATTGACAGAACTATGAATTCTGCTCGCTACCAGAAAATCCTGAAGGAGAATGTGCAGCCATCGGTTTGTGACCTAAAGCTCAAGCACAATTAGGTTATGCAGCAGGACAATGATCCAAAGCACACATGCAAGTCCTCCTCTGAATTGCTCCAAAGAAATAAAATTAAGGGTTTAGAGAGACATAGCGAAACTCCTGATTTAAATTTGATTGAGATGTGGTGGAATGACCTTAAACGGGCAGGTGATGCTGGAAAACCCTCCGCTGTGGTTAGATACAAACAATTACACAAAGAAGAGTGGGACAAAATTCCTCCACTGTGATAGAGAAGACTCATTGCCAGTTATCACAGATGTTTGATTGCAGCCAAGGGTGGCACAAACAGTTTTAGGCATTGGGCAGTAATTTTTTTTTTTTTCACAAGGATAACAGGTTTTGAATAACTCTTTTCCTTCAATAAATTAAATGATTGTCCAAAACCTGCATTTTGTCTTAACTTTTGCCTTTTTTTTTGTCTTCTATTAAAATTAGTTGGATTATCTGAAACATTTTAACAAAGAGACACGTGGGTCCCAAACATAACTGATTTAATGTATTATCTGGTGGTATATATAATTATTGAGGCACAAAAATGTAATTTCAACATTAAGCAATATTATAACAATATAAACTGCCCAAGCCGCATGCAGCTTGACGTTCGCTGCAGATGAGAGGGAGAAAACGCCCGTGATCTGTCGCTGTCTGGCTGAACAGCCTCATGGAAATTATATTTTACAATTCTTCATATTATGAACGAACGAAATTCGTTAAGGCAAGTAGTTTGGTGCTTTCATGGTCATGGTTTTGAGCTCAGATAGATACCATAACCTGCTCGCATTCAGACGCTATGGGTGGCCGGCACGGTGTGCGCTGCGGTGTCAAGACTGTCGGCTAAATAAAGTCAGCGATCACTCAAAGTTAAAAGGCAAAGTTACAAAACGCATCCACTCACTGGGTGTGAGGTTTCAGATGGATTCAGGAGATTTTTCTTTATTCAATGAGAGCCCCATTTCACCAAAGCCCGTTGCATCTCTGTCTGAAGTGTTTTGCATAAAGAATGAATCCAGTGTTCTTGGAGTTTTGAGCTTTCACCTGGAGTTTTGTCTGAGATTTTAAATGTTGCAGTGAGCGGACTGTTGAACCTCGTCTCGCGCATTTGATCCCTCCCTCAGACAGCGCAGCGCGTCCTTATTATTTAATATTTTGAAGTAGGCTATTATGAAGTTTTGCCACTCACAGCTGATGTCAAAAATCGTGTTGTGTTAGTCTAATTCAGATTATAGAGCCACAAGTTACTTAACTAACTGCGTTAACGGTCAGAAGTGTTTGAATTCAGGGCGTTTTGTGATTGTTAATCAATTAATCAAGGCCGATGTTATTCGCACTCATACGTCGCTGCGCCAGTTCATGACCATTCCAGTTTTTAGAACGTACCGCTTAAAACAGCCTAAGTTTGGCCAAGAAAAAAATTTTACCTTTGGACACACTTAAAATAAGTGTGGGCATTGGAGCAATGTGCATCTTAGCCACACGTAAGTGCGTCTAACGCGAATTTCGATCCATTTTTGTGCTTAGACGCACTTAAATAAGTTCGATTAATTTAAATCTCTTTCCCTGCACGCATGCGCACACACAGCTGTTGAATATGTTTTAAGAAAGTAAAATTGGCCTACATATTTTCGAAATATATTCCATTATCTTATAAATATTTTCAAAATGTTTTTTTCCCGGTTTCCCGTTTGGAGGTCAAATCCCGGGAATCCCGTTTCCCGGGATTAAACCCTATACTGCCCCCTGCATGCCTGCCTGGCCTGGTGTGATTCCTGTTTGCCCAAAGAATTAAGATGCGACTCCTATTATTATCTGTGATCCTTAGGAATTGGCATCTACAGTGCTGAAAAAGTTTAATGCACATTTAGTGTCAAAGCTTATTTCCTTATATTGTCACTTATCCTGTCTGACCAGGGCAGGAATTCCTCAGAAGTGTTTTTGGCAAGCCCGCAGTCCCACCCTTTTGTCACGTGGAATGCAGTAACTAAAAGGGAGAAGAACAATGTTGTAATTAATGCTGTTTATCATTCCAGACTAGAACTGTCCCAGTTAGGTCTTACCTACAGTAGCAAGTATTCTCGTGGCCAGCCACTGAATTACCAGTGCTCACTGGAGAGTTGTAATGCAATCAAACTAAACCCATTTAGGCAGATTTGATGTTACTTTGTTCATTGTATAGCTGACAACATAATTATTCATATGAAACTTTCCTCCATATTATTCAGTGCCAAACCAATAGCTGTTCAGTTTGCTCACTGTAATATTGCGATGGTAGGTGTGGGCAGGTATGAATCAGTGCTCACGTTTGATGAAAATTCTCAGTGGTATGCCGTATGAGATATTGGTGAGTCAGGTGAGTCATGGTGAGTCAGGGAATCAGTCGCTTGGAAGTTCTGTATGACTCTCTTGAATTTCCTGATAAATTCCAGGTGATGTCCTTCTAAAATTAGAATGATTTAAAGATTTTTTTTTATTTTTACCTTTTGCTAAAAATATAGCTTGTGGCACATCCTGTGCTGCAGTGTGTACAGAGTATGGTACATAAGTATTAGGACTGTGACCCCATTCAATTATTGTTATGGTTTTGTTCTCCAACATATTTTGATTTGAAGTGCTGTGAATGAATACAGTGCTGTGAAGAAGTATTTTCCCCGTTCCGATTTCCCCTAATTTGCTTATCTCTCATATTAAGTATGGTGTTTCCTGAACTATGACCAATTTTGTATAACGGTAGTCAAAATTATACCTTAAAAACAAGTTAATTTCCCGGGATTATTAATGAGCAATGCCAGCAATTAATCTTGTTAGTTTTTTTATGTTGATAATTCTTTCCCTCAGTGCAACAGCTGAAGGTCAACTATCTGCTTTGCAGTTACGCAAGCGCAACAGTAGCTCTGTTTTGTTTTCTCAGAGCACAAGCGGAGTGGGGTGAGGCATGCATGTGATGTTTGGAGCATGTGCAGTCATGTGTCTCTCGGGCAGCAAGCAGTGACGCATTATCACAGGCGTGACCCTTTCTCAGAATGATTATGCACCTTGGCTCATGATCTCCGAGATCTTTGTAATGCCAAATAGTGTTTGATTTCCAGGTAGCATTAGACGCTGACAGATGGCGCTTGGCTTGCCTCACATGAATGCTGAAACTGACTCCAATGGCAAAATTAGAAGCAATGCTACAGAGAGCCATTTTGGCATTCCTACAAATTCCTACTAAAATAAGATTCACATTTGATCATACTAAGCTACACTGCGAACATGAAAACTTTGTTTTCCGTGGCATGCAGTGTTATTCTTGCATGATGTGGCTTAATAGCATGAACAGTTATTTTAGCAACCACTTAGCATATACTATACGTTGTATATTATTTATTTGGCGAGAATTCAAGATGAAATTCATGTTACTTTATCATCACTTAAGTTATTGAGACTTTTTTCTGGAGGTCCAAAATGTCACATGGGGCGGTACCCCAGAAGTCACATAGTGTACAGTAACAAGTTGGTCCGCCATTAGCGTCCAAACAAGCATCACACCGACGCCAAATGCTCCTAATGAGACGAATCAATGTCAGCTTGAGGAATTCTTTGCCACTCCCCCTGGGGTGCCGCACCCTGCTGTACCAAGTCCTGACAGGGTGGGCGCTGCTGATGTACACGTTGTCCCAGCATATTCCATATGTGTTCTATGGGGGAGAGCTCAGGGGACATCACAGGCCAGGGTAAGATTTGGATTTGGTGTCTTTGGAGATGGTCAAGGACGACGCATGCACGATGAACTCTAGCATTATCACCTCGTAGATGAATCCAGCTCCGTGACGGCATGTAAACGGAAGCACATGTGGAGTGATGATGTCATGGTAGAGCATCCCTGTGACTCTCCCATGGCGGAGGTGGAGGTCAGTCCTGCCTGTCATAGTAACTCCACCCTACAGCATTACTGACCCTCTCCCATGTGGAATCATAGCGGCTCGCTGATGAGGACGACCATCACAGAAGTCCAAATTGAACCGTGACTCACCGCTGAACATTACATGTGACCATTGGGCATTGCTTCATCGTCGACACCACTGTCACCTTGTCTGCCAATGACAATCTGAGAGGGGCAACAGGATAATTGGCTACCTGGCTCGCAGGGTGGCAGCATGCAAATGGTTTCATGTGGTCTGCATAGAGACAAGGTTTCCTATAGCCTGTAGATGCCCATATTGCAGCTGTGTCGCATTCAGTCGCCTGTCACACAGGGCTCTACGGACGATCTGGCGGTCATTCCGCCTTGTTGGGTATCTTGGACACCTGGACTCTACCGGTGGCAACATAGCGTACCCACAATCAGCTGATGAGGGACTGCGAGACATGCAGTTGTCTGTCTGCGTAAGTCTAGGTTCTTCTGGCCTGGAACATCCCTATGGCCCGCAATCTTTCTTCTTCCCGGAGTCTTCTCATCGTCAAAAGTGGTTAAATGATGGATGAGTGTGGTTCTCGGCATGCTTTTATACCCAAAATACACAGAAAGCATGTGCATGACAGCATTTGCACCGTGGAGGCATGATGTTACTTTTTGCATGCACCCCCAGGTGCGTTTGGGCGCCCTATTTCTGCGAACTTTGAAACATGGCGGTTTATGGGATATGTACTGAAATGTATCAATGGCTAACCACAAACGTACTCAAAAATCTCGCATACATCTAAATTCAGGTGCTTTTCACAATTAGTCGAATTTGAATTTGTGAGCAGTACATATAAATATGGGCCCTAAGTAAATTCCCAAAATTTTGTTAAATCCAGCTGGCCAACAGTTTCCATGGCGATGAAAATCCTCAACTCCTATAATGCCGCAATTTATTACTTGGTCAAATTTTCAACTTCATGCAAACCTCTCATAAGAATGCTGTGCAAGTACCATTCAATAGTTGATTTGTCAAATGATTGGTCTGACAAACAGTGAGACATTTAAATTGAAATGAACAGACAATTTGTTGCTATTAGAAATAATTGTTGTCAGTTTGTCTTTTTTTTTTTTTTCTGATTTTCGCAAGTGACGCTCTATGAGTGACTTCATTCATTATTGGTTAGTATGCAACATTACCAAAAAAAAAAAAAAAAACCAAAAGGGTGATTCCTGTTTTGGACCACATATTTGGTTTTCTGTTTTCTCAAAATTCAAGTGATTGTATTTTAATATTTTAATATTTTGTTAGGACTGTTCCATACTTAGCTATGAGGAATGCATGTTGGCCACGCTCAGGGGCTGAAAATATTGTAATTATGGGATGTTTTTTGTACATTTTTCTCCATACGTTTTCCACCCTGTTAGGGACACGTACATGGTAATCACACTGTTCAAATAATATACAAGTCAAACAATACTGATCTTTTCTTGGATAGAATATGTCCCTTGTGCTATGATAAAAGTTTCATTCTTGTAGCATTAACAATGTTAATTTTATGAAGAGTACATATCTTGAATATTGGAATCTCTGCGTTTTTGGTCCCCATTTTGTTGTCTAGTGTGAATAATTTTATTAATTAGGAATAAATTTATATGTATATGCATTATATGAACCTCAGTTAACAAAACAACATACCAATATGCCAAATACTTAAAGTTGTGGTTAAAATATTTAAAAAAATCCTTGCCTAACAGGGTGGAATGGAACTTAACAGGGTGGACCTGAGTCGGCCTCTCAAGTGAGATTCAGATTCACCTTACCTAAGGATTTCTCCCTCATTGTCCTGCATGGTTAACCTACTGTAATGTCTGGAATAGCATTAGAATAAAATAAAAATAATGAAAATGTTGACAAAATAGATGCAGAAGAAATATTTTATTTATATTTGACTTAACCTCCAACGCTTGATTGGCATAACAATATTATATATATAATATTATACATATTATCTTAAATCTTATCTTATTAATCCTACTATACATGAGTTCCAACCTTGAACATTCTGCTACAGGTGCAAGATCAGGGAGTGCCGCATAAAATAAAGTGCAACCAATAATAAAAGTAATAATAATAAAACTGTAAAATAAAAGAATATTTTTAATTTTTTAAAAGTATTTTTTTCATTATTTATGTTATAGTTTTTTTATTATTACTTTTATTATTGGTTACACTATATTTCACGGGGTCCCTGATCCAATGTATCTATACCTCATTAAATACAGTGTAGTAACCTATGAATTAATATATTAATGTAATTGAGTAGTAATTCTACAAAAATATTGGTTATTTATATCATGAAAAACCAATATTCTTGTACAATTAATACTCAGTACATTGCATATCCCAAAAAAATCCTGTGGGGTTCCACCCTCTTAGGCACACACAGCCTAACAGGGTGGAACCTAACAGGGTGGAAATTTTTAGCCAAGTAAGCCCTAGCTCTTTGAGCTAGCAACATTTAGCTAGCACACACTCTACAGATGAACAGCAGTTAAATAGCTATTTTTAACATGTTTTTGAAATTATTTTATCCAAAAAACATTATCCATAATATACACTAACAGGGTGGAACTTCAAGGTTTCCTCAAGCAGGCATGTCATATGAAATTGAGAAAAATAAAGGAGAGAGTGACTGTTGGAGCTTACCTCAGTTTTCCACTTGAATTTCCCTCCAAAAACAAATGTTGTATCATCCTGTAAATGGCTATAGGGATTTGTAGTCTTTTTTGGGGGGTCAAGAAAGTACCGACTAACAGGGTGGAAAAGGACTGCAGGGACATATTATATATTATAGAACCACAGAAAACAAATGTAGTTTCACTATTTTTACTTCCTTATTTAATGTAAGTAGTCCCTAGTCTATCAAATAAATAAAGAATAAGTTTAAGTTTTGATAATTTTAAATTTTATATTAATTGAAGGAGTTGATGACATTGCATTGGGGACATGCTGAAATTAACACGTATACCACAGAGAAGGTGCCTTAAAGAGAAAAAAAAAAAAAAAAAAAAATCATTTAACTATGTTGAAGCAATAGAACACACCTAAACACATAATAAAATACATTTTTTATTAGTATTTGTCTAATTTAAAAAAAATGATAAGAGCCAGTAAATCACAGGGACATGAATATGTGGCCCAAAACAGGAATCACCCAAAAAACAAATGGATGGACTTGCATGAGAATTTTACCAGGGGTGGATCTTGGCCCGACTTTGAGGTAAATAGATTTTTGGAGTGATCCAGATCTGGATTTGGATCCAACATTTTTTGAAGGATTCTTTGCCCTTGTGAGATTTTAGCAAAAGGCTGAATCTGTCAAACTTTGACATTTTGAGCCATATCTTCAGAAACACAAAAAAAATTGATATGAGAAAAAGTGGGGGCATTATCTCTATGACAAACTGATCTGGGTCTGGATATCTTTCTGGATCCAGGGACTCATCTTACAGAAAATTGAGTGCATACACATATCGCTACTGTAAAGCAACTAATGGTCGTAGACACTTTCAACCACCACTAAATTATTGCTGAGATGATGTAGATTCAGAGAGCATTGATTATGGTTCCTGCTACATAAAAAGAAAAAAATATTGAAAATCTTTTGCAGGGGTGATGACAAATCAGGAATTGTTCAGCCTTGGTGGAGGTTTGCAATCATGGATCGCTGTTGTTTATTTATTGTTTAATGGCATTTTTACCATATTATAGGCACAGCTCTATCAGGTCATCCATGGTACACTTCCGCACACAGCTGTGATGTGCTCCAGACCAAGGACCAAATGCAAATGGAAATAAGTTAAGACAGAGGGATGAAGCCCAGAGCAGAATGTTCACAGATCAGTCCAGACGGTACAGTCTAGGGCGCCATTGCATATCCGTGCGTGGCCAGTGACTTTCTGGCACATCTGCCAGATGAAGTGCACAGTTTGCCAGAGCTGAACCGCCAGATGGTGGGACCGTGGAGTTTAGCAGGAACGCGGTCCCAATTCTGATGACTGCAGAGGGCTTGGGAGGTTGTTCCTAATAAAATGGGAAAAAAAACAGACTGAGTTTGTTTAAAAGGATTGCGATCCCAGTTCTATAGAACTGTATTTTACTGTCATTAAAGGTGACAAATAATTTTTGAAGACAATGAGCTTTACAAGAAAATTCTGACAGGATGCCAGAGTTGTCAAAAAGAAAATTTATAACCGGTAATCAGACAAAAGGAGCAGGTAAGGCATGGCGTGGCCAAAGGCGAGGTAGTCATCGCAGTGAGTGACAGCAGCGTTAGCGGGAAATAAAAATGAATGACGCGGAGATGATATTGCCGGTTCATGAGTCAATGTATATTGGATGAATTACTTAACATACAAGAATACAATTTCAATTAAATTCTGTAACATAATTTCTTTTCTCCTTTTACATTAATGGCATGAATGATTCTTTACATGTTCCTTGAAAGAAGCTAAGAAACTTGCGCTCTACAGGACAAACTGAAGATAAAATACACATTTTGCATTTTTTGGCCACGAAGTCCCACGCGTGTACATCTGCTGCTGTTTCACCAGACTTGATCACTTGAAATGGATTGCTTGGCTACTTTGGACGCGAAACTTGATTGTTGAATGGATGGACAGCAGCACGCCAGCAACCTTCAGTATGTGTAACTCAGTTTGTTCTTACTTTGAGTTGGCTGCTTGGACACAGTTTGAATACGTTTGCCGCCGTGTATAGTGGATTGAGCGGTTGCTGATCGTTGCTTTTATTGCTGTTGCTCAAGTTGAGTCGCGTGTGGAATACTGGATCGCTTATTTGTGAATGTAAAGTGCCGAAGTCGCATGTGGATTGTCAATGCAATGTGGATTGTGGCGGATGCTTTCTGAAGATTTACTGTGTGCGCACTGCTGCTTATTATCAATATGAACGGATCAAAGGCTGGTTCAAATGTCAATGGAGTTGATGCTGAAAACGTTAGCAGGGCTGTCACTCTCACTGAAAAGGGCTTGGCATATGAAATTGAGAGGCTTCAGACAGAACGCCAATCCCGAGTGAAAAGAATAATGAATGTGATCTCTGTTTTGAAAGATCTTAAGAAAAATTATGATAATGCTTTGAGAGAGCAAGCACAGCTGGATGTTTTGATGCAAGAAATGGATGATGCAAATTCACTACATGACTCAGTGATGCCTTTAATACCTCAGGAATAGCAACAGAAACAAAATGTGGTTCACAAGCATTAATCAATATAATCAAGGTTTTGTCGAGGATGTAAAACAATGGCTCTCTGAAAATGACAAATTGGCCTCAAGACATAGATATTTTGGAAAGGAGAACTTGGAGGAACAATATTATGATAAGGATTTTGAAAATCCTCCAATCTTGGAATTGGGGGTGCAACATGATGAAATTATGCCAAGTGACAGTGTCTCAAATATTAGCAGCAAAAGTCATGGTTCTAAAGCTAGGACCTCAAGTGTCTCTACTACCTCTGCCCGTGTTAAAGCAGAAGCTGACATGGATGCTCTTCTTGTTCACCAAAGATGACTTGGAGCAACAAGAGGAGGAAATCAGGAAAAGGAAAGAGCGATTCGAACTTGAAGTGGAGATAGCAGCATCATGGGCTAAGGTCAACGTCCCGAGAGCCTCAAGTTGTGGTGCACGAAGCAGCCTATCCAGTAAATCCAATGGTATGGAATCCTATGTCGATAAAATGGAGAGAGGACCTCATGCTGCTCTTAAGGCTGATGCTAATTCATTTGTGCCTCATCGCTGAGGAGGTAATGAAAATCCCATTTCAGACAGAAGTGCTTCTGAGTCTCGTTTGCCAGATGCTAAGCCAAAGCAAAGGAATTATGCCATGAATGTTCAATCACAAACACTCCAGCAGAAACCAGCCAAGCTTAGGATGGCTGAAGGCACACAGCCTGATATTTCAACCTCTCAGCTTGGAGAGGCATATGCTCCTGCACCGGTCACTGGTGATGCTAATAGCCTGTTATCCATAATGGCAAGGCAAAATGAAATAACTGCTATGTTAGTGCGTCAACAAAATCTCTCATCTTTGCCAAACAGGGAGATTCAAGTGTTTGATGGGGATCCTCTTGTGTATCATGCTTTTATGACATCTTTTGAGCATAATATTGAACAAAAAAAAAAAACTAGGGATGCTACAGACTGCCTGCATTACTTGGAGCAGTACACCAGGGGTCAACCAAGAGAGCTAGTTAGAAGTTGTCAGCAAATGGCGGCAGACAGAGGATATAGCAAGGCAAAGGCTTTGTTGAAAGAACATTTTGGAAATGAGCAAAAGATTGCTGCAGCTTATTTGGATAAAGTCCTCGCATGGCCAGAAATTAAATCAGAGGATGTTAAAGCCCTTCAAGCCTATAGTCTGTTGTTAAGAGGATGCTGCAATGCCATGGATGAGATCCAGTATATGTTTGAACTAAACATGCCTGGTAATATGCAGACAGTAATAAAAAAAAAAGTTGCCATACAAGCTAAGGGACAAATGGAGAACAGTGGCTTGTGATATTCTAGAAAGGTGCCATTGTATAGCTACTTTTCCTGACATTGTGGACTTCATTGAGCATCAGGTGAAAATCGCAGCTGATCCTGTATTTGGTGATATACAAGATACGCCAAAAACAGTGCAAATCAAAGGGAAAAACCAGCGCCTTATAAAGTAAAGGAAGTAGTTTTGCAACTACAGTCACATCTGAGGATGAGTAAGCCAGTCAGAAAAAAAGGAAGCTCACTGGATAAAAAGGCTTGCTTGTACTGCAAAGGTGAACATGCTCTGGAGTTGTGTCCTTCATTGGAAAAGAGGGCACATAATGATAAGATTGCCATCCTGAGAGAGCATGGAGTCTGTTTTGGCTGCTTGTGCATAGGGCACATGAGTAAAGATTGCAGGAGGCGACTGTCATGTAAAGTATGTGGATCCCGACATCCTAGCATGCTTCATATTTATCCAAAGGAAAAGGAACCAGAGAAGATTCAAACAGTTACGGATTCAGCTGTGGGCAGTGCTCTGGTTGCAGTTCAAACTAGTGGTCTTACTGGGGCCGGGGAGCATGATTGCAAACTCTCAATTATTCCAAAGTTAAGTCTAAAAGGGGCAATAAAATTGTGGAGACTTATGCCTTTTTGGACTGAGGGAGTTCATCGTCATTTTGTACAACGGGCTTGATGAATAAGGTGGAGGCCTCCGGAAGAGGAGTCAAGATTCTTTTACGCACCATGGGTCAAGAAAAGGTTGTGGGAAGTTGCATTGTGTCAAATTTGGAGGTAGCCGGCCTAGACAGTGGCTTCTACTGCAAATTGCCAGATGTTTTTACGCAGAATAAAATGCCTGTGAGTAGGAACAATATACCATGACAGCAGGATCCGCCCAGATGGCCATATTTGCATGAAGTGCGTTTACCTTAGATCAAGTCAGATCATGTTGAGCTTTTGATTGGTTTGAATGTACCTAGAGCTCTCGAACCAATAAAGGTGATCCCAAGTGAAAATGGAAGGCCGTGTGCTATTCAAAACACATTGAGATGGACTGTTAATGGGTCGATTTGTAGTGTTGGAGCGGAATGTGACCAATCTGTAATCACAGCTAATTGTATTTCAGTTGTGAGATTGGATGAATTGTGGAAGCAGCAGTTTCAACTCCACTTTCCTGAATGCAGCCAGGAAGAACAGCTGGGTCCATCAAGGGAAGATTGTCAGTTCATGGAAATTGTCAGAAACACTGTAAAGCTGGTGGATGGTCACTATGGCATTGCTTTACCTTTAAAGAACAGAGACCTGAGCATACCTGACAATCGCAAACTAGCAGAGCAGCGTGCTCTGGGTCTGAGAAGGAGGTTCCAGAGAGATGCCCCATTTTTTGCAGACTACACTGCCTTTATGCATGACATCATTTTGCATGGTTATGCTGAAAAGGCGCCTGCTAAAGACCTGACAGGTAGCCATGGCAAAGTGTGGTATATTCCACATCATAGTGAATATCATCCAATAAAGAGGAAGATTAGAGTGGTGTTTGACTGTGCAGCATCATTCCAAGGTACGTTGTTGAATACACAACTGTTGCAAGGACCTGACCTCACTAGCTTGTTGACTGGAGTCATTACCAGATTTAGGAAGAAACCTGTTGTTTTGATGGTGGACATTGAGGCCATGTTCTATCAGGTGCGTGTGGCACCTGAAGATTTTGATCTGCTAAGGTTTCTCTGGTGGCCTAATGGAGACTTCTCTCAACCTATGGAGGAGTACAGGATGCTTGTCTATCTCTTTGGGGCAACTTCGTCACCAAGCTGTGCAAACTTCGCTCTTCGAAAGTGTGCAGAGGATAACAGTGACTCCTTCAGTCAGCAGGTGGTGGATACCATCATGCACAGTTTCTACGTGGATGACTGCCTTGCTTTAGTAGCTTCTGAGTCTCAGGCTGTAGCTCTCTATCAGTACCTTTGAGCCATTTGTGCCAGAGGTGGCTTTTAGCTAAAGAAGTGGATAAGCAATAGTCAAAGCGTGCTTGCTGGGATACCTGAAGAGGAGAGGGCACAGACAGTGAAAAAGTTGGAACTGGACTACGACATACTTCCTGTTGAAAGAGCATTAGGTATGCAGTGGTGCATTCAGTCTGATGCATTTAAATTACAGATACCTATTCAAGATCGACCTCTGACTCGTAGAGGGATCCTTTCAATGGTCAGTTCAATCTACGACCCCCTTGGGGTACTGGTGCCGGTGGTGCTAAAGGCCAAATTGATCCTACAGGATCTATGCAGGAAAGGCCTTGGGTGGGATGACATTGTACCTGCACCCATCATAATGGAATGGACAAAATTGTTACAAGAGCTTCACCAACTGGAGGACTTTAAAGTCATGAGATGTTTCAAGCCTGCAGACTTTGGAATTGTGGCTTCTGCTCAGGTACACCACTTCACAGACGCAAGCGAGCTTGGTTATGGGACAGCTACCTACCTGCTATTGCGCAATGCTGATGCACAGCCATGCAGTGTCTTCATCATGGGAAAGGCCAGGGTGGCTCCCTTAAAACCAATTACCATCCCCGGACTGGAGCTAACAGCAGCAGTGGTAGCAGCACACATGGACAGATTGTGGAGGAAGGAATTGCAGATGCCGCTGCTTGACTCTATCTTTTGGACTGACAGCACCTCAGTGCTGAACTAAATCAAAAATGAGACCTCCAGATTTTGAGCATTTGTGGCCAACAGGGTCTCAGAAATCCTTAAAACATCTCCGGCTGCTCAGTGGAGGCACGTGAGCACTTCATGCAACCCTGCAGATCTTGCTTCCTGGGGACTTGGGGCGGAGTAGTTCCTGAAGGATGCAAAATGGATATCTGGTCCACAGTTTTTGATGCAGCCAGAGGAGCAATGGACCGCACTCCCAAAAGGTTTGAGAGAACTACCAGAACAGGATGATCCTGAGGTTAAAACAAGCATCTTAGTCAATGCTGTTTGTGTCAAAAATGAGACTGACGCAGTGGCTCAACTGATCAATTGTACCTCATCCTGGAATCATCTGAAAAAAGTGATGGCTTGGATTTTGAGATTCAAGAAGCAACTCTTAAGTCACTGGAAGAAGAGGAAGGAGGGTGAAGTACTGCCGGCTAACTTAAGGTCACACGTGAGGAAAAAAGAATACTCAGAGGAGAGGGTTTGAGAGTGCCAAGGATTTTTTCCACATTTTTCTTTCTGTGGAGGAACTAAGGGAGGCCGAGCTGAAAATAATCACATTTTGTCAAAGAAAAAGATTCCCAGGGGAGTTTTACAGTCTACAAAAGGGACAGAATGTGAAACGGACAAGTCAAATATATAAACTCAATCCAGTGCTTGATTATGGTGTTTTGAGAGTGGGTGGACGGCTTAGTAGAGCAGCCATGCCTGAAGAGTCCAAGCATCCAATTATACTGGCCAAAGACCTGCATATTTCTGACCTCATCCTCAGGCAAGTGCACAAGGAAGTTGGCCAAAATGGTAGAACTCACATGTTGGCAAGGCTGTGCCAGAAGTATTGGATTACTGGCGGCGGTGTGGCAATAAGAAAGATCTTAGCCAAATGTGTAGTATGTCGGCGGGTACAAGGTGTGCTGAGCAACCAATAGATGGCAGATCTTCCGTGCAGTCAAATATCTCCAGATGAACCACCATTTACCTCAGTGGGAGTAGATTGTTTTGGTCCATTTGATGTAAAACGTGGAAGAATTCAAGTGAAGAGATATGGAGTTCTATTCACATGCTTGGCTTTAAGAGCTGTGCATATCGAAATAGCTACAACAATGTATACTGATTCTTTCATCAACGCATTACACCACTTTATAGCAAGACAAGGACAAGTCAGAGAACTCTGCTCTGACAATGGTACCAACTTTGTTGGCGCCAATCTAGAGTTGAAAAGATCTATTGAACGATGGAATCACTCTCATATCCATGAGGAACTCCTACAGAGGGGAATTAATTGGACATTTAATCCTCCAACTAGTTCTCATTATGAGAAGCTTGGGAGAGACTCATTCGCTCCATCAAGATGGTCCTCAACTCTAACTTCAGGTACAAACTCTTGGTGAGGAAGGTCTCCTTACAGTGCTTTGTGAAGTGGAAGCCATCCTTAATAGCAGATCAATAACAAAGGCATCCCCAGATCCTAATGATCTGGAGGCTCTGACTCCAAAGCATTTTCTACTCCTTAAAGGTCAACCATTGTTGCCACCTGGTCTCTTTCAGAAGGAGGACTTGTATGCTGCTCCAGAGATGCTAAGTCTCACACATTCGGCGTAGGTCTCACGCATTTTTTAGGCTTATTCAACATAGTCCGCAATTATTCAATGAACGCTTACTAATGAGATTCTCACGCGGAATTAAAATCGTTGTGCATTGAAGTTTCAGTTTCACTTGCGTAAAGGTGGACCTCACCACAAGTTACATGAAAAGCGACTCTGGACTTCTCGTGCTTCTCTTTACTCAGGGATTGGAAAAAATGCATGTGTCTCAGGATCGTTTAAATTGTTTAAATGAAAGAAGTCCATTTGAAACGTCTTTATGCAATTCCATTGCTTTCAATCCTTCAGTAAAGACAAGCGTGAGAATTCCCGAGTCATAATCGATTTCCGTGTCACTAATGGGGAAATCCACCGTAATGCACGTGAAACTGATTAACTTAATCCACAATGACTTAAATTCCACGAGTGAATTTTTTCAGTGCGCGTTGATTGAATAATTGCTGACTACGGCACAGGAACGTGAATGCCACTAAGAGGCGAAAGACTCACGCCGAATGCGTCAGACTTGGCATCTCTGTGTTCACAGATGGAAACCGGTACAGTACATGTCCAACTTGTTCTGGAAAAGATGGACAAAGGAGTACCTGCCACAGCTTCAGGAATGGCAAAAGTGGACCAGAGTCAAATGCAACGTCATTCCTGGAGACATTGTGCTCATTGTGGACAACTCTGCACCTCGTAATTCTTGGATCATGGGTGGAATTGTTGAGGCTGTACCAGATAAAAGAGCACTTGTAAAGAGTAAAGATCAAGACCAAGACAAGCTGCTTGGACCAGCCAGTCACAAAGATCTGTCTTCACCAGGAAGCTGAGGAGGGCGGCCTGATAGATGCCTTGACATGATTGACTTTGCATGTGACTTTGAGGAGTGGTGGTAAAGATCACTCCCAGCCTAAGCTAAGTGCTTGTAACCTCTGGCCTAGAGAAGATGGAAGATTTTCATCATTTTACAATGGACTATAAATACCTTTTTTAATGTTTATTCTCCTGCATGTAATGTAGTTGTAATTATTACTGTGGAGTACCTGTAATAATTAGGGGCCTGAATGTTGGAGTTAGTAATGTAGTTTGTCTCACGTCTGTCACTGTCACAGGTAGTAGCTGTAGGAGGGCGTGCGTGCCTTGGTGGAAGTGCGTGTATGCGTGTGATGTAGTCAAGACCGCCCTAGCCGAGACCAAGACACTGCCAAGACCAAAGGGCAGCCAGACCAAGACAAGACCGAGACCGAGACCAAGACAGACCATTTCGAGACCAAGACCAGAGCAGGATGAGACCGAGACCAAGACCAAGACCAAACCAGAGTTTCACTTCACTGTAAATATGGGCAGTGTTTGAGTGAAAGTAATCGTGTGTAGCAACTGCATAACAGCTATTATTGCCCTTTCAGAGGATTGAGACTTTATCGGCATTTAAAATTTTTTCCTGTTAGGGATTGGTATGCTAACACAGTCCAAAATCCGTTGTCACCGTTCCAGAGACATTAAACATTTAAGATTTCCATCCAAAACGAATAGCAGCGGCAGGCGATGAATTCTCATTTTGCCTGCACAAACGTGCACAAACAAAGCTGAAACAAATGTAATGGGTTTCATTCAGATTTTCGTCATATAGGGTGCCAACTTCACAAAGCTGGAAAACAGATAGCCTATGAGGAAAGTTCCCTTGCATGAATTTTGGGATCTTCTGAAACCAGTGAATAGTCTGCATTATTTAGCGAATTTTACTCGGCAAGACTGATATCGGCGGTAATGATGACAAACTGGGCAAATAGGGGGCAGCCACCAACAGTCAATCAACCCGCCATTTTTGGCTATTTTCATCTGACTGATGGCTTCGGATAATGCCAATGAAGACACGAAAGTTCAGAGCACTCAACATGACACCAGGACATTTATAAGACCCTCAGTTGTTACCCTGCATACATAGCTATCCTCAAAACTTCAAAGCCATTCATTTGCAAAACAGCACAAGCTCCCCAATACTATGACTGAGTAGCAATATGCATCATCCAGTGAATTCGCTAGGAAATTTACTTAATAAAATGCTAGTGATAACTGACCTTACCTATGACCGTTAACTCAGCCAGAGCTAGCGAGATTACCTGCAGTTAACCAAGGTTAGTCAGCAGATGCTTGCAAACAACTTAAATTTCCAGTCCTGAACAGATTATACCGTGCATGCAAGTACAATATTTTTACAATAATATACTAAGTATGTACAAATTTTGTTTGGTCTTGAGACGTTTGGGAGTTTTTTTCCTCAGAGTTTATGAGCGCAGCCAGTCTATGTTAGCTTACCTCTCGGCATGTTTCCTCTTCAAGTGCCTGGTGAAAGTTGACGCTGTACCGGCCAGGGTTGGGTTCAATTACTTTTTTCAATTACAATTGATTGTAATTACAATTACAATTACTTTCTGGACAGAATGTTCAATTACAATTACAATTACTTTTCGATAAAAAATTCAATTAAAATTAAATTACAATTACCAAAGTAATTGAGCACAATTACTGTAATGTTAATCGAAAAAGTAATTTAACCCAACCCTGGTACCAGCGGTCTCGGTCAGGGCGATTTGACAAAATCTACACACAGCAGAAACCTTTTTTTTTTCTTTGTTATTTCGCATATAGATTCTTTGCAATCTGTATAGGAGAACCTTAAAATAGCTGAATTAGCTGACATTTTTACTGATTCACTGGACTAATTCATTGCGCATATGTTGTGAGACGAGACAGAGAGACGGGATGGGAGACTGCGCAGGCAGGGAAAAATATGCATTGTAACATGTTTTTAAAATAGATGCCTCTTATAGGCTGCATTTAAAGAAGGCTGCTTAATAATAATGAGGCTGTACCAGGACCAGCTGCATGCCTGGATTTTGAAATCCCCTCAAGACCGTTATGTCCGAGACCAAGATAAGACCAAGACCAGAGAGTGTCGAGACCGAGACAAGACCAAGACCATGTAAAAGTGGTCTCGAGGCCGGTCTTGAGTACTACAACACTAGTCACCGGTGGGTGTGTTTGTGTGTGTGTGTCACTGAGATGTAGAAGTCTTAATTAGCTAACATTTGCACCTGGTCAGTAGTCAGTTTGCTTGCAATGGAGAGGGGGTGAGTAGGGTGCTGTCACTTTCCGTTGACCGCAATTTTTGCTATTATCGCAATTTTCGCAATCATCGGGTTTAATTCAATCTTATCTTTTAGGAGTATCATGCAATGCCAAGGGCTGTATATGTACGTTAAAATAAACAAACATAACGCAGCTATGGACTCGTGTGATTAATTGAGCACAGCGTGTCGGACAGACCCCTACATCAGCCCTCACTGCGGCTAATTGCTTCGTTTTGGATAATCGCTACAACAAAGTGCGTCTTCAGGAAATTACACAATTGAAAAATTAGCACGTGTTACTCATCACAACGGATGGGAGAATACTATCTTGCACCTGCCGTGTTGTTATTCTTTTAACCGAGAGCACATTACTCATTTTCCTAGTTTAAGCACCAATATAGCACATATTCATCTTCGCATGCACCTACACGTGAAATCCTTTTTGAACTGCAACATAACAAAATATTGATTTCACCCACAAAGTGCATCAGGAAATAGACCAGACCCATCTACACATTTAACTGCGCTAGCTAGCTACATGCTATTGAGTTCGGTAAACTCTCCAATGTTGCCTTACCATTTCTAAACTTATTTTGTCAATCGCACTTTACGCGAACATGTTCCTTATAACTTTCGAAACATCCAAACCAAGTTTGAGCATGTTTAACAGTGTTTCTTACCTATAAAGGGGGAAATAAAAATGAATGACGTGGAGATGATATTGCCAGTTCGTCAGTGAAAGTATTGGACAAGCACCAGCAACAGGCTCCCCGTTCCCCTACAGGATGACCCAGAGTTTAAAGTCCCAGCCAAGTGCTTTTGAATCAAAAACTTTACCAGATCCTTCAAGTCAGGTTAGTTTTTGTGGTAGACATGGCTTCACTACATTAAGAAAAATGATAAAGCTGTATGCTTCCTGTGCTTTTCTGCTATACAGAGTAACCTTGTCAGTGAGGACAGGATGAGGGATGAGAAAAGAGAAAAGCCGGGGATAAGTTTCAGGAGCACGAGAAATCCCATTTTCACTTAGAAGCTGACAACAAACTGGCAGCATTAAAAAGAACGACAATTAACATGATGCTCTCACATGCAACTGCTAAAGAGTAAATGACTGCACAGACTGTTTTGGAGCTGACCTTTCGGTCTGTGAAGTTCGTAGGCCTCAAGGGGCTACCTATGAGAGGAGATTGTGACTGTGTGTTTTGGCAGCTGATGCGGGAGCGAAACTATGCCCTGCCTGCTGCTCGTGAGCGGCTTCTCAGACCGGACGACTGGATGTCAGACAGCATCCAAAATGAAATTTTACAACTGTTTGCTCATGCTGTCCAGCGCCAATTAAATGTTGCCCATTCAAAGCAGCCTATCATGAATGTGGCGCTGCTGTGCAGCATTTATATGACATCATTAGACTACCTTTCTCAGCTCCCCCTACCCTGACTGAGTTCCCACATCCCTGCAAATAAATTCAGATTTTTTTTTTATTTTTATCCTCAAATCATGCCTTATTGAGCTGAAAATTTAGATACATAAAAATACCATGTTTGGGATCACAGTAGGCGGTAAGTGACCCCACGGCAAACAGTAAAACCTACTGCTTACTTCCTGATTTTGAAAACCCTGCTGGATGCTAAAGGGCACATAGCGAGTGATAATCCAGTAACTTGCACACTGAAAGTAGGGGGTATAAATACGCCAACACACACATGAGGGAGGGAAAACATGAACGGAACACAGCTAGTGAGGAAAACACGAGGCATAAACCAATCAAGAGAGACAATACATTTGATAGACATTCTTATTAGGAGGGGACACAAGAGGATTGTGACAGCATCCCTCATACAATGGGCACCATCTGGCAGCCCAGAGATGGATCCCAGATGTCAGTGCAGGAAATCGCGAACCAAGGAGGGGTCCAAGATGTAACCAGGAATTGGCATCCAAGTCACATGTGCCAGACATCCAGAATCTGACGCACGGTGTCAATAGGGCTACCATCAATGAGCCTGGGGGAGGCGGAGAGCGGGAGGGAGGCAAAGACATGGGTTTGATTTTGGAGGCGTGGAACACTGGGTGAATGTAACAAAAGATATGGGGGAGGAGAAGCCTGGCAGCGGATGAAGATAAATGCTTGATATGGTGAATGGGCCAATGAAACAGGGGGCAAGCTTCTTCAACATCTCCTGGCAAGGGACACCATTTGTGGCAAGCCAGACCTTCTGTCCCATTTGGTAGGCAGGAGCTGGTTGTCGCTGACAATTCCCTTGCTTTTGGAAGGCGGATATGTGCCTAGGTAGTAAAGCACAGACTCTTCTCCAACCCCCGAGGGCACGACTAACCATGACCTGAGCAGAGGGAACAGCCACTTCCCTCTCCTCAAACTGGAATAAATAATAACCCAGATAACATCTAAAAGGAGATTTGCCCTGAACAGCAACAAGTAATGAATCGTGAGCCAGCTCCACCCAAGTTAGACAACAGTACCACCAGGTGGGGTTACCTTCCGTCAGGCAGTGTAGAGCTTGGCCCAGCTCTTGGTTCAGCCTCTCGACTAGGCTGTTGGTCTCTGGGTGGAACCTACCAGGGTGCAGAAAGCCTTCCAGTGGTAACTGATAAATTGGGAACTGTGGTCAGGGACCATGTCCTGGGTGTGCCATGGAGGCAAACCATGTGATGTAATAGGAGCTTAGCAGTCTCCTTGCCTGTGGGTAACTTAGCTAATGGTCCAAAGTGGGCTGCCATGGAGAACTGGTCTACGATGGTAAGGATAACCGTGAACCCATCAGAGAGAGGCGACTTCGCTGGCCCATGGGTGGTTGGGAACCTCCAAGGACTGTAATAAACTGCTTACTTAATTTGAGCCAGTACACTCAGTACAGGCTGTGACTAACTCCCTAGTATCCTGGGTGATGGTTGGCTACTAAAAGCATCAACAAACAAGAGCAAGAGTATGAGAAATGGCAGGAGGGCATGCCAGCTGGGAGGCATGGGCCCAGGAAAAGATCTTGTCACTCACTCTCTCGGGAACAAAGAGACAGTTGGGTGGAGTATTTGGTGGAGAAGGATAGGACTACGCTTCTTCAACCTTGCTCTGCACTTGCAGCTTGGTGGTCGCCTGGGAGGATTGTGTCTGGAGGGTCTTTAGACACCAAATGACACAGATAAGATATGAAATCAGGCTTGATATTTTTACTACCGGGACAGTATGTCAAGACAAAATTGAATCTTGTGAAGAAGAGGGCCCAACAGGTTTACCTGTGATTCAGCCTCTTTGCAGTTGAGAGGTACTCCAGCTTGCAATGGTTTGTCCAAATGAAGAAGCGGAGCTTGGACCCCACCAGCCAGTGCCTTCACTCATCAAAGGCGAGCCTCACCACCAACAACTCCTGATCACTGATGTGGTTCCACTCAGCAGCAGACAGCTGACAAGAGAGGTAATCACAAGGGTGTAGTTTGCCATCCTCAGATCACTGAGAGAGGACAGCCCTAGCACACACATCGAAAGCGTCAACCTCTACAACGATCTGGCACTGGATCTGGGAGCTTGAGAACGGGAGCAGTGGTAAATAATTCTTTGAGATGGTTATGGGCATAGATTGTCTAAGGAGTCCAGGCAAAGGGATTCTTGATGGATGTCAGCACTGTAAGAAGGGCAGCAACAGTAGAGTTCCCTGGAATAAATTGCCAGTAGAAATAGGCACACCCGAGGAACCTCTGCAGCTCCTTACAGTCTTTACTGTCTAGCCAAATCAACACAGCCTGTACTTTCAGGCGATCTATTTCAAGGGTGTCCTGCATTACAGTGAAGCCTAAGACAGGGATGGTGGTACGATGGATTTCACACTTCTCCAGTTTCACTAGTTTGTAAGAGTCCCAAAGCCTTAAACATGACTTCATAACCCTTTCCAGACTGTCACAACTTTGCATCTGCTTGGTAATTTCTTTAGATTGTGCAATCATGGGCTGCTTTTTTCCTATTTCACATTGTCAGACAGGTTCTATTAAAGTGTTGTTTAGATTCAACAGGGTTGGCAGTAAGCATGCCTGGGTGTCTCGTGAAAATGAATCCAGTTATCAATTAAATTTGCTTAATTGGTTGATTTAGTAACTAGGGGAGCAATTATCTTTTTCTCTAATGCCAGGTGGGGTTGGATTGCTTTTTTCCTTCAATAAATGAAATCACTCTATAACATCTGACTCCCCTCCAGAGTCCAAGTGGTTCTTCACCTTTGATTCCAGAAGCCAAGCCCACAGCTATAATCGTCATGGGTTTCGGAGCCACAGAGCCCCCTGGGCCTAAGGGAGTAGGCCCAGCCTCTTCTGGGGTCGACATGATGAGACAACAAGAGGATGGCCCTGGCCAAATGATCTGGTGGCTTGTCATGAGGCTTGTTACAGTACAAGTGTTTTTACATTAGGCAAATAAATAAATCAATAAGAGCAGAAAATACTCTGGAATTAATACATGAATTGCCATCAAAATTGGTATCTGGTGAAAAGGTGAAAACTGAAGGGGGGGGAGGGGGTCATAACACTTGAAATACACAGTTGTCAGTGATCTGGAGTAATAGCACTTCACCAAAATCTTACCCTTCACCTTGCCCAAACTACCAACTTGGTATCCTGTCTAATGAAAAAAGAAATAGATAAAAATCAATCGAAAACCAAATCATGCAAGTTGTTTGCATATTTTTCTGAACGAAATACTCATTTACTTTTGTTGAACAAGCCTCGTTGTTTCTTTCCACAAGCCGGTTATTTGACAGCAATTGCATCACATGAGGTTACTACCATGATGTCTGCCGTATTTTGTGCATTACAATTTTTAGCGGTGATTGTGTGACCGTTGTTTTCTGCGCTGGTGATAGCTTGACCGCTGTTCAGAAATGTCTCTACTTCCAGAGGGTCAGGCTCATTCTGTCTTCTGTGCTGCCCTAAGCATTTTAAAATCTCTCTTAATGGCCGCATACTAATCACAATATCATCCACCATGCTCAATAATAGCAGCATCTCGCCATGTTTCAACATAAGCATGAAGTAGAATTTAATCAAATTATGTAAATGAGCCAAAAGATTCTTATTATAATGTGATAAGTTTTTATGTTGTAATAATGTGAAGATAACTTGTTAGAACATATAAATATGTTGTAATAACATGAAAAACATCTTGTAATAACAAGAAACTTTTCATGTTATAACGTCATACTTTTTTTTTTCAGGAATGGAAGCAAAATGCTTTCATCAGTCGGGGACTCTACCACATGACCATGGTACACACACTCAGAAGTTTCAATGTCTCCTTGGAAACGACTAACCAATCAGAGGACGAATAAAAGGTGCAATGGATTTGTCGTTTCGGGAAAAAAATTTTGCGGACCACCCCTCGGCACACACATGCACGCACACACACACACGCGCGCGCGCACGGGTCTATTTTAATGTTTTTTACGAGGTGTTTTTTTAAGAAAAAGCACCATAGATGGACTTTATTCAAATAGAAACTCACAGTGACTTTTGTTTTTTCTAAACAAAAAGCCCCAAAGAGCAGAAGTTATCACTTAGAACTCAGAATGAAGCTGCTTCTTTGAAATTGAAGTTCTGTTCGGTAACTGACTAGGAATCTCACATGAGTCCAGTTTTTCAAAATAAAAGCCCCACAGAGAAACTTTGCTCAAACAGTAAGCTCACAATGAGTGCTGTTTTCAAAATAAAGGCCCCATAAAGTACTTACATAGCATCAGGCACAAAAATTTCTTCCTGAATTTTCCAGTTATTATTACTATATTTGCACTATAAATTGGAGCTCCTACTGCTCCGACTGGTCAGGGAACATTTATTTTAGCACTACAAAAAATGTTTTTGTTTTTTTTTTTTTAACTACAAGCCCAATTCCAAAATAGTTGGGATAAAGTGCAAATTGTGAATAAAATCAAAGCATAATGACTTTCAAATCACACCAGCCAGTATTTTATTCACAATAGAACAGAGATAACATAGCAAATGTTGAAACTCAGAAATTTTACAATTTTATCCACAAAATGAGCTCATTTCAAATTTTATGGCTGCTACAGGTCTCAAAAAAGTTGGGACAGGGGCCTGTTTACCATGGTGTAGCATCCCCTCTCCTTTTTAACACAGAGTGGAGGCGTCTGGGCATTCAGAAAACAAGTTTCTTGAGTTTAGCCATTGAAATTTGATCCCACTCTTGTTTAATACAGGCTTCCCCTGCAAAAAATGTTCTATAGGACTTCTATGGAATTCTATAGAATTCTATAAAACTCTATAGAACATCAGTGGAACTCTATCGAACATTTTAGTGGAAGAGCATGTTCTATAGGATTTTCTGTGTGTTCTATAGGAATTTGCTGGAAACCTAAAGAGCACCTCTATGGAAAATAAAGTCCTATAAGATTATTCCTGTTCTATAAGACCTTCCTATAGAACACCCTAGTTGAAAAACCTGTTCTATAGGACTTTGATGGTCTTTAGGACCTTCTAATAGAACAAAAGCTTAGTGGGAAAGACATCTTAAATAAGGCTTAAATAAAAATAAAAATAAATCTTATGAATCCTTGCAATGCTCTGTCGAAAGGTCAATTTACCTTATGTGTACCTGGGTTCTAGTTGTGAGAAACTGGACTAATGGTATGAAAATGTGCAATATGCAGCGATATCCACAATACAGAAGTAGCAAGGAAATTGTGTCCCTTTTAACTTTAAGGTGTGCTTAAGCACATGGGGTACCAGGCACATACCAACTCATTGATTCTCTGATCAGACGATTGATTGACTGACTGACCACACAACTTAGCCGTATTTCAGTTACGATATATGAAGACCTCTTTCCATTTCCTCGGCAGCAATTCAAAAATATAAATGTAAGGCATTACAACTTTATTATGCTATAATGGAAAACTTGTGTTCCTCTTTTGCTTGCGAAGACAGAATTACGTTGAAAGTTTTACCTTTTGAACTTTTCCCTTAATTTTAAAAATTCAATCAAATTATGCCTTTCAATTCATATGCATGTGATTGCAGATTATATACAGATTTAGAATTAATTTGAATGCAATTTGAGGCCTGCTAAGACTTATTCCCACCATCATTATCCCCACCACATCCCACCACAAACATACAAGCTTTCAAATGGCTCACTTGATTAAGGCACCACATCATGGAGCAGAAGACTGTGGGTTTGAGTCCCAATCAGAATAGCACACAAAATGTCATTGTGCTACAGGGATACAAGTTGCAAAAGGATTGCTGGGAAATGATATGTAAAATGGTTGTTTTGTCTGTGGTTGCCTTCTGAATTTGGGTTGGTTTGAAGATGCCAAACTGAAAAAAAAAGTCCTCCAGAGATTTTCTATGGAACTGTTTTCTATAGAACTTTTTTCTATAGGACTTGAGGTACTAAAGTTCCATAGAATTCTATTGGATTCCTACAGCACATTTATAGGAATTCCTATAGCACATTTTTTTGCAGGGTCCAGCTGCTGGAGAGTTTTGGGTCTCCTTTGACGGACTTTTTGTTTAATTGTGCGCCAAATGTTCTCAATCGGTGAAAGATCAGGACTACAGGTAGGCCAGATCAGCACACGGACTCTTCTACTACGAAGCCATGCTGTTGTAATAGCTGCAGTATGTGGTTTTGCATTATACCACTGAAATTTACAATTTACACTTCGTCCCAATTATTTCGGAATTGGGGTTGTATTTATTTTTAGTTATTCGTAGGAAAGGGGCAGCTTTTATGGTAGTAGGTGAAGGGTTCAGGCTTGTCCTGTCAGGAAATAGGCTCTCTCACCCAAAGTCATTTTCCATGTCTATGTGAACCCAGCAAAAAATGTGCTATAGGAATCCTATAGGACAGTTCAATAGAATTCTATAGAACTTTAGTACCTCAAGTCCTATAGAAAACAAGTTCTAAAGGAAATTTCTATAGGAAACAGTTCCATAGAAAATTTCTATAGAACAGCTCTTGTAGAACTTTTTTCATTTCGGCATCTTCAATCCCACCCAAATCCGGAAGGCGACAAACAAAGCAACTATGTTATATTACACATCCCAGCGAACCCTTCCCAATTTGCATCCCTCTAGCACAGTGCTTCCCAAACCTCTCCTGGAGGCCCACCTGTCCTGCATGTTTTAGATCTCTCCCTGCTCCAGCACAGGTGATTCAAATGATCAGGTTGTCATCAATCAGCTTTAGGGGCTGATTAACGAGCTAATCATTTGAATCACCTGTGTTGGAGCAGGGAGAGATCTAAAACATGCAGGACAGGTGGGTCTCCAGGAGAGGTTTGGGAAGCACTGGTCTAGCACAACAGTCAATTGTGCGCCACTCTGTCCAGGGCTCGAACCCAGACACAGATGGCCCGTTGTTGTCGCTTATCTCAGGGTCTTAGGGAATTCAAAAGGAACTGAGTGCCTTTGCTGAAAAGGAACACCATGTTAGTAATCCTGTTAGGTGACCATGATACATGTATAAAGATGGTGGGGATAAGTCTTAGCAGACCTCAAACTGTATTCAAATTAATTCTAAATTTGCATATAATCTGCAATCACATGCATGTAAATGGAAAGGAATAATTTGATTGAATTCTTAAAATTAAGGGAAAAGTTCAAAAGCTCAAACTTTTCAACATAATTCTGTCTTCGTAAGCAAAAGAGGAACACAAGTTTTCCATAATAGCATAATAAAGTTGTAATGCCTTACATTTATATTTTTGAATTGCTGCCGACGAAATGGTCTTCATATACCGTAACTGAAATACTGGTAAGTTGTGCGGTCAGTCAGTCAATCAAGCGTCTGATCAGAGAATCAATGAGTTGGTATGTGCCTGGTACCCTATGTGCTTAAGCACACCTTAAAGTTAAAAGGGACAAGATTTCCTTGTTACTTCAGTCTAGTGGATATCACTGCATATTGCACATTTTCATACCATAAGTCCGGTCTCTCACTTCTAGAACCCGGGTACACATAAGGTAAATTGACCCTTCGACAGAGCATTGCAAGGAGTCAAAAGATTTATTTTTATTTTTATTTAACCCTGATTTAAGATGTCTTTCCCATTAAGCTTTTGTTCTCTTAGAAGGTCCTAAAGACCATCAAAGTCCTATAGAACAGGTTTTTCAATTAGGGTGTTCTATAGGAAGGTCTTATAGAACAGCAATAATCTTATAGGACTTTCTTTTCCATAGAGGTGCTCTATGGGTTTCTATTTTGTAGCAAATTCCTATAGAACACACGGAAAATCCTATAGAACATGCTGTTCTACTAAAATGTTCTATAGAGTTCCATTGATGTTCTATAGAGTTCTATAGAATTCTATAGAATTCCATAGAAGTCCTATAGAACATTTTTTTCAGGGAAGATTGACAAATAAATACAGGGGTTTCCAATCCTGCGTTTACGGAATATGTTTGCGTGACTGATCTGAACTGTAACTCTTTGGGAACAAAATATCAAAACATATTTTTATTAGTTGTGTTATCAGGTGCTTTCCAATATGTACAAATGTGGTGACCTGCAATAACTTCCCTGACTTTTAGGGAGGGTGATTGTGCTGATTCACGGCATGAAACAGCAAAATTCCAAGAAGATGGCAATAAGAGTAAACCCTCTGGAGTTACAGACTGGAGGTATTCAATCATATTCAGTCCATCTAATTTGGGTTGCGGTTACTTAAAAAAACATTGAGGAATACTGTGTACAGCCATACTGAGTTTTGAGACTGTACACAAGGTCAAATTTTCTTGCTGTGAACTGTAAATACACAAATCTCTCACTTCCCTAAACAATAGAGGAACGAGTATTCATTTCTTTCTGAAGATGTTGCCAGAACACTCTTAACCACTGGTAGCATTCCCCTGAAGCATAATTGGAAAGCCCAGTTTTTCTCTGTCATGACTCCACAACTAACAATTACCAAGTCAAGATGGTACAGAACGTGTTTTCAGTCCGTCGATGACTTTAATAGATGTGCTGTCTTGTGTCTCATAATCTATTCGAACCACAATGCATAATATGGATAAATTAAAAGCATAAACATGCATAAACTGAATGTGGCTATATGACAACCCTCGTGTGAATTCCTTTTGTGTCTATTAAGTGTATGTGTACTGTGATTGGTTTATATTTCCCCCTTCGGCCAAATCTTGTTATGTTATGCGCTTAGTGCCAGCAGAACAAGTATTTAAGCCCTCTTGGTTATGTGCAAGTTGCTCGACTGTAAACTCACTTTCATGCAAGTTATCAGAGTCAATATTTAATTCTAAAACTCTTTTGTCTTTGTTTAATGCAACTAGCTCTATAGCGAAAGTCTTATCCTTAGGAAGTCATTCTTATTGTTTAGGGAGCTTGTCAATATACTGAACGCATTCAAATTTGAACAGGCGTTCAAAAAAGAACAAGTCTCCGTTCGTGTTCAGCTAAAATACGAACGGAAGAGTGTTCAAAAATAAACAAGCATGCATTCATTTTTGACCGGACAGAATCCAAAAACGAATGCAGCTACCCTCTCGCGCGTTACAAAATGAATCTGCTCTCCACTTCGCAAAATTTACACCAACATGCGTAAATATTTCCTTCTTACAAGAAAAAAATTCCCCATCTCCCATCCTGCAGAATTTAGAAGTATATTGTAAGGTACATGCCTATTTAATGACAGTTTTCACGTCGACTAAAAAAATCCTACCAAATCTCCAGTTTCGAGATGATATCTTTACCGATCGTCAAACTTCTGCTATTTTTCATCGAGTTCGATAAGATACTTTAACACATTCCACACTCAAGACCGGAGATAAATTGCGATTCAGTGGTACCGGGGTACGTTCAGTCAGCCAAAACATTCAAATGTTGCTGTGTGAATACTTTACTGGAATGAACATCGCTTCCATGTGATGTCAGTATGCCAATTTTTCCTTCTTATATAAAAAGCATTTTAGAATTCCAAACCATGATGTGACTGCTAGGCAATTTGTATGCAAAAGATTGTAAATAAATTAAATTAAATACATTAAAATTATAGTTTACGCATTGTATCACATCATCTGCGCGACAGCCCAATTTTAATTCTACTATTTTGTGAGTATAAGAACTAGGATAACTTAGTCCCGCTCATATCAAGTTGCAAAATTTTCCGCGATATTAACCCTCTCTTTTTAAACCTGTGAACTTGCAAGCCAAAAAAAAAAAAAAACACTTTACAGCCCACTACGTACACGATGAGTTCTGCAATGATATTCAGATTTTGTTCCATTGATTTGTCGAGGTTTTGTAGGCTACCATTTGTCATATTATATATTGTTCTAATTTATTGTACAGTATTTTTTTCAGATTGAAGTCACAACACATGAAACCGCCGCTCTGTGGGAGCTGCCGACGACAAGTCCAGGTCTAGACAAGCAGATGAGCAAAGTAAAACCTCTGCATGTGCACAGTATTATAAAATCAGCATGTCTGAATGTTAATAAATATTTATCCCCCCCTCGCCCTTTATGAACATAACCCTTATTATAAGGTGTTATCAGTTCAATTAATGAATTAGCTTGATTGCAAGATAAACAAATAAATGACTAAGTAACCTAGTCTTGTGATGCCATGGGGATTAGCTGGATCAGGGATACAAGATCACGGAGTGAGAACTGAATTCATGCGACACGCTGGAATACCGGTGACAAGACTTTTGGATGATGTGCACAATTAATATTCAAATAACAGGAGTAGGTCGCATATAATCCCATTCCTGAAGCGTCACCTAACTTGGCGAATGATCTTTAGCAGGCAGATTATACCCAGTATATATATATATATATATTAAAAAAAAAACTAACAATGACAATAAGAACTATTTCACTTTAAGGAACTGAGAATTTAAAATAGGCCTGTACAAGCATTTATATAATCCGTCATCCATATTCAGTCGTCGTTCACAAAAGAATATCCGCGCCCATAATCTAAAAGCTCACTTCACACATAGATGAACGCATCAGGCCTTGGGCAGGCATCGGAGAATGAACGCATCGGGAAATGAACGCATCAGAAAATGAACAGAAGGGTGTTCATCATGGAAAGCAGTGAACAGGTTTGCAGCCTCGAACGCATTCAAAAATGAACAGGCGTCCGTTCAAAAATGAACGCATTCACTGTTCAGAATGTTGACAAGCTCCCTTAATGAATTTAAACCTCTGACGGTACAAAACATGCTTCCAGTTCTAATGTGGGTCCAGGATTGGGACTGCATTCCTGCTCACCCATCCAGTTTGCTCTCCTTTTCAAGTTTGTTAGGAACAAGCTTCCAATCCTGAATTAGAGCCAGGACAGGGACTGCACTCCCCTCAAGCCACCTCTCCATGCTCAGAAGCTGTTCAGTGCTGGCGAAGCCTGTATTATACCCAGCAGCACCTAGGAATCCTGGCCGGTGACTGCATCTTGAGCTTAGCCTATTACACCCGTGCTGAACTGTCTAACCTCCTCAGGGTTCCGTTCCTGCCCTCTTATCTAGGGGTTCCACCCCCAATCTATACCATATTACTGCCAATAAATAACCAGTTGGATTGTTCCTCAGACTCCATGCTTGATTCCTGATCTTTGACCGTAACAGTGGCTGAGTTTCTATTTAGAGAGACAGATAAGAAGCTAATGACTTGTCGTAAATATTCTACTTGGTCCACACAAGGTATATGGGCAGAGCACTGTCATGGTTTTGGGGGGTTGCTGCCTGCTGTGCATTTTCTTCGCCAACTGAGGGCTTTCCTGCTGTCTGATCAGGTGGTTGATTGCTTATTCTTTGTAGCTGTGGAGAGACTATTTAAGAAGCTCTTTCAGCACAGTCAGGTGCTTTTGTGTCACTCTTGCGAGGACCATGAAGCCCTTAGTGTTTAGTTGGAGGAAACTCCTTTCCTCCTGGACCTTGTTTAGGATTTGGTGTTTGTCCGTCCTATTTATTGTTTGTCCGTCCGATTATCGTTCTGTTCATCAGGAGAGTTTTGGGTCTCCTTTGACTGACTTTTCGTTTAATTATGCGCCAAATGTTCTCAATTGGTGAAAGATTAGGACTGCAGGCAGGCCAGTTCATCACACGGACTCTTCTACTACGAAGCCATGCTGTTGTAATAGCTGCAGTGTGTGGTTTTGCATTGTTCTGCTGAAATTCACAAGGCCTTCCCTGGAATAGATGTCGTCTGGAGGGGAGCATATGTTGCTCGAAAACCTTTACACACCTTTCAGCATTCATGCTGCTTTTTAAAACATTCAAGTGTCCCACACCATATGCACTAATGCATCCCCATACCATCAGAGATGCTGGCTTTTGAACTGAACGCAGATAATAGGAGGGGTGGTTTTTCTCCTCTTGAGCCCGAGGGACATGACGCCTATGATTTCCAACAAGAATGTCAAATTTGGACTTTTCTGACCACAGGACACTTTGCCACTTTGCTACAGTCCATTTTAAATCAGCCTTGGCCCACAGAACACGGCGGCACTTCTGGATCATGCTCAACAATGGCTTCCTTTTTGCATGATAGAGTTTTAGGTGGCATCTGTGGATGGCACGGCAGACTGTGTTTCCAGACAGTGGTTTCTTGAAGTATTCCTGGGCCCATTTAGTAATGTCAATGACAAAATCATGCCGGTGAGTGATGCAGTGGCATCTGAGGGCCCGAAGATCACGGGCATCCAATAAAGGTCTTTGGCCTTGTCCCTTACGCACAGAGATTTTTCCAGTTTCTCTGAATCTTTTGATGATGTTATGCACTGTCGATGATGAGACCATCAAAGCCTTTGCAATTTGACGTTGAGGAACATTGTTTTTAAAGTATTCCACAATTTTTTTACGCAAGCCTTCACAGGTTGGAGAGCCTCTGGCCATCTTTACTTCTGAGAGACTCAGCCTCTCTAAGACATCCCTTTTATAGCCAGTCATGTTACACACCTGATGCCAGTTAACTTAATTACTTGCTAAATGTTATTTCAGCTGATTCTCTTATATATTAATTGCTTTTCCAGCCCTTTTTGCCTGTGTCCCAACTTTTTTGAGACCTGCTGCGCCAGAAAATTTGAAATAAGGTCATTTTATGGATAAAAATGTAAAATGACTCAGTTTCAACATTTGAAATGTTATCTATGTTCAATTGTAAATAACATATTGGCTCATGTGATCTGAAAGTCATTGCATTTTGACTTTTTTCACAATTTACACTTCGTCCCAACTATTTCGGTATTGGGGTTATAAATCAAGTTCAAAAAGAATCAAAATTAAATTTAAAAAAAGATGAATGAATCTTCATCAAATCAAAACCGGCTATGATGAGCAATATGAACACGCAGTAGTCAATATTTAACGACAGTGATGCATCCGTAAACTGATACTTTGAAAGCGTACAATGGTACGATGATTCTATATTGCAGGATAATGCCTAAAATGCCTGTTCTTTAGAACTGCTGCGTCACTTGGTACATTTTATGTGCTTTATCTCCAGTCTAGCATTACTCATCCTACACCTTTCATCTGTTTACAACTGAAGAGTTTCGAATTAAGTTACCATTGTCTTCACCTCCTGCAACAACCAATCAATCACGTTTGGTAGAAGGAGGAACAAATTATATGTCCAAGCAAATTAAAACATGATTTTAATAATAGGGAGCCTTTAAAGGTGCACTCTGGAAGTTTGTTTATTTTCTGCGCGATTATATTTTTGTCTCAATTCGCCGACATCTCCCCACGATCAGCTAGCTGCCTGCCCCTGAATTCACTGTAAAAAAAAAAAAAAAAAAACCCGGGCTCTGGAGACCGTACAGGCGTCACAAACTGCAAATAAACACAAGGGGCACAGGCTGTGCCCCATAATATAACAAACCGTCCTGGCCAATCACCGACAAGAGTTGACAGTTACAGAAGCATGGGAGGGAGGGAACTATGGGAGGGAGGGGCGGGCTACCCCTGTTTTGTTTGAGTTCGAATGTCAACAGAAGTGAAAGTAAACAAACTTGCATAGTGCACCTTTAAGTTAAGAAGAAAAACAACACCGTTGCCATGAGATTTCTTATAGTTAGTGTTAAATTGTTTTCAACACAGGTACATGTTATCGTATTGAAACATGGTGCAGTGGCTCATGGCTGAAGAAGCAGAGAGGGGTACAGCAATGCAGTGGGGGGCACTGGCACAGTAATGCAGTGGGGGGCACTGGCACAGTGATGCCGTGGGTCTCACTGGAAGAATGCCCAGGGTACAAATTTGGCTTAGATCATATATTTGTGGACCAAAAAGACATGGATATTAGGTTAACTTAAGACCCTTACTTGCCCATAAATGTGTGTGCGAATGTGCCTGGGGATGAAATGGTTAAATGTCAAGTGTGTATTCCTGCCTCTCACCCACTTGATGCTGGGTGGGACTCCAGCCCCAATCTCCCACCCTCACCGTCGACCAGGAATAGCGTGGTTAGATCATGCATGTATAGCTGTGCTTCTGGGAAAGTCTGATTTCCACTTTCCCCGAAAGCAGCTACACGCATCATGAATCAGTGTGCCAATTTTCCTGACCCAAAGCTCATATTGTACATCGAACTTTCATGGGAAACTGTTTCAGCATGACTAAAGTGAGACTCACTCGACCAGCCCTTCATGAGAATCTCCAACTTCCACCTACCAAATTTACAAGAACAGTCTCCTTATTTGCATGAATTAGGGAAATGAAAACCAACACATAGTCTGTTTTTGAACCACTATCTTTTTGTTGAACCACATCAAACCAAAAGGATACGAACTCCTAAGACAAAATCACAGATTGAGGTGATATTCACTGATCAGTCACCAGATTAAAGCCACTTTCAATATAGTAAAGGTGCTCCTTGCACTGCCACTACAGCTCCATCAAACTGATGACACTTGAATTCCCAGATTGAGCATTTCCCAGCAAAACATTTCCCCGAGTATCACACTCCCTGCGCCTGCTTGTCTTCTTCCCATGGTGCATCCTGATGCCATCTCCTCCCAGGTAAATGGTATACACGACACACGTACCAAGCTGAAGCAAATGATGTAAAAGAAAATTGGCCTAACTGGACCTGGCGACCTTCTTCAACTGCTCCAAGGTCCAGTACTGAAGCTCAGGTGCTCATTGGGGGCGCTTTTAGGGATGGGCCGAGTTTAGAGTGGGTACTTTGACTGCCCAGCAAGCTAAAAAGTGCAACACACCACGGGGTATGATGCACTGTGTGTTGTGACACATTCCTCATGTAAATGTAATTGAAATTCTCAGCAACTTGTGCCACAGTCGCCCTTCTGTCAGTTTGGACCAGACGGTATAGCCTTCATAGCTCTTGAGCATCTATCAGCCTTGGGCACATAAAACCCTGTTGCCGGTTAATGGTTTGTCTCTCCTTGGACCACTGTCAGTAGGTACTCACATTTGCTGACAGGGAGCTCCCCATCAGTCTCTCGACTTCAGAGATGCTCCAACCCACTCGTCAGGCCACAACAATGTGGCCCTTACCAAATTCGTTCAGCTCCCATTTCTCCCACATCCAACACGTTGAATACGAGAACCACTTACCATGTAAAATCTGTCTTCAGACCTAGACAAGTGCTGCTGTAATGAGATAATTCAAATTATTTCTGCTTCTGTGAGTGGTTTGAATGTTTTGGCTCATCTGTTAATTTCTGTTCATTTTGTTAACATGTATTGCCTGCCAAAAGTTTTTGAACTATTTATTCTTGTTTTTTGTTTGAGTGAACTGTAATTTCAACTCATGCAAATAACCTGAAATAGTACACTTGAGACAAAATGTGAATAGTGAGAAGTAAAGAAGAGTCTGTTATTTTACTGGATACTGACCTAAATTTAGGAGTTGATAAAAATTGCATGTTTGGTAATATAAACACGTCAACTAATTATTTCCATTTTCCAGCAAAGGATGTAAATTCAAACTCGATGTCGCAACACTCCTATAAATCCCTTTCATATCTCATCCCGTCCAGCAGCTTGCTTGTCATTAGAGGTATTGTCTCTTCTGATTGGTTTATGCCCCTTGTGCTTTCCTTACCACCTGTGTCCTTTCCATGTTCCCGCTTCCTCACGTGTGTGTTGAAATATTCACACCCCCTACTTTGAGTCGGCAAGTTGCTGGATTATCTCTTGCTATATGCCGTTTAGCAACCAGTCAGTATTTACAAGTAAAGCTTTGGAAATAATTTGTAACTTTCAAAGATCGTAATATACCATTCAGGCAATATAATTATTAATTCATGTTGTTTACCTTCAGTTATGAAAATTCCTGCTTAAGGGGGGCATCTTACCCCGCCCTACCATATACATGTTGTAACTGCGCTGGGTGCGTTTATTATAGACGGGGTGTTCTGTTGCAATCTCGACCGTTGAAGCCTAGAATTGCGTGGCTCTCAGCTTTTGATTGCTGGTGTCCTGCGTACCATCTCCACAGTCATGTTTATGGCCCAATTAAATGATGCAATCTGGATCGCATGGCGCACGTGCATCACCAATTACCCACCCTAAAAACACCTAGGAGAAAAAGTTATTCGGGTTAGGCTAAAACACGCTTACAGTCACTACAATTACTACATCTATAAACACTTCGTGCGATTTCGAGTCCTCTGGCCAGTGTTTGGGGAGGCTGAGAGGGACGTTTGTAGTGTAGCGCGGGCTGGGGGAGTCTTCAGTAGTTGGAGGCATTCCATGTGGTGACAGTCGTGATGACTCACGGGTCATGCGAAAGCCTACAGTGCTTATCGAAAGTACAGTGCGTGATTTCACGACGGCATTATTTCTCCATCAGTGACGGGAAACATACAGCACTTAAAGCGGAACTGATGTGTGTTTCCTCTCAGCGCTAAAATATTTATTTATGTATGCATTTATTTACTTACTTACTCACTTACATACTAAGCACCTGTAGCCAACTGCGGTTATGTAACAAAATTCCCCAGGAGAATTAACAAATTCACTATTTTGATTTGAATTAGGCCCTACAATCACAGGTTTATCGAGAACATAGGCAAAACTGAGTCCGTGTGGAAATCGAGGACCAAATTTCATACAGTCGCGTGGAATCAGCTCACTGACACTGATGCTAAATATTGTTTAGGTTACACATTTTAGCGGACTCTCTAGCTCAGTCATTGCTTCTCGCACAAATGGGGAACTCCCATTTAAAAATCCAGGAGCCAACGATTACCGTACTCTCCTTTTAGGGAATTTCCGAGGAAAAGGACTCATATATGAGCAAAGTCATCTCCAGTGCCAACCAGATATAAACGCTAAAACAGAAATTACGGTGCTTTTATTATCATAACAGCAAAGGCAATGCAATGAGCGCCAAAATGGCATTCGTTTTTCTGTTCGGCAGCATAATTACTCAAGGTAATGTATTTAAACTTGTTTTAATTATTTAACTGTTTGAAGTCCGTTTTATCAATTACTATGCGACATCTGAGCTTCTCTCTCACACACACACGCACATTCAAGTGCAGACACGGGGAAGTGATGGTACTGCGAGGATGGATGTTTTTCGGAGTTTCTCACAAAAGAGCAAGACAAGTGAATAGCCTATCTGAACATGTAACCCCACGGGTTATTCAAATGATCTATATCTCTCGCTTTCCTGATCCCTCGGGGTAAGGGTTTTACTGAGTATGCTTGGCCATAATCCGCTTCAGCGCATTAATTCTTTCCATCAAATGTTCTGCAGCACTCGCAGCCAAAGTCATCGCGAAAGGGGCAACATCTGCTGTCTTCGGTGAGGAAGTGTCATTCTCCTGCTCTGTTTCTGAACCTGATGGCGTTTCACAAGTCACATGGAAAAAACTGTTGAAAGACGATACGGTTGAAAACCTGGCCACCTTCAGCAAACGGTTCGGAGCTAAAGTCATGGACCCATACGTCAACAGGATAGATTTCACTGAAGCATCACTCAACTCCACGACGATCATCATCAAGAATGTCACGTCGGCGGACGAAGCCTGTTACATTTGCTCTTTTAATGTTTATCCGAGTGGATCTACAAGGAAGCAAACTTGCCTAACGGTTCAAGGTAGCCAATTCATTCATTTTTTCCGATGGGTTTAAGTTTGTTTGTAGCCTGCTCTGTGTCGCCAAGTTTTGTTGGCTTTGCTCAAGAAATCTGTTCTTTTGGTATTCAGTCTAAGTTCTTGACGGAACAGCGTTGATCAGTGGACATGCTTGAATCGGCGGAATTAGAGTATAAAAATTGGTCTTCTATTTTATCAGACAGCGTTGATGGCAAGGATTGGCACTTTCAAAATTAACAGTAGGTTGTAGTGGGCACGATTTCCAAAACATAAGTGAGGCTTCTTGTCAATTCCGCATAATTTTCTGATTGCTTACTAGAAAATTTCAATGTGAATGTTGAACTTCACTACTGTCATTTGGCAACTGTTCGCACCTTAAGGAATAACGGAAGCGGGGGCCTGGTTGAGTCCCACTGGTGAAATCTCATCGGGTGTGGAGGTCACTTGTTCCGGCACTGGAAAACCTGCTCCGACGGTGACGTGGGGTTCAGAGGTGGAAATTACTGCTGTACCCAGAGAGCAACGCATTGTCAATGCTGACGGAACCGTCACAGTCAACAGCACTATTCGCCTGGACGGCTTCGGCGGCAAAAGTGTCCACTGTCTCCTCAGCATTCCCGGGACAACAATCCGGATTAAGAAAGATCTAAATCTGCCAAAATTTGTGTCACCAACCGTAGGTAAATATGCGCGTATAGTTTACTATTATCTGTTGCAACGATTAACATGCGTTCAGTTAGTGATTGTATTGTTGTATAATATATGGCTGTGATCGCAGACGAGTGAGGTTTTCTCACTGAGTAGAGCCAGCGATTATTTAGTTTCCCGTTTACACTGTAAACTGAGAGTTAAGAGGGAGGTTGTTTTGTAATATTTCTCTGGCGCATAGAATCTGTAATTTAACATGAAACGAAACCAAACGCCACGCGAGGTGCTTTCCTCGAAGTTGTTTTACTTTCTTTTTCTGGCGTTGAGTCACCAATTGTATTCATCCAGTCACTTCAGCCTGGTTTGTGCAGTGAATGTTTTGCAGTCATTTTGAGTCACCCCTGGTTTACCTGCCTATCCTGTTTTGTCGTGAACTGAGCGCGTAACCGTGCAAAAAAAGTTCCATAGAATTTCTGCAGAACTGAACGGAACTCTATAGAACCTCTTTTTTATTTTCATCAGAACTTCTGGTTAGAAAGGCTAAAAAAAATTCTGTAGAACTTCTACAGACCTTTGTCTTATCCACAACAAATTCTTTAGGCTGGTCTACAGAACTGGAAACCCCTGAGAATTCTATGGAAGGCTAAAGGGATTTCTATAGAAATTCTTAAGAATTTCCATAATTGTCCACTATTAATTCTGTAGACGGGTCTATAGAACTGGGAACTCTAGAATATTTCCTATCTAAATTCTATAGAAATATCTCCATATACGAAATGGTTCCTCAGAAGTAGTTCTCAACTTCTAGTTCAGATATTGACAAAACACACTTCGCAACACCTGTAGGACAATACTTCATATAAGCTACTTAGCAAAGATCACTTCAGCTGATCATAGTGGCAAAATAGTCACTGTAATCAAAGGTTCTTCCTCACTGTTCCAGCGCATTCTACGAGCAAGTGAGGTGTCGAGATAGAAACCATTCACTCTGAGACAATCTTATTCATACTTCTTTTTTTGTGTTTTCTCTTATAATTCGTTTGCTGTAGTATACCCTGCAAAAAAGTTCTACATGACTTCTATGGAATTCTATAAAACATCAATGGAACTCTATAGAACATTTTAATAGAACAGCATGTTCTATAGGATTTTCTGTGTGTTCTCTAGGAATTTGCTATAGAAACCTATAGAACACCTCTATGGAAAAAGAAAGTCCAATAATATTATTGCTGTTCTATAAGACCTTCCTATAGAACACCCTACTTGAAAAACCTGTTCCATAGGACTTTGATGGTCTTTAGGACCTTCTAATAGAACAAAAGCTAAATGTTAAAGACATCTTCTGACTCCTTGCAATACTCTGGCGATGGGTCAGTTTACCTTATGTTTACCCGGGTTCTAGAAGTGAGACACTAGACTAATGGTATGAAAATGTGCAATATGCAGTGATATCCACTATACTGAAGTAGCAAGGAAATCTTGTCCCTTTTAACTTTAAGGTGTGCCTTAAGCACAAAGGGTACCAGGCACATACCAACTCATTGATTCTCTGATCAGACGATTGATTGACTGACTGACTGCACAACTTAGCAGTTTTTCAATCACGGTATATGAAGACCTCTTTCCATTTCCTCGGCAGCAATTCAAAAATATACCTAAATGTAAGGCATCACAACTTTATTACGCTATAATGGAAAACTCGTCTTCCTCTTTTGCTTACAAAGACATACAAAGGGCCATCTGTTGGGTTCAGCAAAGCAATTCAAATTGATCAGGATCAAGAACAATTGACATTTTTCTATAGAAATTTCTTATAGAACCCGCTCTAAAAGTTATTTCTAACAATGGGTGTTCAAGCTGCCGGATAGCTCACTCGCTAAAAGCACCGCATTGCGGAACAAAAGTGTTTTTCACGGCGCGAGTCTGAGCCCCGGTCGTACCAGCTGGCAGTGGATGGCAGCTTTTCCAGAGCAGCGCACAGTTGGCCATTGCACTACTGGGATGCAAATTGGAAAGGGTTTGCCGGGAAAAAAAAAAAAACATTCTATGGAGATTTTCTATGGAACTGTTTCCTAAAGAAATTTTTTTTTAAAACTTTTTCTATAGGACTTGAGGTACTAAAGTTCTATAGAAATTCTATTGAACTGTCCTATAGGATTCTTATAGAACACTTTTTGCAGGGTAAGTGTGTGTTCTGGCGTGTTGTTAGTCAATAATTTGGTTTGGTAGTGGGATTTTTGGCGTATTACATGGCTTGATTATCGGCTAGGTTCACAGCGTAACAATTGGTTGACTAATAGCACGACATGCCTGTGGTAGATCATGGGGCTTATTTTGAAAGGCTGAGTCGCCAATATGAAATAAAGCTGGTGCCGACAGTTAGTTGTTCGGTCGTGGAAGCTGGGTTAGCAGTAGGACAGGTGGTGGGATTAAAACGATGGACTGTATATTAACTGTTAAATCTGTCTCTCGGATGTACGGTGCTGCTGTAATTTTTTTAGATAACACTGATAAAGCAGTGGACGTTATGGAAATAGAAGTTTATTCATGACATTTATACTCATGTTCTTCTGTTGGTGAACCCAGCTTGAAGGAGTTTGATATCTTATGTTACTCTGTTTATTAAATATTAAGTTTTGGTAACCCTGCAAAAAATGTTCTGCAGAATTTCTATAGAGGAAAATCTATAGAAATTCTGTAGAACTTCAGGACCAAAGTTCAATAGAAATGCATTCTATAGAACCTTATTCTATAGAACTTCGGTCCTAAAGTTCTACAGAATTTTTATAGATTTTCCGAAAATCTACAGAACATTTTTTGCAGGGAATATCCTGGTTAAATAATTAAAAAAGCTTGTGCTTGTGTTCTTCTGAAGCATATGTGTCTGATCCATATCTAATAAATTTTTCCCATTTCCACAGGAGGGCATTCTGCCTCTGGGCTGTGGATCGTTGGTCTAATAGTCGTCATTGCAGTCACAGCTGTTGTTCTTGCCATTACATTAAAGCTCAGGAGAAAGACAGGTAATACTGATTTTGCTAAATATATTTATCTTGCTCAAACTCATATGGGGTTGAATCCTAAACACATTGTATGGGGAGTGCAAACGGAATAAAAATAATCATCATTAGAAAATGTCACATGTGAGCTGGGAATTATTTAGATGATCATTTTTCTCATCAGCAGTTAACTTTTTTTAATGCGTTAATTTAAAAGTCCACATATCGGAACAATATATGATTTAACAGATGAATAGATAATTTGGTAGATTAAATCACCTGAAATTCCACAATGTCCTATATTACTGATTTTCCAAATGTGAACATTTATTTTCTGGCATTACAGACCTTCAAGTGATGGTGCGGTAGAACTTGTGGAAATTTGTTTGTTGGTTGAAATAGACGGGGAACCAAATATCAAAGTCATCACCTTAAATCAGAGGACATGTCCGCGGCTCATTGCCCAGCGAGCCTTAGCTGATAGAATTTTTTGAAGCACTAAGTAGCCCATGCCTCAGTTGCAGAATACTACTATCTCTAGGGCAGGTATTTATACTACTCAAAATTTGATAGGGATCATAGGAATTTTTTTGTGAAATGACATGCAAATTTGGTAACTGCCACTGATGAACAATATATTGGATAAATGACATGCAGTCAGACACAAAACACATTTGCAAGTGCATTTAATGACATTAAATGAGCGTGCAGCCTCACACTTTTGGCTTTCACTTAACACTTCATGGTTTCACCTCTGACATGTAAAGTGAAAACAGACAGTGTTCGTTTGATGTTTCATTACCACAGTTAATGTCAATAACGGGTATGGCCTCCCCTAGCTTGAATGACGGCTTGACAACGTCGGGTCATACTGTCAATCAGAACCCGGATGCTTGCAATTGGAATGTTGTTCCATTCTTCAACAAGGGCATTTCCGAGCTCTTCTAGAGAAGTGGGTTGTGCCCTACGACCGGAAATGGCGACCTGCAGCATGTTCCACACATGCTCGATAGGGTTTAGGTCCGGCGAACGAGCGGGCCAGTCCATGCGGACAATTGTCTCCTGCTCTAGGAATTGATTCACCACCCTAGCACGATGGGGACGGGCGTTATCATCCATCAAGATGAAATCAGGGCCAACAGCACCAGCGTATGGTCTTACGTACACATTGAGGATCTCATCCCTGTACCGTACCCCTGTCATCGTCCCTCTCCCCATGACATGCAGGTCCGTTCTGCCGTTCCTGCTTATTCCTTCCCAGACCGTAATTGATCCGCCACCATAACGGTCGTGTTCGTTGATGTAGGCATCATTAAATCGTTCACGTTGTCTTCGCCACACCCGTTGCCTCCTGTCAGTAAAGTCCAAGCAATATCGGGACTCATCAGTAAAGAGAACTGGAGCCCAATCGTTGTGTGTCCATGTGACATGATCGTGAGCCCAATCCAAACGGTCACGCCTATGACGCACGGTCAGTGGGATTCGAACACATGGCCTTTTTGAGTTGAGGCCGGCAGTATGAAGACGATTCCGTATCGTCTGAGTGGATACCCTGACCGGGGGCGTTATGAAGGTCATTTCGTAGGGTGGTGGCTGTCCAGAAAGGATGACGTCGTGCCTGAAGTGTGAGAAAGTGGTCTTGTCAATCTCTGACGACCACCCCCATGACGGTGTGCTGCTGTACCAAACGTTTGATGCGGTTCCACGCTCTGTTCACAACGCTTTGGCTGCGTTAAGTGCATTAGCAACGTGACGTTGTGAGAAGCCAGAGTCAAGCATTCCGATGCATCTTCCCAATTGCTCTGAAGTCAATCGACGTCTAAGACGTTGAGGAGACATTGTTATTGCTAAATGTAATGCAAAAAATTTGGGAACTTCCAAATTTTCACCAACAAGCAACACACACGTCTGAGTTGAAATGGTGAAGTGTTAGTCAAAGCCAAAATGTGAGGCTGCACGCTCATTTAATGACATGAAATGCACGTGCAAATGTGTTTTGTGTCTGACTGCATGTCATTTATCCAATATATTGTTCATCAGTGGCAGTTACCAAATTTGCATGTCATTTCACAAAAAAATTCCTATGATCCCAATCAAATTTTGAGTAGTATATTTATCTATTAATGTCTGTCTCCACCGGGTGCTCCAATACCTGATCTAACATGTAAGCAAGCAGAGAGAGATGCTTGTAGATGAAAAATATCAAAGTCCAGCCCTGGTTCAGCTCAGTTATGGGATGACCTCACAGCCATAGTTGAGCACTTGCTCCCTCTACTGTCGAGAACACAGCCAACGGCACAACCTCAGGCTCACCAGGCATGCAAAGAGCTGCTGAATCCTTATTATTTTGTGCCTCTTGTACTACAGACGTACAGAGGTCTGGAGAATGGCTGAAGTCGTATTTCTGTGGATTAGTCTCGCCACTTGGCCAGAGACAGCCAGTCAGAGTAGTCAGCAGAATTCACATCTCTGTCACTGACAAGTGAGGCTGCGTTAAAAGCCACGTTCTCAGGGCTGCGACTGGAACCTTCTCAGGATCCCTTGTCCATTGCTCTCAGCTATGCTTTTAGCAAGTGCCCCAAGATCATGTCACGGCGCTGTTAGTAAATGCTCACACAAACTCAACAAGAGTCGCTGACACGAGCCTGTTATCCAATATGTGGTCTGTGATTTATAACCCTGTATGAGTGGACCTGCACAGCATGCCACCAATAGAGCCATGTTGCGTCACTCCTCTTGTCCCCTGGTAAGGCGCTATTTGACAAATTCCTGTCCTATCATGGAGTGCAGACACATGGATGACTTGCTGCCACAGGGGTAGAACACTGAGGCGAACATGGGTCATGTACCCAATGTGTTAACCTGCATGCTAGGAGCGGAGAAAACTTTTAGCATTTTGACTTTCACTATCTGTTTGAATGTCCGCCTAAGCTAGCTTCTGTGCTGATTCCAATGGGAACAGTATTAAAAAGCTATGCTTGTTCGAACTAACCCAGATTGTTGCGGAGGACTGCTAGCTGCAAGCTCGGGAGTATGTTTCTCCACTGACATTTCTGATCAACTGTTTTGAATACTGAGCTGCATGTTGTCAATAAAATCACGTATTTGCCTCTGGATGAGATGATCTCGAAGAATGCACACTATCCCTCCGTGAAAATGTAAGGGTGTGTACAAAGTAGTCTTGCCTAAGGTTAGTAGCTACATTTAGTTACTCTGCAAATCATCACAGGATTCTTCACTGACAAATTTTACAGAGTTTATATTAAAAGGCTCTAACCCGGTCATAGTCAAAATTGAAGCCGGCTATTTCATGATCCGTCCTATTTCTGCGTTCAAGCTGAATTTTTGTAGCCTCCGGATGAAGTCGGGCAGCTACTATGGATTCATGCTTGCCGCCGCGGCGTCAGTAGACATTTTCTTGTGGACACTGTACAGGCTGTAATTTTTGACCGATTACTTTCATATTTGGTATGGACATATGGTATACTTGTTATGACACCTATCGATTTTAGTTGCCATGGTGACAGTATTGGCTGAATAATGTGTATATTTGTGCTGAAACATAGAGATTTCCTTGTGGATGCAGCACAGGCTGGAGAAGCTTGGATATCGAGTTATCTATGGTTAACATCCATAGAAGTCACGCTTGTCATAAAGATGTGAACGCCAAAAAACCTAGGCCTCCTACCTGCCCCGCTAAGTTGATGTGACTGAAATTAATGATGGACATAATTGTTGCCAGGTTATCTGGGCACAGATCTCCTCATTGAAGCAGGAGCGAGCCATTCCAGGAGTAAATAATTTGATTTCTACTGTAGTTCATCAGGCTTTTCAGTGTCCACTGTCCAGGTGTCAGTGCAAATAGCGCATATGCTTGCTGGATTTGGAAAGTGTCTTTATGTTGCACTCAAACAACCAAAAACAAAATGGCCTGAGAATTCTGCCATTCATGCATGCATGTCTCTGCATGCCATACCCACATCAGCTGATGCAAATCATAACCCTGCCCTGGGCTTCAGAGGGAACTGGGGCAAATGCATACTGGAGTTAGCTCAGGTCAGCATATCCCTCAACTCACGGACAATGCTAGCCTCCAACCAGAATGGAAGTTACAGAATGCAAAGAATGTTTTTGGCATCCTCATTTTCCGCTTAGGGTTTGGGTTAAAGATTAGGGGTTAGGGGGTAGGGTTCGTTTTAAACTGGCATCAAATTACAACGCCAAAAGCCTCCTTTTGCGTCGTATATCGATGTTTGGTCAGGTAGCGTCACTATATGACACATCAGGATGAGACTGGGCTTACCAGATCTTTGCTGGAGTGTTCTCGAAGGGCAAGGGATGTTATTGTAAATGCCTATAAGTATGCTATGCCCTTGCTCTATGCTGGCACACGTAGAGCATTTTTTGTCTGGTGTGCTAAAATCACTATTAGCCATTGACGTGGTGCCTTTACATTTCACTTCCTGCTACATCTGTAAGGGCTTGGATGGGCTCCATAAACATAGAGAAGGTATGTTGAGACCTGATCTGCCCACCCTGCTGTAGCAGATGAATCCTTGAATAACAGTAGTCACACGGAGGGTAATGGCTGTGTCCTCCTAAACTTGTGCAAGGCCGTCCATGGGAACTGAACATAGTGCTCAATTCACTCCATTTACTCAGTTTTAAGGTTGAATGTAGTACAGATGTTAAGTGGCTGACAATCAAGACAGCATTCCTCCTCAACGCAGGGACGGAGCGGCTTATGAATGAATTGCATGCTACATTGGTAATTCTCTCATAAGACAGGAGCCGAAATTCAGCCTCATCGCATTGTAACTTAATACATCTTTTCTACCAAGTGTGTTATCTCTGAGTCAGCCTATTCTATTGGCTGCCTGTGATGGGTTTGAGCACTGAGGGGTGACATAGGCAGTACTGCACTCTGATGTAAGACTGACCTGCAGTTTGTCTGCCTCAGCATGGCATGCAGGAGAGCTGCCCACTCTAAAGAAAGGTGGGCACAGCAAGTGATTGATACTCAGTCCATTAAAGAGATTCCTGCGCCACTATGCTGCCACTCTGCAAGTGGGCAACATACGGAGGTGCATCTTCCAGAGATTAATGTAGCGGCCCCTCGGACATCAGCCATGTTCCGTCATTTCAACTGAGTGAACGTACTCCTGTTGTCCGCAAAGTCTGCCTGAGTTTTCCCTTGCTGCACTGAGCGGGTGCACTTGCGTTGCAAAGTAACTTCCACTATTGCTAAAGCACCATCGCGTGAAGGTTTGTAATGCAGGGCTGCCAACTCTCATGCATTCGGCGTGAGATGTAGTGCCATATTCACATTCTCGTCAGCAATTATTCAATCAAGGCAATGCGTGTGTTTCACGATCGATCAAATTGTTTAAATGAAATAAGACCATTTGAAACGTTTTTATGCAATTTCATTGCTTCCAACCCCTTAGTAAAGAAAAGCGTGAGAAGTCCAGAGTCATAATTGATTTCCATGTTACTATGTATGTATTCTTGTATATTTTATTTATTATCAGTGACATGTTCCATTAAAAAAATTTTAAAACAGACCAAATTATCATAGAAACATTGGAACTCAGCCCAGACGGACTTATATGTCACTTCAAAACGATTACATTAAAAACAAAAGCAGTTCCTGCGAGACCTCTCTACACAATTCATTAAAACACAATAACATTACTCAATAACATTACTAGTGGTGAAATCCACCGTAACGCATCTGAAACTGATAAACCTCCATGCACAAGGACTTCAGTTCCACCTGAGAATCTCCTACAAACGCGTTGATTCAATTATTTATGACTACAGCATGGGAACGTTAATATGTCACTTAAACTCACGCCGAATGTGTAAAAGTTGGCAACGCTGGTAATGGCACTTAAAATTCTAATTACGTAGCTGTGGTTCTATAAGTCAGCAGACTTTTGGTCACTCAGATAAACGGGTCACGTGTGCCAGTATATGATGTAAAAGGAAATAGGACTCATTGGACCACGCAACCTTCCTCCATTGTTCTAAGGTCCAACACACTGACCGGTCTGTGGCTTAAGAGCCCCATACACAGCAGGTTGTAATGCACTGAGTGTTGTGTCACATTCCTCCTCAGGGGATCATTAAAATTTTCAGCAAAATGTACCATAGTAGGCCCATTTGGGATTACCAAGCAGCTAGCATGACCATAGTAGCCCCATCTGGGATAGCCTTCATTGCTCTTGCGCATGAATTAGCCTTTGGTGCCTAACGTTCTGCAGCTAGTTTGTGGTTAGTCTATTCTCAGACCTCTGTCGGCTGGCCTCAAAAATTTGGCCCTTGTAAAAGTCGCTCGGGTACCTTCTCTCCCACATTCAGTATGTTGCCTAAAAGAACCAAATCATTGTGTACCATTTAAGGTCTGTTCACTGGCCTTCTTTCGCCATTGTTATTCAATGAATGTAAATCGCTTCATCAGTGAATGGTCATATGTTGTTGTTTTGACCGGTGTATACTACATGCTTCAGCACAGCACTAAGTGTATTGGCCTGTAGGTAGCAATAACCATGCTGTGTACTAAAAAGTCACATACACATATACAAAGATAGAAAAGATAAATATTCAAAATATACTGGTGCATAAATGTAGTTTTTAATTACTCTGCGGTGATATGGACATGGTGCATGCTTCAGATAAGGCAGTGTGCGGTAATTGTTGGCTTTCCATTGATAAGAAGCAAAAAATACAAAAATCTGTGAAGAAAAATTGTCTAATGCTTTGCAAGATTGTGCTGTTTGACTTAACTCTTCATCTTTTTCAAGTTAATTTTAGAGACTACACACGCAACGCTACGGAGCGGCTGGCGAAGAGATGCGGTTGTTTTGAGGTCTCGGTTGAAGAGGAGGAGAATATGACGTAGCACATCCATCCACAGCCCTGCAGACAGCCGATATTACCACAGACATATTTCCTATCACTACAGAGATGAAACATAAAAACATAACCACCAGGACTATTTGCTGGGGCTGACTTTTCAATGCATCACTCAACTTCCAAGGTGATCTCCAGCATGTAGCCATTTCAGCCAAGACAATTAAGTTTTGAAAGGGGACATTGAGGTGTCCAGTTCAACAGAATAAATGGATACCTGCAGTCTGAGGACCTATTTCAGTTTTATCCTGGCATTCATTGCTTTATTCAGTCATGACTGGTTCTGCCGGCTCCCTGCGGTAGTGCATCATCGCCAGATTTGCTCATTTTTGAATGTGTTTGAGGTTGAAGTAATTCAGCATAATTTTCTTTGATCTAAAAAAAAAAAAAAACCTGGTACGGTTGCATGCACTGATATCTCCATGAAATTCATCAGCAATTTCCTACATCAGGAAGAGGGTTTATAAGTTTTTTCAAGGTTTGTATTATATTGATATTATAACAGAACAAAAGGATGTTTCATTGCAACATTCCATTTTTATTCACATTTAGTACTAACCACCACTTTGTGCAATAGTTTCTAAGTTGGTAAGAGAATGAGATATATTTGTGATGAATGTACAATTCACTCAGTCTTGCATAAGCTATAGATTTTGCCCTTAAAAAAAATCATAATGTAAAGAAAGATGAAAAGAAAGAATTAAGAAAATGATCAGGTGGCTATTTTAAGCAGTGAAATGATCAGGTGGTTATTTTAAGCAGTAAAATGATCAGGTGGTTATTTTAAGCAGTAAAATGATCAGGTGGTTATTTCAAGCAGTAAAATGATCAGGTGGTTATTTTAAGCAGTAAAATGGTCAGGTGGTTATTTTAAGCAGTAAAATGATCAGGTGGTTATTTTAAGCAGTAAAATGATCAGGTGGTTATTTTAAGCAGTAAAATGATCAGGTGGTTATTTTAAGCAGTAAAATGGTCAGGTGGTTATTTTAAGCAGTAAAATGATCAGGTGGTTATTTTAAGCAGTAAAATGATCAGGTGGTTATTTTAAGCAGTAGTTTCTACATGGAGCCATGCGATGCACTTATTTACATTATCATTAACCTGCACTGTAGCACTTTTTTTTTTACCCCAGCAAACTCTGTGTCGTCTATTTACTGTTCATTTGAGTGCATATTAATACCCATTCAAAGCATAGATTAATATTTTTTCAGCATGTCATGTTTTTATTCTTATTGTCGCTGTAAGATTTTTGTTATTAATGGTGATCTTTGTCTATTGATGACAGCTGTCAGGACTATTATTATCCCCCGCCACAAAGTGATCGGGGGATATTGATTTGACCTCCGTCCGTCCGTCCGTCCGTCCCTGCGTCCGTCCTTCCGTCTGTGCGTCCGTCCGGGATAAAGGGGAACAACTTTTCACAAGAAATATTCGAGATAGGATAACCAAATTTAGTGTGTAGCTTAAGGCCATAAAGGCCTTGATCGAGTTAGAAAATGAGACCCAAGCGATTATTTTTTCCAGAGTTATTGCCCTTGATTCGCATTTTTGGACTCTGACCACGGTATCTGTAAAGGGGAACAACTTTTCACAGGAAATATTCAAGATAGGATAACCAAATTTGGCATGTAGGTTCAGACCATAAAGGCCTTGATCGAGTTCGAAAATGAGACCCGAGCGATTATTTTTTCCAGAGTTATTGCCCTTGATTCGCATTTTTGGACTCTGACCACGGTATCTATAAAGGGGAACAACTTTTCACAGGAAATATTCGAGATAGGATAACCAAATTTGGTGTGTAGCTTAAGGCCATAAAGGCCTTGATCGGGGGATGTGGCAGGGGATGTTGTTGACCATGGTTTTAGATGTCCCAAGGGTGCGTCCTGAACTGGGTAAAACTGCTTTTATGTATTATGCTCCACAGAAGTGGAATAGGATTCAACAGTTTTTAAAGTTGGAAAGTCTTATTTCAGTTGATTGTTTTAAATGTCTTTTATTGGCTGCCACAAAGCAGAAATGTATATGTGTAATGTAGTCATAGTTTTTATTTATTGTACTTGGTGTTTTTTGTTTTTTGCTACTGGGCTCCGTTGCAAAAGAGAGCTTGCTCTCAATCGGACTCCCAGTATAAATAAATAAAAATAAAATAAAATAAATAAAATAATTTCCTTATCTGTTTTTATTTATTCATATGAAATATCACCAATACATGATAAAGAAGGACGTGCTGGTGTGTACTTTTTTCTCGTTGGTCCTCACAGCCCAATTCTCTTTGTCGCAGCACTGTGTCCCAGCTGTAACTCAATTTCTGCCATTTGTGACAGAATAATTCAGTCACACTGATGAACTCACTTTTTACAGATTATCCACAAGCGCCCTGTGCATCTCTGGGTTGTGAAGCAGAATAGATTTTACATCTGTAAATGTTTTGTGACTGTGAACTTCGGGAAAAAGCCAAAAATGTCTGCAAGATGACAAATGCAAGGTGACTGTAAGGTGCTGTTAGCTTTTGTTTGATTTCAGTGAAGCATGTTCATCTGCTGGCATATAAAACAATGCAATATGGGTCTCCTTTCTGTGTAAGGCTTCATGTACCAGCTATCACTATATGTGACCTCACCTGACCCATGGAAACAAGAGTGGCACTCTGACCAAAATCTAGCAGATGGCCTGCATTAGTTAGCATCTGGGAAGTCACTCAAACAAAAAATAGTGCCATGGCACTTTAAAGCTCACGTGGACACCTAAATTAATCGATCCACTGGATATCAATGAGACGAAACCAAGGACCGTTAAAAAAGTGAAGCAAAATCGGCTGGATTTGGCATTGAGAATGTTTTTTGGACCTACCGGCGAACTCATTCAATTTGAAGCAATAAAAGGTGACATATATGCTAAAGTCACTTTTGCAATGTGACAACCCCAGCAGCCATGTTTCAAATCAGGCTCTCATAACAATAGTGACTGAACTCACATCTTCATTGTGGAAATGAATTTTGAACATGTATCGAATCAGATTGAAATGGCCCAAGCAAACTTTGGCAACCCTATAGGAATTCCAGCGTAGACTTTCTGAACAAATCTAGGTTTTGTGATTGGAGAGAAGATGTCTGTAGCTTTTTAGCTTCATTGATCAAGAATTCAAAGAATTCTGTTTTTAGCTCAATCTTCAGAGTAGGTACTTTCACAGCACCAGAGCAGTAGGTACTTTCACAGCACCAGAGTAACTCTGAGTGACGCATTCGTACACTGATTATGTCACTTCGGGTACTTCCTATTGGCGGTGCAAAAGCGAACGAAACAAAGCCCTTTAAGGTGTATAGTTCCCTTCTCTCAGGAAGTCCCTGGAAATGTTTGGTCCGAAAACGCCAATTGATTCCCTCGATGCAATGACTAACATAAGATACAGTAAGGTGCATAAATATTTGCACGTGGACATCGTTGTTTAAGTTGCTATGTGCTATGTGCTAATTGCTTTCTATTGTCAATGCATGAAGCATTTGCTGTGCATTATACACAGTCTAGTGTTATTCATCCCGCTCCTATCATCTGTTTAAGACTGATGTTAGTTTAGGATAAAGTTTTTATTGTCTCAGTTCACTGTCAGACCCATTCAGTGTATTAAGTTTAGCTGGCACGAAAAAGGTTTATTCAATTATGCTCAAACATTAGGGCACAGATACAACAAAATGAGAGTTGCAATGGAAGCAATCACATCAGTACTGAAATATGGCATCACATCTTATTTATTATATTTGTATTTCATCTAGTTCATTAATTGCTAACACTATCATCCAGAAAATATTGCTATGCTGATATTGTTCAGCCTCATGATAAAAGCTAAACAAACAATATTTGGTAAAGCTGTCTGGTTAGGTTAGCCAAGGCCGACATATCAAATAAATACAGTCAACAACTATTTTTACATGCGCAAACCATTCCATTTTTGCCCTTATTATGGAAAAGAGGGCTTTTTTTTTCAAAATTTTCCAATGGTGAAAACCCTGTTTGATCGTGCCAAAACAACCTCCTCTTTTCATTTCTTGATCCACCTTCTTGAAAAAGTGGGCAAAGCAATGTTTCCGCAAATCCAAAAACCTGTTGAAATCCAAGGCCCAATCTCAATATTCACCCCTAAATCTTAAACCCAGCCATCAGTCAGACAAATTTGTCACGGCCCTCTGCGCATTACCGGTATTCTGCTGGGCCTGTCTTGCAATTCCTGCATTCCCTGCAGGACCTGCAGTGCTGGTCATGTGAGGCAATCAGCAATATCGGGCACACCGGCGCGCAGGTGTACTCGTGATGGCCAAACGAGGCTTTATGAAATTTTCAACCCTTTTGGACCATTGTATTGAAAATTGGTTCACTACTCAAAGTTTCATTCATTGAGCACGTGAGTGACATCTGCTGGCACAGGGATTGTTGTACAGCCTTGCAAAGGTGACGCTGACGCACCTTGCGTGTGCACTTTGAGTTTTGTTGTATTGTCAAAATACTTAAAGAGCTTAGGACATGAAATTCAGCTTTGTTTTTTATGTGATAAAATGCTACAAAGTACCTATCTTGAACAATTAGTGATGGTTTTAATATTGTGTACTTACGCAATGTTTAAAAGAACCACATTTTATCTGCTAAATTATCCACTTGAGGGAACGCCCCCTTTGGCTCAATTGAGAACATTTGCGCTGGGCCAGCTCAGCTACTTGACGTCATAATTTGCACACGGATTGTGTCTTGGGTCATTAGCCGTAGTTCACGACTCTGGGGCCTCATTTATCATTGTGGATACACCTTTCTTTATACCCTTTTCCCCCCCGTTTTGTGCGTATGCACTTTTCTCCGCCAAATTTGGGATCTATCAAACCCAAACCTGATGGGAAAAAGTGCAGACATTTACACCCATTTTGACCATGGCGTACCGTGATTTACACCCTTTTTGAAGAACAGGAGGAATTGGCGACGCAGCTGCTGAGTCAGAGAATTGCAGTGTGTGAGGGAGAGAGGAGCGCGGACTATAGCCTATTTAAAAGAACAATCAAAGCCGCAGCAATGTCCGGTTTTCCCAATGTAATTGGAGCAATTGACCACACGCATCATGATTAGGGCACCATCGGTGAATGAATTCGTATATGTGAATCGCAAAAATGTGCATACGATCAATACCCAAATCATGTGACGCCGACATGCTCGTAACGAATGTAGTGGCACGGTGGCCTGGCTCTACACATGATTCACTCATCCTGACGCACAGCAGTGTGGGGGCGAGACTGGGGGCAGGCGCTGCGCGTGACGGCTGGCTTCTTGGTGAATGCATGTAGGCTACACAGTATACTCATTCATTGAAAGCTGCTGCTTATAATCATCAATTCAAGGCTGATACTCACCCCATCGTTGTGACTTACAGGTGATAGTGGCTACTTCCTGACAGAGTTGCTGCTAGTTCCCATACCGGACCCGCAAGGTGGCCAGGAAACCCAGTATAATGAGGTCCATGCCCGTGCGCGCTGCATGGTGGAGCGTGCCATCGGGCTCCTGAAAGGCCGTTGGCGCTGCCTGGATGCGTCGGGTGGTAGGCTCCTCTACCAGCCGAAAAAGGTCTGCAGGATCATCTGGGCCTGTGCCATCCTGCACAATGTGGCAGTGAGGCGTGGGGTTGCGCTGCCGCCGGGCCTCCCTTCACCCCAGCATGTGGACCCGGACCCATAGCGCCCTCCCCGTCATGAAGGTTTTCAACGGGGACTAAGGACACGAGCTGCGGTGATGCAGCGGTGGTGAAGCCGCCCCCCCACCTCTCACCCCTCATGTTGAGCTGAAGAATGTGTGTAAATAGCCCACGAGTTTCTCAGTTTCAGTCTTGCAAAGCTGTGTTTAGTTTTCAGTATTGCAAGAACCTCATATTTCATTCCTCGTACACTTGATGTCCACAAGTTGAGACTTGCCCGGAATCGTTCACGGCACTGCCATAAATAGGTGACAGCGCTGATTGGCTGGCGCTTGAGAGACCGCCAGCCAATCAGCGTGTCACAATTTCATGGCTGTTTGGAGTTTTGCCGTGAACGATTCCGGCAGGAAGTTAGATTTCAGGGGTGAAGTTTTGCCTTTTCCAGACTTATTTTTCGGAACGGGAGGGAGTAACGATGAATGGTTGGTGCCGAATGAACCTTTAATATGTCGTTGTTACACCGATACCAGACACAAGGGAAGACCAGAGTGGTAGATAACTCACAGTGGCGACACCCATTGACTTCGTTGTTCGAGTGGTCACGTGGTTTGTGGGGAAGCGCTATAGTTCCAAACAAACGCCACGCTGTCATTGTCTCCTATGGGAAAGACAGCAGCAATTGCGTTACTGAACGCTAAATATTAAATTCAACTTTACACAATTGCCGCACATTTCTCTTCATGAATTATATTATTTACATACATGTTTATAGAGGTTGTGCTTTTACTACTAAGATAATGTCATAGCTTTTGGAGGGAAAGATTCATGCTAGCATCAGTGAGCTAGTAGGCCTACTTATACGTACCATTGATGAGCTATAATTTCTAAGTAAATTTAACCCTGTATGTACAGTCATGGGGATGGATAAGTTTACATATTTTAGCTTTATTAAGTTACATTATTGGATTACCAGGGTCTGCCTTTATCTTCTGGATTTACCCACAACTTACCATGTTAAAGTTCTGCTGACCTGTAATATCATTCAATGTCACACCAGTTCTTCCTTAAGGCAAAGGTGCACCACCATGCTCATTTCAGAGCCCTTGATATTCTCAATTCTAATGTTTAGATAAAATGAACGAAATACGTGTAACCTACAGCTGGTGAGACCAGGAGACTGAATTAGATTAAAGACAATGACTGACGCAAGGAAAGGTTTTCAACAAAAAGATTTTTATTGAACAGTGGACAACAGGACGGCACAGAAATTGAAGTTGATAAATTGAACAAGGAGGGGTGCAAGTGTGAGTGAGTGAACCATGAGTGAACCTTGAACAACAAATAACAAAAGAAATACAACGTTGCACATAGTAATGTGGCAGGGTGGTGGTGGGTTCTAGTGTGGGGGACGGGGATGATCAGTGTCAAATTAATAAACCTTCTCGATGTGTGGAACTACTAAGCGTGTGTGTGTGTGTGTGTGTGTGCGTGTGTTTTCAGATCAGGGCAGGGTTCTGAATAGAACTATAACAACTAAATGGATTTAATAGGAATGTACTGAATAGAACAGACAAGTAAACTCTTGGAACAAGAATGATACTGTGAAGCATGAACATTTGTGGAATTACAATTAATTAAATAAAGGAGTTGGGGACATTACAAATACAAGGGCCAGGAATGTTGGAAGAGGTTTGCAACTTTTATACATCTCAGAACTTCCCACGAATCCTGTAGCCTCCATCGCCAACAGCAGCCTCTGCCGCCTCCGCCAGCACCTGCCTCCACCACTGCCGGCAGCACAGGGTACCTGCAGGTTTTCAGTGAGTTAAATTTAAGACCTTTTCAAAGTCTCCCATAATTGACATGTAAGACACTCATGCAATTACAAAAGTTAACAAAATCACTGCATTATTTTAAAAAGGAGTTATACATTTAATTTGGGATTAAAATAAATGTGTGATTTGCAAAGTTTATACATCTCAGAATCCCTCACGAACCCTATAGCCTCCATCGCCAACAGCAGCCTCAGCCCATATTAACGGTAAATTAACGGTAAGCCTACATGGCACAATAAAATAAGCACAGAAAAGCAATAAAGACTAATCACAGCCACCACATCTCTTCAAGAGCAAATCATTTAAAAACACCATCTTTTTGCGAAATACAACATGGCATATAATACAGCTAGCTGACCACAGCAAGATCGCTAGAAAACTAACAGCGCCTGGCATGACAAATGCAAATTGACAGATGCAATTTCATAATGAGGTCGTTGCAAGTTACGTAGGTGGTCACGTGATCCCCGAAGCAAAATGTACACAAAGGTTAATTTCAGCACAGTGAATATGGGGAAATCTTGTGTTGCTGTTGCTTGCACCAATAATAATGCCATTCAGTCGTCTGGAAAATACGGCAAAATAAGTTTCTATCAACTTCCACGAAATAGTGAAGCCCTTTTGAAAGAGTGGCTTGTTAAATTAAGAAGAATTGACCGTGGACAGCCTTACAAACCAACAAAACATTCAGTTCTTTGCTCAGAGCACTTTGAGAAAAGCTGCTTCACGTACCAGAAGTTCACAAGTAAGTCAACGGTTTTGTTGCAATAAAAACTGGTTTTAAAGTAAAGATAAGAAATTAGTGTTAAGGTTAATATTTGTTTAGAATATATATTTAAGTCTGAACGCCCCCGTAACGGGGGCAATGAATTTGCATAATAAATACAGCATGCTTCCTAATAGCAACCTTGTCATGCGGCATATCCTCTTAAAGCGAAGAAACTCTGCGAAAAGATCGTGATGACCATTTTTACCTAAACCGAACACAATTCAAGTACCAAGCAAGTAAATAAGCATCTAGCAAAACAGTAAATAAAATAAGTGCTCTATCGCAAGCATTTCTGCTGAATTTGTGCTATGCATACAAACGATACCTCAAATGAAAAAGGACAGTCCACAAATTCCAACGATATAAGCCTTGTCATTTTAAATTGTCACCATACTCAAAGAACAGCAGGCATACACTTTAAATGCTACAGAGATGAGCAAAAAAATTTCTTACCTTTGATATTTTGTCATAAAAGCTGTTTGTGGGTAAATCTGCGCTTGCTATTGTTTTAGCCAGTCTATCTGAGAGTCCTCTCGCCATTATGCTATGCACTGGAAGGCCTAAGCAGTATAATCGCTTAGAATGGTTTGTTTTTTGTATTTTCGCGATAATTAACCGCTGAATATTCAATTGTTGTTTTCAAAGCCGGTTTATGACTGAGAATCCTTGCGTCAATATGCTCAAGTTCAAACACAGCACAGCTATACAAGTGCTAAATCGACCAGTGAATATATAAGTCTGTTGAACTAGTGTCGTGGATAAGGCGGAGCACTTGGATCTGAAGTTCAATATCCGGTTATAGATGCGACCTTTAAGAGCAAGGAAATATTTTTTTTGTATAAATAAATTATTAATCGATGCATCCCCATTCAATCAAAGCCATCTTCCTGGGTTACTTCGGGGATCAAGTGACTTACACTACGGTTTCTGCATCCAGTGCAAAGGTGTCGGCAAAACTGCCCAAATCCCAACTTCTAAACTAAGACACAAAACACAACGTCCATGTGTATTGGAAGAGATGGCACAACCAATTTATTTTACAACCAGCAGATGGCAGCATAGGCTGCTATTACACAAACTGGCACCAGAAATCACAATTACAGATATTAAAGAAACTGATTTTTTTTTTCCAAATTCAATTTCCAACATCCTCCCCGCCATTGGAGTAACTCCAACACTCCAATCATACATCAACTACAACAATTAATATTACAACCTTTTTTTTCTTCTGCAATACAGTATCAGATCAAAGAAAGTATTCAGATCAATATTTAGAATCATTAGTATATATAAATGCTTAAAGTTCAAGCCTCTGTGCCGGCTTACTCACTCTCCCACTTCGAGTGATTTTCATAGCAGTTTTCTTAGTTACATTTACATCTTGATTGGACTTCCCACACACAGAGATATCACTCTTTACATTTCCGGAAATGGAGCCATCGGCTGATCCCCAGATCTTGAATCTTGTCTTCGACAAGCTACACAATGCTCCTTAACCCTCTTGGCCAAACGTCGCAACCCAACTATCCAGTAAGTACTGCGGATGGAAGTAATCAGTGTAGCAACACCCACGTGTTTCAACATAAGATGGAAAAACCTGACCAGCAAGAGAGTTAAATGACACCTTGGCAAAATAATGGGGTGTTTTTCCTCAAAAGCAAGTTCCAAAAACTGTATTCTGCCTTGAACCCTCAGAAACCCCTCAGGGCACAAGAAGGGATGTAATTTGGCAATAGATGAATTTCTAGGAATAGGATGATCAGACCTCAAAGCCTTAAATTCCTCTGGATATTCTGTATGCTGCAAACAAAGCAACAATTTGGATTTCCCAACCGTCATCTCCTCCAAAGACAAATCACCCTTCCTAACTTCTTCTCCAGATTTGTAACACTTCAGATTATGAATAAACCTCAGTATCCAGGCAACCACCCTGATACTTTTCTCAAATGTGCCCCACCTAGAAAAATCTAAGAAACCCTCAGTTTTGGACTGAGCCACTGTCAAGGAAACCTTCTCCCTTTCTTCACAACTGATCTCCTTATCAGATATAAGAGGGGCAACTACCTCTGTATTAGGAGAAGAACTTAGGAATTCTGGACCTTCCAGCCAAATTCTAGAAGTGATGAGTTCTCCAGCATGCATTCCTCTAGTTACCAAGTCAGCTGGATTTTCCTTTCCGGCACAATGAAACCACTACGACGGACTTGTCAATTCCTGTATTTCAGAAACTCTGTTACAGACAAAAGGCTTCCACTTGTTTGCATCTCCTCTAATCCAATTCATGGTTACCATGGAATCTGTCCAACAAATGCTTTTCACATCATAGGGCAACATCAAAGCTTTCCTGACAAAGATTAACAAACGGGCACAAAGCAACGATCCAACCAATTCCAATCTAGTAAGTGTCATCTTCTTAACTGGAGCCACTCTAGCTTTAGAAACCACTAAAGAAACCTTGACAGTTTCATCCCTCAATGTACATCTCAAATAAACACAAGCCCCGTAACCCTTCTCTGAAGCGTCACCAAAGGAATGCAACTCAAGGTCAACAACATCCCTCCATGGAGCGCCAGCATAACACCTAGGAATCTGCCAGGATTGTATTTGAGCTAACCCCTCTAACCACAAACAGAACTTCCTCTCCAAATCCTCAGGAATTCTCTCATCCCAATCAAGTCCCAATTTCCATAGGTCCTGGAACAGACATTTAGCAAACATGACATAAGGTGTAAGGAAGCCCAGGGGATCAAACAGCCTGGCAATCAGACTAAGAACAACTCGTTTGGTGACAATCAAACCTTCCGGAAACTGTAAACAGTCAAAGGAAAAACAATCCTCCGCCACATTCCACTTCAGGCCTAACACCTTCACTGAATCTGAGACTGGGCTCTTTTCATCCTCATACAGCATAGGACTATTGGAGCTCCACTTATAAAGTGACATACTGGCCTTATTCATGACTGCAGAGGCTTCCGCCATCATCTCATTAGCTTCCTGGTCACTATCTGCGCCTGACAGCCAGTCATCTACGGAGAAATTCTGCTTTAATTCCTCTACAACTCTAGTGGGAACAAAGGTGGACAAATGATGTCGGATCGTAGCATTAAGCAAGAATGGGCTGCTAGTATTCCCAAAGGGAACGCAAACAAATCTCATGATGCAAATTTTGTCATCCAGATGAAACAGGAAACGATGGACATCTCAATCCTCTCTCCTAACCATTATTTGGAGAAAAGCTTTGGTAATATCTGCCACTAGTGCCACCTTCCAGCGACGGAAACGTATCAAAATCTCAACTAAGTCAGGAATCAAACTAGGACCAGCCTCAAGACAATCATTGAGTGAGATACCATTATGACTGGGGGCAGAGGCATCGAACACAGGGCGTACTCTAGTACTAAGACTAGACTCCTTTACTACAGGGCAATGCAGCATGTAATAAACTGGGTAGGGGGTATTTATTTCCTCATGGGGGACTTCCTCAACTACCCCATTAGACTCCATTTCCTCCAAAGCCCTTTGATACCTTTCCCTCAACACAGGGTCTTTGCCTAACTTACGGTCTAGACTTTCAAGTCGAACCCTTGCCAATTTCTCATTGTTTACCAACTTATCTCTGGCATTCTCTTTCCAGGGCAAAGTAACTTCATACCTTTGGTCAATGTATTTCACACTCTTTTCAAAGTTAACCAACTCTGTATTAGCAGTAACATCAGTACCTGTTTCCTTTTCAGGATTACTACAGACTCCAATAGAATCTAAATCCCAGAATTTCCTTAAAGTCATTTCAGAAAGGTCACTGACACACAGCAACCTATGTGAGGTCACACGAAATACATTGTCATTTGGCTGCTTCACAACACCAGATACAATCCACCCAAACACTGATTCTTGCAGCATCAATTCTGGTGTGATTTGTTTAACTCCAGGTTTCATAAATTTCCAATATGAATCTAGGCCCACCAAAATGTCAATGTTCATTTCACCCCCTTCCTCATAAATGCAAGGGTAAGCCAAATCCATCTCCCTCAGTGAATCTAATACCCCAGCAGGTAAGAAAGGACAAAATATGGGGGCACAAATCTTGGGTACTTCAGTGGCACACAATATTTTCTCAACACCCTGGGACCCCTTGAGATTCAAATTGTACACATTCCTTACAACACATCACTTGGTTTACTACTGCCAAATGACACGTAAGAAATGGACTGACAGCCTACCCACTCCAGTCCAACATCACCAACCAAGGCGCTTGTCACATAGGTTCGGTCTGACCCTGTATCAAAAAGAACATTTGCAGGTCTACAAACACCATTAGATCCCATGACCTTAACCTGGACCATTTGTAACAATACCTGAGGACATTTTCACTTCTGAATTTGTGTTAGATACAGTAACACCAGGTACACTAACCTTCTCAGGTTTCCCCTCATCGTCAGATTCATCAGTAACAGATTTATCTGGGTCAGTGGGTTTATCTTTCTCAAAACAAAGCAACTTGTGATGTGGCCCTGTACACTTTGCACAAACAGCAGTACAAGAGCGGGCCAAATGAGATTTACCCAAATACTTGAAACATAATTCTGCTGTCATTATTTTACTCTTTCTTTCAGCCAAATTAACTTTTGTAAGACCCCAACACCTGTCAGACCTATGATTCTTATTACAGAGGTTACATTTAACATCTGAAGAAGTGTGAAGAGCAGCAGCGGTCCTAACAGCACGATCTTGAGACTTCTGTTCTTGTTCCTTAGGAGTCTGTCTCTGGAACACTTCCGAACGTTCCCGCCTTTCAATTTCCTTCTTAAGGAAATCAAGGAAGAAGTCTAAGTCACTCTCGTGGCCTTCTCCTTCTCGAGCCCACTCTAGCCTCAAATCCTGCGGGAGGCGGGAGAGAATCACAGCGGTGAGAAAGGTCCCACATCCCTGCTTATCAACACCAAGAGCTTCCAAGCTCCTGATGTGTTCCAGCAGCTGGTCCTGCAGCTTCCAAAGAGCTGCCACGCTGGAACGCTGGGGAGGGGTGATGTTGAGCAGATCCTGAATGTGGGCAAAGATGATGCGCTCCTTTCACCCATAGCGTTGTTCAAGCATATTCACAGCTATAGGATAATTGCTAGCCGTGGTGGCTAGCCCTTCAATGACACACTTGGTCGGACCCTTTAATAGGGACTGTAAGTATGCAAACTTGCTGATGTCTGGTAAATCTGTTTCACCAACAAGAGCTTTAAACTGATCATAAAACGGTTGCCACTCAGTCAGTTCTCCCCCAAACTTGGGCAATTCCGATTTAGGTAGACATACGTTGGAACCAGAAGCAGACCCAGCCTGTGACTGTTCATCACCGGCAGCAGGAACCGCTTCCTCCCTGCAAATGGCTACAAGTCGCTTACTGGCCCGCAGTCGTAATGCCTCCACAGGATCCAAGAAAACACCAGCTGTGTCAATATCTGCCTCGATCCCAGCTTCTGGAAGCAGCAACTGGACTACATTCTGGGCCTCCTCTAATGTAGCCAGTGGTTTATCCAAGGCCTCGATAGCTACCTCCAGCTCTATCCTCTGCACTGCAGGCACTTCCAGGAGATCAAATAGCTTCCTGCTGCTCTGGTCACCCAGCCCCGAGCGGCTGTTCTGCTTTTCATTGCAGCATCAACTTCTTTCTTTTCAGACATTTTTGATTCACCGATTTGTTTGTGTCACACAAAAACACTACAACCAACACAACACTGCACACTCCAAACAGTGCTGGTAATCATGTATGCACAAATCGCCTCAACAGTGCGCATAAATGACGCAACTAGTGTCCCTTTAACTCCAATGTTCATCAATATGTTCCTTTAAACCAGAGAAAGAATTTCTCTAATGTTAATAGGAGTGTACTTTTAAACATGCACCTGCATGCAGCTGATAGGAATGTTACTTTAACTCAGCAACTGATAGCTGATACTAATGCCACCTAAAGTCCATCCAAATGTTTGGTGGGCCGTCTCCTTAAGTGCATTCCATGCAGCTCATTTCCCGGACTCATCCAGTCACGTAGACCGTTCTTCAGGGCTTTGCCGTCGCCGGTTGCAGTGCTCCATTTCTCTCGCGCCACAGTTCCAAATTCCACGGCAAAACTCACGTAGGGGGACGATCGCCTCACACAATCCACTCCAAAGGTTTAGGCTAGATCGCCACCATTTTCCCGATTTCTCCTTTCACGTACGCTTGTACGGACCACACGTCCGTGCTCCTACGCCACTCACCATGACGCCGACATACTGTCTTCAACTTCAAACTCTATTCAGCCTCCTGGCTGGGGGTTCCACCTCTTCAAAGAGAAAAACGGTTCTCTTCCCGTTCCCTGTCTCCCAAATTCGCTGAACTCCCGGGTTTCGGCACCAAAAATGTAGGCAAAACTGCCCAAATCCCAACTTCTAAACAGAGACACAAAACACAACATCCATGTGTATTTAGAAGAGATGGCAGAACCAATTTATTTTACAACCAGCAGATGGCAGCATAGGCTGCTATTACACAAACTGGCACCAGAAATCACCACACTCAATTACAGATATTAAACTGATTTTTTTTTTCCAAATTCAATTTCCAACACAACGCCTCCATTGCTAGCTAAAACATGATGGGTGACACTTAGGTCGTCAACGTCCTAACTTGTGGTTTCATTCAATTTTATTAATAACAAGTGGTGTGGTTTTCATCCGAAATGGTTCTTGAGAGCTAAACTGAGTTATAAACTCCGCAACCGTTCGTGATTGAACTTAAAACATCCGATCAAGCTAGGCTAGGTAAGAGCATGGCAAAATTGTCAAAGCCAACTTTAAAATAAAATTTAAAAAAACTTTACCGAAACCAGTCACAGGCACCTCATCCCATCATTTACCGTCGTGATTTATATCGGTTTTGTGAGAGATAGAAATAGAAACTCCGTAGAGTCAATGACTGAATTCCCACAGCTGACCAAGATAACTACGAAGCAAACGAACATGAGCTTAAGTCATCACAGCCTCTTCAGACTTAATATATATCTTCGTGCCGATCATACACAATTGGAGATTATAAATGTTACATGACCACTGATATGATATTTACATTTCGTGAATAATAAAACTTCAATATTTTATTCCTTACCGTCGATGTTGCCTCAATGGAAGTGAATCGGTCTGAAGCTGCGTGAATCTTCTTTTGGAACTATGAGAAGTTCCAGTACCCACAAGTGCGCAACCATATATTGTTCACGAGAGTCAATGGGAATGTCGCAACTCTGAGAATATCAATAGGCGCATTTCCACCAGGTACTTCTTGCTCTCGTGAACCGCTATAGGTGTGGCTTGGGAGAGAGGATCCGCCCACATTCGCCGATAAGCGGCTGTCAGCTGCTTTGTGAGCTGCTACTCACTAGTCGAGGCTGATTGGATATCGTTGAGACGGGATATAACGTGAGTAGAACTCGACACAAACCACAACATAAACATCGCCAAGAAATAAGCAGAGCAACGTTTGAGAGAATCAAATTCAAGAATAGAAAAACAATAATGGAAAAAGTTAAAAGAAAGACCGCCGACAAGTGGATTGACTGCGAGGTCTAGGCCTTGCTCGTCTACTAGAGGAGTATTAACGTCACACTCCAACTCCGTTGGTGAGCCGCTACTAAAGTACCTAATTGGGAACGGAGAGCCGAGAGGAACTAAAAAGTGGGCGTAGCCAAAACACTCAGCCGCTTTCCAAAAAGTACCCCGTGGAACCACGCCTAATGGCGCTTGGTAAGGTAAAGGAAAATGGTAGAAGCAAGTGGTAAAGACAAAGCGTCTGACGCATTTCCATTTTGCAGGTTTTGTCAATAGCACGCTATATGACTCCACTGGGCCAGTAAATGACAGAATGTTAAAATAAGCCCTCGACCCAGATAGCAAGCATACGTTTCGTTTTTGCCGTCGGCGGCCGTCGTTCGGTCGGGCTGACGTCGCCAAACCGACACGCCGCCCGGAAGGTGAATGTCCAGTGGGCCAACGTTGGGCAAACGTCGGAAAACCGACCAAAGGCGAAAAACGTTTCTTAATCCACTCCCCATGCGTTACTACGTTGGTTTATACCCAATACCAACGATTTCAATTTAGATTCAGTGTAGGAAATAGTTTTGTTGCCATGCAAAACCTGCACCGGAGCCCCGCATTCTTGAGCATTGATTTAGGCTCATGAAAACACTCAAGAAACAAATTTCACAGGAACAAGGAATTTCGCTTCCCGTCGCACTCAGCCAGCAAGTAGCAAGATGAATCAAAAGCTGAACAATCGTATGCATTTCAAGTAATAAACAGGGTATTATCAGACGATATATTATTCAAAATTAATGTTGCTAAAAGAAGTGAGTATTGTAACTAGCCTTACATAAATTGTATTTCTCCCATCGGATTTTTGTGGCGGATTGTTAATGCGAGCCTGATATACGGGCGTAATGTTGCAGTGCTTATCCATACGTTGGTTAGAACCAGTACAAAAAAGGCCATTCCAAATATACTTTTCTTTACTAAGCAACGACATGTCATACGTGGCTTAAATTGGTGTCCTATTCGCTGCTTCTCATTCAGAATTCCCGGTCCAGCTTTTATTTTTTCCGCAATTTTCCTTGCAAATTCAGAAAGATTTTGAAAGGCTTATGGACAAGTAATACACTGGGCTTATACCTCGTCAAGAAGTGGGAAAACTCTTTGCAAATGAAACGATTCCTTCCCTTTCACCCAGTCACATTTCTACCTAGCCCAAATGGATTTCCCAATTCCAAACGTTGTGCAAAAAAGGTTCTAAGCCCAAGATTGTACCATGGGCCACGTTTAATATTAATAAAAACGGACATAAATAGAGAAGAAAAATGGTTTTCTCGCGGTCAAATGCTTCCCCCTCCCCAAAAGCTCGAAAACAAATTATTGTTTTTATTGTTATTATAACTCGAAAACCAGTTATTCGCGGCTCAGACCTTAGCGCAAATATGCGGGAAGTTCAATGTGAATTTCACAGCATTACTGATGTGAAACCACTCAATAGTGCGTAAGATGGCCTGCTTATACCTCGTCAAGAAGTGGGAAAACTCTTTGCAAATGAAACGATTCCTTCCCTTTCACCCAGTCACATTTCTACCTAGCCCAAATGGATTTCCCAATTCCAAACGTGGTGCAAAAAATGTTCCAAGCCCAAGATTGTACCATGGGCCACGTTTAATATTAATGAAAACGGACATAAATAGAGTAGAAAAATGGTTTTCTCGCCCCCCCCAAAAAGCTCGAAAACAAATTATTGTTTTTATTGTTATTATAACTCGAAAACCAGTTATTCGCGGCTCAGACCTTAGCGCGAATATGCGGGAAGTTCAATGTGAATTTCACAGCATTACTGATGTGAGACCACTCAATAGTGCGTAAGATGGCCTGCACCATCGTGATGTACTCAGTTGTACTCTTGCTTTTATTCCTTTCGAAATTTGCACAGCTGCTGATTCTAATCCCGTATCTATAATGTTGACGGTTGCTTCTCAACTGTACAGTGATCCAGATTCGTGAACGTGGCTTTCGGTAAAGGCAGTTGCTACGGGTACGGCAGTTTTTCAATGCATTTCAATGTGGAGAACCGTAGTGGAGAGGTACGGCAGCCCCATTTCAAGCCCTGCCCTAACCCAACCCTAACCCCTAACCCTAACCCCAACCTCTAACCCTTCCCCTAACCATAATCCCGAATCCTTATCCTAATCCCTTGAAATCGACTGCCGTACCAATAAAAACTGCCGTATCTCTAGACACTGCGTTCGGTAAACGTTAAATAAACCCAGTTTATCGGAATTTAATATATCTGCCGACTAATTTTACTGATATAGATTAATGCACATATTGGAAGCTCATGTTTGGATAGAATTTTTGCAAATATTACAGGGTGGGGAAGCAAAATTTGCAAAATAAATCACCATCCATAGATTGTATATTATTCATTTTTGTCATTTTACAACCAAACGACTAAAGCACAGACTCAGATTACAGCTTATAGTCTTTGCTTTTTCAAATAACAGGTGCACACAATTCAGGGGAGTGGTTGTGGGATTGTTTGTCTTTAAATGTCAGTGCAAGTTTTGCTTCCCCACCCCGTAAGCGCCAATACGCGCAGTGATCGATTATCTTCACTGCAGGGTTGGGATACTCTCAACCTGTTCACGATTAATGATCGTACTATACAACACTGTAAAAAATGACCGAGAATGAAAAATAACAATAATTTAACCAGCTGCAAAGCATTTTTCAGTTTGCTCAACTTCAAATTCCAAGTTCTTTCAGAGTGAAATTGGGACCTAAGTTGAGTGAACTCAACGATCCTTTGCAGCTGCTTTCCCAACTTTAAGTTTGGTCAACTTATTTTTTTCCACCGAATATAATGTCAATAATTATTAAGACGTGATAAGGACAATAAAACTACAATATGAGACTTCAGAAATGATCCACATAATTAGTTAGGTACTACCCTGAAATATTTTGTAAAAATAACAGTAAGCTACTGACAGCAATTGGCAAATAAATTGCTGTTATTTGTTCAAAAGAAAAAGTTACTGTAGTCCAAAATACATATGCTGAATAATGAAATACATTTTATAGCAATAGGATCTGTCGTCGTGATACATATTACTGCAACTACCGTCGCTTTTATTGTATCCTCTCACCATAATCATAATGTTCTAATTTAAATTACATCATTTCTGAATGAAGTGTGGAATGTATCACTTTATCACAAATATACAGAGAATAAATTTCAAGTTTTAAATAATTTATTCTGTCAATTCAGGAAAATTTTGTCATCAGCAACTGGGAACCAACAATGCACAAAAAATAATGCCTTGTAATAAAAGGGAAAAAATGCATTTAGTCAAGATTCTCACAATATCTTTTATGAGTATCAATGCCTTGAATTGTCCTTTTAAAATGGTTATACATTCTTCGACTGACTGCTTCCTCATTTGGAATTTTGCAGTCTTTTCCTTTTTGGTTGTTGATCCAAACAAGGTACCTGCATGCACAAAGGCAAAGAATAATGTGAAGAGACTAAGCCAGGGACACTTAAAAATCAAGTAATTTTACAGTGCAGTACCGCCAGAAGAACAACACAAACACACATGCAAGAAGATCTTTATCCTCCTGTCTGGCATGAATGGGATGCACTCCAAGAAAGCTCACATAAAGCTCACAGCTGCTCAAGACTTCAGGGCCATCTGCCAGAACATTAAAATCACAGAAAATAGTTTAAGCAAAAAGGTCCTCCTAATTTTTAAAGTACTTATTACTCACTTCTACCAATGCGAATTTTACCCAGTCCAAGAACAGTGGGCTCCAAAATTACAGGCACCCCTGACTAGCAATGCACAAACAATTCTTTACACAAAAAAAAAAAAAAAAAAAAAAAATTATATATATATATATATATATATATACATGCATACTTAAGAGCAAAATTCTAGATGACACGTGAGGAATACTGAACAATTTTAATTTTCCAATAAAAAAAAAAAAAAAAATCAATTTCCTCCAAATTCAGGTTTCACAATTAATGGCACCCTTAAAGATTATCGTCAATGACATGTACAAAATTAAACCAGGAAATAATTTCCAGTTATTTTAGTTTTACCCAGAGCGCTAGATAGTGGCGACACCCATTGACTTCGTTGTTCGAGTGGTCACGTGGTTCGTGGGGAAGCGCTATAGTTCCAAACAAACGCCGCGCTGTCATTATCTCCTATGGGACAGACAGCAGAGATTGCGTTACTGGGCGTTAAATATTAAATTAACCTTACACACGTATTTATCTTAATGAATTACAGTATTTACATACATGTTCATAGAGGTCATGCTTTTACTACTATTATGTCATAGCTTTTGGAGGGAAAGATTCATGTTAGCATCAATGAGCTAGTACTTATACGTACCGTTGATCCGCTATAATTTCAAAGTAAATTTAACCCCGTACTCACACAGTCATGGGGATGAATAATTTAACATATTTTAACTTGAAGTTACATTACTGGATTACCAGAGTCTGCCTTTATCTTCTGGATTTACCCACAACTTACCATGTTACAGTTCTGCTGACCTGTAATGTCATTCAATGTCACGCCAGTTCTTCCTTAAAGCAAAGGTGCACCACCATGCTCATTTCAGAGCCCTTGATATTCTCAATTCTAATGTTTAGATAAAATGAACGAAACACAAGTAACCTACAGCTGGTGAGGCCAGGAGACTGAATTAAATTAAATACCATGACTGATGCAAGGAAAGGTTTTCAACAAAAAGATTTTTATTGAACAGTGGACAACTGGACGGCACAGAAATTGAAGTTGAAAAACAAACTAAACAAGGAGGGGTGCAACTGTGAGTGAGTGAACCATGAGTGAACCTTGAACAACAAATAACAAAAGAAATACGTTGTACATAGTAATGTGGCAGGGTGGTGGTGGGTTCTAGTGTGGGAGCGGGGGTGATCAGTGTCAAATTAATAAACCCTCTCCATGTGTGGAACTACTAAGTGTGTGTGTGTGTGTGTGTGTGTGTGTGTTTTCAGACAAGGGTTGTGAATAGAACTATAACAAAATGGAATTAACAGTAATGTACTGAATAAAACAGACAAGCAAAGTCTTGGAACAAGAACGAAACTGTGTGGCATGAATATTTGTGGAATTACAAATAAATAAAGGGGCGGGGGACATTACAAATACAAGGGCCAGGAATGTCGGAAGAGGTTTGCAAATTTTATACATCTAAGGACTTCCCACGAATCCTATAGCCTCCATCGCCAACAGCAGCCTCTGCCCACCTCCGCCAGCGCCTGCCTCCACCACTGCCAGCAGCACAGGGTACCTGCAGGTTTTCAGTCAGTTAAATTTAAGACCTTTTCAAAGTCTCCCATAATTGACATGTAAGACACTCATGCAATTACAAAAGTTAACAAAATCATTGCATTATTTTAAAAAGGACTTATAAATTTAATTTGGGATTAAAATAAATGTGTGATTTGCAAAGTTTAGACATCTCAGAACCTCCCACTTAACCCTATAGCCTCCATCGCCAACAGCAGCCTCTGCCCGTATTAACGGTAAATTAACGGTAAGCCTACATGGCACAATAAAATGAGCACAGAAAAGTAATATAGACTAACCACAGCCACCACATCTCCAAGAGTAAATCATTTAAAAAGACCATCTTTTTGCGAAATACAACATGGCATATAATACAGCTAGCTGACTACAGCAAGATCGCTAGAAAGCTAACAGCGCCTGGCATGACAAATACAAACTGACAGATGCAATTTCATAATAGCTAGTTAAAACATGATGGATGACACTTAGGTCGTCCACGTCCAAACTTGTGGTTTCATCCAATTTTATGAATAACCAGTGGTTTTCATCCGAAATGGTTCTTGAGAGCTAAACTGAGTTATAAACTCTGCAACCGTTCGTGATTAAACTTAAAACAGCTGATCAAACTAGGCTAGGTAAGAGCATGTCAAAATCGTCAAAGCTAACTTTAAAATAAATTTAAAAAAACTTTACCGAAACCAGTCGCAAGCACCTCATCCCATCATTTACCGTTGTGATTTATATCGGTTTTGTGAGAAATGGAAATAGAAACTCCAGAGTTCATGACTGAATTCCCACAGCTGACCAAACTAAACTAGAAGCAAAGAACATGAGCTTAAATGATCATAACCTCTTCAGACTTAATATATATATATTGTCTTGCCGAACATACACAATTGGAGATTATAAATGATACATGACCACTGATATGATATATACATTTCGTGAATCATAAGACTTCAATATTTTATTACTTACCGTCGATGTTGTCTCAATGGAATTGAATCGGTATGAAGCTGCGAGAATCCTCTTTTGGAACTATAGGAAGTTCCCAGTCCATGAAGTGGGCCATCATTTTTTGTACACGAGAGTCAATGAGAGTGTCGCAACTCTGAGAATATCAATGGCTCTGGTTTTACCCAAGTGTTAAGGAACTATATTCAGCCACTGCATCACTGCCTGTTTCACTAGGATACAATAATAAGGTGTATTCAGCAGTTTGCACGAGGCTTGGCTGAGGAGTGTAATTCCCACAATTCCTGGGAAACAGGCATGGGACTTAAAGGGCATCTAAAGTCGATTCTCAGACGGGACGTTGAACGTCCAATGTTTACAAACAAATCACTTGCTTTTGTTGACATCTTGCATTGTCGCATGACCAATTTCATTCATATAAACCAATGTTTTGTGTACATGTGTAGATAATCCTTCTATTTCGGTTCGTTTGCGCAGGTGCGGCTCGCTGATTGGCCGATAAACAAAAACAATGGGAATCGACTTTAGATGCCCTCTAATGGTGCATTATGCAAGTTTGTTTGTTTTCTGCGCGATTATATTTTTGTCTCAATTCGCTGACATCTCCCCCACGATCCGCTAGCTGCCTGCCCCAGGATTCACTGTAAATTAAACCCGGGCTCTGGAGACCGCACAGGCGTCACAAACTGCAAATAAACACAACTGTGCCATAACATAACAACCGTTCCAGCCAATCACCGACAAGAGTTGACAGTTACAGAAGCATGGGAGGGAGGGAACTATGGGAGGGAGGGCGAGCTACCTGTTTTGTTTGACTTCGAATGTCAACAGAAGTGATGTCAAACAAACTTGCATAGTGCACCTGTAACTCGTCCACATTCATACTCTAAATCGGTAACAGGCAAGGCTCTGTCGCGAATATGTAATAAACGATTTGGGTGTGCCATCTAGTGATAGAATAGTGTAACTGCGTGCAGAAATAGAGCAGCTCCATGTCCACTGGTGTCTACATCTGCACAGGGGGGTGAAAGTACCCTGTTTCTCTGAGGAGAGCCCTCATCCATTGCTCTCTGTCTCTGAGGAGCAGCCTGGTCCCTCACGGCACTGCCCTGCCCCACTAACTCATCTCATCAGGACACATCACTGCCCTGCCCCACTAACCCATCTCATCAGGACACATGAGAACTTCAGCCACACAGAAGCCACATCAGACTATGAGTCTCATGCTGAGAGAGAGACTGCTGCGTTGGAGGCACTGGTGAGGCCAGATCAGGAGCGCTGGAGAAGGCAAAGGGCGTGAAGGACAGTTTTAGAAAATTACCTGTTAATTTTAACCAGTCTTGGAAAAATCACCGCAGGACTACAGGGTCATTCCATGCCAAATCACCTAATGGTCCCCAGGTGACCCTCTTAGATTTTGCTGAAACTCCATGAAAATGTTCATATATGCAAATAACGAACACACAGAAAATTTCAGGCCAAAAGTCCAAGCCGTTTTGAAATTACGGCCGTCCAAACCCCCCCTCTTTTCACAGGCTATGTCATGGATTTTTTTTTCATTTTCAAATGATCATATTTTTGGATTTGAAAAAGCTACAAAGCTGAAAATTGCTACCTGGGGTAATTTGCACACAAGCTTTCAGAATCTGCAATCAAAAACAGTGTATCTTGCTTCCTTTTGAAGATATGGGCGCCTGGAAATGAAAGTTTTTCTAGCGGAAATTATTTTTGCGATTTTTAGGCTTACCTGGTGCCCGAACCATTGATCTGAGGATACCCAAATTGCTGATACATAATCTCTACATACAGCTAAGTAACTCCCTGCAAGCATAGACTTATAAAACAATCAGTAAAAGGTATGGCTAGGGTCCAAAGTCGACTTTCACAAAAAAAATCTCAAAAATCACCCTTTTCAGGGGGTCGGTTGACCTTGTGAACAGTTACTCAGGGTAATGAAATTTGCACCACAGAATTATATGTATCTGTCCTTTATAAGTACCAAATTTCATTGATGTGACTTAAGTCCTTCATAGTTAGGCAGTGTTTCAAAGAAACCCACTAATTTGATCAAATTACACCATTTTGCTGTACATTACAATGTCTTCGGTAGATGTCAAAGGGCAAAAATGAGAATAAGTAATCTTTGATAACCTTTTTATATATAATAATTCTTAGAAAGTTGTAAAATTCATGACTTTGTACATCAGGAATAGTATCATATGGCTTGTTTTTAAAACAAAGTTTTCCATAGTACCATACATTGTACATATTGTACATTGATGTTACTAATACAAAACTGCTTTTATTTAAGTGGATTCAACTTACTGATTTTCAGTGGGCTCTACTTACATTATTTGCATGAGGTCATAGCTGTTGGAAACTGTTTATTAAGATTCATCCTAGTCCAGGTGACCTCGTCTAATTAGGTGTTAAAACATTGTTTATCTAGGTTCATCCTAGTCTACTTAACTCCAAACCACAACTGTTTATTTAAAATAGCTGGATCAATTACCTCACTGTTGTGGCCGTATTGTTTACAGAATAATTGAACAGTGTGTTCACTTTTCAGCTCACATCCACTCCTCACAATTCATTTCAACTGCAATGTTCAGCAGATGAAGTGTACATTTTGTGAGCTCTGTAAAAATCAAGATTTAAAACATGGAATTTGAAGCATCAAGATGGGATGCAGTATTGGAATTGCACGGAGGAGGAATGCCATAAGAAAATATATGGCAGAAATGTTGGCACACTTGCAGCCTCTGACTTGTCACAGGATGATAAGAAGCTATTGGAATGGAGAAGTGGGGTACTGCTACGTGATGACAGCACAGTGTGTTTTCACCATGAGAAGATGTACATCTCTCGATATGAATATACTCAGAAATATTGCAGTGATCCATTCAAAATGCACAAGAAACGTATTTCAAGTAGGTTTGCTTCAATTTGCTTTTACAAATTATTGTAATTGTCAATTTACCAGAGCTCGAGGATGTTGTGTTATACCGTAAAGTAGCATAATTTGATCAAATTAGTGGGTTTCTTTGAAACACTGCCTAACTATGAAGGAGTTAAGTCACATCAATGAAATTTGGTACATATAAAGGTCAGATACATATAATTCTGTGGTGCAAATTTCATTACCCTAAGTAACTGTTCACAAGGTCAACCGACCCCCCGAAAAGGGGTGATTTTTGAGATTTTTTTGTGAAAGTCGACTTTGGACCCTAGCCATACCTTTACTGATTGTTTCATAAGTCTATGCTTGCAGGGAGTTATTTAGCTGTATGTAGAGATAATGTATCAGCAATTTGGGTATCCTCAGATCAATGGTTCGGGCACCAGGTAAGCCTAAAAATCGCAAAAATAATTTCCGCTAGAAAAAACTTTCATTTTCAGGTGCCCATATCTTCAAAAGGAAGCAAGATACACTGTTTTTGATTGCAGATTCTGAAAGCTTGTGTGCAAATTACCCCAGGTAGCAATTTTTTTCAGCTTTGTAGCTTTTTTTTCAAATCCAAAAATATGATCATTTGAAAATGAAAAAAAAATCCGTGGTGACTTAGCCTGACGACGGTAAAGAGGGGGGGTCTTCGGACAGCCATAATTTCAAAACGGCTTGGACTTTCGGCCTGAAATTTTCTGTGTTTTCGTTATTTGCATATATGAACATTTTCATGGACTTTCAGCAAAATCTAAGAGGGTCACCTGGGGACTTTCCTGAAAATTAGGTGATTTGGCATGGAATGACCCTACAGTAACTTAGGGAAAAAAAATCATGAGAGAGCTATTGCAGGAGAAGTCACTGTAAAAATAATATAACAATTAATGTATATCACTCATGAGTGACTTCTGTATTATGGGCTATACCAGGGGTGGGCAATTCCAGTCCTGGAGGGCTGGTGTGTATGCAGGTTTTTATTTTTATCAGTTACCCTGACTAATTTATTTAATTGGTTGCATACACAAATATAGATTTGTCCAGTGAAAAATGTTTTATGAAGGGAGACAAGCACAGTCTTTGGTGGTCATGCATGATAATTTAAAGAAATGCGCCTGAAATGTCAGATTTCATAAATGGTTTGGCTAATTTAGACAATCAACTAAAGGCCAGAAGTTGGTGTGAAAACCAGGGACAGATACTGCCCTCGTTGCCCACCTCTGGGCTATACCGTGGGATCACTTCTTTCACAAATTGTTCAATCTTTGGGAGCAGATCTAGAACTGAATGCTGCCTCATAGCATCTTTAGCACAATGTTTACTTATGGAGTCGACTATCTCAGTGTAGGCTCTACGAAGGACAACGATCAACAGAACTTGCAGTGGCGACATTTTCAGTAGTCATGATTGCTGCATGCACTATTTGACTGATCAGTAGGTCTACATGAAGCAGCAACATCGCCCCAATATGACAAGCGGCCAAGACAGGTGCATGGTCACAGGACATAGAATCTCTGTTAAGGACAGTATCGTTAGAAATGCTTTGAATAACCACAATAGTTTGACCGCATTCCTATATTTATTCTAAAATCATTTTTACTGTCGCAGCGACTTACCTCCACAGACGATGTTCCTCGTGTCCATCTTCATGAAGTAAAATGATAAAATCGAGGAAAGCGAGCCAGTGAGCTCACAGTGCGTTAGCTGCAAAGTTAACTTGAGCATCTCAAACGTAAAGTGTGCCATACTTGCACTTTTGTTCCTCTATAGTAAATAATAATCTTATTATTATTAAAACAAGATAATAACAATAGCATACAAAACGCAATGGGAACTTCCCTTTACAATTAGTCCAAGACTACAGTTAGCACGGGAGCGCTAGCTTGCTACTTCAAGCTCAGTTAAGTGACACTTAGCCAGTTAACTTACCAAGCCGCACGTTTGATTTGAGGACGTCAGGCGAGTGAACAGATGATTCTTCAACGATTCAAATAACAAAAATATGAACTTTAGACCATTCAGATTTAGAAATACTTACTTAAAGCAACATGTATTGTTATATACAGCTGAATCATGTGTCTAGCGATGTCACGCAAAATATAGCTTGTAGTCCGGTAGCGATCACCGACAGCGGCTAAAAATAACTGAAACAGCTCGCGCTGAACTTAACCGCCGCAAATAGAATATTAGCTCGTGAGGGACTTAAATGGTGAGTCAACCAGAGGGAGGTTGGTAGCAGGCGACCGTGCGTAAAGTTTGCGTCTTCGGTCTCTTGGTAGTCAAATGAATGAAAATGCGCCAGTATATTTATAGTTGTGCATCTTCTTAAATTTGCCGCTCGCGATGATCCTGGTATCCTCCGAACAGGCATGGAGTGAACAGTTGTCCTTGCCCTGGCGGTGGTATGCGGTCCTGAAACATTCCTAGCTGGGCAATCAGTAACGTGGCCGTGATGTTATCTGAGCCTTTGAGGAGAAAAAAAAAAAACGCGGCAGTGCACATGTCCGCAAAAAAATACATATTGCAAACGCACTTGTACGTAACGCAACATGGGCCCTCACATGAATTAATACATCCCTCCGGTGGAAAAAAAAAAAAAAAAAAAAAATAGGGGCTTATTAACATAAAAACTGCATTAGACATGTATTTAACGTTGAGACATTTCAAAAAATTGGAATGTCAGTGGCAAGCAGATGTATTTTACTCGGCGAGTTTATGACAAACTGGTAGCATAAGTCATGAAGATTGAGTTCCATTTGGCAGGCTCTGACAGCAAACTTTGCTGATGTACAGGTAGTGACTGCAACCGACAATTAAAATAAAAATAATAGCGACCTAAATGACGTTGTTTCAACGTCGGTAAACCGTGGGGAATCCGCTGGTGAAAATGCTGTTATTGCCGACGCTGGCCCAACGTCGGGAAACTGTCGGAAATCCGCTGGTGAAAATGCTACCACTGCCAACTTTGGCCCAACGTCCACAAACCAGCGGAAATCCGCTGCCGACCGAGGGCGACGAACGCTGACCTTAAACCGACGTTGGCCCGACGGAGCTTGCTATCTGGGAAGGCACATGAATGGGGCTACAATCGTGGCATGGGTTAATGTCCGGAGCTTGAGTTGTTAGTGGCTCGATCCCAGCAGTGGGCCAGGCGTTACGGTTGTGTTAGGTGAGTAGCCAGGCAGCCAGCTAACATTTGCAATTAGCGCAAATCTGCAGTTTCCTGAGCATTTCAGGTTCGATGTACTGAGTAATAACGCCTCGGAAACTTAAACTGGCCCGTCATTCTGCCGAATAGCAGAGGTAGAGGGAGGTGTGGCTCATGACACACTTTGTTTTGCTCTACAGGCTGTGCACAACAGTAAACCTAGCGGTGAAACGATTTCGCCTATTGCCCCTTTGACCTAATATATTATAGATGGGCTTGTTAGGTAAGGTAACCAAACGTCAGGTCTATTGAACTTACTTAAGGCTGAAAAGTGAGTAGGCTGGTTATCCAACACGCCGTGCACAGAAACAGTTGTAGAACCGGTATGTGGAGATTGGATTCAACCAATGTTCACAGCATAGTCCGTCCGCGAACCCTCTGCTCAGCCACTTTGCGGAGCGAGTGGACAGCCTACAGTCTAACAGCATAGCGACACCCCGCACGTCTCGTTCCCATGCCGTAGTCAGCAATTGTTCAAACAATGGAATGAGGCTAACAATATGCTAACAGTTAATATACAGCCTGTTTACACCTGTATTCATGTTCATTATTAGTTTTAAAAATACAGTGAAGCAGTGGTTTGAGATGTTTCAGTCGAAATTAATGAAGAAAATGCACGTCATGTAAAACAATACTTTTATTTTGTCCAGGCAGGGGAAAAGACAGACTCTAAGGGACCAAGCGACTGGTTAGCTGTGCTTGTAAGTGAATTGCTTTACACAGTCACGGAGCAATATTTTATGTGCTATGTTATACACCTTATTTAATAATTACATGAGCAATTTTGGAACTAGATTAAACTGTGTGGGGGAAAAAACTGCTTACAGCAGGTGTACTGACCGTTTATGGTGATATTTTGTAAATATTGTAATATATTTGACAACGACAGCAATGTTGATGGACTTTAAAGGCAGTATGGTGTTGCGGAGGTTTTGAGGGCTTTTTTGCGTTGTGGCATTGGGCTGGTGTTATTGGCTGTTGGGCTAGGTTGGGCTGGTTTTGTTGCTCTGACCTGGCAACCCCGATGCTCACGAACAGTGTGTCGTTCACATTTCATCTTGTCTAGCGTTTCCAACCCACTCAAAACTTCTTGCTAAAAAAGGCTGAACAACAAATTCTGTTTGTGCAGTGCTGTCAAGCAAGTACGGCGCATGCATAATTTACGATACTTAGTATATTGTAACTTATCTTAAATGTTGCTAAAGTTACGACATCAAGTATGCATATCAGCTATTGGTCAAATAATTTAGAGTGTGCATGCAATGATAAATAAATGATTAGCTATGCAGTTTTTCTACCGTGCTGAAAGTGCACAAGTGGACGTCGGCAATGCTACTTAGCTAGCTACGTAGCAAGCACATAATACATAAAGCAACAAAACAGTACCGTGAATCGGTGCAAGATATTCAGAGTAATGGAAATAACTCAGTTCAGTTACATTTTGAACACTTTAATCCGAAAAAGCAAAGCAAGTGTTAGCTACATGCACCTTAATAGGACGTCACCTTCAATGGTTACCGAATACACGCCTGTTATCCAACTTTAGCGAACCAACAACAGCCTTTGCTAGTTTACTGTTTATTCTGTAGCGTTACATAAAGGCTCGGTGTAGCAACCGAGTTGCGACATAACAAAGCTATTTATCAAATACAATAAATGAAAACATTCGTATTGTTACGCCTGCTCACGTTACCGACTTGGCAATCACCATTGACAGCACGGAATCACCGAACATTCCAATGCGCTACACCAATGTGCAACTGTATTGCGAGAACGCGCTTGGAGACAAGGTCCCCTTGGTGTTCACGAAGCCTGAATAAAAACAAAATTTTTGTTGCTGCCGTAGAAAAATACACCAATGATTTAGGTTATAGTATGACAAAATTTTGCTGTCATTCATGGCTTAATATTACAATTATACTGTTTCAAATGAATATTAATCAATGTTCATAAATTTTATTTAAGTTATTTAATTTTGGATAAATAAATTTTGGGCGCAGCTGCGCCAACATGGGTGCGATAGCACCCCGACTTCCCGTGGTTATGCTTAGAACTGACATAATCTACAATTTTCTCTCTGATATTTCACTATTCTTGCACCTTTCTCTCCCGATAGCTTTTCAGCCGCTTTACCCCGCACACTCCCTCCACCTTCAAAAAAAATCATCTAATTGTATGTACAAAGGAACACCGCTGATCACGCCCTTAATGGTTGTTTTTTTTTCCTCAAAGGAAAAACCAATCACCCTTTGTGAGATCACTTTCTTTAATTTTCAACGCTCTTTCATTGAGCGACATTCTACAAAAACGAATCTTCCCCGTGACAGCTGCTTTCACATCTCCAATTTCTTTCCTCACAAATTTCTCGATAGCACGAGCACTGCTGAAGATACAATTTGCTTCACCAGCCTTTACTTCTGCCTTGATTCGTACAAAAATGTTTCTTCTTCGTTTTCATTATCACTTCCTTTTTTTCCCTTTTCTTTTTCACTCCCTCCGCCGTATCACAATCCATTTTTCCTAAACCATTCATCCAATGATCCAAAATCAAAACCGAAAGCCGTGCGACTGAAATATTCAAAACCAACAAAACGTAAAATCTCACAAATCGAGGGCTGACTGCAATAAACAGTTAGACCAATATATAACATCTGGGCATAACTGTTTATTGCAGTCAGCCCTCGAAATAGCCATTTACCTCCCCAACTGACAGAGCTGCTAAAGTTCACAATCTGTCACTGCGCAGGTGGGCGGAGAACCTTTTTTTTTTTTTACTTCTCGGCTTCTCAGCAACTACCAATCGAATTGTTGCATATAATAAACACCGCAGCTAATACGCCAGTTTGGTGCCTTGTACACGAAGCAGAGCTGTGAGCACGTTCATTGCTAAATTTGAAAGAATACAGATCGCTCTGGTTGGCCTAAAAAAATTTTGAATAACAGCAGTTAACCCTGCTTTTTAAATGGCTTCAAGAGGCTCACTGATGAAAATTTTCAATCAGCAAGTTCACACACGTGGGACTGGACGTGCGGCAGAAGGCAATGCAATCCATTATACTTCCTTTCACAAGAAAATGCACATTTTTAAATTTGATAGTTGGAATTGTTGCTTTTGGTGAGTTAACCTTCTGAACATATTTTCTTGTCTGCTGAGATAAGGTTTGCATGCATGGATTAGTCCGATGTAGTTAGGCTGTTTGTGCAGCAGAGAATGCATACATTTTCTTGATGAAATATGCAGTAAACGTAGGAGGAGAGGAGTTGGGGACGAAGAGTTTGGAAAACGTAGGCGTGCAGAGTTGGAGAAGAAAGTTTAAATTTGAATTTGTAGTTGCATACAAATGGTGGGTTTTCTAACTTTTGCACAGTTTTGGTACAGCGCTTGGACTGTGGATAAATGGATTTCGAAAAAGTGGAGCTTGATGGGGTAGAGAGTGTGAAGAGAAAAGGAATAAAGAACAGAAAATGAAGTGGAGGCATTTGTTATTGGAATTAAGGCGATTGGTTATGGTGCAAATGGTGTTTTTAGTGATGCACATGAGATAGGGAAATTTGTGAAGAAATCGCAATTTTACACCCTTAAGGGTAACGCGCTGTGGAAAAGTGATTGTGGAATGCTGAACCACAAAACAACATGGCAAAGCTCAAAAATTAGGGTGAATTCAGGTAAATTGGGCCATCAGGTAAAATTCAGTGTACTAGCTCTTTAAAAATTCACAGCCAATGACTGCAGATTATTTAAAAATGTTGCCATAACAGTGCTTGATGCAAAACAGTTGATTTTAGTGGTTTGAGGTTGCTAAGGAGGGCGGGGCAATGTCTCATTTTGAGGTTGTCCTAGAAAACCGCATGGTGAGTGGCCTGACATGTCAAATTTTACTTGACACTGATAAGGTTCATAAATTAATTAGGAACAAATGAAAAAAAAATGATGGCTAATGTATGTCCTGATGGGGTTTGTTAGAAACAATGCAAATATTTTGCTAAATAATTAAGCTTACCATGAAAAAGCCTTTTTTGGTACTGGCCCAATTTACCCAAACACATTTGGTAAAATGGGCCATGAATTTCAGGTAAAATGGGGCACTTACTGAGAGAGGTTTTAGCAGATATTTCAATGACTCTTTTTTTATTTATTGATTTATTTTTTTTTTTTTTTTTTTTGTCCCTCGAGGATATATAAAGTTTTTAAATTGAATTGAATAGAATTTGTAAAAAAATTATTTCTGTTGTCAATAAATTTCACAGCTGAATGTTCATTTTTAAATTTTGCTATAAGACTGATATAATATTACAATAAAGTAATGATGTACTATTTATTACAAACAGAATGTCCAAAAGAAAGGATCAGAGAGGAAAGAAGAGGGATAGAAAACAAAGAAAGGGGAGAAAAGGCATGTAAGTCAGGGAAGGACCAATAAATATTATCAGTGGGTAGAGGGCAGGATGAGGGGAGCACTGACCAAATACAGGGAGACAGCTGAGAGGCCAAAAAGTTTGTGTACGTTTTCTCACAAGGGCTTGGAATGTCCCACGTGCCACACTGTAGCGGCGCATAAGTGGCAAGATTGGTGGCACACACCATGCTTTAGGTAGAAAGCCAGTAATCCCTGAAGCAGGGGAAAAAATGCTAAAATTAATGACAGAGATAGGATTCCCACTTTCCAGAAAAGAGGTTCAGCAACTGGCCTTCCAGTATGTCAAAGAGAATACTAGTGGTTTCTCACAGAAAAAAAGGCAAGGCTGGTCATTACTAGTTCCAAAACTTTCTAAAGCGCAATCCACATCTCGGCATGAGGAAGCCAGAAATGCTGTCAGCGGCAAGAGCTGCGGAGTTAAATGAACAAGTGGTAGCCCAGTGGTTTGAGCAATATGAAAAATTACTGAAAGAACTTGGTATAGAGGACAGCCCATCACATTTATGGAATTGTGATGAGTCAGGTCTTCAAGACCAGTTCTCCTCTACCAAAGTGGTTGGACAAGTTGGGCATCCATGTAGGGAGGTCACTGCTGTCGAAAAGGGAGAGACAACCACCTGTTTGGCAGCATTTAATGCCATTGGGACATACAGTCATGCCATGATCATTTTTAGAGCAAAGCGGCTGCGTCCTGAGTGGCTCTATGAATGCCCTAGCAATATGTCTGTGGAGGCATTCCATTTGAAATCAACAAGTGGTCCCCAGTCCTTGTTGCCTGATTGCTTCATTTTCATATATTTTGTAGTTTATGGGCCCAATATGAAAGTCCAAAATATTAGACTCATAGTCCAAATGGTCACCCTTCTACAAGGGTCCAAAAAAGTGGGCGTGGCACTTTTTCGGGCTCGGCCGTCTGTTTCCTAGCCATCTATAAAGTGGAATATCTCCAAAACTATTAGAGGTATGACCCTGAAATTTTGGGGACACCTTCTTCAAGCCCAATACTTTCATTTCAACCCATTTCAAATCAGCATCCTACACCCCATGGGTGTGGACAGAATGGGCCTGGCACAAGGGGTATTTTCGGACCAAATCTGCTTTTTCGGAGGATCCTGACAGCCACACCCAGTCCCTGGAGGAACAGAATGAATATTGCTTTGAAAGAACCCTGAGGTGGCATCACTTTAATGCAGGAATAACAACTCTAAGACATTTACAATATGCTGAAATTTGGCTGTGAAAAAGGTCCGACCCCCAAAATACTCTATTTTTGGACCCCTGAAAAGCATGTGGGAAGGGGTTAATGGTAACAAAATTTTTTTGTTTTTTGAAGTGGGGTTGCATGAGCTACAAATTGCCTCTACGTACATTAGATGCAGTAGAAAGCTCCCTGCTCTCCCCCAGTTAGGCGCACCAGTGCATAGTGCTGGGAGAGCACATTAGACTGGTTTTGCATTTTTACGATGCAAAATAAATTAATTTCTTTTATACAAATGCCTGTTTCTCTTTTCAATTTGACTTGCCCATTTTTGCTGATAAGTCGGCCCATTTTACCTGAACCCTCCTTATCTCAGAAAATGTGGGACAGGTAATGTTTCAAATGCTGTAGGGCCTAAACAGTTATATTCTTCTATTATATAAAATCAACATAAAAAAATATTAAAAACAGTTTTAATTATCCATAAAAACACAAGTACATGTTATATGCAGTTTTTTGTTTGTGCCCCGAGCGATTTACCAAAAAGTGGCCCAATTTACCTGACTTCACCCTAAACAATATGACTCAGTAAAAGTAGTCTGTTTTATAATGAAGGAATGAAAAACGTTTAAAAGATGTCAGAGGCGTTCCAGCCTCTATGAAGGAGGATTTGTTTTTGGAGGTGGAAGGAGTTTGCGGAGCCAAGCAACTTGAAAGACACCGAGAGGGGGAAAAGAATAGGAAAGCGGGGCTGTTCTGTTAGAATTCACTTGCAAGTTTGTTGAAAGAGTTTTTTTCGACAGTATTTGTTAGTTACAGGGTGAGGGAATGGGAACGAGCTCCACTTAGACTTTTATGGTGTCGGGAATATGGACCCATGGTTGCAGTATATAGGAGGTAAATGTACAGGTGTTGAAGATGTGGGAAAGAGGGATGTGAAGAGGATGAATGTAGTTTTTTTTAAATAAAAAAAAAAGCAGGAAGTGTGTTTTCACTGTGGGAGAGGACTTGAAATTGGTTCACTGGAGTGTGATCATTCCAATTCAAAACTGTCATTGGTTACTTGACAGTTTCATGGTGACTTACTACAGTATTGATACTCAAGTTTGAAGAGGCACCAACATGAATTTTAGAGCCATAAAAGACAATAATTTTAATGTTTCTGGATATTTTTCCTGTCATTTGATACCAAATACACAAAAATCCGTTCAGCGAGTTGGTTATAATAAGCTTTTTTTATTCCGTGTATTTTGTCTCCCGTGGATCGGTTTCATTTTGCCCAAGGCCAAGTTCCGCTTTGTACTCACTGGCATGCGCGACGTCACATCAGTGTGTGCGTGCGTGCATCCAGAATGGCAATCCCACAGCTAACTTTAACCTTGCTGTTTAAAATTAGTGGCCTATGCCTATAATAGGATCCACAAAGTCAGTTAGACTGTAAGTAAATTGTGGGGTTCTTGGCCAATTAACACAATATCACAACATCAACAATTAACATTATTGCTAGAACGTAAGAGTAGTAGCATGCTGGCTACCTATGGGTCATACTGTGATCTGTGGCTAGCTGGCGAGTTTCTGCTGCTTTCGCATGAACAAGGATGAAAGGATGTCTTGTACAGTAAATCTCACAAACATTTTAATGCATTTGGTCTCTAGATATCACTTATCTGAAGCTTTTAATGAATCGTTTAGTAAACATCAGTAAGTTGTGGTTGGGGACGTCTAGTGGATAACACATTTGTTGGTGAATAGCTGCGTGGATCACAGCTAACAGTGACCTTGGTCACCCTGTAATACTATGCAGCAATAAGTAAATCGGTGTTTTATTAACTTATGGCTTAAACTGACATGGCTGGAACCATTTATCGGTATTGCACATGGCTAATTGCTTTTGCTGCAAAATAACTAACTAATAAATAACGCAAAAAACTGGTCGGTAACGGAGTTACAAATTTGTAACTCCGTTAGCAACCGGTTTTTTGCCATTTTCACCCAAAATAAATCAAATGAACAAAATTGGCTATTTTGTTTTTTGAAGTGCTAGAGAAGACCTACACAAAGCTTTTTAAATTATAACTCTATCTTACTTACTTTTGGAGCTATGATACAAAATACACCAGTTTTGTAACTCCGTTACCGCGTGACCTGGCCCCCCTGCCTTTAAATCTCTCACAAAGAGGACTGCGGATTTCACCACAGTACTTCTTTTTCATCAGATTCAATGTATCTTAAGTAGAAATTTTCAGTCAATTAATTTGCAAATGGAAGCTATAGAAGCAAATTAATTATCAATACAAAATTAACCCAACCTGACAACAAGCCCCAACAGTTTTGTTACAGCAATATCAGTTGACTCATTGGCCGTAAGTCCCCAAGCTGGTGACTTTGAAACTTCTGCCAATTATGTCCTCTAGAAGTACGGCAATGATTATTCATGTTTTTGCCATGTTAACCACAACAATTACATGCTATCAGCATACAGCCACTCGGTTAAAACATTAATAGCAGCAGTTACGAAAGAATTCCTAAATCTATTCGTCCTGCACCTGGGCATTCTGTACCTGCAACCAGATGGAAGCAACTCAAACCTCACTGCCAGAGGGAGAGTGGGGTCAGCAAGAATTGACCGCGCCTTACGTGAGACTCTTGACTTGTAAAGTTGGGAAAGATCATTTAAAATGGTGCCTGCCACTTTACAACACACCTTCACAATCCCCTTAAGTCTATTTTTGTTTTTTTTTTTTGTTTAAGAAGGCCATACCAACTGGCGAAAGTAAAGGTCAGGACATATTCAACAAGTAGACATGGTCAACAACATCCCCCACCAAAATGTCTTCTTTAAAGATACTATGAACAGAGGCTCCCAAAAATGCCACAAGGGCAATAACTGTGTAAAAAATAATCGTGTGCTTCTTATTTTCGCACTCCATCAGGGTCTTTATGGTCTTAGGATAACCAAATTTGGTGTGTACCTTATCTCAAATAGTTTCTGAGAAAAGCTGTCCCCTTTAGAGATACCGTGGACAGAGTCCAAAAATACGGATCGAGGGTAATAACTCTGGAAAAAATAATCGCGCGAGCATCTCATTTTCGAACATCCATCAGGGTCTTTATGGTCTGAAGCTACGCACCAAATTTGGTTATCCTATCTGTAACAGTTTCTGAGAAAAGCTGTCCCCTTAAGAGATACCGTGGACAGAGTCCAAAAAATACGGATCAAGGGCAAGAAGAACTGATCACCTTCAGCCAAGCAGTCAATCAGATTTCATTATTCTGGGTGGTCACTCACCCTTGTGATGTCAGGTAGGGGAGACTTTGAACTGGCTCATAATGGCTAATTAGCTGTGCACCTGGTGGCATAATAAGGTAAATTTACAAATCACTGCTTTCATTTGTGTTTTACGTGAAGTCCCAACTTTTGCTGACCTGGGGTCATTATATGGATCTCAATGAACTGTTGTGGTTGTGCGCTTACTAGCATATAGCTCAGTATTTTCCAGAGTGCAAGGCAATGGACATGCATTGATCATTTAACAACTGCATTTTTTTTTGGCTAATTAGCTGGCACCTCATAATGGCTACAAATCACTGCTTTCATTTGTGTTTTACTGTCCCAACCTGACCTGGGGGTCATTATATGGATCCACACCGTTGTTTTTTTTTTTGTTTTTTCTCTTCTTTTTTTCTCTTCTGTTGCATTTTGAATACAGATCTGTGACATATTACAGAAAAGAACGCAAAAATGGAGGAAATCAAGACTGAGCACTGTTTTAAGAAAAAAAAATTCTTAAACCTTTTTTCGTTCTCTCCAACAGCATCGGAAACGCATAGTCACGATGCAGCCCTTTCTTGTAAATTGCGGCATCGTAAGGATGTTGTTCTAGTCACGTGGAAGAAGATAACCTCAAGCTCAACACAAAATGTGGCAACGTACAGTGAACGTTTTGGTGCAACTATCATGGATCCTTTCCAAGTGAAATTTCTGAAGGCTGGGTTGCATGATAGCGTGCTCCAAATCAGAGGAGTGGGGAGAGAATCTGAAGCCTGCTACATGTGTATTTTCTCTACATTTCCTAAAGGAACTGTCCAGTCAACTGTCTGCCTGAAAGCCCATGGTGAAGTATTAATATAACACGTAATAAAATTCACTTTGGTGGTGATTGCGGTGAGGGATTTGGTCTAAAAATAAAATCACAATAATTAAGGGTAATTTTCAGTAATGATATTCAAAAGGATGTTGGGGGGAAAAAAACAATGAACAATGTTTTTATTGGCAATGGTATCATTTGATCCTCATACTAGCAAATGTTTTTGCTTCAGGTGGACAAACAAATTTGTCTTTCACCTGTGACCTCTTTCTTGCATAACTCACATAAAATTGTGGGTTACTGGAGGTCTGACCTCCTATAACCATTGAAGAGGTGGTAAAAATAGAAGTGAATTCACTACAAGGCAGCAAAGCCAGAAATACCCCGATAATTTAGATATTTAGAAGGCTGGCAGAGGCATTTTGGGGCATGTTTTCAATCTGAATATTAATCTGAGCTTAGTTGCTTAATGACTCTGTAATACAGTTGAGTTTATACAATTCAGTTGTTTAATGATTGAATAACCCATTCAATATTCATGTTTATTTTGCCCCCCCATAGGAGTTGTCTCATGCAGTTCTCGTTCGGAATTATTTTATGCATGTAATCTCCAACATGATACAAGAATCAACTTCAGATTTTAAAAAATTGTTAATTGTTGAGCTCTTCTGACATACTTTCATGTATTGTACAGATGAGAGATCTAGCATATCTTAGAACAGCACTGTAAATCTATCACTACACTTTTGCAGGAGGCCTAATGAGAGAAAGAAACAAAAATATTCATATAAGCCTAATAGGCAAACAGGAGACATTGGAGGCAGGGGAAGGTCCTTCCTATGAACCAGGAGCATTGTAATGACTAAAGAAGAACTGGACAAATGTTTGTACATGTTATGTCCAAATTTTCCAGAACTGGACAAATACATTCTGGCTGTTTTTACGCTAAGAAATGTGATTTCTTGAAAACTATAAAAGATAACAGGCTGCAATTTTCAGGTTGTTTTTGACATTAACAGCTATGCAACCTGCCACTTTGGTGAGATTTAGATCAATAACTTAGAAGTTATGAGGACTTGCAAGAAGTCATCACAGACATATTTGGAATTATTATTTTGAAGCATGATAAAACTTTGAATATGAACAGTAATGGGCTTAAAGTGGCAGGTTGCACAGTTCTAGGTATTGTTATTCTTCAAGCAAAATTTCAAGGATGAAGCATGTTTTCCTTTTTAGATCTCTTCTTTAGCATAAGCTTAGTTTTGACCCAGCTCAAAATGGGTGTGGTTCCTCAGGAATGCGAGGTGTTCAGCCTTCATTCCAAACATGAAAAGGGTGAATAGTGTAGAATGTAATATTTGTACAGCAAAGGATATATTGAGTGTTGTAGGGTTCAAATTATTGTAAACAAAATGACCATTTTTTTTCCCTATCGAGCCACCTTAAACATTGCTATTTTTCTTATTTTTAAATTGATAAATGGTATGATATCTATTAACGACTTCTATATTAGTTGCATTTTGCATACAAACTGAAAACAATTTATTATCTTTTAAAATTAATTATAAAGATACACACAAGTTGCCATTTACCCTGATTGAGTCGCTCTCGACCAGGTTACCATTGAAATGTGCCCAAGGTACAATTAGATGTATCGAAATGCCCCACATTTCTGTAACGATACCTTTTTGTACCCAGCCAGTATTGATATGTACCCAGGGTTCTGAAGTCCCACGTTAGCAATGTCTTCATTTTTACCCTTCACCCTCACCAGCTGGTGTCAAATGCGTCGGATTAACGGTTACTGTGGCCTCTAACATTTTTCCCATCTCTCTTCATTTTGTAAGTGTACTTTTCTTTTGTTTCATTGTTAACAATAGCACTTGCGCATTTCGTTTTCACGTCAGGACAATGGAAATTGAGACCGTGTTTTTTCACCGGGTTTTATGCAAGAAAAGATGACCATTCATCAGTGTCTACATTAATGAACACTTCATCTTCCTGATCAAGAGGCTGGTCCATTCTCATGTTCTTTCCAGTCCTCACAACCCCATAAATATATTTGCAAATGGTCGTTTGGACACACAAAGTTTACGCAAAATGTTAATTATCTCCCCTACTGCTGTAAAGCATTTTGATGTCAAAGATCTTGTGGAACAAAGTGAGAATATATTCTGCATACATATTGATACAGGATGGGTACAAAACGATGTCATTACAGAAATGTGGGCACATTTTGATATGTCTAATTGTACCTTGGGTACATTTCCATGGTACCCTGATGGAGAGTGACCCTATCAGCGCCATTTACTGACGATACAACCAGTAAAACAAAAATATAAACCCTCCACCAGTAGACTGCTACATTTACTGTACACTGTTTTTCAAACTCAAGAAGACATCATTAAATATTTCCTGAGAACTCACCAGTTGTCCATTTTGACCAATTTTGCAGGTGTAGCGAAATTTGAATTTCTGAAAAATATTTTTTTTTTCCCATGCGCAAGAAACCTAATTAATATTGTAAATACTGTTCAGGCTTTCAACACTGTAAGTACGAGTAAACTTGCATATGGTTAGTTTGCCCTGCTGATAAAATAGTTTGGCTATTTTTGCTTTTTGCAAAATCCCGATGAAAGACTAATATAGCTTGATCGTATAGGAATGTATGGTCTAAAGATGTGTTTCCCAAACCATGCTCCTGAAGTACCCCTGCCCCCCGCATTTTATGTGTCTCCCTGATTGAACACACCTGATGCAGCTAATCAGCTCATTGGTGGAGTACTGGATGAGGGGAGCTGGGCGTGTAAGATCGGGGAGATGTGCGTAGGGGCACTCTAGGAACAGGGCTGGGAAACACTCGTCTGAAGAACTGCTGTTCGGTTTATTTTAAACGGTAGTTTTTCGTGACCCATGTGAAAGCAGAACTTCCTGGGACGTAACAATCGGGCCAACTGGCAGTATCCATTCACAGGGCTGATTGTATAAGGTGGTTTTACCATTTTTATGGAATCATGCTTGAGAGGAGATTAATAGAACTACACTGACGCTTTTTATTCACCAAGTTTCTCAAAATTTCTGTTGATCAACCATGATTTAGCCTAAGTTAAATTACTGACTAGGCTACTGAAAACTGCAACTGAAACTATTGCACACACAACAACAGAACTGCTGATGGCCAAATCACTTCCAGATGACCGAGTTGACACCCAACCCCCCCCCTTTCAGGGACTAATTTCCCATTAGAGTCCGATGTGCTGCGTTGGTTGTCAACATCAACCATGCTCTAATGTGGAGAGAGAAGGCTGTAGGCTTTGCGCTAGGGTAGGCTATGTTAGTGCTTCAACACATCCAGAGTTAAATGACACTATTTTTGTGTACACATTCATGGTGGTATAATCGTGAACAATATGATATGGCACATTTGTAGGTAGTGGTTTGATTTTGAAATGGAGCTGTGGAACTGAAATCAGTTTTTCTTGTTATTCAGAGCTTAATAAGCCGGTGACAGAGCACCGAGAAGTGAAGACCAGAGATGGCCATATTATTCACAGGCTGAGTTGCTCTGAAAGGCATGTTTGGGACATCCCACGACACAAGAAAAATGATGACCCTGTTGAGCACGCCGTGGGACACTTTGATTCCAGTTCAGAATCCACCGTATCTGTGATAAAAGCTACAGTATTGGATAACCAAGTTTTGACCTGCGTTGTGCATCCCTCTCCAGTGGAAAAAGTAAAGAATATGTCCATGCTCAAAGGTGAGAAACCTCAAAAATGCACTTTTTGGAATTAGACATCCAATGAGTATAAACATATGATGAAATGACCCCATAATCTAACTCCTCTTCACTTCATTTTATCCTGTGAAAAGAAGGATTTTAGGATGTTTTCAATTACTTGATGTGACTGTTACCTCAGCATTACAATCGTCAAAAGCATTCAACCACATATTTATGATCAAACACCTTTAAGGGATAAAAAATGAATCTTATAATGCATTTCTCTTTCTTTCAAGGTGAACCAAGGGTGTTCCTCAGCAATGGTGAGAACAATTTTTTATGCCATATTGTATGTTTGCACAAATGTCTGTTCAATGACTATTTTTCTCTTTAGTAACACAGAAATTAGTATTCAGGTTCTTTTTTTTTTTTTAACCACGCACCATTTTTATATTGTGTTCTGAGATTAATTTGTCCATTAAATTAGTGTAGGTTATGTGGGGTCAGTTGTGACAGAGTATCGTTTGAAAAAGAAGTGCGTTTCCCTCAGGATACTTAACGAGGTCGCCCATAGAGAGCACCCTTAGGGCTTAAAAAAAAAACACTAGAGTGGACTCCGGCCCCTTTCTTGCGTCTTTCATGGCCGCAGTCTTATGACTGTAAACGTCTGGTTTTTACCCCTCAGCCGACGAAAGTCTGGAGGGGTATTGTCGTGGCGAGTGGCGTCCGTCTGTCTGTCCGTTAACTTCTCGTTTCCAGACCATAGCTGAAAAAACGCCTTGGCCAAATGCTCTCATTTTTTGGTGGTATGTTGGGGGTGGTTAGAGGAAGCTCCCTATCGATTTTTGTCCCGCTGCGATAATCAATATGGCCGCCACGGCAGGGCAGCAAGGCTGAGGGGTCCCGCACTTTTTTTTTTTTTTTTTTTTTTGGTATTGGCTTGATTCATTTTTGACCCCCTCACTAAAAATTTTCATTTTCACTCTTCATTGGTCAGATATACCAATTCAAGGATTTAACTGGAGCAACAGATCCTACATTGTCATTTCAAGTGATTTAATGCGCATTATAATTTCTGATGGGTACGCAATGGATGTAGCTACTCGTTAAAGGCAGCTGCTGGAGCGGTGTGCACCAGCAGGGCATAAAAGGTATGTCATGCTTAACACTTAGGCTCATTGTAGTTACGCCTGACTTTGTGATGTGAATATACATCGAGTGCACCTGACAGAGTATGGTCGTGTAAGTTATTTGTAGGTATTTAGCAACAGTGTACCTGACGTTTGGGTACAGCAGTGTCCCTCAGCAAGTGTCGATCCAGCTGATTTGGCGATGGTTTTACATAATCATCTTCAGAAAAATGATCACTGCGAACACGGAGTTGTGGCAAGGCTGCTTGAGGAGTGTTGATGTCCATTTTTGGTTAACCTAACTACAACTGTCTAATGTCAATATCATTCACCAGAATTCAGTGAAATCTATAAGTGACGAGGTGACTGCTTTGTTAGAGCAGCCTGGGGAAAAAAGCACATAGCAATTTTAATCTACAAAGTGAAAATACGGTCTGGTCTCGCAATCATAACAGCTTCTTCTAATGCAAACAGCTGATTTGCGGTGTAAACACAGTTTGCGGAATGCGTAGGAATACCGGAAGTGCTGCAGCTAGGGACATGCAGTGCAAGAAAGAAAGTAAAGCAGTGGAAAAAACTAGACATGGCATACACTTGAACTGATATTGATTTTTTTTTGGTTAGCCTACTTTTCGGTGGTTAAAATACACTCCGTTTCTGGCCCCGTCCACCGGGAGTGTCCATGTTTTTATTTTTTTTTTTTTATCCCGCTGGGTTCTCCTAACTGGGGTCCTGCTGACCACCATCTACAGTAGGTAATACATTGACTATGGATAAGTACCTCATACAACCCCACTTCAAATATCCAAACTATCCCTTTAATGTTTTGCATAATCACTGTTATTGTGGGGTTTTTTTTTTTTGTTTGTTTGTTTTTTATGTATGCTTGTCCCAAATTTGATGCCTGCAACTCTTTCCAGTAAAGTTGAAACAGGGGGCAGTAGTAGATGAGGAAAGTGGAAAAAGCTGCCTTATGTAATTATACAGTAGTTTAAGAATGGTTCTCAATTTGTCATTCTGAGGATTTTTGGGATTTCTCCCTCTTCAATTTTAATTTCATTTCAATTTTTTTTGAAAATGAGGCTAAAGTTTATGGCCAAGCTGTTGAATGATGCACTTAACACACTATTTCATTATTTATGCTATGTGTAAATACTGACATACATTATTTGGTGTGTTTGAATTTGCAGAAAATGGAGGACTCTCGCTGAAACCCAGTTTAGTGATCTTTGGATTAGGACTGAGCGTATGCAATGTAATGAGTGATTTATGGACCATGTGAAGAGGTGAATTTGTCAATGTGGACCTGGGAAGTTGTTCAATATGGAGGGATTCTGCACAGAAAATGAGTCCTCGATCCCTTGCTCTATCTGTACCAGCCTCATTCTGCGCTATAGGAGATGACTTTTTTTCTGGCTGACTGCTAATATGGCGATGAGGACATCTCTGTTCCAGCTGCAGAGTTGGCTAACTTGAAGTGTTGCTCTGTGAAAGAATATCCCCCCCCTTGAATGGACCTATGTAAAGTGTTTGCCTGGTTTAATGCCCAGGTCATGGGGGGGTAAAAGAAACCTTTTTTCAGTTGCACATAAATGTAAATATACTTTGTGTATATTTTGTTGCTGGGGTGTTTGTTGTGATTGCTGTTTTTACTTTTTTACCATTATTTTTTATTTTTTTATTTTTTTTTTTTTTTTTTTAACCTTGCCTTTACCTTTAGTTTAGTTGTATCTCCCCGACAGTACTGTCGGGAGATACTATGGTTTAGTTCTGGCAGACTCCGATGTTGCCACACGCTGCTGGGAACAACCGTGATGGAGATTTTCATTCATTCCGAAGGCTCTAAAAGTGACAATTATTACAGGTTTTTTTTTCTAATTTTACACAGGCAAAGATATCTATTTGACAATGCTCTGTCGGAACTGCCCGCGATATGTTTTCTTCATCTCCTAATACACATTCATTTTGTTTCCCAACAATACGTTCCAATATGGCTGACAATTATTACAGGGCAGCCATTTTCTCCCATTTTGGACGTCCAGTATGGCTGCGGCAGCCATTTTCTCCGAAATTTGGGGATCGGGGAGATGCACGAGTCCCTGTGGCGACTGAGTTATCTAGTTTCATTTATTGTTTTGTTTTTGTTTATTTGCTTGTTTTATTGAAAGTAAATTTGCTCCAGTGGAGTCAAACTTCATTTCCTTTGTATGTATTTTCTTTGAATGGGGAAATTTACGGAGGAGTGGTGGCAACCAGTTTATCAGCTTATTTTTGCATTTTAAATGGGACATTTGTAAAAACTCACTTTCAGTTCTGGTGAACATCTGTTTCAATCTCTGTAAAATACTGTAAATATTGTGTAAATACTGTAAAATAATTTAAATTAAAGCTGCTTTGCAGCGATATCGGGGCCAGGCAAATTTAGTCAATTCTGAGCAACAAGAGGCAAAAAGAGGAGGATAACAAGAAAGGTGGAATTGCATCGTACACTGCAAAAAGCGATTTTCAAGAAAGGGTAATTTACTTATTTTAAGACTTAAAACACTTATTTCTATCACCATTTTCTTAGAAAGACAAAAAATGTATCCTTGATTTGAGGTAATTTTGACTAACTTGCCAATGGGGTAAGTAAATTTTCCCTTGTCAAGCAAATATTGCTTGACAAGGGAATTTTATGACTAAAATAAGAAATAAAGCAGTGACGATTTGCCAATAAATCAGTTATTGAAATACATAATAGTTAATACGCAACTATTTTCATAATGGATTGATTATTTCAAGCATGAATATTCTCAGTTGAGGATATCCCTCTCTTTGACGTCAACATGACAGGAAGATGCTTGCTGCAGACGTGCTGCAACAACAAAAGGGCTCTAGTCTCGTGCATTGGGCATGAGACACACGCTCACACACCACACATGAGCACTGGGCATGAGACACACGCTCACACACCACACATGACATTTCTCACTTTGAAAAGTGATGAAACTCCGAGGCCAAGACAGGTTTTTCTGCTTAGTCCATCCATACAGCTGTCTTGAATTAGCGAGCTATTGGCCAATCAGAAAATAATATTTCTTGTTGCTTGGTCTGAAGGTTTGTAGGGAGTTTAAGTTGACAAAAGTTTCTAAAGCATTGGGGCTACATTTTGGCGGAAGTTGCAAAACTGTAGCACGTACGGTTGGTTTGGTGGGAATTTTCAAAGTTTTTAAATTTAAACGCTTAACGAGGAAAACAATAAGTTCCTAATTAGGCAAATAACAAGAACATCAATATTACAATGTCCATTCTGCCGTAGTTAGGGCTTGAACTCACAATCTCTGACACGTAGAATCAACTCCTAACTCATTGAGCTAATTGGCTGGAAGTGAGTACAGGTGTGTGGCTTCATTAATCGACTCAGGGAGTCACCAGCCAGGCAGCAGTTGTCAAGGAAGATTTCAAAAATTGTCAAAATGTCAAAATTTCTGTTATCAAGACAATCTGATAATCTGAATGCATAAATTGCAGCTTGACAGCATAGAAATGTTGGTGATGTGTTTTTAGCAATGAGTGTTTTGCTTCATAAGAGAAAATCTAATGTTTAAAAACGCCATTCTTACATTGACTCCAATTGTTCCATGAGAGCAGAATTCAAAATGGTTTCAGAAATTCAGTTTTTGAGAAAATTCTGATATTCGACCATGACTCTAAAATATTATCAATTTTTCAGGAAGATTGAAAATGTATTTATCAAGAATTGGCTGTTATATGTTTACAGTCAAATGTTTTCATGCACTAAAGGTTCAATTTTTCAAATATCGAAACGCTGGGTGGTATTTTTGTGGAGGATGATCTGAAGATTCAGTACAGCAAATATAGTGACAATTGAGCAAAAATTGTGGGGCAAGAAAAGTTTTTTCTAAGTTTTACAGTCTTTGAAAAAAACAGTGATAGACTTCATAATTTGTACTAAGTTTAAGTGGACAAAAGTTTCTTAAGTATTGGGGCTACATTTTGGTGAAAGTTGCAAATCTGTAGCACATATGGTTGATTTGTTGTGAATTTTCAAAATTTTGAATTTTAGAGGCTTGCTGTAGCGCCACCATCAGGACTATTGGCCTGTTTTTGCAGCTGAGGCCATCTGGCATGGAACTGGACCTTTGTGCAAAGTTTGGTGATTTTTCATGTATGGGAAGTAGGATTTCCTCGGAAGAAGAAGAATAATAATACTGGCGAAAACAATAGGTTCCCTGAAGCTTTCGCTGCTTGGCCCCTGATTAATTTGTTTGAGGTGCGTTTCATGAAGGCGGAATGTTAAGATAATAAGCAAAAATTGTGTCATCTGCAATTTTTTTTTAAAATCTGCTACTCAGTAAAAAGCCAAGATGCTCCTCCTCTTTGTGTGAAGATTCCACAATTTTTGCCTGGGGTTGAATGCAGTTTTTATGATTGATGTTGCTGCGGTTTTCTTTGGGACTTCAAGATGTCCCATGGAGATTCAAGATGTTCCTTGAATCTCAATGTTATAACAAATGGCTAATAATTCAGTGCTAAAGAACAAGCCAGACATTTAAAGAACAACATGTCATGAATGATAAGAACTTAAATGTCGAAATAAAAGTTTAATTGTGTAGAAATTCTAATTGTTTTGTACAGTTTTTTAATACTGTGGGATAATATTGGTTACAGATGTGAGATAAAGAAGAAATAAAATGGAAAGCATTTTTTTTTCCTTCAGAAATTATTCCTATGGTGTTTCGGTTATTTTATGCTAGTATTCAATGTACTGGTGCTGGTTAGTATTGTGACTGAAATGGTAGTATATTGCTTAAATAATTAAGGACAGTCAACTTTAGAGAGGAAAAAAAAAGTGAAATTTGACCAGAAAATCCTAAAACTGTCCTCAGAAAGATACATGCATTGAGCTGTCTAAGGTGCACTAGAATGCACCATTAAAAAGGAAAATTATCGAGGAGGGTGCCTGAGGACCTCCCCACAGGTGTGGTGCCATGCAACTCTTGACTGGCTACTTTTCATAATCCCTCTGGCATATAATGCGGGGGGATGTAGTAATCAGGCGGTCCGTCCGTCTGTAATTATTTCATTCCTGGAGCAGAGCTTGGGATAGAAAAACAAAGAAAGGGGAGAAAAGGCATGTAAGTCAGGGAAGGACCAATAAATATAATCAGTGGGTAGAGGACAGGATGAGGGGGAGCACTGAGTGGGTATGTCGACCCGTTCTACAAATGTGTCTGTATGTAGTGGATTCTAGCTTTCCCTGCATCCTAGCTATAGAGTAGAAAAACCGCTGTACTCACCACTGTTGCCGTAGCAAACTGTAGCCGATAGCAAATTTGAGCTTGAGCTGCCAGACTTTCGCACTGCGTCCTCCACTTTCGCAGCTGCCTTTATTAGAACAAGCTAATTTTATTAGATCTATATTCAAGTATAGCGTTAGATTGCGGAATTTGCCCGCCGCTTACTTATCAGATGGCAGACGTGTCCCACGTTTCACTTTGGGGAGGCGGACCCGGAAAACTGCGTTCTGTAGCCTAGTCCCACCCAACTCCGCCCTCCACAGAGCTGGCCAGTCAGAAGAAAGTGGGCACACGGGGAGTGGGGGCCATAGCGGAAGAGCCACCCCAGTGAGGCGTTTCATGCAGAGACTACAATGGACTACAAATGGGGTTTTTTGAGGATGGTGGTATGAGCTAAATAAGGACCCTGTTTTGGACTTTGAATGATCAGGAGAACTCTAGGGGAGTCCAGGATCAAAATATAACCTTTGAAATATAGCAAAATAGGTCCCCTTTAAAGATCCAGTGACACTCTTCAATAAGAGTAGGGGGTTCCCCGGTGTCATGACTAAATTCCCAACCTGGCTCTTTCGATCTGCCACCTAATCATCCCCTGATCGAATGGCAGTCCAGCAACGTTGGTGGTATTACCTGAGTGGAGGGGGGTATAATGTCTGCACCAAGACCAGAGACTGTCCTGGAGTAGAAGCCAGGTAGAGAATCCTACTCACTCGCAGGTGCAGGACTGCTTGTTGCTCTTGATTTTATTGCCCTTTTAATTTTGTTGCACTTGATTTTGTCCCCCTTTTAATTGATTTTGTTGCCCTTAGTATATTAGTATATTTTGGTATATAATATCAGTACATTTGGTGTTTACCTATTGGTTTGGACCTGTAACAACAGAGTGTGTGTTCTGTCACTTTTATTGTTAGCACTTCTACTTGTCTCCTAGGAGCTCTGCACTTTTGTACCGATCTTTTGCACTTTTGTATGTCCCTCTGGATAAGAACATCTGCAAAGAACCTTTAATGTAATGTAATGCTTGCACACTGAGCAAGAGTTCAACAGTGATGCAGTCCCAATCCTGGAGACCGATGAAGGCTTGAGCGGTTTTCCGATTTTTAAACAATTATTTCATGTGTCATCACAATCTAATGGAAACATTCTCCAGGAGGGCAAAAGAGAGATTCCTCCACCTCCCCTCGGCCATTTTTACTATTTTGTTTTGGGATAAATATTGTGGAGAACTTTGTAATCTGGGTAAATGAACTGAGAAATCGTGGATTCTAACATTTTTAAGAAACATAAAATGGGTTACCAGAAGTGCCAGAGCTGCCTAGTGCAGTTTAGCAATATTAGACATTAACTGCTTCTAGCCACGGCTTAGCTCATTATGCACTCTATGATTTTTTTTTTTTTTTCCCTCATTTATCTTATTGTGCTACTAGTTGGTGCCAGGCAGGTGTGACTGTGCTAAAACCATTCTACACTGTCTACAATCAATCTGAAAATTCTTGATAAAAACCCAAGGACCTGCAACAATGCTATGGAGACCAGGACGTTAGTGTGTCATCTGCATAATTGCTCTGCATAAATTTAAGACAACTACTTACTGAGGATCAGCATTTCCTGTCAGAGCCGCGGATAAATGGAACTCTTTTCCTGTCCGTATCAGAAAATGCACAAGCGTTAGGGATTTTAAATGCCTCTTAATTGTCATAGGACCACTTTGTTAAAAAAGAACAACATTTATTGAAGGCATACTTGCTTACATTGGGTTTGGCGACATGACTGTTCTGAGAGATCCCTGCCCGTCCAAACGTGGAGCCGAGGGCAGGGCGCTGCACTAACCCCTGATAGAAGAGAGCCTACAGCGACAATGACATCAAAAGAAAGAGGCATTGTTATTGATTGGGAATTTAGTCAAAAGAAAACAGGATTAATGAATGCTATAGTTGACAGGTGGAGCTGAGGTTGAGGAGAGTTACCGAGCAAGCGGTGCAAGGAACTGCTTCTCGGGATGCCCAATTAAAGGAGCTGTGTCACGATTACTGCGCATGCTCACAACTTTGAACTTGCTACATCTGCTCGGCTGCAAGCCAAAATCTACTTTTACCCTTGGGTCATACCATGTCAAATGTCCGAATTTCAGAGAAACGTCCCACTTGACCATTTTGGATTTGGCTGAAAAAATTCCAGTAGGTGCATACTCCTCCTAATAGGATAAATCCAAAATTTTAGCTCTCAACTCCTGATAGTTTTGTCATAAAAAAATATTTTTGCAACTAAGTTCCGGCCCTTTTGGAACAGCGATTTCTGAGGAGCCACTTTCACATGGCTATATCTGGAGAAGTATTTCAGCTAGGTCCTTCAAATTTTCAGGGGTGAAAATCAACTGCTATAACTTGAGGAATTTGGACTTATAAAGGTGTCCCTTTAGTTAATCATAAATATCTGGCTGCTTAAAGTTGCTTGAAAATCTGCTCCAAGATGGAGCATAGTGCCAAAAATGTTTCTGGTGTCCTTTGTTTAACCCAAAGGAAGGTTCAAATTAATGGTCTACTCATCCCCACAGGTGACTGTTTATTCATGTTAATCCACTGTGCAGACAGGAAAAAATTAGCTCGCATCCAAATTTGGGAGCAAATACCTCAAAAAACCAAAAAAGTGCCAGACTAACTACCTCTAAATTTTTCTCACCTTTAATGTCTGAAAAGGAAACAGGTAAGATGAATTTGGCACTGGTCTGGTTTAAAAATTTAAATAAGCGTGGATTTGTTGAAATATTTTTTCCCGTTGCACACAGATTTCTTTTCATTGCACGTATAGCCAACATGATCACCAGGTGGCACTTTCACATTTAAAAAATTTGGGTATCCCAGTATCAAATACAATCATAACTGCTTTGGCATATTGAAGCAGATATCCACACTATTCCCTCAAAAATGGGTATTTTTCCTCAAAAATGCTCAATTTGGTACCTGAATTGTCCACTTCTAGATGGCCCTGTAGCCATATCGATAATTGTGAGCTAAAAGTCTGGGATTTCCCGTTACACATGTATGGGCGCCATCGTGCCACATTTCATGCAATTCTGAGATATCAACTCCACTACCAGTGCCACTCCCTCAGAATATGGCTCTTAACATTTTTACCAAAAAAATGACACCATACACCAACATCAAATTGACTGTTTTAGAAAGATTAGATGCCTGTTATTAACATATCCAAAAATTTGTGATGGTGTTCTGCTTTGTTCTCAAAATAATTTTTTGAAAATATGGTATTTTTGTGGACACAGCATATTATGGCATCGAAGGCATATTCAAACATTATTTTATAAAATGCACATAGTTAATGATAGAAAGCTCAAACTCAACAAAATGCTTTATTTCATGAATATTAACTTGCACTGCATATGGGTTATTCTTCAAGTGTATCATAATATCCCCTAATTTTCCACCTCTTAATCATGGACTGAAAAGAACTGACTGGTATTTTTAAGTCTTTTGATAACTTTTTATATCCTTTCCCATCTTTAGAAGGTTGAACTGCCTTGTTACGAAGGTCCTTAGACAGTGCTTTTCCGCTCCCCACAGCTCAGTGTCAAGCCAGATCAGTGCTTCCACTCGAAAGCTAACAAACTCAATGACTATACAAAGACGCAAGTCACAATTTAAAAAGCCACAGGTGTAGAACCCTTAATAGCCATTTAAACCTCAGTCTGTCATCTTGTGTCTACATAACAAAGTCAAATATTCAAGGGTATGTAAACTTAAGATCGGGGCTGTTTGGGTGATTTCAGTTATCATAATGATTTAAAAAGGAGCCAAACACCTATGTGCTGATAAATGACTTCACATGATCACCATCCTTAAAGACAAGTTTTTGCATGATGAGTCATATTTTAAAACTTAATGGCAACATTTCACAAATTCAGCCAAGGTATGAAGACTTCTGAGCATAACTGTTAATTTTTTCTCATCTTTGTGTACTTGTGTTTATGAGTGTGCCCTCTCAGGTGGTGAGGGTTCTACCATTAAAGATGGTGGCCATGGCCTACTCTGATGAGAGGGCAGGGTACAGCTCATACCACCATTGACCTCAGCCTCATTTTTTTGCAGATTACTGGGATCTGTGGAAACTTAAGTTTAGATCTCATGAATGAACTGCCTGTTTATTATTTTTTTTTCATTATTTACGTCTTTGCAATAAAATGTGGTTAACTGTGATGGGAAACGTTTCAGCAAATTGTTTCATGTAAAGAAGGCTGCGAGTCAGACATGCTGCACCCCGCTCCGTGTGGTAAAAGCAATAGGAAAGGAAGTGGAAAACAGAATTGTAGGACCCCCAACCAAAGTTTGTTTTTGCCACAACAGATATGAATAATGTAAACTGGTTTGACAACCGTCAATCATAGAAGAAGGTATTTTTCTTCTATGATTATTGGTGATCGTAAACCTGCTTATATTCTTCGTATCCTTCGTAAAATAATTCACATATCTCAAATTTAGTTTATCCTCTTAAACCCGAACGCCCTCGGTAACAGAAGCAAGTTGTGTTTATCTTGAGTAACATGCTTTTTTGTGGTATTTATTAACAGCAACATAGTTATGGCATATCCACTTAACAAGAAGAAACTGAGCTAAAAGCTCATGATGACCATTTTTACCTGAGTAAAGCACCATTTAAGCACCAAGCAACTAAATTAGCATGTAGAAAAACATAAAATGAAATGTCAGTGCACAATTGCATATTTGGCGCCAGCGATTCTGTTAAATTTGTGTTATGTGCACAAATGATACATCAAATGAAAGTCCGCAGATTCCAATGATATACAGTGCTGTGAAAAAGTATTTGCCCCCTTCTTGATTTTTAATTTTTTTGCCTATTTGTCACACTTAAATGTTTCAGATCATCAATTTTATTAGACAAAGATAACCTGAGTAAATACAAAATGCAGTTTTTAAATGATGACTTCATTGAGGTAAAAAGCTATCCAGACCTACCTGGCCCTATGTAAAAAAAAAGGCATCAAAATCAAAATGAGTGAATATTTCTAAAAAATTATGAAGTTTATTGGTTTGAACATTAAATATCTTGTCTTTGTAGTGTACTCAATTGAATATAGGTCGAAAAGGATTAGCAAATCATTGTATTCGGTTTTTATTCACGTTTTACACAACGTCCCAACTTCATTGGAATTGGGGGTTTGTAATTGACCCGAAAAAACTCGATATTTGTGCTTGGTGGAGCAAAATGATTTGGGATGATCGTGCTGTGTTTTTGTTGTTGATCGATTGCACTGAGCCTTGCTTTCAAAACCGGAAGTGCGCAGATCGGCAAAAAAATGGTTCAGTTGGATTCTGTCTATGGTATCACCAAAATGATCATGGATGGAGCCAAGGTTTGTATAGAGACGTTCAGAAAGTCCTATATGAAGTCCTATGGCTGACCTAAACTTGACCTTCTGTGACCTGTAACATTCACAATTGACATACTGAATTTTCAATGACTTGTATCACCAAAACTGCTTCCGAGCTTAGGATTGTATTACAGGAGGTCTTCTAAATGTATGTGAACTTTTACGTAGTGACCTTGACATTAACCTTAATTAATCGAAGGTCAAATTCCACATGAAATTTTCATAACTTGTATCATCACTATAAGATTGCTATAAGGTACACTAAGGTATACTTTTTATCATGATTTTATAGCTTATTTCATGTAGTTTTCTTGCACTGAGTATTTACAGTATATCATCAAATAATTCAAATTTTTATTCTTAATCCGTTGTGATCATAAATGATACAGTGAACAACTGGCAACATCTCATTGATCTGAGGGAAATGTATCTACCATCCGTTTACTAATAAAAATACGCAAGATCTAACCAAAGCACTGCAGCTACAGTCATGAATGACGGCTTCGAAGCGGTGACATTTAACTTATCGGTGGTAATTCCACCGGTAGTTTGCTTTCTAATAAAACTCGCATGATGTTGCCAAAGCAGTTCGCTATAATAAATCACACCAGTAAAAATAACACTATTTTAGTAACCAATGGTAAGTTCATCTTCTTTTCATAAAAGACACATACAAATTAGCCAAATTAGCTTGGTCATTGTTGCTTCCTTTTCTTTCAAACAAACCGATTCCAAAGCAGTTAAGGTAGCTATGTAACTTGGGTTAACTTGCGGTCAGATGCTTCTGGAATGCACAGTGAAGGTCATTTGGTTCCGGCCCCTAAGTGGAGGTCACATGGCTTCCGGCCTCAGGCCAGCTGACTGGTTTGCCTGTGTCTGGGACAAGGCGACCCCAGAGCTCCCATCCCCCCGCGCTTCGCCATGTCTCGCCAGGCCCCAAATCTCACACGCACCCTATTTCCCAGATAAAGACACAAGACATTCCCTTACATTATTCAAATTTCTGCTAACAACCAACTTTGATCTTTCAGTCAAACTTTCAAATGCAAATATGTAAAACAGATGCTGGTTGCGTTACATATGCCATGCCCAGAGACGAATACACACAGCAGTATTGAGCAAAATAGGCATATTATTGTGATTAACAAATGTAACCCAGCATGCCATTCATGAAATTTCACTGTTACAAGTAATCAGTACCACGTCCCAATAGTTCCTGTGTCTTTTGTGTTTGTTAGTGTTTTCATGTTTAGGTTTGAACTCTAAATGCATGCCATGCCTCAAACCTTAATGGTAGCACTATTATTTATGAGGTCTTAAAAAGCCAGTTTCTGGGAAAGTTGCAGTAGGGCTACAATATCAGATTATATGGATGGGAATTAAAAACCCCAATTCCAATGGAGTTGGGACGTGTAAGACATGAATAAAAACAGAATACAATGATTTGCCAATCCTTTACGATCTATATTCAATTGAGTACACTACAAAGACGAGAAATTTAATGTTCAAACTGATAAACTTTGTTTATTTGGAAATATTCATTCATTCTGAATTTGATGCCTGCAACACATCCAGAAGAGCTGGGACAGGGTCATGTTTTCCCCTGTGTTACACTCAATGAGCGTTTGGGAACTGAGGACACTAATTGTAGAAGCTTTGCAGGTGGAATTCTTTCCCATTCTTGTTGATGTACGACTTCAGTTGCTCAACAGTCCAGGGTCTCCGTTGTCGTAATTTGCACCACACATAATACAATACATCACACATTTTCAATGGGAGACAGGTCTGGACTGCAGGCAGGTCAGTCTATTACCTGCACTCTTTACGAAGCCATGCTGTTGTAACACGTGTAGAATGTGGCTTAGCATTGTCTTGCTGAAATATGCAGGGACATCCCTGAAAAAGACATCGCTTGGATGGCAGCCTATGGTGCTCCAAAACCTGTATGTACCTTTCAGCATTAATGGTGCCTTCACAGATGCGCAAGTTACCCATGCCATGGGCACTAACATATCCCCATACCATCACAAATGCTGGCTTTTGAACTTTGCGCCAAAAACAATCTGGATGGTCCTTTTCCTCTTAAGCCCGGAGGACACAACGTCCATGATTTCCAAAAACAATTTGAAATGTGGACTCGTCAGACCACAGCACACTTTTCCACTTTGCCTCAGTCCATCTCAGATGAGCTTGGGCCCAGAGAAGCCAGCGGTGTTTCTGGGTGTTGTTGATATATGGCTTTCACTTTGCATGGTAGAGTTTTAACTTGCACGTATAGATATAGCAACGAACTGTGTTAACTTACAATGGTTTTCCGAAGTGTTCCTGAGCCCACATGGTAATATCCTTTACAGAATGATGTCAGTTTTTGATGTAGTGCCGCCTGAGGGACCGACGGTCACAGGCATTCAATGTTGGTTTTTGGCCTTGCCGCTTACGTGTAGAGATTTATCCGGATTCTCTGATTCTTTTGATGATATTATGGACTGTAGATGATGAAATCCCTAAATTCCTTGCAATTGCACGTTGAACAACTTTGTTCTTAAACTGTTGGACTATTTGCTCATGCAGTTGTTTACAAAGTGGTGAACCTCGCCCCATCCTTGCTTGTGAACGACTGAGCCTTTCAGGAATGCTCCTTTTATACCTAATCATGACACTCACCTGTTTCCAATTATTCTTTTCACCTGTGGAATGTTCCTAACAGGTGTTTTTAGAGCATTCCTCAACTTTCCCAGTCCTCTGTTGCCCCTGTCCCAGCTTTTTTGGAACATGTTGCAGGCATCAAATTCAAAATGAGTGGATATTTCCAAAAAAACAATAAAGTTTATCAATTTGAACATTAAATATCTTGTATTTGTAATGTACTCAGGTTGAAAAGGATTTGCAAATCATTGTATTCTATTTTTATTCATGTTTTACTCAACATCCAAACTTCATTAGAATTGGGGTTTGTATCAAATTAATTAAGAAGAAATTAAATTTCAACCTTATCTACATACCATTTTCAGCATTTACTACATAATATTCTATTTCAAGATGGACTGTCAAGAAATTTCAGGTTGTGGCCATCAATGCAATCTCATATTGTAGCTTTCCTCTTTGGCACAAGGCTAAATGTCGTAATCATTTTTGGCAACGCAGCTAAATGTTTGCCTATTCACACCATAAATTAATTCAACTAATTGTCCACTTCTTAGTTGGAAACAGGTTGATTTGACGAGCACTGTCTCGATGTCACTGGCTGTAGAGAGAGTTTAATTTTAACTCAGAGCAAACTTAACATGTGGACCTAAGTCGGAAAAAACCACATTTAAAGCGTTTTCTTAGGCTTTTTGGAGTCGCTCGGACAAAAATATTTACCATTTTTTTGAGCTACAGGAATTCAGAAGCTTTGAAAGACAATGACGTTTCATGTCACCGGTAATGTGAAAAGGAAATGCTAGATAACTATTGGAATGAACAGTAATGCCAACTGAGGGGAAACGGCCAGTAATTCTACAGTGATCCTCACAACTGAACAAATTAACATCAAGTTGCCAATCAGGAAGCGTAAATAGGAACAGGTTTGGAGAGGGGATGCGCTTCCAGGCAAGGTGAGAGCAGGGCTTATAATAACTGTGATGGCAAGTCCCGGGTGGAGAAGATTACTGCAGTTTCCCAACCTTGTTCCTGGAGCACCCCTGCCCTGCATATTTCAGATGTCTCCTTGATTTAACTCACCCAGATCAGGTCATTAGGTACTCCACTAATGAGCAGATCAGCTGAATCAGGTGTGTTAAATTAGGGAGACCTATAAAATGTGCATGACAGGGGTACTGCAGGAGCAGGGTTGGGCCTCACTGATTTAACACACCTGATCAGCTCATTAGTGGAGTACCTACTGACCTGACCTGATCTGGGTGTGTTAAATCAAGGAGACATCTGAAATATGCAGGGCAGGGGTACTCCAGGAACAGGGTTGGGAAACACTGGATTACTGTATGTGTTTAACAAAAAAGCAAATTTTGACAAATTTTTCCAGCAGATGTTTTAACGGTCAAAGGGCCCAGTTCTGCCCCCCGACCCAGGGCCTGGGACAATTGACCTGGTTGTCGCCCCCTGTCGGCAAGCCTTTCCAGACCTACAGTGGGGGTCCCCTACTGGAGGTTGCCCATGTTGCTGCAGCCACACCCATCTCCAATGAGTTGACCAACAACGAAGAGATTTCACCTGGTGTAATAAACCTACATATCCATTGACTCTTTTCCCCATAATGACCATATATGGAGCCTATATGTATATCAATGGACCTTTTCCCCAGCCACCCCACTGACCGAAAATGGCGGTATCCCCAAGGCGTCAAATGTCATCTTCATTGATATGGCCAGGGTCTTCATTTGTTGTCATTACAGGGAAAGGGAGGGGGAGTCTATGGGTAAAAGAATTAAGCAGTGCTTCATTTGTATAAATTATTCCCCAAGGCAAATTAAGCCTTTTAAGGATTCTTCTGAATTGGCCACAAATATTTAGGAAAAAAATGTAAAGGTATAAATCACCCCTCCCAAAATCTAAAATATATATTTGTCTTCTTACCTGTTGAGCCATTTTTTTCATCCAGATTATTTTGGTCTGGTTTGAGTAGCTGAGTTTTGGGTATGTTAGCTGTAGAAGTGTCTACCTTCTCAGGAATATAATAGAACTACATTGCATTTATCTTATGGTGCTCAAAGTGCTGAGTTCTCGTTTAAATTCAACAGTTTCACTTAAGCTTAATCGAAAATTACTTTTTGGAAAAACAAAGCCCCATAATTTCAACAAATATTTTTGTGTCTCCAGCATTGTTCTTTGTATTTGCATTGAAAAGTTCTGGAGAAACCAAGTGTTTACAGCACATGTGAGAGTATACAGGCATGTAAGTCCCTGGATGCAGTTAGTTACGTATGTCCTGTGTGGCCATATAAATAAGATTAAATACTATGGCGCTCCCTTCAAAAACACATAAAGCTCTGCAAAACTGTCCATACGTCAGCAGTCCCTTTTGGCTGCCCTTCATCTCATGATTTATGTCTCTCACGCATCTTTTGAAACTTTTTTTGTTGATGATTGATCCAACAACTGTAAACATGAATGTGTGGTGTCAAAGGTTATTTACAAATCAATGCTTTCTTTTAACTTGCATTTTCCGTACTGTCCCAACCTTTATGAGACGGGGTATGTAGATGGATACCCATCAGATTTGTCTGGGAGAGCCAGTTGCTCATCAGGAGAGGGTGCTGGGTGTAGGACAGATGGTGTGGTTTCCTGGCTGAGCGTTGGGGAGTGGGGCAGCCCAGTCAAGGCAGCTGTCGACCTGTGTACCTGCTGAAGCACCTTTAGCCAGCTGCTGGTGGTGTTAGCTGAACAGAGCGCCGTGCTCCTTAACGAATGACTCCCATTTTTGCTCCCGCCCACACGTGAATGACAGTCCATACATCTGGAATCAAAGATGCCGCGAAAACCATTTGAGTTTTTTCAGACGTGTCGACCACCAGAATGCTGAGTGTCATGAATATAGGGTACACCCTCAAGCAGAATTTAGGGATGGTAGACTTTTTTGCTTTTGCAGTTGTTGCAATGTCTCTTACCATAGCAATAAAACACCTTCATTTTTGATTTGTTAGAAAGAATGTGAACAGAACATTAGATTAAAATATCCTAAAACAAATCAAGCTGTTAAGACTGTAAACACATCTAAAATTTACAAAGTTTTCACATAAATACTGTTTTTTCTCCCGTGCATCATATTTTTTGTAGCATGTTTCTATTTAATTACCCGTACTACGACAAAATAAAAAGAATAAAAAGAAAAAAAAATAGCCAATTTTGTTCATTTGTTTTATTTTGGGTGAAAACGGCAAAAAACTGGTCGGTAGCTGAGTTACAAATTCTAGATGTAACTCTGTCTTACTTAGTTTTGGAGCTATGATACAAAATACACCAATTTTGCAACACCTTTACCGTGTGACCTGGCCCTACTGTAAAGGCTCTAATAATGCTGTTTAATATTGTCAGCCCATGAAGCCTCACTCACACTAAAAGATTAATCTGAATATGTAAAAACTGGAAAGAATTTATAAGGTTTTGATTCTGGAGCCTATGCTTGGTGGTCAGATTTCTGTATTCAAGGGTTGGTCGGGTTTGGTGGAGCAGTGCAGGTTGGTAACCAACAGCTGGACAGGCAATATCGTTTCAGGTAAACTCAGAACTTCAGAATTGTATTGACTGTGCAGTTCTGCAGAATTAGTGATGATGTGGAAAATGGGGGAATCTCAAGGAAGCAGACAGCTTTGCAACCAAGCTGTTCCCTCACTGCACAAGCAATAGTGATGACACCTGCTTAGCATAGGGACAAATTCAGTGATATAATACTCCACATTGCTCATATATTTTAGCAATGATGTGGCGATTTCTCAGATTCTGATAGCTTCAGTGACCTAAACAATACTTCCTCATTTATTTTAGTCATTTCAGTTGTGCACTCAGCACATCACATCCATACCCAAGGCAGGAAAATCCATTTTTATATTAAGGAAATTATTACTTTGTGTGTCATGGTCATGGACCATTTTTTCAGGCAAAGCAGAATGAAATCTCATTGTTATTCCAGGCTTGACAACAGGACGCATGTTTTTCATTAAGTTCTGAGGTTTCACTGCACTGCTGAAAGTGCTTATGATTCTACGTAATGAGTCGTGCCAAATATCTATACTTGCATATTATAGGTATAGTATTGGCTCCTGTTTTTCCAAATTATGCTGAGAAGGAAAATCAGCGCTAGAAAACAGTTTTGTCTCAACAACACATTATGTTTAAGAAACATTTTCCTTTCCAATCTGACCAGCATATTACATGCAGCACTGCAGTTTGCCGCAATAACTGCTGATCTTTCTCACTAACCACAAGAGGACTGTTTTAAAGTCAAAGACACAGGAAGTATCGCATTAGTATGAGCATACAGATTGTCCTCATCTGAGTACAGCCATGTCTGAACTCTCAGCACAATATTTTAATTGAACTGAGGACTGCGCAGTCTGAGGCAACTTTCAGACTTTTACATTTGATTGCTCTCATTCAGTTTCACAGGATCATGGACCTGATTCTGTTTGGGATGACTGTGGCCCTGCAGCTAAAAGGTGTACACACTCAAGGTAAGATAAAAACCGTAATTTTGGGGGTCTTCAATAAAATAAAAACTTTCCTATTTTGTAAAACACTTTTTCTCTGAATATTTGGTCGAGAACATTTCTAGCATCTGGAATTGCTTGTGGTTTTTACATTTCATTAGCGTCATACCATAATTGCCTAAGACTTTTCAGCCGCATAACCCCGCACACTCCCTCCACCTTCAAAAAATCATCTAATTGTATGTACAAAGGAACACCGCTGATCACGCCCCTAATGGTTGTTTTTTTTCCTCAACGGAAAACCAATCACCCTTTGTGAGATCACTTTCTTTAATTTTCAACGCTCTTTCATTGTGCGACATTCTACAAAAACGAATCTTCCCCGTGACAGCTGCTTTCACATCTCCAATTTCTTTCCTCACAAATTTCTCGATAGCACGAGCACTGCTGAAGATACAGTTTGCTTCACCACCCTTTACTTCTGCCTTGATTCCTACAAAAATGTTTCTTCTTCGTTTTCATTATCACTTCCTTTTTTCCCTTTTCTTTTTCACTCCCTCCGCCGTATCACAATCCATTTTTCCTAAACCATTCATCCAGTGATCCAAAATCAAAACCGAAAGCCGTGCGACTGAAATATTCAAAATCCAACAAAACGTAAAATCTCACAAATCGAGGGCTGACTGCAATAAACAGTTATGACCAATATATAACATCTGGGCATAACTGTTTATTGCAGTAAGCCCTCGAAATAGCCATTTACCTCCCCAACTGACAGAGCTGCTAAGGTTCACAATCTGTCACTGCGCAGGTGGGCGGAGAACCTTTTTTTTTTTTTTTTTTTTTTGACTTCTCGGCTTCTCAGCAACTACCAATCGAATTGTTGCATATAATAAACACCGCAGCTAATACGCCAGTTTGGTGCCTTGTGCACGAACCGGAGCTGTGAGCACGTTCATTGCTAAACTTCAAAGAATACAGATCGCTCAAGTTGGCCTAAGAAAATGTTAAATAACAGCAGTGATGTATATTTAACCCTGCTTTTTAAATGGCTTCAAAAGGCTCACTGATGAAAATTTTCAATCAGCAAGTTCACACACGTGGGACTGGACGTGCGGCAGAAGACAATGCAATCCATTATACTTCCTTTCACAAGAAAATGCACATTTTTAAATTTGATAGTTGGAATTGTTGCTTTTGGTGAGTTAACCTTCTGAACATATTTTCTTGTCTGCTGAGATAAGGTTTGCATGCATGGATTAGTCCGATGTAGTTAGGCTGTTTATGCAGCAGAGAATGCATACATTTTCTTGATAAAATATGCAGTAAACGTAGGAGGAGAGGAGTTGGGGACAAAGAGTTTGGAAAACGTAGGTATGCAGAGTTGGAGAAGAAAGTTTAAATTTGAATTTGTAGTTGCATACAAATGGTGGGTTTTCTAACTTTTGCACAGTTTTGGTACAGCGCTTGGACTGTGGATAAATGGATTTCGAAAAAGTGAAGCTTGATGGGGTAGAGAGTGTGAAGAGAAAAGGAATAAAGAACAGAAAATGAAGTGGAGGCATTTGTTATTGGAATTAAGGCGATTGGTTATGGTGCAAATGGTGTTTTTAGTGATGCACATGAGATAGGGAAATTTGTGAAGAAATCGCAATTTTACACCCTTAAGGGTAACGCGCTGTGGAAAAGTGATTGTGGAATGCTGAACCACAAAACATGGCAAAGCTCTAAAATTAGGGTGAATTCAGGTAAATTGGGCCATCAGGTAAAATTCAGTGTACTAGCTCTTTAAAAATTCACAGCCAATGACTGCAGATTATCTAAAAATGTTTCCATAACAGTGCTTGATGCAAAACAGTTGATTTTATTGGTTTGAGGTTGCTAAGGAGGGCGGGGCAATGTCTCATTTTGAGGTTGTCCTAGAAAACCGCGTGGTGAGTGGCCTGACATGTCAAATTTTACTTGACACTGATAAGGTTCATAAATTAATTAGGAACAAATGAAAAAAAAAAAATGATGGCTAATGTATGTCCTGATAGGGTTTGTTAGAAACAATGCAAATATTTTTGCTAAATAATTAAGCTTACCATGAAAAAGCTTTTTTTTTTTTAGTACTGGCCCAATTTACCCAAACACATTTGGTAAAATGGGCCATGAATTCAGGTAAAATGGGGCACTTACTGAGAGAGGTTTTAGCAGATATTTCAATGACTCTTTTTTATTTATTTATTTATTTTTTTTTTTTATTTTTTTTTTTTTGGTCCCTCGAGGATATATAAAGTTTTTTAAATTGAATTGAATAGAATTTGTAAAAAAAATTATTTCTGTTGTCAATAAATTTCACAGCTGAATGTTCATTTTTACATTTTTTGCTATAAGACTGATATAATATTACAATAAAGTAATGATGTGCTATTTATTACAAACAGAATGTCCAAAAAAGAAAGGATCAGAGAGGAAAGAGAGGGATAGAAAACAAAGAAAGGGGAGAAAAGGCATGCAAGTCAGGGAAGGACCAATAAATATTATCAGTGGGTAGAGGGCAGGATGAGGGGAGCACTGACTGAATACAGGGAGACAGCTGAGAGAGGCCAAAAAGTTTGTGTACGTTTTCTCACAAGGGCTTGGAATGTCCCACGTGCCACACTGCAGTGGCGCATAAGTGGCAAGATTGGTGGCACACACCATGCTTTAGGTAGAAAGCCAGTAATCCCTGAAGCAGCGGAAAAAAATGCTAAAATTAATGACAGAGATAGGATTCCCACTTTCCAGAAAAGAGGTTCAGCAACTGGCCTTCCAGTATGTCAAAGAGAATACTAGTGGTTTCTCACAGAAAAAAAGGCAAGGCTGGTCATTACTAGTTCCAAAACTTTCTAAAGCGCAATCCACATCTCGGCATGAGGAAGCCAGAAATGCTGTCAGCGGCAAGAGCTGCGGAGTTAAATGAACAAGTGGTAGCCCAGTGGTTTGAGCAATATGAAAAATTACTGAAAGAACTTGGTATAGAGGACAGCCCGTCGCATTTATAGAATTGTGATGAGTCAGGTCTTCAAGACCAGTTCTCCTCTACCAAAGTGGTTGGACAAGTTGGGCATCCATGTAGGGAGGTCACTGCTGTCAAAAAAGGAGAGACAACCACCTGTTTGGCAGCATTTAATGCCATTGGGACATACAGCCATGCCATGATCATTTTTAGAGAAAAAGCGGCTCGTCCTGAGTGGCTCTATGAATGCCCTAGCAATATGTCTGTGGAGGCATTCCATTTGAAATCAACAAGTGGTCCCCAGTCCTTGTTGCCTGATTGCTTCATTTTCATATATTTTGTAGTTTATGGGCCCAATATGAAAAATCCAAAATATTAGACTCATACTCCAAATGGTCTCCCTTCTACAAGGGTCCAAAAAAGTGGGCGTGGCACTTTTTCGGGCTCGGCCGTCTGTTTCCTAGCCATCTGTAAATTGGAATATCTCCAAAACTATAAGAGGTACGACCCTGATAATTTGGGGACACCTTCTTCAAGCCCAATACTTTAATTTCAACCCATTTCAAATCAGCATCCTACACCCCATTGGTGTGGACAGAATGGGCCTGGCACAAGGGGCATTTTCGGACCAAATCTGCTTTTTCGGAGGATCCTGACAGCCACACCCAGTCCCTGGAGGAACAGAATGAATATTGCTTTGAAAGAACCCTGAAGTGGCATCACTTTAATGCAGGAATAACAACTCTAAGACATTTACAATATGCTGAAATTTGGCTGTGAAAAAGGTCCGACCCCCAAAATACTCTATCTTTGGACCCCTGAAAAGCACGTGGGAAGGGGTTAATGGTAACAAAATTTTTGTGTTTTTTGAAGTGGGGTTGTATGAGCTACAAATTGCCTCTACGTACATTAGATGCAGTGGAAAGCTCCCTGCTCTCCCCCAGTTAGGCGCACCAGTGCATAGTGCTGGGAGAGCACATTAGACTGGTTTTGCATTTTTACGATGCAAAATAAATTATTTTCTTTGATCACAAATGCCTGTTTCTCTTTTCAATTTGACTTGCCCATTTTTGCTGATAAGTCGGCCCATTTTACCTGAACCCTCCTTATCTCAGAAAATGTGGGACAGGTAATGTTTCAAATGCTGTAGGGCCTAAACAGTTGTATTCTTCTATTATATAAAATCAACATAAAAAAATATTAAAAACAGTTTTAATTATCCAGAAAAACACAAGTACATGTTATATGCAGTTTTTTGTTTGTGTCCCGAGCAATTTACCAAAAAGTGGCCCAATTTACCTGACTTCACCCTAAACAATATGACTCATTAAAAGTAGTCTGTTTTATAATGAAGGGAATGAAGACGTTTAAAGGTGTCAGAGGCGTTCCAGCCTGTATGAAGGAGGATTTGTTTTTGGAGGTGGAAGGAGTTTGCGGAGCCAAGCAACTTGAAAGACACCGAGAGGGGGGAAAGAATAGGAAAGCGGGACTGTTCTAGTGCTGCAACTAACGACTATTTTGATTGTTGATTCGTCAACGATTATTGAAATGATTAATCGACTAGTCTGACTTGCACAGTACGGTGGTTATTTAGCAATTAGCTTTTAAATTTAGATTGAGGTAATTTTAGCCATGTGCTAACTAACAATAAAGACAATAAAGATTAATACTTCTTCCAAAAATGTTTTATTAAATTTTGCTGCTCATTAGGCTACTTCTGGACAAAACATAATCAAAAATTCAAGTCAGAATTCAAGTTTTTCAATTGTCAGGTAAAGTGCGGATATAAAAAATTAAACACATTTTTTTTCTGTTCACCAAGGACAGGTAGCAGCAGCAGCAAAAAAAAAAAAAAAAAAAAAAGTTTTCCTTTATTTAAAAAAGTCTGCATTTTGTGAACAACATTTTTTGGTCTGGAGTCTTTGATATTAAACCAGGTATATCCAGAGATGTATAAAGTACTGGAAAAAAATAACTAAGTAAAAGTAGAAGTACCAGTACTGAAAGTTACTTTGGTAAAAGCTGAAGTCACCCATAAGAAAATTACTTGAGTAAAAGTCTCAAAATAGCAATTTGTAAAAAATTATACTTAAGTATCAAAAGTGCAAGTGCAAAGCATTTTTCATAGTATGCATAGAAAGAAGAAAAGCAACCACTCCTTGTTCTCTCCTTGTGCTCTTTAATCAATTTTCAGGTACACTATACAGTATTCAGTATTCGGCTTGCTTGTGAATATTCAATAAATGATCCTGGTTTGCCATCTAGTGATAGAATATTGTAAATGCGTGCATAAATTTGCAGCTCCATGTCCGCATTATACTGTCGCTTTCCTCCCTCCTCCCACCGGTCGCATTTGCGCAGGCGGGACTGAGAGCTGCGTAGGAAGTCAGGTGGCTCACTCTGCAGCTGCGTTCATCTCCAGCTCTTGTGAAACGACGTTTTGTCAGGTTCCAATGCGTGAAATACTTTGCAATGACGTAACGACAAATTATCGATGAATAAATTAGTCAACGACGAACTTAGTTATCGAATTTTGTCTGCAATGTCGATTAATCGTTGCACCCCTAGACTGTTCTTCTGTTAGAATTCACTTGCGAGTTTGTTGAAAGAGTTTTTTTCGACAGTATATGTTAGTTACAGGGTGAGGGAATGCGAACAAGCTCCACTTAGACTTTTATGGTGTCGGGAATATGGACCCATGGCTGCAGTATATAGGAGGTAAATGTATAGGTGCTGAAGATGTGGGAAAGTGGGATGTGAAGAGGATGAATGTAGTTTTTTTTAAAATAAAAAAAAAGCAGGAAGTGTGTTTTCACTGTGGGAGAGGACTTGAAATTGGTTCACTGGAGTGTGATCATTCCAATTCAAAACTGTTATTGGTTACTTGACAGTTTCATAGTGACTTACTACAATATTGATACTCAAGTTTAAAGAGGCACCGACATGAATTTTAGAGCCATAAAAGACAATACTTTTAATGTTTCCGGATATTTTTCCTGTCATTTGATACCAAATACACAAAAATTCGTTCAGCAAGTTGGTTATAATAAGCTTTTTTAATTCTGTGTATTTTCCTCCCGTGGATCAGTTTCATTTTGCCCGAGGCCAAGTTCCGCTTTGTACTCGCTGGCATGCGTGACGTCACATCAGTGTGTGCGTGCGTGTGTCCAGAATGGCAATCACATAGCTAACTTTAACCTTGCTGTTTAAAATTAGTGGCCCTATGCCTATAATGGGATCCACAAAGTCAGTTAGACTGTAAGTAAATTGTGGGGTTCTTGGCCAATTAACACAATATCACAACATCAACAATTAACATTATTGCTAGAACGTAAGAGTAGTAGCATGCTGGCTACCTATGGGTCATACTGTGATCTGTGGCTAGCTGGTGAGTTTCTGCTGCTTTCACATGAACAAGGATGAAAGGATGTCTTGTGCAGTAAATCTCACAAACATATTTTAATGCATTTGGTCTCTAGATATCACTTATTTGAAGCTTTTAATGAATCGTTTAGTAAACATCAGTAAGTTGTGGTTGGAGACGTCTAGTGGATAACACATTTGTTGGCGAATAGCTGCGTGGATCACAGCTAACAGTAACCTTGGTCACCCTGTAATTGCTGCATAGTATAAGTAAATCGGTGTTTTATTAACTTATGGCTTCAACTGACATGGCTGGAACCATTTATCAGTATTGCACATGGCTAATTGCTTTTGCTGCAAAATAACTAACTAATGAATAATGGCAAAAAACCGGTCGGTAACAGAGTTAACTCCGTTACTGACTGGTTTTTTGCCATTTTCACCCAAAATAAATGAAATGAACAAAATTGGCTATTTTGTTGTTTGAAGTGCTAGGGAAGACGTACACAAAGCTTTTTAAATTATAACTCTATCTTACTTAGTTTTGGAGCTATGATACAAAATACACCAGTTTTGTAACTCCGTTACCGCGTGACCTGGCCCCCTTGCCTTTACATCTCTCACAAAGAGGACTGCGGATTTCACCACAGTACTTCTTTTTCATCAGATTCAATCTAACTTAAGAAGAAATTTTCAGTCAATTAATTTGCAAACGGAAGCTATAGAAGGAAATTAATTATATCAATACAAAATTAAGCCAACCTGACAACAAGCCCCAACAGTTTTGTTACAGCAATATCAGTTGTCTCATCTACCATAAGTCCCCAAGCTGGTGACTTTGAAACTTCTGCCAACTATGTCCTCTAGAATAACGGCAATGATTATTCATGTTTTTGCCATGTTAACCACAACAATTACATGCTATCAGCATACGGCCACTCGTTTAAAACATTAATAGCAGCAGTTACAAAAGAATTCTTAAATCTATTCGTCCTGCACCTGGGCATTCTGTACCTGCAACCAGATGGAAGCAACTCAAACCTCACTGCCAGAGGGAGAGTGGGGTCAGCAAGGATTGACCGCGCCTTACGTGAGACTCTTGACTTGAAAAGTTGGGAAAGATCATTTAAAGTGGTGCCTGCCACTTTACAACACACCTTCACAATCCCCTTAAGTCTATTTTTGTTTTTTTTTTTTGTTTAAGAAGGCCATACCAACTGGCGAAAGTAAAGGTCAGGACCGATTCAATTAAACATTCTCATTAAAGTACAATCAACATTAAAATGGCGAAGCTTACGAAGAAAGTACAGATGCTGGTGGGCTTTTTTACACACATAAATATGATGTTCAAATATCAATTTAGTCATCAATGACAGTACATAAGTGCAAGTACTTGGGTGCTAACTCCACTACCTGGCCATTAATCAACACTGGAGGAATGACACTGGGATTTTTACCAAAATTCACTGTCATTCCTTTAGTCTTAGACACAGTAATGTCCAGGAAGGAGGCACTAACTCCTTAAGAACAAGTCCCTGATCAGAACAATCATACTAAGCAAGGATATATACAATAACAATATATACAATAACTTAGTCATCAGCAAACTTAAGTATGTGATGACTTTTTTCCTGGCTTCGGCAAGAATTGGTGTATAAAATAAATCAAAGAGGAGAGAGGACGCACCCGTAAGGTGAGGCAGTGGAAGATGAAAGGACATCAGATAAAATATTGTGTACTCTGACATGCTGTGAATGAAGCGTTTAAAAAAAATCCATCAGCCAGCAAATTAGGCCTGGATCAATGTGCAAACTCTGCAGTTTATGAGCTAAAATGTGGGGCTGAATGCAATTAAAAGCTGAGAAGACAATAAAAATGAGAAATACAAGTAACTTTGTGTTTTCAAGATGAGATAAAATCATATTCAATAAAGTGCAAAGTCAACTCCTCTACCTGTCCTATAGGCAAACTGGAGAGGATCTAAGTGATCCTGAACAATGTTAATGTGATGATATATGACCTCACATGATCACCATCTTTAAATAAAAGACAAGTTTTTTGCATGATGATCATTACTATGCATTGTAGTATTTGACAAAGGTTTGCCAAAGTAATCCTTGGCTCATGTGATCCTATCACTTGTAGATAAACTATGGTTCTCGATGCAGTGCCATCTGAGTGATTAAAGAGAACCTCTATTCATCTTTGGCTTGCACTCTGGCCCTTTAAGCACAGAAATTAGCTACCCTCGGCCCATCTATGCTCACGATACACAAGGCCTCTCCTGGATACCGCTTTTGTACCAAATCACAATTACAATCAGCTGCTGACATCAGCAGTTTCAAATCACATTATTATTCTATCTTCCATCTCATTACTGGTCATAAATCCCCCCCCCAGCTTGCAGGCCTGAATGGCAGGAAGTGATCTATATCTACAAATAAAGTTGACCAGACAAAACATTACATCTCATGGCTCTTGTCTTGTCATATAGTCTGCAATGAAAAGCAAAGTTGAAGGTCCCCTATTATGTCACCAGGTGCACAGCTAATTAGTTATTACAAGCCATTTCAAAATCTTTTCCCTCTTGACATCACATGGGGAAGTAACCAACCAGAGGCAAGAAGAACTGATCGCCTTCAGCCAAGCAGTCAATCAGATTTCATTATTCTGGGTGGTCACTCCCCCTTGTGATTTCAGGTAGGGGAGACTTTGAACTGGCTCATAATGGCTAATTAGCTGTGCACCTGGTGGCATAATAGGGGACCTTTAAAGTAAATTACAAATCACTGCTTTCATTTGTGTTTTACATAAAGTCCCAACTTTTGCTGACCCGGGGTCATTATATGGATCTCAATCAACTGCTGTGGTTGTGTGCTTACAAGCATCTAGCTCAGTATTTTCCAGAGTGCAGGCAATGGACACGCATTGATCATTTAACAACTGCATTTTTTTTTTGTTTACTCTTGTTTTTTCTCTTCTGTTGCATTTTGAATACAGATCTGTGACATATTACAGAAAAGAACACAAAAATGGAGGAAATCAAGACTGGGCACTGTTTTAAGAAAAAAAAATATTCTTAAACCTTTTTTTCGTTCTCTCCAACAGCATCGGAAACGCATAGTCATGACGCAGCCCTTTCTTGTAAATTGCGGCATCCTAAGGATGTTGTTCAAGTCACGTGGAAGAAGATAACCTCAAGCTCAACACAGAATGTGGCAACGTACAGTCGACGTTTTGGTGCAACTATCATGGATCCTTTCCAAGAACAAGTGAAATTTCTGAAGGCTGAGTTGCATGATAGCATGCTCCTAATCAGAGGAGTGGGGAGAGAATCTGAAGCCTGCTACGTGTGCCACCTTTCCACATTTCCTCAGAAAGCTATTCAATCAACTGTCTGTCTGAAAGCCTATGGTAAAGTATTAACTTAACACGTAATAAAATTCACTCTGGTGGTGGTAGCAGTGAGGGATTTGGTCTAAAAATAAAATAATGATAATTCAGGGTAATTTTCAGTCAGTCATGATATTCAAGATGATATGGGGGGAAAAAAACTGAACAATGTTTTTATTGGCGACAGTATCATTCAGTCCTCATACTAGCATATGGTTTTTTCTTCAGGTGGACTAAAAAATCAGTTGTTTTTTCACCTGTGACAGTTTTCTTGCATATTTTCCGTAAAATTTGGTTTTACTGGAGGTTTGACCTCCTTTAGCCATTGATGTGGTGGTAAAAATAGAAGTAAGTCCACTATGGCAGCGAAGCCAGATATTCCCGTGATAATTTAGATATTTAGAAGGCTAGGAGAAGCATTTTGGAGCATGTTTTCAACCTGAATTATATTAATTAATCTGAGTTTGCATAATGACTGTTTCATACAGTTGAGTTTATTCAATGCAGCTGTTTAATGAATGAATAACTTGTTCAATATTCATGTTTTTTTTTCTCCTAAAGGAGTTGTCTCCTGCAGTTCTGTTTAGGAATGCACTGAAAAAAATTTGGAGTGGTATTTACTTGGGAAAACCTAGGAAAGTTTTTGCACTTAGAAATTGTAAGTAAATTGTAAGCCAAGACGCATGTGTGAGCTAAAGGACACTTGGATTACTTTAGACGAGTAGTATGGAGACATTTCATTGATAATGGATGTATTTTTGGACTTTTGAAGCTAAGTTACCGAACAAAACTTCACCAATCCTCTTATCAACAAAGGGATGACAAAAATTTCATCTTAGGGTGAAATATACCTTGTTGTTAAATATACTTTATATCCACAAGTAAAGTTTACTTGATGATCGCCCTAGTGCAAAAACTTTCCTATAGGTTTTCCTAAGTAAGTACCACTCCAAATTTTTTTTCAGTGTGATTTTATGTGTGTAATATCCAGCATGATACAAGAATCAACCTCAGATTTTTAAAAATAGTTAATTTCAGCTCTTCTGACATGCTTTCAGATATTGTCTAAATGAGAGATTTAGTGTATCATGGAGTAGCACCATAAATCTATCACTACACAGGGTTTTGCACAAGAAAAGATTACCATTCATCAATGTCTGCATTAATGAAGACTTCATCTACCTGATCAAGAGGCTGATCCATTCTCACGTTCTTTCCAGTCCACACAACCCCATAAATACAGTTGCAAGAAAAAGTATGTGAACCCTTTGGAATTACCTGGATTTCTGCATAAATTGGTCATAAAATGTGATCTGATCTTCATCTAAGTCTTCTTAAACTTATACCTCACTAACAATTATATGTTTTCATGTTTTTACTGAACACAACATGTAAACAATCTCAGTGCAGGGTGGAAAAAGTATGTGAACCTTTGAATTTAATAACTGGTTGGCCCTCCTTTGGCAGCAGTAACCTCAACTAAACGTTTCCTGTAGTTGCTGATCAGACCTGCACAACGGTCAGGAGGAATTTTGGACCATTCCTCTTTACAAAACTGTTACAGTTCAGCAATATTCTTGGGTTGTCTGGTGTGAATCGCTCTCTTGAGGTCATGCCACAGCATCTCAATCGGATTGAGGTCAGGACTCTGACTGGGCCAATTTAGAAGGCGTATTTTCTTCTGTTGAAGCCATTCTGTTGGCGATTTTCTTCTGTGCTTTGGGTCGTTGTCCTGTTGCATCAACCATCCTCTGTTGCGCTTCAATTGGCAGACAGATGGTCTTAAGTTCTCCTGCAAAATGTCTTGATAAACTTGGGAATTAATTTTTCCGTCAACAATTCTTAATCGTAGGTCTTCTGAGAGCTCTTTTGTGTGAGGTATGGTTCACATCAGGCAATGCTTCTTGATAATAGCAAACTCAAAAATGGTGTGTGTTTTTTATGGGGCAGGACAGCTTTAACGAACACCTCCAATATCATCACATTGATTGGACTCCAGGTTGGCTGCCTCCTGACTCCGATTAGCTCTTGGAGAAGTCATTAGCCTAGGGGTTCGCATACTTTTTACACCTGCGCTGAGATTGTTTACATGTTGTGTTCAATAAAAACATGAAAACATATAATTGTTTGTGAGGTATAAGTTTAAGAAGACTGTGTTTGTCTATTGTTGTGACTTAGATGAAGATCAGATCACATTTTATGACCAATTTATGCAGAAATCCAGGTAATGCCAAAGGGTTCACATACTTTTTCTTGCAACTGTATATTTGCAAACGGACATTTGGATACACAAAGTTTATGCAAAATGTTAATTATTTCCCCTACTGCTGTAAAGCATTTTGATGTTGAAAAGATCTTGGTGGAACAAAGTGAGAATATGTTCTGCGTACATATTGATACAGGCTGGGTACGAAACAATGTCATTACAGAAATGTGGGAACATTTTGATATATCTAATTGTTCCTTAGGTACATTTCCATGGTACCCTGATCAAGAGTGACCCTATCAGTGCTTTTTACTGAAGATACAGCCAGTAAAACAAAAATATAAACCCTCTACCAGTGGACTGCTACATTTACTGTACGTTGTTTTTCAGACCCAAAAAGACATCATTAAACAGCTCCTAAGAAAACTCTCCAGTTGTCCATTTTGACAAATTTTGCAGGAGTAGCAAAATTTGAATTTCTGAAAAATAATTTAAATGTGTTTTTTTTTTGTTTGTTTGTTTTTTTTTTTTTTTTCTGCCAGCGCAAGCAAGATATTTAATATTTTAAAGATTGCATTTATATTGTACAGTTTCACATTCCCTACTGGCACAAAACTGCAATGAGTGATGATCGATCTAGAATATACATGTTTATAACATTAGTATAGATTGATTATTATTGAAAATTAAGCCATGTTATACATGCTGGTCTTTGAATAGCACTTAGCAGGGACTTCATCAGACTCTGTGTTCAGGCTTTCAACTCTCTAAGTACGAGGAAACCTGCGTATGGTTAGTTTGCTCAGCTGCGGGGATAATTTGGCTTTTTTGCTTTCTGCAAAATGCCGATTAAAGACGAATACAGCTTGAAAGTATAGAAATGTATGGTCTAAAGACATGTTTACTAAACCGTGCTCCTGAGGTACCCCTGCCCCACACATTTTATGTGTCTCCTTGATTTACACACCTGATACAGCTGATTAGCTCATTGGTGGAGTACTGGATGAGAGGAGCTGGGCGTGTTAGATCGGGGAGATGTGCAGCGTAGGGGCACTAAAAGAAAACAGCTGGGGAACACTGGTCTGAAGAACTGCTGTTTGGTTTATTTTTAACGTGATCCATGTGAAAGCAGAACTTTCTGGGACCTAACAATCAAGCGAACTGGCGGTGTCCATTCACAGGGCTTATTGAATCAGGTGGTTTTACCATTTTTATGGAATTATGCTTGAGAGGAGATTAAAAGAACTACACTCTGATACTTTATTCACCAACTAACCACAAAATTTAATTTGATCAACCATGAAGTAGCCTGATATGAAATGACCTGATTAGGCTACTCGCTTGTCTGCAACTGAAATAATTGCATATGTGGCGTTTAATGTCGTGTACACACAACAACAGCACTGCTTATAGCCAAATCACTTCCAGATGACCAAGGAGGCCCCCCCTTTCAGGGACTAATTTCTCATTTGAGTCCGATGCGCTTCTCTGGTTGTCAGCCATGCTCTTGTGGAGAGAGAAGGCTGTAGGCTTTGCACGAGGGTAGGCTATGCCAGTGCTTCAACACGTCATCATGCTGCTATATTATTGATATTGTAATATGACACTTTATTTTCGTGTTCATAGTAATTCATAGTAATAATAATAAATTTATTTATATAGCACCTTTCAAGCAATACAGCACAAAGTGGTTCACAAACTGCAAAAAATACATGTATGTAAAAGCAAAAAATAGGGAAAAAATTGGGAATTAAACCGCAAAATAGGAAGCATTAAGATTTTAAAGCAGACTTGCACAAAATCACACCAGTAAAATAAAAGAATTTAAGAATTTAATCAGTAAAAGCAAGCCTGTAAAAGTGATTCTTTTAAAAGAGATTTAAAAGAGGATAAAGACTCAGCATTCCTAATATTATTAGGGTATAATCGTGAACAATATGATATGGCACATTTGTAGGAGGTGGTGTGATTTTGAAATGGAGCTGTGGAACTGAAATCAGTTTTTCTTGTTATTCAGAGCTTAATGAGCCGGTGACAGAGCACCGAGAAGTGAAGACCAGAGATGGCCATATTATTCACAGGCTGAGTTGCTCTGAAAGGCATGTTTGGGACATCCCACGACACATGCAAAATGATGACCCTGTTGAGCACGCCGTGGGACACTTTGGTTACAGTTCAGAATCCACTGTATCGGTGATAAAAGCTACAGTATCGGATGACCAGGTTTTGACCTGCGTTGTGCATCCCTCTCCAGTGGAAAAAGGAAAGAATATGTCCATCCCCAACGGTGAGAAACCTCAAAAATTCACTTTATGGAATTGGACATCCAATGAGTATTAACATATGATGAAATGACCCCATAATCTGACTCCTCTTCACTTCATTTTACCCTGTGGGAAGTAGGATGTTTTTAATTACTTGATGTGACTGTTACCTCAGCATTAGAATAGTCAATAATAGCATTCAACCACATATTTACGATCAAACACTTTTAAGGGATAAAAAAATGAATCTTATAATGCATTTCTTTTTCTTTCAAGGTGAACCAAAGGTGTTCTCAGCAATGGTGAGAACAATTTTTTATGCCATATTGTATGTTTGCGCAAATGTCTTTTCAATGACTTTAATACCACACAGAACACACAGAAATTACTATTCAGAATCTGTTCTTTTTTTTTTTAACCATACACCATTTTTATATTGTTTTCTGAGATTAATTTTTCCATTAAATTAGTGCAATTAGTGTGGAAGCTAGGGGGTCAGCTGTGACAGAGTATCATTTGAAAAAGATGTGATTTTCCCTCAGGATACATATCTAGGTCGCCCAAAGAATGTACCCATAGAGCTAAAAAAAAAAACAATAAAAAACACAAGAGCAGACACCGGCCCCTTTCTTGCGTCTTTTCTGGCCGCTGTCTTGCGACCATATAGGTCTAGATTTTGGTATTGGCTTGATTCATTTTTGACCATAGACTTTTTTTGACCCCCTCACTAAAAATTTTCAGTTTCACTTTTCTTTGGTCAGATATATCAATTCAAGGATTTAACTGGAGCAACACATCCAACATTGTCATTTCAAGTGATTTAATGTGTGACATAATTCCTGATGGGTACACAATGGATGTAGCTACTCGTTAAAGGCAGCTGCTGGAGCGGTGTGCACCAGCAGGGCATAAAAAGGTATGTTTTAACACTTAGGCTTATTGTAGCTACGCCTGACTTTATGATGTGAATATACATCGAAAATTCCGACAGAGTATGGTCGCGGTAAGTTATTTGTAGGTATTTAGCAACAGTGTACCTGACGTTTGGGTACAGCAGTGTCCCTCAGCAAGTGTCGATCCAGCTGATTTGGCGATGGTTTTACATAATCATCTTCAGAAAAATTATCACTGCGAACACGGAGTTGTGGCACGGCTGCTTGAGGAGTGTTGATGTCCATATTTGGTTAACCTAACTACAACTGTCTAATGTCAATATCATTCACCGGAATTCAGTGAAATCTATAAGTGACGAGGTGACTGCTTTGTTAGAGCAGCCTGAGGAAAAAAGCACGTATCAATTTTAATCTACAAAGTGAAAATACGGTCTGGTCTCGCAATCATAACAGCTTCTCTCTAACGCAGTCAGCTGGATTTGCGTGTGTAAACACAGTGTGCGGAATACCGAGTGCCGCTGCTGGGGAAAAATGCAGCAAGAAAGGAGTCTGTCTGGCAGTGAAGTAAAGCAGTGGAAAAAACTAGACATGGCATACACTTGAACTGATATTGATTTTTTTTTGGTTAGCCTACTTTTAGGTGGTTAAAATACTACTTCGTTTCTGGCCCCGTCCACAGCTAGTGTCCATGTTTTTTTTTTTTTTCTCCCGCTGGGTTCTCCTAACTGAGGGCCTGCGACCACCATCTACAGTAGGTAATACATTGACTATGGATAAGTACCTCATACAACCCCACTTCAAATATCCAAACTATCCCTTTAATGTTTTGCATAATCACTGTTATTGTGTTTTTTTTTCGTTTGTTTTTTATGTATGCTTGTCCCAAATTTGATGCCTGCAACCTTTCCAGTAAAGTTGAAACAGGGGGTATGAGGAAAAGTGGAAAGCTGCCTTATGTTGGCTTATACAGCAGTTTAAGAATGGTTCTCAATTTGTCATTCCGAGGATTTTTGGATTTCTCCTCTTCTCAATTATAATTTCATTTCAATATTTTTTGAAAAATGAGGCTAAAGTTTATGGCTGTTGTTGAATGATGCACTTAATACACTGGCTTCAGCATTATTATTTATGCTATGTGTAAATACTGACATACATTATTTGGTGTGTTTGAATTTGCAGAAAATGGAGGACTCTCGCTGAAACCCAGTTTAGTGATCTTTGGATTAGGACTGAGCGTATGCAATGTAATGAGTGATTTATGGACCATGTGAAGAGGTGAATTTGTCAATGTGGACCTGGGAAGTTGTTCAATATGGAGGGATTCTGCACAGAAAATGAGTCCTCGATCCCTTGCTCTATCTGTACCAGCCTCATTCTGCGCTGTAGGAGATGACTTTTTTTCTGGCTGACTGCTAATATGGCGATGAGGACATCTCTGTTCCAGCTGCAGAGTTGGCTAACTTGAAGTGTTGCTCTGTGAAGCTGAAGGGACCAAAGTGTGCCTGGCTAATGCCCAGGTCATGGCAGGGGTCATTTCAGTTGCACATAAATGTAAATATACCTTTGTGTATATTTTGTTGCTGGGGTGTTACAGATTGCTGTTTTTTTTTTTTTATTTTATTTTTTATTTTTTTTGTTTTTTTTAACCTTGCCTTTTACTCTTGTTTATTAGATCTCTACAGTACTGTCGGGAGATACTATGGTTTAGTTCAATACACTGGCCATACACCCAAGCGGAGATTTTCGTTCGTGGCCTTGAAGTGACATTACAGGAATTTTTTTTTTTCTAATTTTACAGGCAAAGATATCTATTTGACAATGCTCAAGCCCGATTTTCGGCCATTTTGGACGTCCAATATGGCTGCCGGCAGCCATTTGGGGATCGGGGAGATGCACGAGTCCCTGTGGCGACTGAGTTATCTAGTTTCATTTATTGTTTTGTTTTTTGTTTATTTGCTGTTTTATTGAAAGCAAATTTGCTCCAGTGGAGTCACAAACTCATTTCCTTGCATATTTTTGAATGGGGAAATTTACGGAGGAGTGGTGGCAAACCAGTTTATCAGCTTATTTTTGCATTTTAAATGGGACATATGAAAAACTCACTTTTCAGTTCTTGTGCACATTTGTTTCAATCAAATACTGTGAATATTGTGTAAATACTGTAAAAATACCCTAAATTAAAAGTTGCTTTGCAGCGATATCGGGGCCAGGCAAATTTAGTCAATTCTGAGCAACAAGAGGCAAAAAGAGGAGGATCACAAGAAAGGTGGAATTGCATCGTACACTGCAAAAAGCGATTTTCAAGAAAGGGTAATTTACTTATTTAAGACTCTAAATGACTTATTTTCATCACCATTTTCTTAGGTTATCAAAAATGTATCTCCTTGATTTGAGGTAATTTGACTAATCCTACAATGGGTAGTATTTTGTCAAGCAAATATTGCTTGACAAGGGAATTTTATGACTAAAATAAGAAATAAAGCAGTAACGATTTGCCAATAAATCAGTTATTGAAATACATAATAGTTAATACGCAACTATTTTCAAGTAATGGATTAATACTTCAAGAATGAATATTCTCAGTTGAGGATATCCCCTTTGATGCCAACATGACAGGAAGATGCTTTGCTAGAGACGTTGCTGCAACAACAAAAAAGGGCTCTAGTCTCTCGCATTGGGGCATGAAACACGCTCACACACTACACACATGAGCACTGAGATGAGACACACACACACACCACACACCCCATCACACACACGCCACACACCACACATCACATTTCTCACTTTGAAAAGTGATGAAACTCCGAGGCCAAGACAGGTTTTTCTGCTTAGTCCATCCATACAGCTGTCTTGAATTAAATACGAAGCTATTTGCCAGTCAGAAAATAACATTTTGTTGCTTGGTCTGAAGGTTTGTAGGAGTTTGCTGACAAAAGTTTCTAGCATTGGGCTACATTTTGGCAGTTGCAAAACTGTAGCACGACGTTGGTTTGCGGGAATTTTCAAAGTTTTTAAATTTAAACGCTTAACGAGGAAAACAATAAGTTCCTAATTAGGCAAATAACAAGAACATCAATATTACAATGTCCATTCTGCCGTAGTTAGGGCTTGAACTCACAATCTCTGACACGCAGGGCTTCATTAATCGACCAGGAGTCACCAGCCAGGCAGTGAAGTTAGTCAAGGAAGATTTTCAAAATTGTCAAAATTTCAAAATTTCTGTTATCAAGACAATCTGATAATCTGAATGCATAAATTGCAGCTTGACAGCACATAGAAACAAGCAGATGTTTTAGCAATGAGTGTTTTGCTTCATAAGAGAAAATCTAATGTTTAAAAACGCCATTCTTACATTGACTCCAATTGTTCTATGAGCAGAATTCAAATGGCTTCTGGTGAAATTCAGTTTTTGGAGAAATTCTGATATTCGACTCATGACTTAAAATATTATCAATTTTTCAGGAAGATTGAAAATGTATTTATCAAGAATTGGCTGTTATATGTTTACAGTCAAATGTTTTCATGCATTAAAGGTTCAATATTTCAAATATCGAAACGCTGCGGTATTTTTTGTGGAGGATGATCTGTGATCTGCATGCTAAATATAGTGACAATTGAGCAAAATTGGGGGCAAGAAAAGTTCACTAAGTTTTACAGTTTTTGAAAAAAACAGTGATAGACTTCATAATTTGTACTAAGTTTAAGTGGACAAAAGTTTCTTACATTGGGGCTACATTTTATGAAAGGTAACCAGCACATGGTTGATTTGTTGTGAATTTTCAAAATTTTGAATTTTGTGAGGTTGCTGTAGCGCCACCATCAGACCATTGGCCTGTTTGCAGCTGAGGCCATCTGGCATGGGACTGGACCTTTGTGCAAAGTTTGGTGATTTTTCATGTATTGGAAGTAGGATTTCCTAGGAAGAAGAAGAATAATAATACTGGCGAAAACAATAGGTTCCCTGAAGCTTTCGCTGCCTGGCTCCTAATTAATTTGTTTGAGGTGCGTTTCATGAAGGCGGAATGTTAAGATAATAAGCAAAAATTGTGTCATCTGCAATTTTTTTTAAAATCTGCTACTCTGTAAAAAGCCAAGATGCTCCTCCTCTTTGTGTGAAGATTCCACAATTTTTGCCAGGGTTGAATGCAGTTTTTATGATTGAAGTTGCTGCGGTTTTCTTTGGGACTTCAAGATGTCTCATGGAGATTCAATATGTTCCTTGAATCTCCATATTATGACAAATGGCTAATAATTCAGTGCTAAAGAACAAGCCAGACATTTAAAGAACAACATGTCATGAAAGAACTTAAATGTCGAAATAAAAGTTTACTTGTGTAGAAATTCTAATTGTTTTGTACAGTTTTTTAATACTGTGGGATAATATTGGTTACAGATGTGAGATAAAGAAGAAATAAAATGGAAAGATTTTTTTTTCCTTCAGAAATTATTCCTATGGTATTTCAAGGTTTTATTAAAGTGCTTTAATGTACTGGTGCTAGTTAGTATTGTGATTGAAATAGAGTATGTTGCTTAATTAATTAAGGACATTCAACTTTTACAAAAAAAAAGTGAACTTGACCAGAAAATCCTGAAACTATCCTCTGAAAAATACATGCATTAAGCTGTCTAAGGTGCACTAGAATGCACCCATTAAAAGCGGTGAAACATCGAGGGAGGGTGCCTGAGGACCTCCCCACAGGTGTGGTGCCATGCAACTCTTGACTGGCTACTTTTCATAATCCCTCTGGCATATAATGCGGGGGGATGTAGTAATCAGGCGGTCCGTCCGTCTGTAATTATTTCATTCCTGGAGCAGAGCTTGGGATAGAAAAACAAAGAAAGGGGAGAAAAGGCATGTAAGTCAGGGAAGGACCAATAAATATAATCAGTGGGTAGAGGACAGGATGAGGGGGAGCACTGAGTGGTGGCGTCGAATTGCCTTGGCTAAATGTGTCTATGTAGTGGATTCAGCTTCCCTGCATCCCAGCTATAGAGTAGAAACCGCTGTACTCACCACTGCTGTCAGAAGCAACTGTAGCCGAGTAGCAATTTGAGCTGAGCTGCCAGGACTTTCGTGACTGCCCACTTCGCAGCTGCCTTTATTAGAACAAGCTAATTTTATTAGATCTATATTCAAGTATAGCTGCTAGACGTGAACTGGCCCGCCCGCCACTTATCAGATGGCAGACGTGTCCCACGCTTCACTTTGGGGGAGGCGGACCCGAAAACTGCAGCCTGTAGTTTAGTCCCACCCAACCTGTCTCCCACAGAGCTGGCCAGTCAGGAAGAAAAAGTGGCACACGAGTGGGGGGCCATAAAGGAAGAGCCACCCCAGTGAGGCGCTTTCATGCAGAGACTACAATGGACTACAAATGGGGTTTTTTGAGGATGGTGGTATGAGCTAAATAAGGACCCTGTTTTGGACTTTGAATGATCAGGAGAACTCTAGGGGAGTCCAGGATCAAAATATAACCTTTGAAATATAGCAAAATAGGTCCCCTTTAAAGATCCAGTGACACTCTTCAATAAGAGTAGGGGGTTCCCCGGTGTCATGACTAAATTCCCAACCTGGCTCTTTCGATCTGCCACCTAATCATCCCCTGATCGAATGGCAGTCCAGCAACGTTGGTGGTGGCTACCTGAGTGGGAGGGGGGAGCACGTCCGGCATTCAAGACCAGAGACTGTCCAGGAGTAGAAGCCAGGTAGAGAATCCTACTCACTCGCAGGTGCAGGACTGCTTGTTGCTCTTGATTTTATTGCCCTTTTAATTTTGTTGCACTTGATTTTGTCCCCCTTTTAATTGATTTTGTTGCCCTTAGTATATTAGTATATTTTGGTATATAATATCAGTACATTTGGTGTTTGCCTATTGGTTTGGACCTGTAACAACCGAGTGTGTGTTCTGTCACTTTTACTGTTTGCACTTCTACTTGTCTCCTTGGAGCTCTGCACTTTTGTACCGATCTTTTGCACTTTTGTATGTCCCTCTGGATAAGAACATCTGCAAAGAACCTTTAATGTAATGTAATGCTTGCACACTGAGCAAGAGTTCAACAGTGATGCAGTCCCAATCCTGGAGACCGCGAAGGCTTGAGCGGTTTTCCGATTTTTAAACAATTATTTCATGTGTCATCACAATCTAATGGAAACATTCTCCAGGAGGGCAAAAGAGAGATTCCTCCACCTCCCCTCAGCCATTTTTACTATTTTGTTTTGGGATAAATATTGTGGAGAACTTTGTAATCTGGGTAAATGAACTGAGAAATCGTGGATTCTAACATTTTTAAGAAACATAAAATGGGTTACCAGAAGTGCCAGAGCTGCCTAGTGCAGTTTAGCAATATTAGACATTAACTGCTTCTAGCCACGGCTTAGCTCATTATGCACTCTAAGATTTTTTTTTTTTTTTCCCTCATTTATCTTATTGTGCTACTAGTTGGTGCCAGGCAGGTGTGACTGTGCTAAAACCATTCTACACTGTCTACAATCAATCTGAAAATTCTTGATAAAAACCCAAGGACCTGCAACAATGCTATGGAGACCAGGACGTTAGTGTGTCATCTGCATAATTGCTCTGCATAAATTTAAGACAACTACTTACTGAGGATCAGCATTTCCTGTCAGAGCCGCGGATAAATGGAACTCTTCCTGTCCGTATCAGAAAATGCACAAGCGTTAGGGATTTTAAATGCCTCTTAATTGTCATAGGACCACTTTGTTAAAAAAGAACAACATTTGCCAAAGTGTACTTGGTTATTACTTGGTTTCATGATGATGACTGTTCTGAGAGATCCCTGCCCGTCCAAACGTGGAGCCGAGGGCAGGGCGCTGCAATAACCCCTGATAGAAGAGAGCCTACAGCGACAATGACATCAAAAGAAAGAGGCATTGTTATTGATTGGGAATTTAGTCAAAAGAAAACAGGATTAATGAATGCTACAGTTGACAGGTGGAGCTGAGGTTGAGGAGAGTTACCGAGCAAGCGGTGCGAGGAACTGCTTCTCGGGATGCCCAATTAAAGGAGCTGTGTCACGATTACTGCGCATGCTCACAACTTTGAACTTGCTACATCTGCTCGGCTGCAAGCCAAAATCTACTTTTTACCCTTGTCATACCATGTCAAATGTCCCACTTCAGAGAACGTCCCCACTTGACCATTTTGACGGCTGAAAATTCCAGTAGGTGCATTCATCTCCTAATAGGATAAATCCAAAATTTTAGCTCTCAACTCCTCATAGTTTTGTCATAAAAAAAATTTTTGCAACTAAGTTCCGCCCTTTTTGAACAGCGATTTCTGAGGAGCCACTTTCACATGGCTATATCTGGAGAAGTATTTCAGCTAGGTCCTTCAAATTTTCAGGGGAGAAAATCAACTGCTATAACTTGAGGAATTTGGACTTATAAAGGTGTCCCTTTAGTTAATCATAAATATCTGGCTGCTTAAAGTTGCTTGAAAATCTGCTCCAAGATGGAGCATAGTGCTAAAAATAGCCTGCAGTCCTTTGTTTAACCCAAAGGAAGGTTCAAATTAATGTTCTACTCATCCCACAGGTGAATTGGTTATTCATGTTAATCCACTGTGCAGACAGGAAAAAATTAGCTCGCATCCAAATTTGGGAGCAAATACCTCAAAAAACCAAAAAAGTGCCAGACTAACTACCTCTAAATTTTTCTCACCTTTAATGTCTGAAAAGGAAACAGGTAAGATGAATTTGGCACTGGTCTGGTTTAAAAATTTAAATAAGCGTGGATTTGTTGAAATATTTTTTCCCGTTGCACACAGATTTCTTTTCATTGCACGTATAGCCAACATGATCACCAGGTGGCACTTTCACATTTAAAAAATTTGGGTATCCCAGTATCAAATACAATCATAACTGCTTTGGCATATTGAAGTAGATATCCACACTATTCCCTCAAAATGTATTTTTCTCAAAAATGCTCAATTTGGTACCTGAATTGTCCACTTTTAGATGGCCCTGTAGCTATATCGATAATTGCAGAGCTAAAAGTCTGGGATTTCCGGGTTACACATGTATGGGCTTCTATCGCGCTACATTTCATGCAATTCTGAGATATCAACTCACATCCCCACATGGTTTCTTAATATTTTATACCAAAAAAATGACACCACACACCAACATCAAATTGACTGTTTTAGAAAGATTAGATGCCTGTTATTAACATATCCAAAAATTTGTGATGGTGTTCTGCTTTGTTCTCAAAATAATTTTTTGAAAATATGGTATTTTTGTGGACACAGCATATTATGGCATCGAAGGCATATTCAAACATTATTTTATAAAATGCACATAGTTAATGATAGAAAGCTCAAACTCAACAAAATGCTTTATTTCATGAATATTAACTTGCACTGCATATGGGTTATTCTTCAAGTGTATCATAATATCCCCTAATTTTCCACCTCCTTAATCATGGACTGAAAAGAACTGACTGGTATTTTTAAGTCTTTTTATAACTTTTTTATATATCCTTTTCCCATCTTTAGAAGTTGAACTGCTCTGTTACGGCGTCTCCAGACAGTGCTTTTCCGCCCCCACAGCCTGTAGTGTCGAAGCCAGATCAGTGTGCTTCCACTCGAAAGCTAACAAACTCAATGACTATACAAAGACGCAAGTCACAATTTAAAAAGCCACAGGTGTAGAACCCTTAATAGCCATTTAAACCTCAGTCTGTCACCTTGTGTCTACATAACAAAGTCAAATATTCAAGGGTATGTAAACTTAAGATCGGGGCTGTTTGGGTGATTTCAGTTATCATAATGATTTAAAAAGGAGCCAAACACCTATGTGCTGATAAATGACTTCACATGATCACCATCCTTAAAGACAAGTTTTTGCATGATGAGTCATATTTTAAAACTTAATGGCAACATTTCAAAAATTCAGCCAAGGTATGAAGACTTCTGAGCATAACTGTTAATTTTTTCTCATCTTTGCGTACTTGTGTTTATGAGTGTGCCCTCTCAGGTGGTGAGGGTTCTACCCTTAAAGATGGTGGCCATGGCCTACTCTGATGAGAGGGCAGGGTACAGCTCATACCACCATTGACCTCAGCCTCATTTTTTTGCAGATTACTGGGATCTGTGGAAACTTAAGTTTAGATCTCATGAATGAACTGCCTGTTTATTATTTTTTTTCATTATTTAATGCCTTTGCACAAAATGGTTAACTGTGATGGGAACGCTTCAGCAAATTATTATTGTTTCTATGTAAAGAAGGCTTATAGTCAGACATGTTGCACCCTCATCTGTGGTAAAAAGTAATAGGAAAGGAAGTGTGAAAACAGGAATTGTAGGACCCCTAACCAAAAGTTTTTGCCACAACAGATATGAATAATGTAAACTGGTTTTGACTCCCAATAATCATAGAAGAAGAAGGTATTTTCTTCTATGATTATTGGTGATGTGAAGCCAGCTTACATTCTTCAGAGATCCTTCTCAGAAATAATTCACATATCTCAAATTTAGTTTATCCTCTTAAACCCGAACGCCTCGGGTAACAGAAGCAAGTTGTGTTTATCTTGAGTAACATGCTTTTTTGTGGTATTTATTAACAGCAACATAGTTATGGCATATCCACTTAACAAGAAGAAACTGAGCTAAAAGCTCATGATGACCATTTTACCTGAGTAAAGCACCATTTAAGCACCAAGCAACTAAATTAGCATGTAGCAAAACATGAAATAAAATGTCAGTAATACTATTTGTTTCAGCGATTCTTGTTAATTAAAGGCAACGATACATCAAATGAAAGTCCGCAGATTCCAATGATATACAGTGCTGTGAAAAAGTATTTGCCCCTTCTTGATTTTTAATTTTTTTGCATATTTGTCACACTTAAATGTTTCAGATCATCAATGGGTTAGACAAAGATAACCTGAGTAAATACAAAATGCAGTTTTAAATGATGACTTACTGGAGGTAAAAGCTATCCAGACCTTACTTGGCCCTATGTAAAAAAGGCATCAAAATCAAAATGAGTGAATATTTCTAAAAATATTATGAAGTTTATTGGTTTGAACATTAAATATCTTGTCTTTGTAGTGTACTCAATTGAATATAGGTCGAAAAGGATTAGCAAATCATTGTATTCGATTTTTATTCACGTTTTACACAACGTCCCAACTTCATTGGAATTGGGGTTTGTAATTGACCCGAAAAAACTCGATATTTGTGCTTGGTGGAGCAAAATGATTTGGGATGATCGTGCTGTGTTTTTGTTGTTGATCGATTGCACTGAGCCTCGCTTTCAAAACCGGAAGTGCGCAGATCGGCAAAAAAATGGTTCAGTTGGATTCTGTCTATGGTATCACCAAAATGATCATGGATGGAGCCAAGGTTTGTATAGAGACGTTCAGAAAGTCCTATATGAAGTCCTATGGCTGACCTAAACTTGACCTTCTGTGACCTGTAACATTCACAATTGACATACTGAATTTTCAATGACTTGTATCACCAAAACTGCTTCCGAGCTTAGGATTGTATTACAGGAGGTCTTCTAAATGTATGTGAACTTTTACGTAGTGACCTTGACATTAACCTTAATTAATCGAAGGTCAAATTCCACATGAAATTTTCATAACTTGTATCATCACTATAAGATTGCTATAAGGTACACTAAGGTATACTTTTTATCATGATTTTATAGCTTATTTCATGTAGTTTTCTTGCACTGAGTATTTACAGTATATCATCAAATAATTCAAGTTTTTATTCCTAATCCGTTGTGATCATAAATGATACAGTGAACAACTGGCAACATCTCATTGATCTGAGGGAAATGTATCTACCATCCGTTAACTAATAAAAATACGCAAGATCTAACCAAAGCACTACAGCTACAGTCATGAATGACGGCTTCGAAGCGGTGATATTTAACTTATCGGTGGTAATTCCACCGGTGTTTTGCTTTCTAATAAAACTCGCATGATGTAGCCAAAGCAGTTCGCTATAATAAATCACACAAGTAAAAATAACACTATTTTAGTAACCAATGGTAAGTTCATCTTCTTTTCATAAAAGACACATACAAATTAGCCAAATTAGCTTGGTCATTGTTGCTTCCTTTTCTTTCAAACAAACCGATTCCAAAGCAGTTAAGGTAGCTATGTAACTTGGGTTAACTTGCGGTCAGATGCTTCTGGAATGCACAGTGAAGGTCATTTGGTTCCGGCCCCTAAGTGGAGGTCACATGGCTTCCGGCCTCAGGCCAGCTGATCACGCTTGTGTCTGGGGACAGTGCCACCCCAGAGCTCCCATCTCTCAAGGCCACATGTTCACAGGGTCTCAAATCTCACACTTAATCTCTATTTCCCAGATAAAGACACAAGACATTCCCTTACATTATTCAAATTTCTGCTAACAACCAACTTTGATCTTTCAGTCAAACTTTCAAATGCAAATATGTAAAACAGATGCTGGTTGTGTTACATATGCTATGCCCAGAGACGAATACACACAGCAGTATTGAGCAAAATAGGCATATTATTGTGATTAACAAATGTAACCCAGCATGCCATTCATGAAATTTCACTGTTACGAGTAATCAGTACCACGTCCCAATAGTTCCTGTGTCTTTTGTGTTTGTTAGTGTTTTCATGTTTAAGTTTGAACTCCAAATGCATGCCATGCCTCAAAGTTTAATGGTAGCACTATCATCGATGAGGTCTTTAAAGTCCAGTTTCTGAGAAAGTTGTTGGAAGGCTACAACATGAGATTGTATGGATGGGAATTGAAAACCCCAATTCCAATGGAGTTGGGACGTGTAAGACATGAATAAAAACAGAATACAATGATTTGCCAATCCTTTACGATCTATATTCAATTGAGTACACTACAAAGACGAGAAATTTAATGGAAACAAACTGATAAACTTTTATGTTTATTTAAAATATTCATTCATTCTGAATGGAGCTCGCAAATACATCCAGAAGAGCTGACAGGGTCATGTTTTCCTGTGTTACACCTCAATGAGCGCTTTGGGGAACTGGAGGACACTAATTGTAGAAGCTTGCAGGTGGGAATTCTTTCCCCATTCTTGTTGATGTAATGACCAGTTGCCAACAGTCCAGGGTCTCCGCTGTCGTGAATTTTTTGCACCATTAATATAATACAATACATCACACATTTTCAATGGGAGACAGGTCTGGACTGCAGGCAGGTCAGTCTATTACCTGCAACCATTTACTGCGAAGTACGCTGTTGTAAAACGTGCGGAATGTGGCTTGGCATTGTCTTGCTGAAATATGCAGGGACATCCCTGAAAAAGACATCGCTTGGATGGCAGCCTATGGTGCTCCAATACCTGTATGTACCTTTCAGCATTAATGGTGCCTTCACAGATGCGCAAGTTACCCATGCCATGGGCGCTAACATATCCCCATACCATCACAAATGCTGGCTTTTGAACTTTGCGCCGAAAACAATCTGGATGGTCCTTTTCCTCTTAAGCCCGGAGGACACAACGTCCATGATTTCCAAAAACAATTTGAAATGTGGACTCGTCAGACCACAGCACACTTTTCCACTTTGCGTCAGTCCATCTCAGATGAGTTTGGGGCCCAGAGAAGCCAGCGGTGTTTCTGGGTGTTGTTGATATATGGCTTTCACTTTGCATGGTAGAGTTTTAACTTGCACGTATAGATATAGCAACGAACTGTGTTAACTTACAATGGTTTTCCGAAGTGTTCCTGAGCCCACATGGTAATATCCTTTACAGAATGATGTCAGTTTTTGATGTAGTGCCGCCTGAGGGACCGACGGTCACAGGCATTCAATGTTGGTTTTTGGCCTTGCCGCTTACGTGTAGAGATTTATCCGGATTCTCTGATTCTTTTGATGATATTCTGGACTGTAGATGATGAAATCCCTAAATTCCTTGCAGTTGCACGTTGAACAACTTTGTTCTTAAACTGTTGGACTATTTGCTCATGCAGTTGTTTACAAAGTGGTGAACCTCGCCCATCCTTGCTTAGAACTGAGCCTTCTAGGAATGTCTTTTTATAATTCTAATCATGAGACCTGTTTCCAATTAACCTGTTCACCTGTGGAATGTTCCAAACAGGTGTTTTTTGAGCATTCCTCAACTTTCCCAGTCTTCTGTTGCCCCTGTCCCAGCTTTTTTGGAACATGTTGCAGGCATCAAATTCAAAATGAGTGAATATTTCCAAAAACAATAAAGTTTATCAATTTGAACATTAAATCTTGTCTTTGTAATGTACCAGGTTGAAAAGGATTTGCAAATCATTGTATTCTATTTTTATTCATGTTTTACTCAACATCCAAACTTCATTAGAATTGGGGTTTGTATCAAATTAATTAAGAAGAAATTAAATTTCAACCTTATCTACATACCATTTTCAGCATTTACTACATAATATTCTATTTCAAGATGGACTGTCAAGAAATTTCAGGTTGTGGCCATCAATGCAATCTCATATTGTAGCTTTCCTCTTTGGCACAAGGCTAAATGTCGTAATCATTTTTGGCAACGCAGCTAAATGTTTGCCTATTCACACCATAAATTAATTCAACTAATTGTCCACTTCTTAGTTGGAAACAGGTTGATTTGACGAGCACTGTCTCGATGTCACTGGCTGTAGAGAGAGTTTAATTTTAACTCAGAGCAAACTTAACATGTGGACCTAAGTCGGAAAAAACCATATTTAAAAAGCGTTTTCTTAGGCTTTTTTTGAGTCGCTTTCGGACAAAAATATTTACCATTTTTTTGAGCTACAGGAATTCAGAAGCTTTGAAAGACAATGACGTTTTATGTCACCGCTAATGTGAAAAGGAAATGCTAGATAACTATTGGAATGAACAGTAATGCCAACTGAGGGGAAACGGCCAGTAATTCTACAGTGATCCTCACAACTGAACAAATTAACATCAAGTTGCCAATCAGGAAGCGTAAATAGGAACAGGTTTGGAGAGGTGATGCGCTTCCAGGCAAGGTGAGAGCAGGGCTTATAATAACTGTGATGGCAAGTCCCGGATGGAGAAGATTACTGCAGTTTCCCAACCTTGTTCCTGGAGCACCCCTGCCCTGCATATTTCAGATGTCTCCTTGATTTAACTCACCCAGATCAGGTCATTAGGTACTCCACTAATGAGCTGATCAGCTGAATCAGGTGTGTTAAATTAGGGAGACCAATAAAATGTGCATGACAGGGGTACTGCAGGAGCAGGGTTGGGCCTCACTGATTTAACACACCTGATCAGCTCATTAGTGGAGTACCTACTGACCTGACCTGATCTGGGTGTGTTAAATCAAGGAGACATCTGAAATATGCAGGGCAGGGGTACTCCAGGAACAGGGTTGGGAAACACTGGATTACTGTATGTGTTTAACAAAAAAAGCAAATTTTTGACAAATTTTTCCAGCAGATGTTTTAACGGTCAAAGGGCCCAGTTCTGCCCCCCGACCCAGGGCCTGGGACAATTGACCTGGTTGTCGCCCCTGTCGGCAAGCCTTTCCAGACCTACAGTGGAGGTCCCCTACTGGAGGTTGATCATGTTGCTGCAGCCACACCCATCTCCAATGAGTTGACCAACAACAAAGAGATTTCACCTGGTGTAACAAACCTACATATCCATTGACTCTTTTCTCCAGAATGACCACGTATGATGCCTAACTCTTTTCCCCATAATGACCATATATGGAGCCTATATGTATATCAATGGACCTTTTCCCCAGCCACCCCACTGACCGAAAATGGCGGTATCCCCAAGGCGTCAAATGTCATCTTCATTGATATGGCCAGGGTCTTCATTTGTTGTCATTACAGGGAAAGGGAGGGGGAGTCTATGGGTAAAAGAATTAAGCAGTGCTTCATTTGTATAAATTATTCCCCAAGGCAAATTAAGCCTTTTAAGGATTCTTCTGAATTGGCCACAAATATTTAGGAAAAAAATGCAAAGGTATAAATCACCCCTCCCAAAATCTAAAATATATATTTGTCTTCTTACCTGTTGAGCCATTTTTTCATCCAGATTATTTAGGTCTGGTTTGAGTAGCTGAGTTTTGGGTATGTTAGCTGTAGAAGTGTCTACCTTCTCAGGAATATAATAGAACTACATTGCATTTATCTTATGGTGCTCAAAGTGCTGAGTTCTCGTTTAAATTCAACAGTTTCATAAGCTTAATCGAAAAATTACTTTTTGGAAAAACAAAGCCCCATAATTTCAACAAATATTTTTGTGTCTCCAGCATTGTTCTTTGTATTTGCATTGAAAAGTTCTGGAGAAACCAAGTGTTTACAGCACATGTGAGAGTATACAGGCATGTAAGTCCCTGGATGCAGTTAGTTACGTATGTCCTGTGTGGCCATATAAGTAAGATTAAATACTATGGCGCTCCCTTCAAAAACACATAAAGCTCTGCAAAACTGTCCATACGTCAGCAGTCCCTTTTGGCTGCCCTTCATCTCATGATTTATGTCTCTCACGCATCTTTTGAAACTTTTTTTGTTGATGATTGATCCAACAACTGTACACATGAATGTGTGGTGTCAAAGGTTATTTACAAATCAATGCTTTCTTTTAACTTGCTGTTACGACCCGGTCTAGGGCAGGCAGCAACAGGTAGAAAAAAAAGGGAAGGACGGGCGGGAAGAAGTGTAAAAACACGAATATGCACGCTGCTCAGTTACTCTGGTCCCTATCTGCCTAACCAGAGCTAAACTATTCCCTCGGCTACTCTTGAAGGTTAAACGGGCTCGGGGCGGCTTTTAAACACTGAGCTCCCGAACTCTCAGTCCGCAAATAAAGACTGAGGAACGGATAGTGTACCCCCTTTGGAAACAAGTTTCCACCCAGAATCACCTTCAAAAATAATAAAGGAAAAAATAACAAAAGCAAAATAATAAAAAGTGCCCGATGGAAGGACTGTGAGATCCAGCTGGGAGCACACTGACTAACCAGAGTAAACCTAACAGCGTCATTTAAAAGGGCGAGACGAGAGGGGTAGTCAGATACAGAACCGAGGTCAAACACCGAATTCACCAAACAACCAAACCAAAAGCGCAAGGGCTAGAATTCTAGTCAAATGGGACAGGCTAAGGGTCAACCACCACAATTCAAACAAACCAAAATAAAAAGGGCACGGCCGAGAATCGTAAATCCAAAGGCAGTCCGAGTCAACACAGAAGGCAGTACAATACTCTCAGGTCGTGAACGCTAGTTACAGATCGGAAGAAACTAGTCTCCGCGGTTTAACACTAGCCCGCGCCTTTTCAAGATGCAAACCGGAAACGGAAGTGTCAGACCTTAAGCGAACCAAAAAAAAAAACAAAACAAAGATAACAGATTTCAAAGCACAGATTCACAAATGTACGACAGGGGTCATAACACCCCCACCATAAGAAAACCTAGGGTCTAGGTTTTCCTTAAGTTAACAACGTGAAAGGGCATCAGCAACAATATTCTGTGCACCTTTCTTATGCATTATTACCAGATTGAAACTTTGCACAATTAGGGACCAACGCATGAGTCGGTGATTAGAGTTGCACATCGTTGAAGAAAAAATCGAGGGGTTGTGGTCTGTATAGACCTGAACAGGGTTTGAGCTTGAGCCAAGGTACACCTCAAAATGCTGGAGTGCCAGAAGAAGCGCAAGAGCTTCTTTTCAATGGTACTATATGCAAACTGGTGACGAGCAAATTTCTTTGAAAAATAAGAGACTGGATGATCAACACCAAGATGGTCCTCCTGAAGCAACACAGCTCCAACACCAGAGCCACTAGCATCTACCTCCAGTTTGAATGGTGCAGAGAAGTTTGGGGCAGACAGAACTGGAGCACTACACAAAAAGGCTTTTTACAGCATTAAAGGCTTTCTGACAAGTTGGAGACCAAATAAAATTCTGTGTTTTCGAAGAAGATCTGTAGAGGCGATACTACATCAGAGAAGTTTCTGCAGAAACTGCGATAATATCCACCATGCCAAGAAAGCGTCGCAGTTCTCGCTTTGTCTTAGGAGGTGGGAAGTTGCCAATAGCCTGAACCTTAGCATCAATGGACGAACAGCTCCCTGTCCAACCCTCTTACCTAAATAATCAACGGTTCCATGGCCAAATTCACATTTAGCTAGATTTAGAGTGAGAGAAGCATCCTGAAAGCGTGAAAACACCCTTTTCAAGGTACAGAGGTGGTCCTCCCATGTGGCTGAATATATTACAACATCATCCAGGTAGGCCGCAGTTTTCAATATTAGCTAGAACCCGATTCATCAGCCTCTGAAAGGTTGCTGGGGCATTTAGTAGTCCGAAAGCCATTACCGTGTACTTCAGGAAAAGAGTCAGGAGTGGCAAAGGCGGAGATCTCAGAAGCCCGATCAGTTAATGGAACCTGCCAGTAGCCTTTTAGGAGATCAACTTTGTCACATACTTTGCATTTCCAATTAAATTCGACACAATCTTCCATTCTTGGGAGGAAATGAATCAGCTTTGGTAATAGCATTAACCTTTCTATAATCCGTGCAGAAAGCGGAAGGTGCCATCAGGTTTAGGCACGAGCAAACATAGTGAGCTCAGGGGCTTGAACTAGGAATAAGCGAGGCCATTGGCAACAAGATACTCAGTTTCCTTCTTCATGATAGCCCGCTTTGATGGGTTAAGCCCTGTATGCATTCTGTTTGATTGGAGGATTATCTCCAACATCGATGTCATGTTGTAGGACTGTAGTTCTGGACGGGGTATCTGAGAAAAAGTGAAGGATATGCCTCAATTAAATGCAAAATATCAGATTGCTCGGAACTGGACAAATGAGACAACTTAGTGGGGAGAGCCGACAGCGTCTCAGAATTAGGTAAGCGGGGAGCAGATAGAAAGTACTTCCTTGATTGAGGCCGTCCACCTCTGGAGAGTACTCAGACAGGGACACTTCAGCAGAAACCAATGCAACTGGACTAGGGATTGGGGATGAAGGTTTTCATTTTCAGAGCGAGATATAAGACTTTAACATATTTATGTGGCAAACACGAGATTTCCGTCTTCTATCTGGTGTCGTTACAACATAATCAGTACCACTTAGCTTCTCTGCGATAACATAGGGCCCACAGAACTTTGCCTGGAGGGCAGAACCAGGCACAGGTAGCAACACTAGAACTTTATCACCCTCCCTAAATGAGCGCTGTACAGACCGCTGATCAAAGTGAAGCTTCATTTTTATCCTGAGAGGAGGCCAAAGAAGATTTAGCAAGATCCCATGCAGCATGCAAACGTTTGCGGAATGAGGCAACATAATCATGCACACTTTTCATAGTAGACTGCTCCTGATCTGTTGACAACCAACTCTCCTGAAGTATCTTTAATGGGCCACGGATAGTGTGACCAAACACCAACTCAGAAGGGCTAAAACCAAGAGACTCCTGTACCGTGGTGCGTGCAGCAAAAAAGCAGCAAGGGAAGGCCCTCCTCCCAGTCCTTACCCTGGGCAATACAGTGCGTCCGTAGCATGGATTTCAGTGTCTGATGGAACCTTTCCAGAGCTCCTTGAGACTCTGGGTGATATGCACTTGAAACGCCATGTTTAATTTTTAATTGTTAAGGACCTTGCCAAACAACCCCGACATAAAATTAGAACCTTGATCAGACTGGATGAACTTTGGTAATCCAAAAGTAGAACAAAAATTTGATTAACGCCTTCACAATAACATGTGCCTTTAGTGTGCGCAGTGGCACTGCCTCAGGGTAACAGCGTCGCAGCACACATTAAGGTCAATAGATACATGTGACCAGACTTTGACCGTGGAAGGGACCGGCGCAATCAATTATAATCCTTTCAAAAGGTTCCCCCATAACAGGAATGGGCTTGAGGGAGCAGGAGGAATTATTTGATTGGGTTTCCCGCAAATTTGACAGGCATGACAAGAACGGCAATACCGAGACATCTGACTTCATACCAGGCCAAAAAAATGTTTTAACATTCGATCATAAGTTTTTCGAGCGCCAAGATGGCCAGAGAGTTCATGGTCATGTGCTACACATAGCACTTCTTGTCTATAGGATTTAGGAACAACCACTTGTATAACAGAACCCCACTCGTTTTTCAGAGCTAGGGGAGCCCATTTGCGCATAAGCACCTCATTTTGAAAAAAATAGGTCACTGACGACTGTGGCCGTTCATGTTTGTGTTCGGCAGCAGAAAAACACGAGGACAAAGACTCATCAGCTCGCTGGGCAGCAGCCAGCTGTTGTCTCCCTAATAACAACTGAGGATAACATTTGTCTGAACTAATTTCACTACTAGAGGCGTTGTCAGAACCAGAACCAGCATCGGCCACCAGCGCCAGGGAGTTAATCGCCACCTTTTCAGACTCAGGATCATCTCCCAGAAAAGTCCCAGTGAGATCGACCGCGTCTTGAAATTTGCGAGCCTGAGCGCGAGTTACTACACACGCAGGGAAAACAGAAGGAAACTCCATAGCCACATTATCAATAGTTTCGTCCGTGCTTGGCTCATCAGTAACTTCTGGTAGAGAACACATTTCCCCCGCTAAATCATTACCAAGTATAAACGAAACACCTTTAACCGGCAACTCAGAACAAATCGCCACTTTCACAAAGCCTGAAACCAAGTCCGATTGCAAAAAACGGTATGCAAAGGGAGCTTTCATTATGCTTAGTGCAATGCCTTGAACCAACACATCAGCACCGCAACTGGTGTGCTCCGAAAATGGCAGTACACTGTCAAGAATGAACGACTGCGCAGAGCCAGTATCCCGCAATATTCGAAGGGGAATTGAAGTTCCCGAATCTGAAAGAGATACAGCACCAGTTAAAATAAACGGTTCGAACGCCGTATCTAAACATGAATCGGAATTCGTAACATCGGAATGGGAAGGTGGGGAGTGGACTAGACCAACACTTTTAGGAGATGACTGGGACTGCTGATTTTTACGCTTAAGCGTTGGACAAGCAGCAATGAAGTGTCCAATTTCGTGGCAGTAAAAACACTCCTGCGAGTCAGCAGCACCTCCAGAGGGTTTACCTTCCCTATCCGCACTCAGCGGAGCTTCGCTTTGAGAGGCATTGTTGAACTCAGAACGCCCCGGAGTGGCGAAGACTGACTTATGCGTGAGCACAAACTCATCAGCGAAAACAGCGGCTTCATTTAATGATGACACCTTTTGTTCATTTAAATAAACCACAATTCTATTCGGAATACAGTTCTTGAACTCCTCAAGCAATAATAACTCCCTTAGTTGTTCAAAGGTAGTAACCTTGCTTGCCGAGCACCACTTATCAAAAAGAACAGTTTTCTCACGAGCAAACTCCATGAACGTCTGCTTGGCGGCTTTCGCGAATTTCCTGAATTTTTGCCGATAAGCTTCTGGGACAAGTTCATAAGCACGCAGTACAGTAGCTTTAACTATGTCATAGTCCAAACTTTCTTCCAAAGACAAGGTCGAACACACCTCCTGAGCCTTGCCAACTAATTTACATTGCAACAGCAAAGACCAGACGCTTTTTGGCCAATTTAAAGTAGAAGCAATTCGTTCAAATACAGGAAAGTATTTGTCTACTTCGCTTTCTCTGAAAGGAGGTACTAAACAGATCTGACGACTGACATCAAAATCGGCCGAACTCATTGCTACGGTGCCTTGGGTAACTGCCGGAATAGGGGATGAGGAACTGACGGGCAAACGAGCAGCAGGGGCAGGTGAACCCATCAGAGACTTCTGGCGGCATTGGAGTTGGCTTCCAATCCTTCGCCCGTAGCTCCAGTTCCCTTAATTTCACCTGGCGGTCCGTTTCAAGCTCAAACGCTCGGAGTTTAAGAAGCTGGGTTTCGTAATCCTGCCTGCTCAATTCGAGGTCTAGTTCCTTCAAGCGGAGCGTTAACATGGGATCCTCCTTAAAGCGTGAATCAGCGGGATCTATGCGTGGAGAGACAGATCCGGCTTCGGCCTTCGCCGCAACCGAAGTCTGTGGTGCCACCGACTCCGAAGCAACACCCGTGACTCCGTCTTCCTCAGGTAGGATTCCCCGCTCAAGAAACTCCTGATACAGCACCGTCTTTATTTCCCTTTTTGTTTTATACTTAGGCACCGAAATGCTAAAGAAATCTGCAAGGAGTAGGAGATCATCCTTGCGGCAGAGTTCAAATTGTTCAATAGTGGGGAAAACAACAAATTCATCGAAATCAAATTTAGACATGTTTGCAGCTAGAACAGTTTATTTAAGACGAGCCCCCAATTCTGTTACGACCCGGTCTAGGGCAGGCAGCAACAGGTAGAAAAGTAAGGGAAGGGCCCAGGCGGGAAGAAGTGTAAAAGGCACGAATAGCACGCTGCTCAGTTACTCTGGTCCCTATCTGCCTAACCAGAGCTAAACTATTCCTCGGCTACTCTTGAAGGTTCGCCCGGGCTCGGGCGGCTTTTAAACACTGAGCTCCCGAACTCTCAGTCCGCAAATAAAGACTGAGGAACGGATAGTGTACCCCCCTTTGGAAACAAGTTTCCACCCAGAATCACCTTCAAAAAATAATAAAGGAAAAATAACAAAGCAAAATAATAAAGAAGTGCCCCGATGGAAGGACTGTGAGATCCAGCTGGGAGCACACTGACTAACCAGAGTAAACCTAACAGCGTCTGAAAAAGGGCGAGACGAGAGGGGTAGTCAGATACAGAACCGAGGTCAAACACCGGGAATTCACCAAGCAACCAAACCAAAAGCGCAAGGGCTAGAATTCTAGTCAAATGGGACAGGCTAAGGGTCAACCACCACAATTCAAACAAACCAAATAAAGGGCACGGCGAGAATCGTAAATCCAAAGGCAGTCCGAGTCAACACAGAAGGCAGTACAATACTCTCAGGTCGTGAGCGCTAGTTACAGATCGGAAGAGCTAGTCTCCGCGGTTTAACACTAGCCCGCGCCTTTTCAAGATGCAAACCCGGAAACGGAAGTGTCAGACCTTAAGCGAACCAAAAAAAAACAAAACAAAAGATAACAGATTTCAAAGCACAGATTCACAAATGTACGACAGGGGTCGTAACACTTGCATTTTCCATACTGTCCCAACCTTTATGAGACGGAGTATGTAGATGGATACCCATCAGATTTGTCTGGGAGAGCCAGTTGCTCATCAGGAGAGGGTGCTGGGTGTAGGACAGATGGTGTGGTTTCCTGGCTGAGCGTTGGGGAGTGGGGCAGCCCAGTCAAGGCAGCTGTCGACCTATGCACCTGCTGAAGCACCTTTAGCCAGCTGCTGGTGGCGTTAGCTGAACAGAGCACCCTGCTCCTTAACGAATGACTCCCATTTTTGCTCCCGCCCACACGTGAATGACAGTCCATACATCTGGAATCAAAGATGCCGCCAAAACCATTTGAGTTTTTTTCAGGCGGTGTCGACCACCAGAATGCTGAGTGTCATGAATATAGGTACACCCTCAAGCAGAATTTAGGGATGGTAGACTTTTTTGCTTTTGCAGTTGTTGCAATGTCTCTTACCATAGCAATAAAACACCTTCATTTTTGATTTGTTAGAAAGAATGTGAACAGAACATTAGATTAAAATATCCTAAAACAAATCAAGCTGTTAAGACTGTAAACACATCTAAAATTTACGAAGTTTTCACATAAATACTGTTTTTTCTCCCGTGCATCATATTTTTTGTACCATGTTTCTATTTAATTACCCGTACTACGACAAAATAAAAAGAATAAAAAAAAAAAAAAATAGCCAATTTTGTTCATTTGTTTTATTTTGGGTGAAAACGGCAAAAAACTGGTCGGTAGCTGAGTTACAAATTCTAGATGTAACTCTGTCTTACTTAGTTTTGGAGCTATGATACAAAATACACCAATTTTGCAACACCTTTACCGTGTGACCTGGCCCTACTGTAAAGGCTCTAATAATGCTGTTTAATATTGTCAGCCCATGAAGCCTCACTCACACTAAAAGATTAATCTGAATATGTAAAAACTGGAAAGAATTTATAAGGTTTTGATTCTGGAGCCTATGCTTGGTGGTCAGATTTCTGTATTCAAGGGTTGGTTGGGTTTGGTGAAGCAGTGCAGGTTGGAAACCAACAGCTGGACAGGCAATATCGTTTCAGGTAAACTCAGAACTTCAGAATTGTATTGACTGTGCAGTTGTGCAGAATTAGTGATGATGTGGAAAATGGGGGAATCTCAAGGAAGCAGACAGCTTTGCAACCAAGCTGTTCCCTCACTGCACAAGCAATAGTGATGGCACCTGCTTAGCATAAGGTCAAATTCAGTGATATAATACTCCACACTGCTCATATATTTTAGCAATGATGTGGCGATTTCTCAGATTCTGATAGCTTCAGTGACCTAAACAATACTTCCTCATTTATTTTAATCATTTCAGTTGTGCACTCAGCACATCACATCCATACCCAAGGCACGAAAATCCATTTTTATAGTAAGGAAATTATTACTTTGTGTGTCATGGTCATGGACCATTTTTTCAGGCAAAGCAGAATGAAATCTCATTGTTATTCCAGGCTTGACAACAGGACGCATGTTTTTCATTAAGTTCTGAGGTTTCACTGCACTGCTGAAAGTGCTTATGATTCTACGTAATGAGTCGTGCCAAATATCTATACTTGCATATTATAGGTATAGTATTGGCTCCTGTTTTTCCAAATTATGCTGAGAAGGAAAATCAGCGCTAGAAAACAGTTTTGTCTCAACAACACATTATGTTTAAGAAACACTTTCCTTTCCAATCTGACCAGCATATGCTGTTCTATTTGAATGCAGTTTCATGGAGTTTACATCTCATTAAGCTCAGGTTAGCACCTGTTTTGTGCTACATGCTGCTGTGAAGCAATCCAGATTCATTCTTAAAATAGTGCCTCATGTTCACATTGTCATATAAAGCATGTTACATGCAGCACTGCAGTTTGCCGCAATAACTGCTGATCTTTCTCACTAACCACAAGAGGACTGTTTTAAAGTCAAAGACACAGGAAGTATCGCATTAGTATGAGCATACAGATTGTCCTCATCTGAGTACAGCCATGTCTGAGCTCTCAGCACAATATTTTAATTGAACTGAGGACTGCGCAGTCTGAGGCAACTTTCAGACTTTTACATTTGATTGCCCTCATTCAGTTTCACAGGATCATGGACCTGATTCTGTTTGGGATGACTGTGGCCCTGCAGCTAAAAGGTGTACACACTCAAGGTAAGATAAAAACTGTAATTTTGGGGGTCTTCAATAAAATAAAAACTTTCCTATTTTGTAAAACACTTTTTCTCTGAATATTTGGTCGAGAACATTTCTAGCATCTGGAATTGCTTGTGGTTTTTACATTTCATTAGCGTCATAGCATAATTGCCTAAGTCATATTTTTGCCAAATTGAGAAATCAGCTGCCTGTTTTTTTGTGTTGGCCAAAAAAAAAGCCCCCCTTTCTGAAAACCTTAAAAAAAAAAAAATCATCCATTCTCTTAAATAAAAAAATAAATAACCTTAAAAAATGAGAGAGGCAATTGTGCTATGAGGCTAACGATTTTCAAGAATTGCACTCCAAAAAATGAAACTGTTTTATACAACTCTTATATGTAACTTCTTGATAAACAATTAGATCTTTGGTCAGTATAATTCATCAAATTAATTTGAAGTTACTTGACTCGGTCCTGCAGAACTGTTCCACTGTTTAGAGTGGATTTATTTTCTCTCTGTCATAACAAAAAAGCATTTACAAACTATGGAACAATTTGAAATGATGATGCAGCCTTTTTTTGGTATGTTTGCGAAACAGGAATTCAAATGAAGACTTTTGAACCAGGAAAAGATATGTCTCTCCTGTGCTCAAACGCAACACTAGATACGTTACTCATGGAGAGCTGGGAAGTGAAGATCAGAGATGGAGGGGAATGTTTTGTGTTTTGGAAATACGAAAATAATACAACAAACAGCAACTGTAATTCCAGGATAACAATACAACATGCAGATGGAGTTATTTTCCATGTATCTCCCTTCAAATCATCTGATGGAGGCAATTACACATGTGAAACTATCTCCAGAGAAGGAACTAAAACCGTGCATTTTATAGTGAAAGGTAAAGGTATGTCCTGCAGAAATACCTCTGCAAACTACATTTCATATTTAGCAAGTAGATTCACATTTTGTGATATTATTCAAACAGAGACAGAAAAAAATTATCTTTTAAAAGCCTGAATACTCATTGAGAAATGTAATTCTTTCTGTGATTTTTGTTCTTTGGATTTTATGTGCAAGTCATTGAAATTGCATTCTGTTTACAAGCACTATACATCTAAATTAAATGGGACTCTCCATATATAAATGTGCAACAGCATTTTTAAGTCGTACATTGAAAACAATGCTCATTTTTACCATTGTGTTTCTCCTTAAAGCGGAGTCTAAGGTGAATACGTCTGTGGTTCAGCACCCTCGGCCTCCTCTACAAGAGACTGTAGTATGGAGTGTGTGCGGCTTCATAGCACTGCTCACTTTGATTGTGCTTTGCCCTGTTATCATCAAGAGAACTGAAATGTAAAGGAAGGTAGGAGAATCAACTGTACATTCAAAAAGATTTGCCCAAGAAAAAAATGTAATCATGTGCATCTATTACAGAATAGGAACTCATTGTGCTCAACTTTCTGCCCATGTATTTGTACCTCATAGAACATGATACAAACCTCAGACATGACCTTACCATGATAGCAGGTGATCACCCCACCCTAAGATGACCTGGTTTCCTGTTACTGACTGCTCTAGTGTTGAGAGAGGAATCAATCAGAATTTTTAAACTATTATCTGGATATTTTTTAAAGAATGGTTTCTTTTTAGCTTTCCTACGTAGGAACTAATAACACGATGACACACCGCTAGTGAAGAAACATCAAACTAGGCAGTTATTCGATTACTTTTCTACCCAAAAAATGTGGAAACTGCATAAACTGCATGTCAAGAATTTTCACGAGATTCTCATATTCATTGCTGTATTTTTAATTCTGGAGTACAGACCTACAGTCAAAAAGATGTGTTGCTTCCTCAATAATTTAATATTTTGACCGGCAAATACAGATATTTATATACGTATGTGTCTTTTCACAATACTGAGTAACAAAAGTGCGACACAAACATGAACATTTCAAAATCATTCAAGGAACAGAAAACTAACTTTATTTGATTCTTCACAGGTATAAGACTGGCATATAACAGCACGAAGATCGTCTGCCCACAGCAGGTATGAGAAAATGGCATCAGAATACAGCATGTGCATAAAGTAACAGTCATGATCTTGGGATCTGCTTGAGCCCTGTATCTTTATAACTGGCAATATTTCTGATACATTTTCTTGGATGCATAGTGGCGTACTAAACACAAAAATGCTGCACAATAAAATCCTGATAACTGTCATCTTGTCAAGAGACATGGACATTGAGAGAGTTCTTTCTATTATGAATGAATCTGCTAACTTACAGCATCCATCTTACCCAATTTTGTCTTCAAGTTGATAAAGTACTGATCATTTACAGAAATAGCACAGATTTAAAGAGGTGCAGTAGCAGTCATCGTGTGGACACCAAAACTTGTGTGACTCATTAATCTGTGATAAAAATGTCCCATTCCCCATCTTTGCTTGGCAAGCATAGCAAGCTCATTAGGCAAGATAAATTTTAATTGAAAGTGCAATCAAAATGCTAAGGATTAGGATGATAAAAATTCATCCGAGTTTATTTACGTATAATGAACAGCATGGGTTATACATAGAATACAGACCACTTTGCATAACGTTCATGAACATTCCTGTGAACTATGAACTTTGGTGATCTAATCGTCCATTAGAAGCGCGGCGACTATTTCTAGTCTATTAGTGGTAAAGTATTCATTTTTAAAAAGAAGGGGTATCTGCACACCTTGTGTAGTTCTTTGCAGGCGCTGCTATCCAAAGAAGAGTGAAGATCAAATGGAAAAAAAGCACAACACTGCTAACTTTGCAATAGCAAACCAACTATTCAGAATCAGAACTGACTTTTGATCAAACAATCTCCATCAGAGTTACTGACAGACATACTGAAGACGCTATATATAGAGTGAGCCCACACAAGTTCCGTACGAATTTTGTGATGTATAAAACGACAAGGATTATGAGCAATTCGACGATTATTACAATTCAATTCATATTTAATTCAGCTCAGTGGCAGATAAAATATGATATTTCACAGAGTCAAGTAATAATATAAAATAATACAGCATAGTAAAGCTCTGAGCGAATTGTCCTATGATACAATTATGGTTATTAATCCTGCTGGCAAAGGTGGAGTGATCATGGTACAAGATCTAGACCGTTACATTGAAGAAGTCCTGAGATGATTGGATGAAAATAGGTTTTACAATAAATTACTACAAGATCCTGTCGAAGTATTACAAAGGAAAATTCTTTTATATTTACAGAACGGGTGGAAAAAAAAAAAAAAAAAAAAAAAACAAAACGTTTGTTTCAAAGCCCAAATTCGACTTTTTAAACTGTCATTTTATAGGCTACATTATGTTTATATTACCATTTTATAAATAATACAAATGGCATGGAACCTGCACAGGCTTACTCTATGTGGGCGGTTTCACAATCAGGGGTAAATTCTACAACCCCAAATCCGAAATAGTTGAGACAAAGTGTATATTGTGAATAAAATCAAAATGAAATGACTTTCAAATCACACCAGCTAGTATTTTATTCACAATAGAACAGAGATAACAGAGCAAATGTTGAAACTGAGAAATTTTTCAATTTTATCCACAAAATGAGCTCATTTCAAATTTGATGGCTGCTACAGGTCTCAAAAAAGTTGGGACAGGGGTCTGTTTACCGTGGTGTAGCATCCCCTCTTCTTTTTAACAGAGTGGAGGCGTCTGGGCATTGAGGAGACAAGTTTCTTGAGTATAGCCATTGGAATTTGATCCCACTCCTGTTTAATACAGGCTTCCAGCTGCTGGAGAGTTTTGGGTCTCCTTTGATGGACTTTTTTTTTAATTATGTGCCAAATGTTCTCAATCGGTGAAAGATCAGGACTGCAGGCAGGCCAGTTCAGCACACGGACTCTTTTACTACGAAGCCATGCTGTTGTAATAGCTGCAATGTGTGGTTTTGCATTGTCCTGCTGAAATACATAAGGCCTTCCCTGGAATAGATGTTATCTGGGGGGGAGCATATGTTGCTCTAAAACCTTTATATTCTTGGTGTTTTTTAAAACATGCAAGTGTCCCACACCATATGCACTAATGCATCCCCATACCATTAGAGATGCTGGTTTTTGAACTGAACGCTGATAACAGGAGGGGTGGTCTTTCTCCTCTTTAGCCCGGAGGGCACGACGCCCATGATTTCCAACAAGAATGTCAAATTTGGAGTCGTCTGACCACAGGACACTTTGCCACTTTGCTACAGTCCATTTTAAATGAGACTTGGCCCACAGAACACGGTGGCGCTTCTGGATCATGCGCAACATTGGCTTCCTTTTTGTATGATAGGAGTTTTAGGTGGCATCTCTGGATGGCACGGTGGACTGTGTTTACTGACAGTGGTTTCTTGAAGTATTCCTGGGTCCATTTACTAATTTCAATGACAGAATCATGCCGGTGAGTGATGCCGTGGCATCTGAGGGCCCGAAGATCACGGGCATCCAGTAAAGGTCTTCGGCCTTGTCCCTTACGCACAGAGATTTTTTCTGTTTTTCTGAATCATTTGATGATGTTATGCACTGTCGATGATGAGACCTTCAAAGCCTTTGCAATTTGACATTGAAGAAAATTGTTTTTAAAGTATTCCACAATTTTTTTACGCAAGCCTTCACAGGTTGGAGAGCCTCTGGCCATCTTTACTTCTGAGAGACTCAGCCTCTCTAAGACATCCCTTTTATAGCCAATCATGTTACACACCTGATGCCAGTTAACTTAATTACTTGCTAAATGTTCTTTCAGCTGATTCTCTTATATATTAATTGCTTTTTCAGCCCTTTTTTGCCTGTGTCCCAACATTTTTGAGACCTGTTGCAGCCAGAAAATTTGAAATATGCTCCATTTTGTGGATAAAAATGTAAAATGTCTCAATTTCAACATTTGAAATGTTATCAATGTTCTATTGTAAATAACATATTGGCTCATGAGATCTGAAAGTCATTGCATTTTGATTTTATTGACAATTTACACTTCGTCCCAACTATTTTGGAATTGGGGTTGTAGTTTTTGCCAGTTAGCTCAAAATTCCTCAGTTATTATTATTGTGGGTTGTAAAATATTGAATAAATTTAGCTTTTTTTCTAAAATTATTAGCAGCAAGGTGACATATATCATTCATTTTAAGTTTTGCTATCATTGACTAATCTACAGGAACTGTTTATTTGATGAAAAAATGTCAAATGTTCAAAATTTGATAGTACGATATCTATATTTTTTTTTGACATTTTGGTGTCTCATTTTCTTTTGGATACATTTGTATTCCTCACCAATAAAATACCACTGCACCCAGTAGCTTTTGCAATCATTATTTAAAAAATGGGAAGGTTTTTAAAGCTACAAATAAATTTGGGGGGTCAGAAACACATCAATTCATGAAAACTTGACTTTTTCTACCAAGATATTCTGTTTGTCAAAAAATGTCTTCTCCGGAAATGTTTTTTACATTATTAATATTTTGGGGGGGGTAAGTTTGGATGTATTGTATGATTTTGACTCCACATACTCATATGATTGCGCATTAGGAATACTGTGTCAGTATATGCACTGGTCATTACACTGTGTACCATGTTATGAGTATATGTTCTTTGTCTGTCAAAAACATGTCTTCTCCAGAACTGGTTACAAAGGTGGAAATAGGCAAATTGTCATTTGTATGAATTTTAGGAGAACCTGTGAACCCAACGCTCCAAAATTTTCAGCATGTGTCCTCAACAACATATGTAAACAAATAGGCATCAATTTGATTCTATATTCCACATTTGATTTTCGGGGGTCCGTGAGACAAACGTCGGTCCCTGATTGTGAAACAGCCATTATCAAGGACACGCTGATAAATTCACCTACTGGTCCAGGGACAGGTTGGTAGGGGCTGGCCTAAATCTAGCTGAGTCTTCACCAGTCTCTGTGGCTGAGGCTGCTGTCTGTTCCACACTTTCGCACAAAGTTTCTGTCGCTTGTTGTTCCTCCCTTGTAGGGATGTAGTCATGTTCTGGCTCTGAGTCTCTTTGTTCCATTTTATTTGTTCCATTTGTTCCATTTTCAGTGCGATTACCGATACGGTATCATTGTATGTAGGAAGGCTAGGTATCTTTATAGCTAATTAAGCCTATCCCACGTTATCTAGCAAGCTAGCTAGCTGTCAGTAAATGTGTTTCTTCATAAAGTCCATCATCCACAAGCTAGCCATAGCTACATTAACCTAATTAATTTAGCCAAATGGCAATGGAAAACACTGTCACTAGCTGGCCACATTCGGCTGTATTCAGTGTCCAGTAACGCTCCATTTATACAAAAAACACAAAAGTGAAAAGTGACCCTAAGAGCAAAGGCTCTTTGTTGAGGTCTAGAAGCACCTTAATTTATACAAGGCGAAAGAAACCTTGCAAGTCACATTGGTATCGTTAGCTATTAATAAGGCCATAGATTAGCTGGGTAGCTGCTGAAATAACCATGGTTTAGGCTTGGAGCCAGATGCCCAGCTGCGCTGGCATTGATAACCCATGCGTATGTTAGCCACAGAAGCCAATTAATTTGGCATTCACCGAATTCAAAATGTAGGGTAATAGATCAAAAATGTGCGTGCGTCAGGAAGGAAAATAAAGGTCCACGAGGCTTGCTAGTATGATTACGTTATGCAATGTTAACATTTGACTGGCCATACCACCATTAATGTGACGTGGATAAGGTGCGTCAAAAACCTGAGCTGAGCTCCGCTCTTACTCCTAGGGGTGAGCCGACCGCCACAACTTCCCAGCGGTGTACAGCGTTCGTCTTGCAACCGCTTCACGGATATAAACAGCGTTCTACCTGCCTCCTCAACAACTTTGCTGGCTCCTTTTTACTAGGACAGATATGACCCTGCATTTCGGCCATAGCGAACTATGAAGCATCAAGATCAGTTGGCTTCTTAGCCTAGTTGGTAAGCTGCAGCTGGCTTGGTAGCTTCGAGCTCGGAGCAAGGATGTTTTATGGGCATGTTTCGGCAACCAGGCTCCATTCGGCTCGCCTCAGCTCCAGCAGCGGTCCACCTTTTTGCAAATTTTTGGAGTAGCCGGGAGGTAGGCGGAGTCAGGTAAGTGCCAAATTTGGGCCAAATGAGCTTCACAGTGGATATTCAGAAACCTGTGAGTAACGTCACGGAGGGTACATCCAAGTTTTATACAGTCAGTGCTCTGGGGGGGCCAGTGGGGTGGCCAGCAATTTTCCAGGGGGGGCCACACCATTGCAAAATATGGATTGCAGAGCTTCTGCGCTTCGCATGCACGATCCCCAACGGTCCAATTAATACATGTGATATTTTAGAGGGCAGTTTACAAAAATAATTTACTGAAGCATAATGTTCATCAAGGCGGAAATGGGTACGGATGAACCCTGTCATTCCATGATAAGAAATTGCATTATAATCCTAAAATATGAGATAAATTAAGTGAATGATTCGGGAAAATTACAAAAACAGAAGTCAGTAATGTCTTACCTAGCAGATGGACGGCCAGTTGCTGAACGATGATCAAGAATAAAGATCGATTCAGACGATTTTTATCACGACTCCATTTTCAGTAACTGTCATTGCAGCAAACAAAATTGTGGACACCATATGCTCAGCAGCAGAAATCCGCCGACTCGCAGCAACACACTGGAAAACTTTCGGTGGCAGACAAAGGCGTTTACGGAGTCATTCCATGAAACATGAAAAATCAATAAATTGATGAGTATAATCGTAGATTACAAAACAAAATAAGTATTTGGTTTCAGTCATGATTTACTGGACACAAAATGATTTTTTAGTGTTTAAGTTAATTATTCTCAAAATCGACAGATATTAGCGGGGGAGAAGTTGGTTAATCGGCATAAGGAAAGTCAGTTCTTCTGTTGAGTGGCAGTACATTAGAGCAGCGCCACTCACTCAAGACCAGCCAGCCATGGTAACAGTCATGAGCACAGCGGACACGTCTGGCAACGACCATTACCTGACAATTTCAGTCTGACATCCTCTTATATTCTGAGTGGAAAGGTTTTGTAACAAAGTGGAATTTATTCACTGGACTGTGATTGAATAACATACGGGCAAATCTACATGATACTTTCCAATTTTAATTTCTCACATCCTTTCTGTTTTTAATGTCACATTTTTGTGTTCTCTCTGAGCCAACAAAACAATTTTAATTAATTTAATTAAAAAAAAAACTACTTGGGTTCAAATGGTAGTTTTATCCTCACAATATCTCTAACACGTGCTTAACAAAATGAACATGAAGTAAATGCATCAATCATTACCTGCTGATAATAAAACAATAACTGTCCCTGAAATCTCCCCAGTATTGTGAAAACACACAGTATAACCCACATATAAAAGTGTGAGACTCGCTTTTATTCAATCAACATTTTACCTTAGATTTCAGATATTGTACAAATGCAAGCATCGCCCTTTAATGGTTAACCTTAATTTTCAGATACTGAACAGAGGCAGGTGTTGCTTTTTTAGTACAAACAAAAATATATATATATAATAATTATGACATTTTTTAAATTTTATCATTTAGTGACAGAAAACATTGAATAGTTTGCAATCAATTCATTGTGAATTAGTTATACACCGCTCGTCCAAAAAAAGTTGCTGTTTGGATATAAACAAACAAATACTATGATTGAATCATCACTGCAGCGAATAATATGTTTCAGCTGACAATATAGGAGGACAAGCTCCTTGGCGATGGAAAAGATGTTACAGTATTTAAGAAAGGGCAAGTTATTGCTGTAAGTTATAGGTCTACATCAAGCAAAGAAAATGGTGAATGAGGAAAACAAGCATGAGGAATCATTTTAATAAACAAATTTGCCACCACAAAGTTTTGACCTTAACCGCATTCAAAGTTATTGGGACGTGCTCAAGAAGACTATAGAGTGGTTCGACTATCTTGTCGTGAAGATAAGATCTTGAGCCAAAAATAAAGGCAAAAATAAATGTTCTGATGTTGCATGTGGTTGTCAAAACAATGACACGACAAATTTGCACTGTATTCAAAGCTTCAGGGGCTCCAACTAAATATTTGAGTGTGCAACTTTTTTCTTGGACAGGAGGCATATTATCACGTTTCTTAAATGAAGCTCTTGGGAAAGTTCAGTCAGAAAGACTCTACTTTTGCATGCTCCAGCCGTAGTTTATTTTCATTCAATCTGCTTTCACTCCTCTCACGCATGCTGTCATAATTCCAGCTGTGATCATTTGGGGCTGTCAATTGTGACATCAGCAGCTGTCCAATCAGCTGATCACATATATCCAATACCATTGCAACACATGTATGTTGTTATCCTATCATCTCGCTGCTGTCTTTTTAAATACGATTCTTTCTCTGCCTTTAGTTCATTCATGCTGCTGTTATGCACACCGTCCTCCTCCCCATCACCACCCAGGATTCACAGGTTAATCAGCTTCATCAGCCTATCAGTCTCCAGAGTCATCAGCCAACACCACGACCAGTATCTGGACTCCACGGGGGGATTTAGCCTGCTGCAGCTCAGGGATGATGCTCCTCAGTTACAAAATCTCCCTGTTGAGTCCAAGCGCCGAGGCCATCATCACATCCATTAAGCTGTTATCTCTGCCATCTGTAATAAATGATTACCTGTGCATAATTCGTCTCTCTTGATTAAAATAATGTTAAACCGATCTGACAGTTGTTTTTTTTTCTCAACTTATGAAGAAGCCCAGTAAAACTGAGAGATCTGTGTTTCCCACAAGAGGTATAGAAACAAAAGTTTACATTACTCTGCATTCTATAACTTTATAACCTCTACTCCAGAAAAGTTGTCACAAATCAAGAAGAACTGATCAGAAAATTCCACTCCTCCTCAGCTATATTCAAATAGTAGAACAGTACATTATATCATACCTTAAGGGGTCTTCAGGGTAAAAATATCAATTTTTTTTTAAATTTCAATATTTTTGATTGTTTTTCACATAAAATAAATAAAGGAATGCAGTGAGATGCCAGAAAACACCAAGAATCTATGTTTTTCCTCTGCCTCAATTATTACTTGTGACTTTAAATGCAAATGACCAAAAATCACAATTTTGACTGATTTTCAACCTTGTGTCATTCATAAAATCATTCATATTCATCTGATTGACTTGAAATTTGGACTAAAGTTGTATCTGTTGGAGATCTATGAAATGACAAAGGATTTTCTAGATAGGTGCATCCCTAGGGAGTTCATTTTGAAAATGAAGTTGATGATAGCGATTTCCGTTATGGTTACATAACAGAGCTCATTAAATATTCATAAATGTTCCAACAAAAAAGTCCTGTGTCATTTCACAGAACTATCTTAATTAGTGTTGCACCGATACCGATACCAGTATCGGGTATCTGCCCGATACCGCGTTAATATGCTCGTACTCGTACTCGTCCACATTTGCCGATACCAGGCACCGATACCACTTAATGTAAGACGCAAGGTAACTGCCTGCTCACGGTCGCCTAGGCTACAGTATTTTGTGCTATCTGACTTCTATGGCTAGGGGGAGACAGCGAGTTAGAAAAAATACGAGAAAGAGAGCTTTATAGTCATCACATCACATGCAGGCATATGCGCACACACACAAGAGGTGTATAGTAAAGAAGTGCATGTAGGCAACTTCGTTACAGTACTTAAGTAGTTTTTTTGAGGATCTGTACTTCGCTTGAGTTTTTTTTTTTTAAACCGGGACTTCTACTCTACTACATTTAAAAGATAAAAAGTATACTTTTTCCTCGTTACTTTGACACTGGCCACTTCCCTACACGTTAAAAATTAAAATATGAATATAATTCATCATTTAAGGATTATCTGGATGCGGCGTGTTCAAAAAGAACAACGGTGTTCGGCAGGGTATCTTAAGCGTTTTGCGCGGATGTTTCTGCCAGCGGACATGGAGCTGCAAATTTATGCACGCAATTACAATATTCTATCACTAGATGGCACACCCGGATCAGTTATTGAATATTTACAAGCAAGCCGAGCTCGCACAAGCACACACTCACAATCACACCCACAGAGACTTAGAATTGTGAATCTTCTTATTTGACTACAAATATATTAGTAACATATGGTTACCTTAAACATTTTAGTTGTGGTTAAGTTAAATCTTTTTCATTTGTCATTTGTGTAATTGAAATATGGCGATACCACACACTTTAAGTGATGCCTTGTTTGCTTGAAAGTCATTATTGACTTTAGTTGGATTGAGAATGCCTATGAATATGTGTAGAAACTATCTGTGCCAATTAATAGTTCTACTGACTTTTTATGAAGTTGGTTGTATTACCTTGCCTATGCAGCGAGTTTACTTTTCATCTGTCGAGCTTCAGTAATGTTTTGCATCATTTGATGGCAGTGCTAGTTCAAAGGCTTTTTGTCGGGCCTAAATACAGAAAGATTTTTAGCAGTTAGGCCTACTCTTCTTTTTTTTTTTTTTTTTGAAATAGCCATGTGTGAATCGTTTGATATTGGCCTCTTTTAGGCTTGTTATAAAAAGAAAATAAAACCTGTACTCCGAAATTGTCATTGTATTTTCCTGGAAAACATTTCAGAAATATCGGTATCGGTACTCGGTATCGGCAAGTACACAAAATAAAATACTCATACTCGTATCGGTTTTTAAAAAAGTGGTATCGGTGCATCCCTAATCCTAATCCTTTCATATGAGACTAATTTGAGAAAAATCTGACCATGGGTTATTAAAATATCAGTGCCACAAAATATTTTCAGATTTTGTCATTGAAGTGCCGTTTCCATGGCAACAATGTAAATTTTTATCAAAATACTACATTTTATGAGGTTAAAATTATGTTGAGTGTTTATTTCTTAGTTTTTACATTATTATGGTTATTTCTACACTTTACCCTGAAGACCCCTTAATGTGTGTCCGTGAGACTGGCTCTAAGGGCCTCATTTACTAAGACCTTTAGCACATGCAAAATCTTTTTTGTCCCATGTAAAACCAATAACATTGCCACTGATTGGTGCAAGGCAAGTACCCTGGCCAATCATGGGCAATGGTATTGGTTTTGCACGGGCAAAAAGATTTTGCATGTGCTAAAGGTCTTAATAAATCAAGCCCTAAGTATTTTGATGGTCTTGTTTATATGGCCTTTTAGTATGGTGTCTTAATGAGCTTTAATGGGCCTCATTAGCGAATGAAATGTAAATGTAAAGGGAAACTCCCCTTTTCCTGAGCACTTTACCAGTTTTATTTCAATATCTGGGTAGTTTATTTGTGAAAACATGAACTCTCTGAATAAGAGTCCGCGTGATGGATGTTGTCTGCGGTGTGATTATTTGCAGTACCTTTAGATTCCCATAGCTCTCAGCATTCTTTGCACAGACTCAGTGGCCTGAGTGGTCTACAAAGTCATTAAATTAATCAATCTGACACACACTAAAATATTCACACTCAATTTGGATGAGTCGCACAGAATGCAATACTTTTGGACAGGTTGATTTTTATTTCCCCTCAAAACTTACATTTTTAAAAACTCAGATACAAAAATAAGTCCATGTATTTTTTTTATGACTGACTTAAAATCTTTTCTGAAATTTTCGAGTCAGTTTTTTTTTTTTTTTGCTATATATTTGCTTTAACGCAGTAAATGTCAATAAATCGTTTTTTTACGAAAAACATGAAGTATGCTTCTCATTAATTACTAGAATTTGTACATCAATTTAAAAACTCCCTTATGAACGGCATTCGAACGATTAGCAGATCTAGTATGTTTCTCAGTTCTCAGTCGCTCTTGTACATCATGGCTAAGTCGCATTATCGACCCTCTGACGCCGCCCAACGCTCCACGAGAGGGCGACGTCCACCTACAGGTCAGTGTTATTCACTCCGTCACGAAGTGGAGCGGAACGGGAGACATTGCACTCGAGTCCGTCCGTCTGTCCCTCTGTTCGGATAAGAGGGGACCACTGTATGGTAGAGACGTTTTTTCAGAGAGTAGTTTCCCTGGTAAATTAAATTCTGAACGTGAATGTTGCTAGTTATAACTTTAATGAAGTTCTGAAAACAAGATACTTTTGTAGCATGAGTGAAATTGATGATAACGTCTTTCATTAAATTGCCTCGCTGGCTATGAACTGCATGAATTGGCCGGAAATCACATAGCCTAGTATTAAATGTTTGACTTAACGCTGTATATTGTACATGTTCTCCTTTTGATAAATATTTTTGATTTCACGTTTTGCAGATTGTTGCATTGGATCAAAATGACCTTACTTTCGTTCAGGTTATCAATTCCTTTGCATAACAGACTACCTGGTGGAACTGTAAGCGCGCATCACGATTTAACAGTTTAAAAATGGCCCGTAGCGCTTGTGTCATGTAGTCCGCTTTTGGCGAGTATGTGCCGTCCGCAGTCTGTAGCCACGTGTTGTCGCATATTTATACCAGTGGGCGAGATAAGGTAACCGGTTGTGGGAGGCTGGCCTTACCAAGATGGGCCAGATATTGCCGTTGATACTCAGCGATAGGTCTAGGCTACATTCGCACGTTGAAAGTTGACTTCACACTACAGAGGTAAATTCACCATTATATTCTTTTCGTCTGGGTGCCATGGCAGGTTATTGTCTCAATAGCCTTCATATTCTGATTTTAAATGGTAGATATTCTGTTTGGTCATGTGCCGGTGTTTGATTTTCTTTAAATAACTGAATTGAGGCTGTGTCCGCTCCCTCATACGGATGCTGGTCAGTCCCTTGTGGAGCCGAGCGCGCTGTTATGTGCAGCTGAAGCTGATAAAAACTCAGAATCGGATTTGTTTGACCTATTTAAAAAAGGGAAAGGATGTCCTATGTAGTATTGGTTTAATAACAATCTGTTGTAAAATGCCAAACGGCACGGTAGAAATGGGCTGCAGCGAGGAATTATAATTAATTCGAAGTTCACTTTGCCAACTGACGGCAGCCTAAATTACCAACTGGTAAAATTGGGCGCCGAGACGTCACCGTGTTCTGCCATAAACAGGGAAGTTCTGTGAAAATGCACTGATAAATTATCAACCAATGTAGCCTCTTGTGGATAGATTGTAAACTTAGGGCATGTTTTAATAAATTAATTATGATTGAAATTTCCCTGGTTTTCTGGGCATCGCTTTTCCGTCTTCAGACCTTAGATAACAGCGGACGAGGTAATGTTTTTTTTTTTTTTATCGGGATTCGAGCGTGTCTATTACGATTCTAGTGGGTGAACAGCATTCATATAATTTGTGCGGTTAATTGTGCCATATTTGCTACGCTTTTGAAGACTGGACTGGAAAGAAATTGTTTTATTACAAGAGGCTACAGGATGTGCTGAAAGTGATGGACGTTCTGGCTATAACTTAAAAGTCGGTTGGATCGCCTACTTCATTTTGTTTTTGAATTCCATGCGTTTAATGAGACTTTAAATAACGACACCTGTGGTGCTCAAGGCCAGCGCAAAATGGGCAAAGGAAAAATAATTTTATCCAGCTCTGAAAAGGGCAATGCAGGCGAGATGCAGAAAAGAGGAAATCTTGTTCAGCAGAGTTACGGGAAGACTCAGGATTGGAATTTGAACATCATGAGCTTTTGCTGTGATTATGCCCTATTATATCCATCTGATTAAATATGAAGTTATTAATCGAATTCTCTATACTAGGAAAGGTGATTCAGTGCTTCCTACCTTACCTCCTTTGTCACAGGGTGCCCTGGACCATCCTTTTCGAAAAGAAAGGAGATTACGCCATCCCACAATTTTATGCGACAGCAGTAATTAAAGCGCCGTCCAGCCATTCGGCCAATCACAATAACAAACGATCACGACAGGTAAGAGACGCATGATCACATCGCCTAGTAAGTCAATTGGGAGTCTCTTCGCAGTGCGGTTGTCTCTCCCTTCGTCTTTATGAATTCACGCCTTTCCTTAACCTCATGATGTTTTCCATCAAGGTTTACGGAAAGTGGTTTGGAATTACGTGATCTTGGACGTAATTTTTTGATCATACGATTGTGGCCACGTTCTACTGAAGTGATGTTAGGTTCACTAATGCTGGCAGTGATCATGCCTGGCGGCGTCTTGTGAAATTGAGCCCAATTAACGATAAAATTGTTTAATTGGTTGACTTAGTAACAAAGAGGTCTGTTACTTTTTCACATAGGGCCAGGTAGGGTTAGGTAGACCTAGTTTTTCTCCTTCGATAAATGAAATCATAATTTAAAAATTGCATTTTGTGTTTACTCAGGTTTCTTTTTTGTCGAATATTAAAATCATTTTGACCTGAAACATTTGATTGTCACGAAAATGTAAAAAAGAAAGAAAGAAAGAAAAAAGAAATCGGGAAAGGGGCAAATGCTTTTTCACAGTGCTGTACATAGTCCAGTTTTGTATGATTGGGGATAGGCTGTTCCGAAGTTTTTCGTTCTCTTCCAATGGGGGCGCAGGGATGGCCGTCGTGTCGCTCTGACGAAAGATTTTGCTTTTGCTGTACCAGTAAATAAACACATGGAAGCATTGGAAGTAAAGAATATAGCCTAACCTAAGTAAGTTGCCTGGGAAGGGATCGCCTGCTGAAAGGCTGAAATTAACCAATAGCATAGCATACTTTTCTGTGGCTGAACTCTGTTGCTGCACGCTTGTGCAGTTTTGTATCTCACCTCTGCAGGTTTTATATATATATATATATATATATATATATACACACACACATATATATTTATGTATATAAATATATAAACTTTTCATTTAATTATGTGCCAATTGTTCTCAATCGGTGTAAGATCAGGACTGCAGGCAGGCCAATTCAGCACACGGACTCTTCTACTATGAAGCCATGCTGTTGTAATAGCTGCAGTATGTGGTTTTGCATTGTCCTGCTGAGATACACAAGGCCTTCCCTGGAATAGATGTCGTCCAGAAGGGAGCATATGTTGCTCTAAAACCTTTATATACCTTTCAGCATTCATGGTGCTTTTTAAAACATGCAAGTGTCCCACACCATATGCAGTAATGCATCCCCATACCATCAGAGATGCTGGCTTTTGAACTGAACGCTGATAACAAGAGGGGTGGTCTTTCTCCTCTTTAGCCCGGAGGACACGATGCCCATGATTTCCAACAAGAATGTCAAATTTGGAGTCGTCTGACCACAGGACACTTTGCCACTTTGCTACTGTCCATTTTAAATGAGCTTTGGCTCACAGAACACAGCGGCGCTTCTGGATCATGCTCAACAATGGCCTCCTTTTTGCATGACAGAGTTTTAGGTGGCATCTGTGGATGGAACGGCAGACTATTTCTACAGACAGTGGTTTCTTGAAGTATTTCTGGGCCCATTTAGTAATTTCAATGACAGAATCATGCCGGTGAGTGATGCAGTGGCGTCTGAGGGCCCGAAGATCACGGGCATCCAGTAAAGGTCTTCGGCCTTGTCCCTTACGCACAGAGATTTTTCCAGTTTCTCTGAATCTTTTGATGATGTTATGCACTGTCGATGATGAGACCTTCAAAGCCTTTGCAATTTTCGTTGAGGAATATCATTTTTAAAGTATTCCACAATCTTTTTATGCAAACTGTCACAGGTTGGAGAGCCTCTGGCCATCTTTACTTCTGAGAGACTCAGCCTCTCTAAGACATCCCTTTTATAGCCAATCATGTTACACACCTGATGCCAGTTAACTTAATTACTTGCTAAATGTTCTTTCAGCTGATTTTCTTATATATTAATTGCTTTTTCAGCCCTTTTTGCCTGTTTCCCAACTTTTTTGAGACCTGTTGCAGCCAGAAAATTTGAAATATGCTCATTTTGTGGATAAAAATGTAAAATGTCTCAGTTTCAACATTTGAAATGTTATCTATGTTCTATTGTAAATAACATATTGGCTCATGTGATCTGAAAGTCATTGCATTTTAATTTTATTCACAATTTACACTTCATCCCAACTATTTCAGAATTGGGGTTGTAGTTTTTGCCAGTTATGTCAAAATTCCTCTGTATTGTGGTTCAAGACCAAGGCTGTGTTTGACAATGTTGCAATACCAGGTCTTCAAAGTTATAAAAATATGCTGCATACAGAATTGTTAGCTATTGTCAGCTAGCCTGTAGACCAGCTCATTATAGAGACTAGCCCTGAGCTTCTGATGATCAACTTAGTAATAAGCTAACTATGTTTGTTCGGCAGTGTCATGACTGGCGTGGCTTGTATATTAGATAGGAAATGTATCCTAGATCAAACTCAGCACTTTAGACCTCAAGGGTTATCTGCATTGGTTGATAGTAGGACTTAGTGTGTACATACACTGCTTTTCCGTAAATTTCCATAGCTAGAAAGCTACTATTTTTCCTGAACTGTGTCTGTCATTTTCGTTGCATTGTTTTGGGCAGTGGTTGCCAAGCTACAGTGTCCAGCCCTCACCCCCTGCACGCTGTAATTGGCTGGGGCTACACACCCATGGCCCAGAGTTTGACACCCAGAAATTTCCCAGACAATGTTAAATAAGACAAGGCAACATTGTCACCAATATCCCCCGCCATGGTAGGAATGGTCATGGGAGATTCCAAATTCCTACAAAAAAAAACACATAGCAATGACGTTATCCACTGAAACATATGCAAGGAGATAATAAAATGAAGGAAATGCCGAGAAAACTTGTCCCCATTGCAAATTTCATGCACCAAGTCGACGAACAGAAACAAGGAGCATAACTATTTTGATACCATGTACCTTCATAACAAATTTCATTAAAATCCATCAAACATTTCTCAAGTTATCGAACGGAAAACCATTTTTGCATATTTAATGAGCTATGACCTTTGACCTACATACTCCAAAATGGAACTTAGCCTGTATTTTGAAATGAAGTACCTTCACATCAAATTTCATTAAAATCCGTCACACATTACTCAAGTTATCGAACGGAAACCATTTTGGCATATTTAATGAGCTATGACCTTTGACCTACATGCTCAAAATCGAACTTAGGCTGTATTTTCATACCATGTACCTTCATATCAAATTTCATTAAAATCCGTCACACATTACTCAAGTTATCGAACGGAAACCATTTTGGCATATTTAATGAGCTATGACCTTTGACCTACATGCTTGAAATCGAACTTAGGCTGTATTTTCATACCATGTACCTGCATAACAAATTTCATTAAAATCTGTCAAACATTACTCAAGTTATCGAACGGAAACCATTTTGGCATATTTAATGAGCTATGACCTTTGACCTACATACTCCGAAATCGAACTTGGGCTGTATTTTCATACCATGTACCTTCATATCAAATTTCATGAAAAGCCGTCGAACATTACTCAAGTTTTGGAACGGAAACCATTTTCGCATATTGAATGAGCCATGACCTTTGACCTACATACTCCGAAATCGAGCTTAGCCTGTATTTTGATATAAAGTACCTTCACATCAAATTTCATTAACATCCGTCAAACATGGCTCTAGTTATCGAACGGAAACCATTTTCGCATATATAATGAGCTATGACCTTTGACCTAAATACTCTGACATCGAACAAATCCTGTATTTTGATACCAAGTACCTTCACATCAAATTTCATTAAAATCCTTCAAACATTACAAAAGTTATTGAATGGAAACCAGATTTGTTCCGGACGGACGGACAGACGGAAGGATGGTGGCGTTACTATATCCCCCTCCAACTTTTTGTTGGTGAGGGGATAATAAATTTCTCAGGATCAATTGTCAAACTCATTCAATAGGGTCATCTGTACTGGCCACCCACAAAATTTCACCCATTAAGGTGCAATTGTTGCCGAGAAAACTTGTCCCCATTGCAAATCCCATACACCAAGTCGACGAACAGAAAGAAGGACCATAACTCCGTAAAAATAAATTTCTCAGAATAAACTGTTGAGCTCATTCAATAGGATCATTAATACTGGTCACCCATAAAATTTCATCCACATAGGTGCAATAGTTGCCGAGAGAACTCGTCCCAATTGCAACACCCATACACTTAAGTCCACAAACAGAGTCAAGGGCCATAACTCTGTAGAAAAAAATTATGTGATGATTTAGAGCAGTGGTAGTCAACCCTGATCCTGGAGAGCCACAGGGTGTGCTGAGTTTGGTTTTCTTCATCCCTATAACCTAAGACACCAGGTGAGATGAGTTAAGCGTGTAATCAACTGCTTTCATTCATCAATTAAGTGCTTAGTAACATCAAAAACCAGCAGACACTGCGGCTCTCCAGGACTAGAGTTGACTACCACTGATTTAGAGGGATTATGTTTGTTTGAGTCAATGCATACAAATCTTAGTCAGTGTACATTTAAAAACGAGTGGTTGAAAGAAATTGTAAAATTGGCTGGAATGGATTAATATTGCTAGCTTTCTGAGCAAATATTAAATAAAGGTAGGCATGACCAGGAAATGATTAGTTCTTTGCTAAGGTTTCTGTAAAAATACAGAAATTGTGAAAGGTGGCTTTTCACATTTTTCATACTGGCCCTCCCAATAACTTGGTGTCCTGAGTTCCCCTGGTTACTCTCTGTTTTAAAACAAGGAACTCGTTTTTAGTATTAGATTTTTGCAGGAATGGTCATGGGCATTTACAACCCCAAGTCCAAATATGCAAGTTTTAATGGCATATTTACGTTCCCCTGCTGTAGTCAGCAATTATTCAATCAACGCATGTGTAAAAGATTCTCGCACGGAATTGATGTCCTTGTGCATGGAGGTTTTTCAGTTTCACCTGTGTTATGACTCCGGACTTCTCACGCTTTTCTTTACTCTGGGGTTGGAGGCAATGCATGTGTTTAATTATCATTTGAATAGTTTAAATGAAATAAGATCTTTTGAAACGTCTTTATGCAATTCTGTTGCTTCCAATGATCTTAGTTCATTTGAACAGTTTAAACGATAATGAAACACATGCATTTCTTCCAACCCCTGAGTAAAGAAAAGCGTGAGAAGTCCAGAGTCATAATGCAGGTGAAACTGATAAACCTCCATGCACAAGGACTTCAATTCCACGAAGAATCTCTTACAAATGCGTTGATTGAATAATTGCTGGCTACAGCAGGGGAACGAAAATATACCACCAAAATCCACACGGAATTCGTGAGAGTTGACAGATGTGCGTTATTAATGAAAACTAACCACACCTGATAATGTTGAGTTTTCGGAGCTTTTGTAATGGTAATTTAAATGAATGATTGAAAACTGGTCATGACCAATCATTGTTTTCAAGGGATGGGTTTAAGCCTCCCCTATCGCCAGTTCACCAGCCGCCACTGATTCACAATAGAACATAGACAACATATCAGGTGTTGAAAGTGAGACATTTTGCCATTTCATGGAAAATATTAGCTCATTATTAATTTGATGTCAGCAACACATCTCAAAAATGTTGGAACAGGGCCATGTTTACCATTGTGTAGCATTCCCCTTCTTTTGACAACAGTCTGTGAACGTCTTGGAGGTGAGGAGACCATTTGCTGGAGTTTAGGGAGAGGAATGTTGTCCCACTCTTGTCAGATGTAGGATTCTAGCTGCTCAAGAGTCTTGGGTCTTCTTTGCTGAATTTTTTAAAATTCCATAAAACGCCAAATTTTTTCTATTTGTGCAAAGTCTGGACTGCAGGCAGACCATTTCAGCACCCGGACTCTTCTGCAGTGAAGCCATGCTGTTGTGATGGATGCAGTATGTGGGTTAGCATTGTCTTGCTGCAATATGCAAGGCCTGCCCTGAAAGAGATGTTGTCTGGATGGGAGCATATGTTGTTGTAAAATCTCAATATACTTTTCAGCATTGATAGTGCCTTTCCAGATGTGTAAGCTGCCCATGCCATTGGTGCTAATGCAACCTCATTCCACCAGAGATGCAGTCTTTTGAACTGAGCGCTGATAACAAGCTGAATGGTCCCTCTCCTCTTTAGTCTGCAAGACACGATGTTCGTGGTTTCCAGAATGAATTTCAAATTTTGATTAATCTGACCTCAGAACAGTTTTCCATTTTGCCTCAGTCCATTTTAAATGAGCTTTGGCCCAGAGGGGATGGCAGCATTTCTGGATTGCGCTCTCATATGGCTTCTTCTTTGCATGATACAGCTTTAACTAGCATTTGTGGATTGCACGGCATACTGTGTTCACAGACAGTGATTACTGGAAGTGTTCCTGAGCCCATGCAGTGAAATCCATGGCAGAATCATGCCTGTTTTTTATGCAGTGCTGCCTGAGGGCCCGAAGATCACAAGCATCCAATATTGACTTTAGGCCTTGTCCCTTGCGCACGGAGATTTCTCTAGATTCTCTGAATCTTTTGATCACATTATGTACTGTAGAAGGTAGGATATTCAAAGTCTTTGCAATTTTACACTGAGGAACATTTTTCAGAAATTGTTCCACAATTTTTAGATGCAGTTTTTCGCTGATTGGTGAACCTCTGCCCATCTTTACTTCTGAGAGACTCTGCCTCTCTAAAATGCTCTTTTTACATGCAGTCACGTTTCTGACCTGTTGCCAATTAACCTAATTAGTGGCAAATGCTCTAGGTATTTATTAGGTATTTATTATTAGTACCACTGACATTTCCAGCCTTTTGTTGCCCCTGTCCCAACTTTACTGAGATGTGTTGCTGCCATCAAATTCAAAATGAGCTAATATTTTTCATGAAATGGTAAAATGTCTCCCATCTGATATGTTGTCTATGTCCTGTTGTGAATAAAATGTGGGGTAATGAGATTTGCAAATCATTGCATTCTGTTTTTATTCACATTTTACATATCGCAACTTTTTTGGAAATGGGGTTGTAGGGAACACACTGGAATTGGGGTTGTAGGGAACACACTGGAAATGGAGTTGTAGGGAACACACTGGAAATGGGGTTGTAGGGAACACACTGGAAATGGGGTGTAGGGAACACACTGGAAATGGGGTTGTAGGGAACACACTGGAAATGGGGTTGTAGGGAACACACTGGAAATGGAGCTGTCGGGAACACACTGGAAATGGGGTTGTAGGCACACACTGGAAATAGGGTTGTAGGCACACACTGGAATTGGGGTTGTAGGGAACACACTGGAAATGGGGTTGTAGGCACACACTGGAAATGGGGTTGTAGGCACACACTGGAATTGGGGTTGTAGGGAACACACTGGAAATGGGGTTGTAGGGAACACACTGCAAAATGGTTGGAAATGCAGGTGATAAGTGGTGAAATCCATAAAACTGCCCCAGGAAAATGTTGTGTCAAAGGTTAATGAAGTCAGACATAAGAGTTATGTTTCTAATGATAAACATGAAACATATCTAGAAGCATAAAGGACTTTTATTGGATTTGACTTCAGGCGCATTGAGAAAATGAGGTGCAGAAATGAACAATTTTCACATTCTTGCAGACTAAAGCACCACCAATACCTAAGTGCCCTAAGTGACCAACACTATCTACCACTTGAATATATATTACATATTTTGAGGTATCATTCATGGATGAGTCACGATGGGCAACTCCGGACATAAGTCAAAATTACCCCACAAATTTAAACGAAAATTACGAAGGCTGTGATTTTCAGTGGCCCCTATGAGCTGCGCTCTGAGTCAGTCACAAAAAAATGGGCACCAGAAAAATGGGAACTTGTAATGGATTCTTTTTTGTTCTTTGCATCAAACAGTTTTGTTCTGTTGTGTGTTACTGTTGCAGGGATGCTGTGATAAGCAGGCGGGGTCCGCTAGTGAATCTGAAAATAGCTGTCCTATTTCAACCAATGCTCTGCAGCAAACATTTCCAGTCATTGTCTTGTGACACATTATTAAGTACAAACCAGGTACCTCTATGGGGAGTATTTTGATGTAATGAATGTTCGTGGATCTACAGAGGACACGATAGGTACTTGGTTTCTGTACTTACTGTGTTGTACACTGAACCCTCTATTCCTTAATGAAAAATGGATCCTTTGAATGCAGGAATGGCGAGTTTGTGCTTGGATCATTTTATGCGTAGTTGTACAGAGGCTTGGCCCTCACTGTAATCTCACAAAACCATTTGTGTACGGTCTGCCGGAATGAGTTTGTGGAGTCACTGGTCAGGTCCCAATTCTCATGGTGTTCTAGAGTCTTCCCTCCAGCAGCTTTCAGCCTGATGAATTTCTCAGAGGGGCTGGCAGAGCAGCCGACCTCAGGGTTTGTGATGGCTGCAGCACCCACCACCATCCTCCTACAGAAAACATTTGCAAGTTTCAAATGCTCCTTCATTGTTGAAGTTCGAACAACAATCTCTGAATCCTCCATTGCTTGATGTAACTGTGCAAATTTCCAGAACCCTTTAAGATCTCATGTGCGATTTACAATTTAGCGCACATGCTCATCCCACACTAGTCTTATTTAGGAGCCGTCTAGACATCAAAGCTTCAACCTTGATAAGTTCCAGGTGCTCAAACACTCAATTTGAAGCCTGTAACCATGATTTGTGTACGCGTACTGCCAACATGAGCACGTATTTGTATTGCTTTACACAAAGCACTAAATCTGTGTCTGCAAAACTATGCCAAAGTGTTATGTAAAACATCAGTCCCTTAACTGTAGTCCAGTTGTTGGGGAACCCCTTTGTTATTCCTCTTGTGTGTGTATGTCCTTCATGCCTTGCCTTGCTCTGAATGCTCTACCGGTTGCAGGAATTGGTCTGCAATTCAGATGAGGCTTGACTGATCGGGAATCGGGAACTGGGAACACAGCAGCCTCCACCGCGGGGACCTTGCGAAGGGATGAAAGTGTGCAGCATCATGTGGGTCAGTGGGTGAAAAACGCAGCAAAGATGTGAGAAACTTTTTTTCTTTTTGTTGTCTGATGATTAAGAATGCCTGCACAGTGCATGTTAAATGGTATCTTAGTCACCAGAGCTTAGGGTAAACAATTATGAATATGGAGGTTAATGGGAATCTTGGACAGTGTCAGTCTTGTTAGTCATGATTTGTCAAACCAGAAGTCCTCAAATAGACATTACGCTATATAATAATATGTATTGTCATGTATTACTGGTTACACTATATTGGGATGAACATCAGCTAGACATCTTTTAGTCTTAGGATTTTCGCTACAAGGGGACCTACTATTACATATGAACTCAGGTCTATTCGGGAGACCTGAGCTTATATGTAAGTCATCAAAACTGAAATGCCAGCCACTGGTCAACTGGCTGTGGTCACTGTTATTGTTCACTGAAGCCTAATACACTGCTGTCTCTGTTTACAGATGTTACTGAAGATGTTTGATGCTGTCCGACCTCTGTGTCCCCTGCAGCTCTGTGTGTTTTTTGTACTGCTGTCCAGAGTAAGAGGTGTGTTTCATCATTACATCATAGCTTATGTCATGTCGTGCTGTGGTTTTCTGCATTGAGAATTTACAGTATACGTGCAGTTCTGTGGAAACGTCTTAGGCACCCTACGTTTATTAAAATTTAAATCTGGCTTTAGATGCTTACCTTCTGTTTTTCATATTGGTTTTGCTGAAGATAAAAAGTATACCTGAGATTCCAGATGCCGATTTAAAAAATAGTTTTATAAATAAATGTTTGTATTTCATTAAATACAGTTGTTACTGATAATATAGTCTTGACAAAGCCCTGATGTCAACATCATCATGGCTGCCTGCAATTACTTGGAGGGACAGACACAAAAGAGACAGTGAGTCTGCAGAAGAACAGATGCAAGTTTTCCACTCTGCTTGGAACAAGCAAGAAGCAATCAATTTATAAAACTTTAGCACAACAGGACAGTGTCCCAAATTTTCTGGCCAAATGTAGTCACTCCAAATACTAATACTGGTTTGAATTAGTTTTAAAACTGTTAAAAACTATAAAATTTCAATTTGCAAACAGCTCTGCTGGATGGGATTTAATCCCATGAAACTACCATTGAGCAACAGTGTTTGCGGCAAAAGGTGGTTTTGGTGAGTCAAAACCCAAACAAAGTCCGAGAGACAAAAATTGTACAGGGCCAGCTTTATGCTTTAACATGCCTCCTTTCGCACTGTCCAACCACTTGAGATGCAAATGCATTTATATTAGGGCAGAATACTACCAAACAGGGCCAAGACAATTAATATGCCATTTGTGACAGACAAAACTGTGTAATGTTACCTCTGCGTGAGTTTCCTATCGCAAAGGCATGGAAATAGAGCCCAATAAGTTCTTTCAAATTAGTGAGTCATTACCTGATGGCTTCCGCCTTCCCCCAACTGTGGTTCCATCCTCTCCTCTATTTCTCCCCTTCCATTGTTTTGGCCAGTGCAAATTTAGAGGATGGCAGCCTCATAGTCTTGCTGCACTCCTAGGTCATTAAATTAAGGCAGTAAATAGCACATCCGTTTCCAAACAACTGATGCCGAAGGGACAGGACCATAGACTGTATAAAAAGATGGACGCAGCACTCTGGTCTGAAAAAAGAAGCCCATGCGGAAGTACCGTAAAATGGCATTCTATTTAATGGCCAGCAGATGGCGACGTCACTGGTTGCAGAAAGAAGTTCAATGCTATAGAAGTCTATGAGAAAATGATCCTACTTTCCCACCTGATTTTTCATTTAAATAATGATTTTTCACATTATTTTATGGTGGCTATAGCAAGTTTCACGTCTCCTTCGATATATCATGATGTTCATCTTTGTAAAGTATGGTCCCAAGTAGACTAGAATAAAGGATAAAGCCAGAATATGCTTTAGAGGCATGGCTATCCTCTGGTCCTCGTCCGATACGATCAGATCTACCTCTCACGTCCCTCCCCGGATCTTGATTCTCGCTCTCGTCCAATAGAAATCACATCCAGTTTCAAAATGACAACATGGCGCAATTCAAATTGCCAAAATCGAGGCTTCCTTTATGGTATGCTGAAACCAATGGGTGACGTCACGGTTGCTTCGTCCATCTTTTTATACAGTCTATGGACAGGTCCTGGGACAGAAGCACAAACACGAAAAAGTAAATGAACTTTTTGGTTTTAATAGACATTGTTCCTGTATCTGATGTGGTTTTAATTTTCTCTCATTGCCCAGGTGAGGTGTCCGCTCCTGCGTCCCTGCAGGCAGTGGTGGGCCTCCCCATCACAATAGGCTGCAACTTCACCGCAGGCCCCGGGGAAACTCTCGAGCAGGTGCGATGGGAGGACAGGAATCGCCAGACCCTCCTGACGCACAAGCCAGGCCAGCCAGCCAGCATCACCAGCAATCGCGTAGACCAAACCCCCTCCCAGCAATACACCAGCGCTATCACCATTAAGCGGGTAGAGCCAAGCGATGAGGGGGTGTATGCCTGCAAGTTTGACGTTTACCCCAGCGGGCAGCAAACTAGGCATGTCGAACTGTCTGTCACGGGTGAGCTCTACAAGCAAAGGCAATGATTTGCAGGATGTGCAGCGAATATTTTTGTTGCATTATGTAATTGCATATTTTATGATTCATAATTTTAAATAATCACTTTTATTTGGGATCTGAGTTCTGTTCCAGTTTAAATGTTCTGGCTGTTCTGTTCACCAGACACCAGCTGTATGCTCAAGAACACTTGAAAACAAGAACAAGCGAGAGAGGTATTAACCTCTTCTTAACCCAAAAGGTGCCCGGATATTCTGACAAATGTTCTGTGTCATGCTGTCAGAGGTATAGAAGCATACCACCTCTAGATGCGTAATTGCTCTCAACCTGTTTAAGATTACTTTGATTAACAATCAAACTATCTATTTACTGAATATTCAAGGCCGATCCATAAGCCTGTAATGATTAAGAAATTATTAATTATTAGGCTTCCAAGCATAGCTGGATGCCTATTGTTCTTGCTGGGATTATTATTTTCCTGGTTTTTTTTTTTTTTTTTGTCTTTTTCCTCCCGAATTGCAACCAAACCGTTACAGACTGCTTTGACATCTTTTGCATGTTGAGAGGAATAGTTAAAGGCTTGCAAATGGTGTGATAACTGTTGCATTCCATGACCTATTTTTTCCTTTAAACATCTTCTTCTCCAGAGCGGCTGAACGGATTGCTCTGAAAGCTGATATACAGCTTTAGCTGAAAAGGGGACTCAAAGTTTGAAAAAATGGTGAAGTTTTAGTAAAAACTGAAGAAGTTCGCTTCATTTATGTATTCATTTTATATTTACATCTCTTGACGTCATCAATTTTAAAATTCTCAAATGGAGTGACACAAAATACTGTTCTAGTTGTGGATTGACACCAGAAGATAGATTTGCAGTTATTATTTCGTACGACAAACCGTTTGGTGTTATTTCTATTTAAAATTGAAAAACTGACTCACGTTGGCAGTCACGTGACAGAAAGTCATTGTCACTGGAACAACGAAACCTAGCGTACTTACAGACTTTGAATGGATCTAACCGATAAGTCGAAATAGTGGCTCTGGACAAATAAACACCAAAGTTGTGGGGTCTCCAATATGGCGTGAACACAAAATTGTAATATATACCTGTATTTTCATCCTGAATTGCGGCCAAACCGTTCCAGACAGATTTAACAGCTTTTGCCCGTTGAGAGGAATAGTTGAAGGCTTGCGAACGGTGTGATAACCAATACGTTCCGTGTCCTCCTTTTTCCGCCAATTTGGGTCATAGTTAAAATCTTTAAACATCTTCTTCACCAGAACGGCAGAATAGATTGCTCTCAAGTTTGATATTCAGCTTCAGCTCAATGCGCAAGAAAAAGTTTGAAAAAACGGGCTGTATGCTTTCCCCACTGAAGTCAATTTAGGCTGCCTGCACGTTCAGTTGTTGTTAGAAGACGTTCTGTATACTGAACTCTAGCAAAATATAAAACTCTGCTGTTGTTATATGCTGTTTTTGTATAGTGATGTCCGCAAATAAAAGCAAACAGTAGAAATAAGTTGACGCCCAAATTCAAGGAGCCGCAAACATTTTGAAACACTTGCGACATAACAGGTAGCATAAGGGTGTCGCCGATAAGACACATTAGTAATATGCGTTTCTTTCGATGATGGAAAACTAGGATCTATGTGACTTTTAAATTTATTGAACCAATTGGTAAGTGAATTTAATCAGTGAGATTTGGATGTTTCATCATATTTTAATTAATTCAGCAATTCAACCAGTCTAACTTAAAGGTCCCCTGTTATGCTGTATTTAGTTGTTTAAAATATGTCCAATGGGTCTTTAAAATAATGCTAAGAATTCAGTTACAAAAAAAAAAAACCACATACATCCAGGCCTAGTGAGACCTCTTCTCTCACCACGTCTATGCCCGCCTGAAACACAAGCTGTTTTGAGTGGGCACGGAGGCTATGCTAATGAGGCACTGCTCTGATTGGCCGCCTGGTGGCTTCGATTCCGGGGGAGGGCGCAGACCCGAAAAACTAGGAAACCAAGATGCAGGGTTGGGTTCAATTACTTTATTCAATTGTAATTTAATTTTAATTGAATTTTTTATTGAAAAGTAATTGTAATTGTAATTGAAATTGTAATTACAATTACAATCAACTGTAACTGAAAAAAGTGATTGAAGCCAACCCTGCCAAGATGGCAGGTATTTCAGGACAGCTCTCCGTGGCATCAATTGCTATAAGACCGTATTTGTTTGATCCCAAATCCGACCCCAAACGGGAGGAGGAAGCAATTGAAGTCTTGCAGCAAAGTTTACAGCAAGATGTCAATCAGTGGCAAGTTGAAATTTTAGTGTTTTGCTCGTACTGTCTCGCCTTGCATGCATGTGATTGCAGCTGTACTGTTATATAGTCATATTATATACCCACTTTGCTATCCGGAGGAAACTTTGCTAAAAGTTCCTGTTAACCATTTCCACTAAAACGAAATGCAATTCTGACACCGAGCTACTAAATGAGTTCGTAGCAAAAACACACAAACGGTGTAAGCGTTGCTTATGTGGAGCAAGCGAATCAATAACTTCTACCGAAAAAAAATCTGTATCCGACCTCCACTTTTTTTGGCTTTTAATTTACCAGAACAATTTTCAAAGGTGGATGAAATTCCGCCATGGCAATGCAGAGAAATCATTTGTTATACCAGACACGTTATAGTGCATTTCGCAAGTGCTTTCACCGCGGTAGGATCAGAGTAGCTAGCCCACACCATGGCAAAGTACTCGGCTGACCCCGGTCATGGATAAGTAAAACGATCATTTCACAGCAGCAGTAAACAAACCCAAACACGTACCCTAAGCTCTGCAAAGCCTACGTCTGATTTAACTGCAGCCTTAACTGCAGGTAGGCTTATGAGTAAAGCAACACAAAATGGTAAAACTTGCTGCTTCCGCATGTGTGAGTCATGGACAATAGGTACCGATCCAGGCTTTATCTTCAGATATTTTGCAAAGCCTGCGTTTGAGGCCAGTTGTTAGTGCTAAGTATTGTTAGCGGTCCTGCTAGCCACCCGTAACATGTTAGCTTCACTTACATTATTTGCTGTAATATTGTTACTTACAGCTTGTGGCTCCGAGCGCTTGATTGATGCAACTGCTCCAGGTTTGAGAACCAGCTGAGATGCATATCCAGAGTCAAATTATCCTTTATTGTCAAAGCTGTCTGGTGAAATGCCGAGCACAAACAGCCAACGTTCCCTATGAGTGTGACTGTTTGCCGCCAGCAAACAAAAAAGCTACCCACTGATTTTTGGTGGCATCGTCTTTTGGAAGAGGAAATACAATAGTTGTGTTTTTTCTTTGCATCCAAAATAACACTTATGAACAGCTATGGGAGACATCTTGATAAATCTACATATTAAATGATTTCGGCTCATTTGTGTCTGATAGCATAAATTCCGGGGTGGGCAGGTACAGCGCTGTGATTGGCTCTGGCCGGGTCTGTCCTGATTGGACCGAACAACCTGACGTCAGGTTTTGCCCAGATCTCGTGAAGATCTCGGGACGAGCTGTTTTCAGAGAGGAAATCACGTTCAGGAAATCACGCTCTCGGATGATGGCAAAACCCCTGTATCTCATGTTTAGAAACTTTGCAGAGGTTGAGTATGGACATCCAACATTATAACATTACTTGTATGTATTAAGAGCCATATTCTGAGAGAGTGGCACTGGCACAGGCTGTAACCAGATGTGGCGCTCTTGAGCTACCATAGTCACTCGTGGCTGCCCTAAGCGGGGTCGGTCAGTGACAGGGCCTGTGTTCCATTTTCAGATAGACAGATTGTTGAACGGTGACAGTGCAAATGATGCACCACCTCTCGGCAGCTGAGACCTGCCCGTAACATGCCAAAGGCTCTTTTTCTCTCTCCTGTGTCACAAGCTGTTCCATCTTCTTCATGCAGTAGCATTTTTCTTTTTTTTTTTGTTGGCTTTAGGGTGGCTATTGACCACACCCGAAAGAACAAGTCAAGTGTCACTGCACACATCACAAACAGCTCAATGTTTTTTATTACTGAAGTGCTTGGCATGCTCACGTGGCGCGCGTCAGGATTACAATACCACGCGCTTTTCTTTATTTCCACTCCTGCCTCACTGGAAAAGCAATAAAAATCAATCGATTCTTCAATTTGCTACAAATACTGTATAGTATATTCCTCACCGTTGCGTTTTTAATGACGCTAAGTATAGTTAAACCAGCCAACTGCCCAAAGCAAAATCAGCGTTTTCGCTATGTATGCATTGCACATATTTTATTTCAAGAGATTTCTCTGTGGCACGTCTGGTTTTGCGAGATCTGAATGAGATGGTACGGTGGGGCACCACCTATTGGCATTACTAGTTAAACCGACATAGTGCCAAAACAAAATCAGTGTTTTCACAATGTGCATAAGACACTTATTCCATTTCAAGAAAGTTCTCAATGGCACATGTCTGGTTTTGTCAGATCTGCATATTGGTAACATTGCCCCCTATACTGATATATTTTTGAACATTCATCCCATTATATCCAGACATTGGTAAAGACTGCCATAAAACTTCCTTTGGCATGTTCAAATATCCTGAAAGGGCAGGAGACTCAGCTAATTTCAAGGCTCTATCTTCTTGGATAACATTTTTATGGGCCCCTGAACATCACTGCAAATAGGCGAATTGTAGATTTTGTCAAAATGTCTGTAGCCGCTGCTCCAAGATAGAGCATAGTGCCAAAGATGTTTCTGGTGTCCTTTGTTCAGCCCAAAGGTAGGTTCAAATTAATGGTCTACCCATCCCCACAGGTGTCTGGTTATTAATGTTAATCCACTGTACAAACAGGAAAAAAATTAGCCCACATCCAACTTTGGGAGCAAATATCTCGAAAAATCAAAAAAGTGCCAAACTAAATACCTCAAAATTTTTCTCACCTTTAATGTCTGAAAAGGAAACCGGTAAGATGAATTTGTCACTGGTCTGGTTTAAAAGTTAAGATAAGCCTGAATTTGTAAAACTATTTTTTCCCATTCTTCACAGATTTCTTCACAGGTGGCACTTTCTTTTCAAAATTGCCCAGTATCAAATAAATCAACATGATTTTCCAAAAATGCCAGGTTGCCACTTCTAGGTGACGCTTGTTGCCACTTTCTGATTTTCTGTTTCACATATATGGGCACCATTCTGCAAAATTTCATGCAGTTCTGATTTTAAAAAAGTGCCATTCTCTCAGAATATGGCTTTTAAAAGAAGGATCAGCATAATAGGGAAATCCCACTTAAGGGCATGTATCAATTGGCTGTCAATGGAGAGCTCTTGCAGCGATATTTGGGTGTTCTGTCTCAGTTAGCAATGAATTAAGGGGAAGATTTCCTTTTGGGATTAATGAGTTCACAGAAAAGTAGGGTCCACAAATGGCAATTCATAAAGATGTGCTAGAGGCTCGCGATATGTAATAATACGTACATGTATATCTTGAGTGTATTTTTCAATGTCCAGTAAGAGAACATGGGGTCTGTAATTATTCAAAAGGCCTTTGATGACACGCCGATGTGTTACAACGTCCAGCAAACACTAGATTGCACTGTCAATTTCATTCCTCACTATGCAAATGGGACCACCATACCATATCTGGTTTACTGATGCAATTAAATATTAGAATTTTTCTATTGCAGAGGAAAAACATGATAACTAAATGTCTGTATAGATCCTAAGCTGATGTCTACATGGGAAAGCAAAAGAAGCAACCATTCCTGAAGGAAACCACGTGCAAACTTTGCACTGTTTAATGGCTGCTTACATCGAGTTCTGATTTGAATGCATAAACTGAAATCTGGAACAGCAAATGGGCTTGGCAGCCAAGTAACCACCTGCGGTTTCTAGTTAATAAATGCAGTGCATGTGATATTGGAAGGATGGCAATAATACAAATAATAAATCCAAAATTTACTCTAAATTCCATCTCCTATTTTTGCTTTTTTTTTTCCAGCGGTGGTATTTATTTTAGGATGTGGCACTTAACTTATTCAAAATGTTTTTTTGTGTGAAAAAAATATAAAATGGGAAACAGTGTGACGGTTTCAATATAGAAGATGAACAACAGTTCTTAGCCCAGCCTTATTTTATATGAACCAGAATATATCAATGAGAAATTCTGACAGTGGGTAGAAGCTGCCTTAACAGCTGGGGAGTTCATGTCAGGTAGAGCATATAAATTAGCAACAGCGAGCGGATGCATGCAATCATGAATTTTTCTAAAATATAATGGCTGGGGTAAAACTTACGATAAACAAAGGTGTAATACAGGTCTTGTCCAGTCACAGTGTGATTGTTTGGCTTCGGGAGACTTTCATCATGCTGCAAGAGCTGTATGGAGTAATTTCATGATCATTTTTGCCTGTTTTTTGGACTTTCAATAACGCTAATGACCGAGTCTCCATTGACTTATATTGTTGCGGAGAAGGCTGGCATGGAGTTTTGTTGATTGTTTACTCAAAAGGATATGTCCTGTTTTCCTATCATTCCAGCCCACTTTCATAAACTTGCCCAAAGTTCTTCCAATTTTGAGTTAGAATGAGCAATACAAGTTGAAAGATCATATTTTGACTTTTTTCGTCTCTTACGAAGTGTTGATAAAGAATGAGAGACAGTGGAAGACACCTCTTTTTAACAGATCTCATGTCAGTTGAAACTCTCCAAAAAAACCTCATTAGAATCTTCTTACCTATTATTGTAATAACGCATCCAAAACTCATATGGCAATATCTACACATAATGAACAATGAAAAATAGGCAAAAGCATCACATTTTATTACATGACCTCTGACCGAGATACAGTGAACAGCAGCCTACAGAAGTCACTTCATCATGCACTTTCAAAGCTAAAAACATCTGCCTTGCCCTCTGCTAGGATTCTGTTGCTTGAAATATTATTTTAGATTTGATAAGTATGTACAACATATATCAAAGATTAGAATCCTGGAGGAGGGCAGGTTAATGTATTGGGGCTAGAAAACAGGAGTAAGAAATCTTGATAGTTTTATTGATAAACAAAATATTCACAGTAGTAATGATGACCTAAGAATTTTTCATACTGATTAAAATGAAATATTGGCTTGTTGGGATAAAAAAAAAAGTACGGAATATACCATTCTTTGATGTCTTTATTATTATATCTGACAATTTCTTGAATAAATAAGAAATGATATATTTATCTTCATACAAATCTATTACTGTTCTATCCTACTAAAACTTTATTTTTTGGGTCATTTTCATCATTTTCTCCTCAGTTTGTGACTTTAATCACAAAAAAGCTAAATCATAGGCCTACCAAAAACTTGTTTTTTAAAAGACAAACCAGCACTACAGAGTGTTGTTCAGGAGCTGGAGCCATGATCCAACACCAGAATAACCTTTCACCCCGACACCAAGCATTAGGTCTGAGAGCACAATGATAATCTACATCTAGTATGTCAAAAATCATGGTTAAAGAATTAATGGTTTTTGAGTGATCAAGCTCACAAGAAAACTGTAGACAGACTCACATAAACACACACACATTTTCGCATATATGAGCCTTGTTGCGCTGTTATGCAGGGAAAATTATTTTTCAACCATGAATAGATAATATTCCAACATATAAACATATATACAGATGAGAAACCGAAAGTGGGCTGAAATAATAGGAAAACAGGACATATTCTTTGTTTTATGGATTAGCAAACTGTTTCAACTCACAAGGAGGTGAGTAGATAATGACAGGTTTTTCATTTTTGGGTGAACTCTTCCTGAAACATGCATTTTAAGGTGAGGTTAGTGAGGGGCTTTTATAGCTTTGACGGCATGGGATGAGAATGCCAGGTGGAAGGGCTGAAGGAACCAGATGCCTGGAATCCCAAAATAATAATTTACTCCAGATTTTCCGGTGAAATTTCAGCATGCTTTGCTGTTACAGATTCTGTATCTGCCTCGATTACAGGACCTAGTCATGGAAGAAAATAATGGTGATATACATGTAAAAGTAGCTTAGGACATTAGGTCAATCTGAGGTGACCATTTAAAATTTTTTTTCAAGCCGCTTTCACACTGGACGCGAAACGAATTTTTCGCACGACAGATTACATTCAAAGTCAATGCAAAGACGCGAATACTCGTCTCGCGAAAAATTCGTTTCGCGTCCGGTGTGAAAGCAGCTTAATCCAGAGAAAAAATTATTTGGGTCAAACCAAACCCAGTCCATTTTGCTGCGGTGATTTCTTTTTCCTTCAGAGTGTTTTCAGCAAATGAACAATCTTGTGCAAAGTTTCCTCTGAGGTATTAAGATTTGGTACTTTTAAGAAGAAGCCAGGAACAGCAAACTGGCTGTAGTGATGTAAGCTTATGAAGAGTTGAGTAATGTTTGTTATTGACTGTGCAGTTCAGTGTGATCAGGCTCGAATAATGTTTTCTGAGGAAATGAACCCCTCAGATTCCCAAAAGCCTCAGTGATAAAGGAAAAGAACTGAGTGGTGCCAGGTCATTAGAGATAAGCACACTGCCAAAAGTAATTACTTGCCCTCCCCAAGTGGCATACATTTTGCTCCTCACCTTTGTAGGAAGAATGTGACTCATTAAACTGATCCTTCCCCTTTTATCATTATCACAGCATGTGCTAATCAACCCATGCTTCCTCTGACACAAACCCTGAATCGCTTTCGCAAGTTATTTTGTGAATTCTTTTCATTTAATACTTGATTATTTATGACAGAATCAATGCAGACTTCCTTCAAATTGGTTTTGTTCAGACAATAATGCATATACTGTAGAAAATAGTGCAGCCAGTGTAGGGTGATAGTGTAAATAGTGAAGGTGTCTGTATCTCGTCCCCAGGGAGAGTAACCATGGAAGGGAACAGGACTGCGGTTAGCGGGACAGCGATGATGTTGTCCTGCAGCTACAGCATCCCTGACAGCGTCCACCAGGTGCTGTGGCAAAAAACGGCGGAGCAGGGAGACACCAGCGATGTGGCGTCCTTTGCTGAGCGGGGAGGCGCCGTGGTAACAGAGCCTTTCCGGGAGCGAATGTCCATCAGTCAGTCCATTGGGGAGTCACATCTGTCCATCAAGACTGTGAAAACAGAGGATGAAGGATGCTACACCTGCGTGTTCAATACCTACCCAGAAGGCAGCAAGAGCGCCACAGCCTGCCTTACAGTCTATGGTAGGATCACAGTGGGAGGCTGTTTGATACCGAAGGTGGAAAACTACTTAGAACCTTAAGGCTGTTGATTTCACATCCTGTTGGTGCTCTATAAATGGATTGTTAATCAGAATACTTAATTTAAATTGCTTCAGTATTTGATTGGCGTTTTGCGCAGAGCTCAGTAACTATTGATATTTTTCTTCTCATACTTGCCGCGTGTAAGGACCTTGGGCTGTAGTTGTGCAGTGACCAGCTTTTATCAGGATTTGACCTTTGACCTAGGTGCAGGGACCTTGACCTTGGAGGTTTTGTGCTAGCTGTCTCTCAATAATTAATAATAACAGCAATGTGAAACTGGTCACATGTAAAATACATTGAGTGGACCTGAGCATTGTCAGCTTGTGTCCTACATTTGACCCTTTACCTTAATACTATGGCCTTGAATATTTTTTCACTCTTGCATAAAAAAACAAATCGCAGAATTTTTTGATTTCACGGCAATGACATGATTGTGCATAGATGCTAATTATGCAAACAATTTGTGTTGTTTAAATTAGGTCACTATGACCTCTATGCTTTATATCAGGTATTCATATGCACCTTCTGAATGATTCCAATCAATATGATACAATGGCAAGGCTGAGGGGTCTTACGTGCCTTATACGTTATGTTTATATTTTGTACCCGTTACCTTATTTGTAAAGGTCAACTACCATTTCTGCTAGGACCACTTTCATCAAAGTGGAAATAATATGAAGAGTTTGTTTCCAAAACGCAATAAGTGCCAAAATGACAAAAATTGAGATAATACCAGAGAGCGATAGCCCTGTGCTTCTTACACATGGTGCAAAAATCTGTTTTTAGAAATCCATACTATAAGGTGCATTTTTTCATAGACAAAGATTGTGTTTTTGTATAAAATGCATTCAGGCGCCAACATAGAAAAAGTTGATTTACTCAAAATGAGTAAAATGGATATATTGCATTTTGGATAATTTGGAAACAAACTCTTCATATGTGATCAATACAATGAACGTGTGAATGGGCAGTAATTTTTATCCCCCGCTGCTCGTGGCGATGTCTGTCCGTTCGTCTGTCCATCTGCACGTCTCGGGAAGGGTGCATATGTTCTGAAATCAACTCCTCCCACATTTTTTAAATTATAAACATATCGAGGATGACTGCAAAAAACAGTTATGTCAAATATATAACATCTGGACATAACTATTTATTGCAGTCAGCCCTCGATACATTGGTTATGCGCATATCGCATTTTCGTCACGCCGAACTAATATTTAACAGAGTTACTGCCCTTGACGTTTAATGGTGACTTATTGTACAGTTGCAATCAAAATTATTCATCCCCATTGCAAATTGGGTTTAATAGCAAAATTTACAAACTTTCAGCTGTGATAAACAGATTAAACAAGAACATTTAAAATAGCTCAATACAACTAATATTACGAGTGGTTTCTCCAAGTTTAACGCAAAATGCCATTTTTAATGACTACTGCAGTCTAAAAATTATTCAACCCCCCAAACAGAATTCATCATAAGAGCATTATTACAAATCAGGTGTTGTCTCAAGCACGCCTAATGCAGCTAATCAAGAGCTTAATTAGATGCATCAGGTTTGCTTGAGATAGAACACATCAAATACTTGCACTCGCTAGGGGTTTGTTGGCAGTGACATTTGATTGCATATTAGAAATATGGTGGCAAGAGAATTGTCCAAAAACGTAATTGAGGAGATCTTTGCCTGGCACAAACAAGGAAAAGGATACAAAAAGGTAGCGCAGGCACTGAATGTTCATAGAGATACAGTTGGAAGCATAGTTCACAAGTTCAGAGTTAAAAGAGGAGCGGCTACAGTATCAGGATGTGGCAGAAAGAGGAAGCTATCAATGGCTATCACCAGATTCCTGAGGAGATGGGTGGTCAAAAACTCGAGTGACTGCAGGAGACCCGCAGCAGGACTTGGAGGAGGCACTGAGGTTTCAGTTTGCACAGTAGGGTACAACTACTCCCACATTTTTTGAGAGATTTTCATGGAACTTTACAAAAATTATAAACATATATTTGTGATAAGCATATCACATTTTCGTCATGCCAAACTCATATATACCAGAGCTGCTGCTCTGACGTTAAACGGTGAGTTACTGTATATCCTTGGGGTGCTTGTGTTCTGAAATCAACTCCTCCCACATTTTTTTAGAGATTTCCATGAAACTTTACAAAAATGATAAGCATATATTGGTTATGCACATATCACATTTTTAAAGTTTGATTCATAATAATGTCTACATTATATTTTTGATCAGATTAAAATAGTTTACAAGCGATGCCATGCCAATGCTATCCACGTATGATATTTATTATGCAACTTTTCAGATAGGCTCCCAGTATTTCATGTATTATTATTGGCCAGTGGCTGAAAGGGGAATCTTAAGATGCTGTGCTAGATTTGCGTGTTATTACCGAGCCTGGTGGGGGATATTATGCTCTATGACAGGGCTGCCCAACCCTGTTCCTGGAGAGCTACCATCCTGTAGGTTTCTGCTCCAACCCTAATTCAACACACCTGATTCACCTCATTAGCAGCTCGTCAAGATCTGTAACTGGGAAAGCAGGTGTGGTTTGCTTTGGTTGGAGTGATAACCTTCAGGATGGTAGCTCTCCAGGAACAGGGTTGGGCAGCCCTGCTCTACGAGCACTCTTGTAATGATTGGCGCCATGATTCTGCTCAAGGTGCTCCCTACTCGTCTATACAAGCCTGCACTGCGTTGAATTCGGGGAGTTTTGTTCGAATCCCCCAAGAGACAGGACAGAGCTGTACAAAATTGCATTGATGTATCACATTGCATTGCTATGATAAGACAAGACAACCAGTTTTACCATTTGGGCCCTAATTTGATGGTCTAAACGCTGTCTTGCAAATGCAAGTGCTCATGATATTGCAGATCAAAACTGGCCATGTTTGACTCCATTTTGGAAGTTTTGTGAAAGGAGGCAGCAGCGCAAATGTGGGATTGTTGTTTAAAAGGTTGGACAAAGACAAATTAATTACCTGTGCGGATTTGGCTTGGAGTTTTGTGCAGTATGATTGGCTGGGAGTTAGTATCGTGGCACAGTTGACTATTGTGCAATTATGATTGGCTGGGAGTCAGCATCTTGGCGCAGTTGAGTATTGTGCAGTATGATTGGCTGGGAGTCAGTATCTTGGCGTAGTGAACTGTGTCTTGTTAGAACTGTGCCTGCTGCACTAGGACCATTTCTTCTGGGATCACTTTCTTGAAAGAGAGTACACAATAAGCAATCAACACAGTAAATGTATGAAAGAGCAGTAATTTCATTATTGGATGTGGCAGTGTTGCTCAGTTCTTGGTGCTGCCTGCCTGTCCATGCAAACGTTCGCAGAGCCGAATGCATGCAATGGTTTTAGCCTCAAGGGAATGAAGCCAAACTTATAATACCTCCTGTTCCAGATTTGCTCAACATACATTTGATGTACTTGATTATCAAGACTGCTCATTGACAGGGTAGATTTCATCTGAGCACCATGCTGTAGTTCACTGATGAAGTACGCAAACTAACTTCATCAGAAAACACCACGATGATGGCCATTCGATACGCAGCTGCAGCCATAAATTTAAGATGTTTGACCAGATAAAATGGTATTTTGAAGCAGATGCTTCCTAAACTTGACAGCTTAGTGATCAAACTTGTGAATTGTACTACAATTTATCCTTTTTAGCAAAGCAAATCTTAGTTTGGCAGAAAAAGTCATAATATTTTACATGTGGTCACTCTCAGCCTGCCAGATCGGCCAGCTGGATTGAATGCAACTGGAGATAAATGTGGGTGAAGTTCAGAAGCCGAGAGCTCACTAAATGCAGAGAGTAACATTGCTTTTATGACCATTCTTGTGCTTCCCTTTCCTTGTCTTCATCCCCGACTGTGGGTAAGAAACTGGCGAGGGTCCCAGCATTAAAAGAAGAGCTGGACTGGCCGGCTGCGCAGGTCGCCTTGAGCTAATTTGTTGTAACTTCCCAAAATGTTATATTACTGTACTCACTGTAAGGAGCGAGTTCAAAGCAACTGCATGAACTGCCTTGAGCCTAAATTGCTTAGGTGCCATTTGTTCCAAAACGGGGCAAAAATTCACCAAAACCTCCTTAGCTGGTGGGTTAGATTGAGCATGAGGGGAAAAGTGACACCAACCCTTTCTGCCCCGAAATGGCGACAAAGGTTCATTATGTCTCCCTGCCGGAGGGAGAGGGGAGACATATTGTTTTAGGTTTGGTTCCCGTCCACTTTGTTTCTGGAGCGTAACTCCAAAACCATTTGCATAATTTTAACGAAATTTTGCATACTTACTACTCAGGTCCTGAAGTGGTGCTTTTCTGTCTGTCTTTTTCTGTCTGTCTGTCGGTCCTGTGGGGGGGGAGACGTATGTTTTTACGAGTAAAAACACATTCAAGTTGTAAATTGTCCTGGTGTAAACTATAGGAAGTATCACAGTGTTCATCAGTGGTATGAAATTTGCCGCAGCACAGGTGCTGAAGAGCCAGTAAGAGCAGAGAAGCAGGACTGTGGCATTAAGGGCGCTGAAGCTGAAGGGGAATGGTGTTTGGCCTGCGGAGCTTTAATACACCGAATGATTTGGCAGTAAAGCTAGGTTCCCACTATCACGATTCGCGGCACGATTGAAATCGTGGTCTTAATCGGGGAGTAATCGTGGTGATCCTATCAGATCTTATCAGATCTTGAGGTCAGTCGTGGCAATCGTGTTGATCGTAGAAAAGTTTTGGACGGTTCAAAAATTTCCTACGATCAACACGATTAATTGTCAATCGTGACCATCGCATCTCTGCGTATCCAAAACTGAAATTTTTAAGCCGCTTTCGCACCGGACGCGAAACGAATTTTTTGCGCGACAGATTACGTTCAAAGTCAATGCAAAGACGCGAGTACACACGTCTCGCGTGTATTTGCGCCTTTGCATTTACTTTGAACGTAATCTGTCGCTGTCGTAAAATCGTTTCAAGGTCCGTGCGAAAAGAAAGAGAAGTTCCACGGCCGATCGTGGTGTTCTTAACGGAGCGCACGACAGTGGGAACTAAGCATTAGCAAATGGGCAGTCTGAATTTAGGCTTGCATAGCCAGCTGAACAGTCAGCTGAATATCGTTCAGTATGATTGGCCGGGAGTCAGCATCTTTCTGTACTTGACTGCTCGTCCTATGAGAACTACCCTTGCTGCGCAAGCTCTGTATGTCTCTTTAGAATCGCCAATCCCTCTGCTACTCCCATTGGTGAATGACGAACAGATTCTGTGTGTTACACGCCTCATTTTTGTACTGTACTTCAACATGAAGTGATGGAATGAAAATTCCAAGTTCTTTTAGGTTGAGATGAACTTAAGCAGTTGTGTATTGTCAATTTAAGCTTGTGTGATTTTACTTCAATACTTTATAGGGGTTTAAATAATTTTTGCCCCATTGATTTTCAGAAAAAAAATGATGCACGAGGAAATACACTGCCTGTCCAAGAAAAGTCACTGTTTGGATTTAAATGAGGAGATACCCTTGAGCCTACGATGGAATCATTATTGCAAATAATTCTCTAATCCTGACTGATTCAGTGGGTGACTTCTAGGGGTGGAACGGTTCACAAAATTCACGGTTCGGTTTGTATCAAGATTTTGGTGTTTTGGTGTCACGGTTTCCGGTTTGGTTCGGTATGTTTTTTGTACAGCAGGATGGGAGGCATGGTCAATTTCAACATGCTTTTCATTTACTTGGCAAAAAAAAGTTCACAACAAGCAAAATTCTGGCTAAGAACAAAAGGAATATGAACACTTGACACATGACACACATTGTCAAACAAGACTAGGTGCACGTAGTATATGGCTCAGCCGCCTCTTCCCCGCCGGCTGACCAATCGCTGAACTTCTTCCCCGCGGGCCAGCCAATTATTGAACTTGATCACTCACGCAGTAACTCAGACAGCGACATTCGCGTTTATAAAGGCCGGGCCGCTGCTAGGCCCAGCCCAAAAAATTAGAATAGGTTTATAGTGTCACTTGAACAAAAATCCAGCGTTACTGCCACCTATTGGACATGTTGTGCTTGTTCGGCACAAAAAGACTGAACTGAATTTGCGAATATTGCCTACTTGCGAATATTTCCTACAAAACCCTTCACTCAACACTCATCTGCACCAACTGTTAAGTTTCCCTTTTATTTTTGCGGATGCCTTGAACGAACAATACACACGTCCCGAACCGTGACTAGTGAAGTGAATGGTTTGGATTTTTTACGTGAACCGTTCCATCCCTAGTAGCTTCTCATTTCTTAAACAACCATGTCAGAAGACGTTTCTCCTGATTGTTGAAAAGATAGTTCTGTTTCAAGAGGGGCAAATTATTGGCCACCATTAAGCAAAGAAAACAGCTAAGGAGATTGAAATCTCTAGAACTGGGTCATGAACTGTCCAATAATTTATTAAAACCTGGAAGGATAGTGGTGAATTGTCAACTTCATGGAAGAAATAGGTTGGAGAAAAATCGTGACTGATACTGATGGGAGATCACTAAAATGCTCTGTGAGGTGTCATAAAAAAAAAAAAATCAACATTAGAACTCATGGGTGTGTCTAATTATGACAGTGTGAGCATTTCCACATGCACAATGCAGCAAGAACTTGGAGGGCTGGGACTAAACAGCTGCGTGGCCACAAGAAAGCCACCTGTTAGTGAGGTTCATTGGGAGAAAAAAATGAGTTCAATTTTTAGGGGATCATAAAGATTGGACTCTGACGAAATGGAAAAAGGACGTGTGTCAAATGAGTCCAGATTTACCCTGTTCCAGATGGATGGGCACGTCAGGGTAAGGAAGGAAGCTGAAGCGATGCACTCGTCACTCATAGTGCCCACTGTACAAGCCTCAGGAGGCAGTTTTATGAGGTTGCTTCACTTGGTCAGGTCTGGGCTCAGCATTGCTCTGCAGCAATAAAATGAATTCAAGAGACTACCTGAATATACTGAACGACCAGTAGCCCATTAACGGACTTTTAAAATCCCTGACAGCACAGGCATATTTCAGGATTAGAAGATTCATCAGGCTCAAATTGTGAGAGAGAAGTTCATTGAACATGAGGAATCGTTCTCACACATGAATTGACCACCTCAGAGTTCGGACCTTAACCTACTGTTAGTGCTTTGGGATGTGCTGTGCCGCTTAATGGAGTGGTTTGACAAACCCATCGTCAAAACAGTATCTTGGCCGAAAATGAATGCAAATCTGGTTAGAAATAAATGTTGTAACATTGAATAAGATTGTCAAAACAATACCACACTGAATGTGTGCCATGATCAAAGCTAAGGGTGACCCAACAAAATATTAATGTGAACAACTTTTTTTTTGGACGGGCAGTGTATATTTAAATAAAGCACATAATTCTCCAAATTTGAACTTGAAGTACGGATTATTAACTTAGTTGTTATATGCAGCATTTTTTTCTTTATTTTTATCCATGGCGCCATTTCCTGTGCTGAGCATGTAACATTCAATACAGTTTGTGGACTCCTCTGGTAGAAGCAAGTATGTTTCAACTCAGCCAACCCATATACCTTCAAGAGTTCTCAGTTCCCTGAATTCATCATCTGATACACTGACCAATGATTCTTCCCGCTGGAGAACTTGAGCATTCCATAAATCTGACAATACTTAAAAATCAGGGGTGGCTATGAATGGTTTCTTAGCTCCAAATCGATTCCTGGTTTTCGTATAAAAACAAAAAATAGCTGTGAACTTGCAGGAACATTGTTGATCAACTGTTGTCTTCACACTTGGTTGTTGTGTTTGTGGCTATATTATAATAAACCTTTCATATTTACGGCAAACAGTGCAGCCATTGACATGTTAATGTCCTTCCTCTTACTCATCCATGTCAATTTCATAAAATATTTCTAAAATGCAAAAAATAAACTTTTCAGTGACAGCAGTTTTGATTGGGAGTATGGAATGGTTCATTTGTATATGGTTCTTGCCGTTGTACTGTACAGTTCCTGAATGGAGTATCTGACATAATTTAGACCAATATTTTCACATTCCAGTTCCAATGTTGGTGCTTCAAATGAAGAGTAAGAATGCAAAAAGTACATTACTGGTTAGAGCAGAGCACCATGAAAGGGACAATGATTAGTCCAAATTTTGCATTTTTATATATTTTATACATTATATATTATTATAATATTTAGAATTATATATAATAATATTATGTATTACTATAACATTTCATATTTTTTGCATATTTTTTCATTATTTTTTGTTTCTAAGATCATTTTGAATTTTTAATTCATCATTTCTCTACAATGTGAAAACGTGACTGATCATTTTTCCATTGTGGTCTTCAGTTGGATAGAGTCCCTGTGTGTGTGTGTGTGTGTGTGTGTGTGTGTGTTCCTGCACTTGGGACGAAGTGAGAACCAGAAATGCTTTTTTTTCCCCTACAAAGTGGGGGCATTATTGGGAAGTGAAGACATTTTCTTGTGTTCTCAAAACTACAAAGGCAAATTGTGACTTATAATTAAGGTTTGGGTTAAAGTGAGAATTAGGAATAGGTTAGGATTAGGGTGAGGGTTTGAGTTTAGCATGGGTTGCTCATTGTTAAGATTAGGGAAAGGCTGTAGAGATGCACAAATAATGAATGGAAGTCAATGAAATGTCCTCACAAGGATACAAGGGTGTGTGTGTGTGTGTGTGTGTGTGTGTGTGTGTTCTATTTGTGTGCATGCTCTGCGGGTCGTATAAGGGTTACTATGAGTCATTTGTACTCAGCATTTTTTTGTGGTTTGACCTTATTCAACAAAAGAGGGGAAATGAGGGGGAAGGAAATTATTTTAAAGAAGTGAATGGCTACTGAATGTGTGCCTATGTTTGGCCTTCTGTTTGTAAATGCGTGTGTGCGTGTGTGTGTGTGTGTGCGCGCACGTGTGTGTGTGTGTATGTGTGTGTGTGAGTTTGCACGTTTCCTTTACCCACAACTGCAAGCTCATTCACGCCTCTAGTTCTGAGAGAGGCTGAAAATAGTTCTGTGAAAACAACATGAGGGACACATCTGGCTTAAAGAGACCTATTTGCTGTCATAGCAGGGCAGGACATACTGATCGCTGATCCAGGGGACGAGTCACTGCCGTTACTATTCATACTGAGCACTAACCCTGGGGACTGGTCACTGCTGTGAGAATTTATTTTGAGCACTGATCCTGGGAACTAGTCACTGCTGTTTCTTTCACAATGAGCACTGGTCCCTGGCGAGGGTCAATGCTGTTACTATTCATTTAAAGTGGAACTGTGCTGCTCAAGAATCTGTCTTCAAAACGAGAAACGCAAAGCTAACGGCTTATATTTATTGCCTTTTATCTCAGAAAAATGTTCATACATGACACATATTGAACTCTGAATAGCTGCAGGTGTGATGGATTTTACAATCATGGAAACGGATGATTTCGGCACCGGGCTTGACATCAGTTTGTTGATACTGCCTGCCGTGATTCCAGACGTAGGCATACAGCCCCTATTCTTGTGTGCGGTTTTGTTTATCGAACTACCAAATATTTTACTCATATGGCTGTTCCACTGCACCCCTCCACACTTTATCATTTGGATGAGGGTTATGTTTTAACCTCCTGTCCCCAAACACCCCCGGCACATATCACAACAAACACGGCACAAGGGCATGGTAGCCGCGTTACAACATTGTTATCAGCACTGACTGAACCAGGGGTCTGGTCACTGCTGTTACTATTATTTCCAAGCACTCATCCTGCTGTCTAGCCAAAGCTTTAACTACTGACCAGTGATCCAGGGGATGAGTGAGTGTTGTCACAATTCATACTAAGCAATGATCCAGGGGATGATACTTCACACATGGGAGCCTGACAGGCAGTGTAACTGTGGCCATCCTACAGCACACAGAGTGGAATTCTGAGTTTAGACCTCTTCATGCCGTTGCTAACAGAATTCAGATGGGCCTTTCAGAAACGACCCACCAGTGATCTTTATAGTAAGTGTATTTAATGTGTGTAATCTGCAGTAGTGTGGTTTCATCGTAGATATGGATTGCATTTTGATTTAATTTTCCCCTCCTTGGAAAACAGTTGGTGAGAAGGCAGAATGCAAAGCAGTGTGGGTGTGAGGGCAATAAAGAGGTGGATTTAAAGGGGCAGCTCGGTGAAAGAGGCGATTGTGGCTGGATGGCGGATTAAATCGGAGTGCTGCTCTGGCACTGTTCTCTCAACAGAGAGTTCTGTCTGCCAAACACCCAACCCACCCCCCTGTCCACAAAACAACAGTGTTTCTGTTTGCCTGACCCCAGCACCAACCATGAGAAAGAATTAGAAATTAAAATGCTTATCGGTCTTCCTCTCTTCCCTTCCTTCCAGCTTTCTCAGTTTATCTCTGATTTTTTTAACCCCTCAAATTCTTCTAACTTCCAACTTAAGGTTTCTCTTACATTTGAAGGCCACAAAGGAAAAACAATCAGAGCGTCAAAAACGTCAAAATTTTGCATTGTCGTATATTTTATATGTTAAATATTATTATTATTATTATTATTATATGTTTATAATAATATATAATAATATTGTTTATTATTATAATATTTAATATTTTTTGCATATTTTTTCTGTGCTTTGTTTCTAAGATCGTTTTGAATTTTCAATTCATCATTTCTCCACTATGTGAAAATCTGACTCTGATCATTTTTCCATTGTGGTCTTCATTTGTTAAAAATCTGAGAAAGCATTTTTTGATATTGTAGGACAATGTCACATACATACTCTGTGTCCGTTGGTTGCAGCGCTTCACTGAAACAACATCACACTTACATTGAGGGAAATATTACAACCCAGGACGCCATGTTTTTTTGGCCACAGCATTACACCAAATGAAAAATATCTCAATCTTGTACATCATTTTATGTACGTTTGCCCCTATAACTCAGCAGGACATATTTTGAATCGTTGGAAACCTTGGGATCTCCACTAGAGTTTAAAATAGGCCTGAAGTTCCAAGGGTTTGAATACAGCAGCTGTATTTGACGGAGCTGTTTATGGGTCCGTAGGTTTTCGGGGGTTAAGTGTGTTTGGGCCTCTCTGCTTCTCTTATCTCTTTCTCACACCTTTCCTTCATCTCTCACTGAATGGAAGTGTGTCATTTATGACATACGTGAGACTGTCAGAGGTCAATGATGTAATTCCAGGCTTTGAGCTCCTATCTTTCCCACCCACCCCCACCTAGCTTAATCACTTCATTGTACTCACTTGTTTCCACCTTGTTGGTCATCAGAGGAGACAGGGGTGTATAATTGCACCGGTTTGCAACAATGACAGTGGCTTTATCCTGTCTGAGCAGAAGCTGAACCTCCTGTAGTGGCTGGTTTAAGGGAGCTGCTGTCTGTTGTTGCAGTGTAACACCGTGTTCACTGCTTACAGTGCACTGCTACACTGCATGTATGGGGATTGCTTTGGTGATGTGAAGGATAAATAAACAGTGGAATTTGGTTTTCACATGCTCTGGATATGTGACCTGACTATTTTGGTGTGCAGTCTGGCAAGCTGTAACATTCCAGATATCTTAGGGCAGGGACCCCCACCCCCACGACCGACTCTTCTCACAAATTCCCGACTGACTTCAAGAGTTGAGATTTCTGATTTCAAAATATACTCTGGGTAGCAATTTACACAACCAGGCCAACCTTTTTAAGGTTGGTTTGATGCATGGGGACATTCCTTGTGGTATATACTGATTGAGTATTTTAGAGTATTTTGTCGATGAATGTTTTGTGTGTTGAAGCTTGTGAATTTTTGAAAAATTATTTGAATTTGGTATGGATCTTATCACTTACCCTAACTGTATAGTGAATACATGTAAAGGCCCTCTCCTCTTGTTTCCAGAGGTGTGATACTGAGAAAATTTTATTGAGCTGAGTTTTCCTTACCTGGCTCTTTTCCCCTATGTCCCAGCAGGGAAATGAGTCTCTCCATTGTTTCTAATTCTGTTTTACTGGACAATAAACTTCCTGTTCACTCAGAGGTGACGCTTCTGTGATAAAGAATGCACATTCAGCATGACTACCTGGTCCAACATTTTAGGTGGAGTGCCATCTTGTCACTTCAGAGCACCACATTGCTTTGTGAAAGAGGAATTCCCACAAACATATGCCCAGTTCATGTTCTCTTTCTCTTATCAGGCTCTTCCAGAATGTTTTGATAATGATCACACTGACATCTTGTTTTTTTTTGTGCTTTTTTCGTTTGGTTTTGTTTGGTTTTGTTCACTTCTTTCCCAGTTCTGCCCAAACCCGAGGTAACCTACAGAACGGTGTCTCAAGACGTGATAGAGGCTAACTGCACGGCTTTGGCACGCCCTCCTGCCCACATTTTCTGGAATGTTGCCGGGGACAACAAAACACTCGGCCCTGCCGTGTCCTCGTCACACCAGCAGGGAGACGGGACCGTACTGGTCGTCAGCACCCTTTTAATTCAGGCCGACCTGCTCGATGACCAGTCTGTCAAATGCTTGGTCTACCACCAGGGTCTGGAGTCACCCATGTCTTTGTCCTTGAAAACCAAAAGTAAGTGCAGCCTGACTCCAGTCAAAGACCGCTTCAGATTACACCATACCTCCCATGTCCATCTTCACACATTTTTTGCCTTTATCTTTCCTGCTTGGATTACTAACTGCATTTACTGGATGTTTGGTTGGGTCGGGCATCATTTAAAAATGTCTAGTTCCAGTGTCATGTACCGTTCTTCGTAACTGCGCCGATTCTAAATGATTCTGAGAACAATGGCATAACATGGAAGTATGCTGGTTTTGGAAGGTGCATCAAAGAGATCAGACGTCGATATATACGACATTATTTCCAAAAAAGTTGGGTGGCTGTGTAATTAGTAAATAAAAACTGAGAGCAATTACTTGCAAATCCATTTGACCCTATATTTCACTGCAAATAGAACAAAGGCAACATATCAAATGGTGAAACAGAAATTTATTGATTTTGAAATATTGGCACATCTTGAATTTGATATTGGCGACATGTTCCAAAAAAGTTGAGACGGGCAACAAAAGACTGGTAAAGTTGTTTGATGCTAAAGAACACACTTGGTGGAACATTTCATGGCTAATTATGTTCATTGACAGCAGTTCAGTAACGTGATTGGGTATAAGAAGTTATGAAAAGTCTTTCAGAAATATAGATGGCGAGGACCTCGCCATTTTTTGAAAGACTGCAAGGGCATATACAACGTAGTTCAATAATTTATGAATAGCATTTCTCAGTGTAAAATTTTAAATAATTTGGGGGTTTCGTACTCTACTGTACTTAATATCATAAAAAGCGATAGAACGTGGACTTGGAACTCAGGCGCAAGCAGGAAGTCAGTTTCACGGGTTTATTAAGAACCCCGCTTGGGCTTGTACAGGGCCCCGTTTCCCAAAAGCGTAGTTGCTAACTAAGTTAGCAACTTACATAGTTCATCCATTCACAGTCAATGGGCCCAACTACGTAAGTCAGCATCTGTGATTTTGGGAAACGCACCCTAGCCCGGATCCAAACCACACAGTAATATTACACTACAAACAGGGAAATCCAAATCATAGTCGCATGGCAGTCCACTGGTCAAAAGCCAGACAGGGAGAATGTCAAAGCCAGAATTATAAATCCAATAACCAAACTGATATCTTAACCAGAGGTCTACAATACACTAATGGACATGCAAACTTGTAAACCGGGGAACAGACCGGAATAAAACCAAAAATGCTTCTCAGAAATCAAAAGGCTCATAGTGCTACAGATCAAATCGGTAACATACTTGCAAAGATCTTGCAAAAGTGCAGATCTATAAAGGAGGGCGTTAATGGGAGAGGGAAGTGAAATCAGGTGTGCGGCCTACAGTGTGTGACAGGGGCGTGGTTACAAACAAGGAAATGTGAGAACGAATTCACTGTACAAGGGGAGTGCAGGCAGAAAAGGAAAAACAGAAGCTTGAGAGCTAAACGGGTATGACAAAATCAGAAGGGAAAACCAGTTAACAACAGAAAACCACAAGAAATACATGGATTACTACAAAAAAACCATGAAATACAATAAATGCAGAACTCAAACACAGACAAAACAGATTCAGAGAATCCAGAGAAATCTCTTAATGCAAGGAACAAGACCGAGAACCAATATGGAATGGTCGCGAACTTCAGGCCCTCAGGCGGCCCTGCATAAAAAACAGACATGATTCTGTAGTGGAAATCACTGGATGGCCTCAGGAACACTTCTGTAAACAATTTTCAGTGAACATAGTTTGTCGCAGCACCCACAAATAGAGGTTAAAAGTCTGCCATGCAAAGATTAAACCATGTAAAAACAAGATCCCGAAATGATACCGCCTTCTCTGGGCCCAAGCTCATTTATGGTGAAGTGGAAAACTTTCCCATGGTATGACCAAGTAAAATGTGAAATTCTTTTTGGAAATAATGGACTCTAAGAACTCTTGCCTAAACAGGAGAGAGACCATCTAACTTATTATCAGTGCACAGTTCAAAAACCAGCATCCGTGATAGTATGGGGGTGCATTCGTGTATATGGCATGGGCAATTTGCAAATCTGTGAAGAAACCATTAATGCTGAACGGTACAGGTTACGGAGGAAAATATACTGCCATTCAGATGTCTTTTTCAGGGAAGGCCCATCTTATTTCAGTAAGACAATGCCAAACACCATGTTCTGCATGTATTACAAGATGACTCCGTTGTAAAGAGTTTGGGTGCTTAACCAGCCTTCCAGCAGTCCAGACTAGTCACCAACTGAAAATATTGGGCACAATATGATACAAAAAATGGAAAACTTTTGCTCAGTTGAATTTAGAAGTTCATTATGGGAATGTGACATATGACAATATCGCAAATGCAATGAGCAATGACAAAATTAACAATGGTATGACATATTGGGCCCTATTTTAACAGTCTTTAGTCACTGGTGCACTAAGCATGTCAGACTCATGTTTGGTAATTTGGTGACTAGGGCAGTGCAGCACAACTGTAAAAGGGGTAGGACCAAGGAGCAATAAATGTTAGTGGTTGTGCGTGGGGCTGGCTTCAATTATGGCCTTTCAAAGCAGCTCCTCTTATGCCCTTATAAAACCGTGCATTTGCCATGGCCGGCATACTGACGATTTCAGTATGTCTGAGGCAAGTCTCAAATGGCACCGTCAGAGGAACTTCACCCAGGAAGAAACTGATCTACTTGTTTCTCTCCCACCTCCTCCTTTGATACATGCGCTTTTGCCTGTGTCCACCTTGTAACGTCAATGGCTAATCAAATACATGGCGTATCACTGAGTTATGCAGAACATGACATGTGACAAAGAATTCACTCACTCTCTGAGGGCTGTATTGTAACGTACCGCTCGAAACCGATCAATCTTAGCACCTGAAGAGCAGTTTTACTGTTCAAAATGTTCACTCGACAATTGACCTGGCCCTACTAAAAATGCTGCTAAAACCTTTGTGTTGTGGGCATAGTGCATGATGTATTCAGCCATGGTTTACATTCATAGCCATTGTCACCTGGGGCATCCCCGTTCAAAACTGGAGGAATGAAAGAATTGGCCATGATGAATGAATCATGTACAGACCCAGAGCAAATAGCATACACGCGTCACTAGAATGTTTGTTTGCCTCGCAAACCACCCAGATATAAATAGAGTGGAGCCCCTTTCGAGTCTCATAGATGAGACGTTGGGCAGTTGGTGCACTTGTGCAGTCGATGGCACCCAAACCCCTTGGGAATCCTCACTTGACCGTGAAGTCAGTTTACTTTCCAGCTGGCTTTCAGATGTGTTCGCAAAAACAATGAACTCACTGGCTAGTTGGATTAGACTAAAACAAACAGCATGCGTAGCCGACTGATGGCAGACCGGCTGATGCCAGACACCAAGTCCCAGATGTGCTGGAAGAACTCAGTGGTGTGGAAGGCGTGAGCTGCTGTAACCTGTAAAGCGACTGGGAGAGACCAGGGGCCTGCTGGGGTTCTGTCCAGGTCTGCAGCGACCAGCTGGCAGGTCCTGCTTTACAGTCTCTCGGTCTATATGCTGCTTCTCCTTAAGCCGCTTTCACACCGGACGTGAAACGAATTTTTCGCACCGACAGATTACATTCAAAGTCAATGCAAATGTATTCGCGTCTTTGCATTGACTTTGAATGTAATCTGTCGGTGCGAAAAATTTGTTTCGCGTCTGTGAAAGCAGCTTTACGCTTCCAATTGCAAAAGTAAGAAGAGGAAACTTGGGGACGAAACAGGCGCGGGCTGAACCTGTGCCATCTCTCAATGATAGTCTCCATTTCCTATATACAGTATAGTGACAAAAATGTTACAATTTTAATTTGATTTGAAGCGGCATGTAAGTAGCCTATATCTTATTTGACTGTGTGATTCCCTTAACTTGCAATATTGTCTTGTGTTCTGATGTAGCCTGTCACGTTCCAGGAAATAAATCTTTTTATTATTTCAATGTTATGTGGATTCTGTGGTGACAATCCTAGAGAGCTGAAATAGGCTTTTTCTTTGGGTTTACTGTTACATTTTATTTGCCAAACAGACATTCAATTATCTGAATTAGGCAGGATTATCTGTGCGTAACTGCACATCCACTGATTCTGAGCCCCTCAATAAGCACAAGCATAAAGCTTTTATAGCTTGCTGTGACGCCCTGATTAAAATGTTGCATATTGGTTATTATTTGTTGAATGATTTATTTAAAAGTGGGATAATGCACATAACCTTTAACCGCAAAACATTGACAACAAGGTGGACAACTCTCTGCCTAGTTTAAAGGCAGAAAAATACTGCTGGGCAAACACTTTAGACGGGGTCTGGGCTGGCAGTTGGTGCAGGTGGAATCTTATGATAAAAAGCGACAAAAATTGTATTACGCCACTGGATCTCTACCGACATACCCAACCGATCTCGGCGTAAGTTTGCGTATTTAAATCTACAACACTATCAAACCCGGGTAAATGCACAGAACTCTGCTTGCACTGCTGGAAAATGCTAATGCGCCTGTGCTATACACAAGCATGATGCTTGTGCCGGCTCAAAAATAGCGCCAATAGTGTAGTCAGTCAGTACAGTGCAATGGAATGTAAAGTTACATTAAATAAAAAGATTGATAAGAGATTCATAAAATACCACATCAAATCTAAGGACAACACACTAGTTAAGTGGTGAACTTTAATAGTGACAGAAACCACTGCCAATTCAAGCACTGCGTTTTTGTAGAAATAATGTAAATATTGTACTTGGAGTCCACATTTTGTGGGAAGATGCCATAGCATCTCATGCCCCCTCTTGTTGTTTGCTCTCAGTCTTTCTCTCTCTCTCTCTCTCTCTTTGTGCCCATTCTCTTTCCCTCACTCCCTCCCTCCTCCTCTGTATCCTCCTAGTACCCTGTTCTGTATTTACTCCACAGGAAATGTTTGTGTCCTGAGAGCTGATGTCTGTTGTCAAAATCATTAACCTTTATGTGTGGTTTCTGCCCATCAGCTGAAAGCTGATGCCTTCGTGATCCTTATATTCCACCCGCCAGTGAGCATATTTACTCCGTCCCCAAAAAACATCCTAACTAAACATTTGTAAATGGTCGCAAACCGTGAAACTTTGGTGCAACTGGGCCAGACAGTGGTGTTTGTTTCATCCCTCTTGAGGTTCCTTCAGCCTTTGTTTCCTTTTGCCTTTTATCTTTATCCTTGTTTTTTTTTTTTGCTTCTGGTGCAGTATGTTTTAAAGTTCTGTGCCTAGCAACCAACGTCCACAAAGAGAACTTCATGTCCCGCATGCAGTATGTACATTGATCCCAGGATAAGCCGTGATTTTCTCACCTCTGTTCTGAATGGTGACAAAATTTGTATTGTGGGCTTGGTTTTTATTTGGCTTCTGGGTAAAGAGGAAGACCAATTTAAAACTTATGAAGTATATTGGAAAAATGTTTGAAATCATCAGGCTTGGAGAAATATGGATAATAATTTAGAATCAGTCAAGAAAGTTGCATTCAGAATGACCTTAGGGTCTCTGGGGTGATGTGAGCTTTTGGGTAACTGTGGAATAGTTCAGTGAATTTATATTTGTTTATTTCCATAACGCTCACTAAATGCTATTCCTGGCTAAAGAGGCTGGTCAGATAAATGCAAGCCAAGATATTTGAATGATTCCTCTGTATTAAAAGCAAAAAAATCTAAAGAAAATCCCATGTATAAATAATTTGGATGTAAAATCACACTGCTGAAACAGTTTTTTTTTTTTTTTTTTTTTTGAACAGGGGGAATATAAACCATTGAGGTTAATGGAGTTCAAAGAAATTTTGGTGCGCATCAATATCGGGCCATGTTTCTTTTTTTAATTTTGAATATCATTGTAGATTTTCCTCTCAACAGAATATTACTTTAGAGCCCACGAACACAGCTTCTTATGTTGAGAATGATCCGGCATTTCCTCTGGGACTGCTGTTGTAATCAGAATAGTAGATGTGAATACCTGAATTTGTCAGTGATTGTTCTGAGCTCAAGGTCGTCCTCAATGGCCCAATCATTGCTCTCAAAGGACAAAAGGCTTCATACTGATTACATACATAGAATTTCCTGTTTTATGAAGTGCCTGTGTGTTTGGGTTCTGGGAAATTATGTTTCTCGGCCTTGGAGTTTTCTCTGCCTGCTCTTGTCCTGGATGAAAGTTATGCCAAAACAGTGCATGCGAGAAAAGCTATAATGTGTATGACTCTTCTCTCCTGTATTTAGTTTTACACAGTGGTGAATTTGGTAGTGGCAAAGAGATAAACATAATATACTGACAGTCTAAGCTGCTGATACTGCTACATTCAGTCTTCCAGATGTGTTTCCCTGTTATAGTAGCTGTTATAATTAATCAGTTTTCTAATTATGGGTGTGTCACATGCCCTCTGCTTTGGATTATAATTGTTCAGATACACCTTTTTTAAATAATTCAGTGCAGTACTCAATTGGATGAACCTTAGGGGTTCTTCCAACAAAGAGATCTGAAAAAAATCCTTGGTCACACTTTAGATGAAGTGTTGCTCATAAAGGCTTTATACAGCATGTATAATGGCTTCATAAATGAGACATAATGTCTTCAAAATCATACATAAGTGAATGTCATGCTTTGTAAAGGGTGAAATAACACATCCTTATTCAGTATGTGATGCCAGATGTGACAATGACAATGTCACGTAGCTGACAATGTCACCCTTTATAGTATTAGCCACTAGCTAAGTGACATTGTCAGTTATATCACATCTGGCATCACATGCTGAATAAGGATGTTTTATTTTACCCTTTGCAAAGCATGACATTTGCTTATGTATGATTTATGAAGACATTATGTCTCATTTGTGAAGCCGTTATACATGCTATATAAAGCCTTTATGAGCAACACTTCATCCAAAGTGTGACCAAATCCTTTTATTTAAGAAAAGAAAAGGTCTTAAAAATAGAAAGGTATCTTTCATAAAGAGCCAATATTTTCCCGGGAGAAGTTAGTTTTGGTTTCAGGATTGTACACCCTTTAGACCCGAGGGAAACAATTGCACCACTTACTGATGTTGTGTCTCCCTGAGAGAAAGAGCAGATTATTTTGGAGCAATCTGTCCTCCAGGCACAAACATCCCTTGGTGCATGCATGACCATACTTATTTATATCAATTTTATTTTTGTGTCACTGTCACTGGTTGCACTCGAGACCTTCCTGAAGGACTGAATTTAGTTTGTGGTTTTACTCTTGTAGTTTGTCAAACATTTTTCAAAATTTAGTCTCCAGACATTTATGCGGCAAAATTCCAGAAAAAAAAAGACTTTTAAGTTTTTACAGTCAGTGTCCTATTTGTTTTAAATAAAAAGAACAGGTTATCACAATCATTTTAAAGTAAACTCCAGCTTTGCTCTGTTGAACCCCTTTAACTCAATATTTTCACTCATATTTCCCTTAAGTCGGTTCAAAGTCAGAACAAGCTTTTTTCTATAATGTAGGACAATGTCACATACATATTCTGTATTTGCTGGTTGCAGTGCTTCACTGAAGCTACATCACACTTATATGGAGAGAAATATTCAAACCCAGGACGCTATGGTATTATCGCCACAGCGCTACATCAAATGGAAAATACTGTACCTACATCTTGTACGAAATTTTGCACTAATTTCCCTGTAATTCAGTGGGACGTATTTGGGATAGTCCGATAACTTGGGATCTCCACTAGAATTTAAAATAGGACTGAAGTTCCAGAGGTTTCTATCCTGCAGCTGTGTTTAACTGACCCATATATGGGTTTGTAGGTTTTATAGGTTTAAAACCGTATTTATGATGTTGTGCTTGTGGGCTTATTTCTGTGATGACTGTAGTATGTGTATCTATGCAGCGCTGTGCCTGTTTGAGTGTTCTGTGTTTATAGTGGCTTTATTTTTAACTGTGCTGCGTGTATTTGTTGTATCTCCGTTGTCTTTGTTGTGAGTTAATGAGGCTCTCTCTTTCTGTGTTTCAGTTGGCAAAGCCCTTGCTGTTCTCATCTCAGTGACCACTTTGGCTGCCGTCCTCATAATCTGTTTTTGCGTCTGCCTGTGGAGGTGTTTAATCCGCAGAGCCGGTGAGTGCGTTTGCGCGTGACAATGCACGTTTCCTCACAACAGCGAATATGACTGTGTACTCGTGAGTGTGATCGCACATAAGCTATTCCTCGTCATCGCAATGCGCTTTCGAAACACAACACCTGGGGACAAATATACTAAAGCTTTTGTGATTAGGTTTACCCACAGATATGCTGTGTGCTGCCCAGAAACGTGTGTTCAGTATAAAATGGACCCGCGGGGCTGAAAGCTCCATATGCACATCATCCATGAGTCATCCCAAGGTGTGCCGTCCACCTAAATCCGCACGCTTTTCAGGGAAGATCCTGAAAATAATGGGCTGAGGTGTTGCAAGTGCACATGATTATGCAGCCCTTTCACTTTGCTAAAGTAGGGCTGATTTTTGTGTTACGTTTTTCTCAGTGTCTGAAAAGCGTGCATAAGCATTGCTTCGCAAGCAGAATGTCATTTGTCAATATTCACAATCAATGATTACATTATTATCCGTTGCCATTCTATATAGGAAACTATTTCATGCGCTATGCGGAAGACCATTCTCAGTAGGCTACAATTACCATTGCATTTCATGTAAAGCTACCACATGATGTTTTAATACCATTAAAGCACATTATTAGTTGGAATAAGGCTGAAATATGCTTCCATGTCATGAGGGGTATTGCTTTGCGATGAAAAGAACAGCATGGATCAAATGTCACTGCATCAAAAGACTTTAGATCATTAGGGTCCTAATTTGACAATCTGAACGCCGTCAGCAAACACAAGTACTCAACGGAATTGCAGATCAAAACTGGGCGTGTCGAAATCTATTCCAATAATTTTGTGTCAGGAAGCGATAGCGCAGCTGTGGTGCTGTTGTGAGGTTAGGTCAAAGATGAATTACTCAGTTGTTGGTTTGGTCGGGGTTTGGTTCCATTAAGTTCAATGAAATCAGTACATTAATGCCATAGCGAACTGGAAGTTTTCTCAGGTGAAGAAGGAGTACCTAGTTTGTGTTATTGCTGCCTCCTTTAGTTCTCTGAAAACCCCATTCCGATGTAGTAAGCCATTCAATAATGTGAGGTGTGAGTGCATTTTGTATGATTGTTTGCTTTGCAAACTGTACATGAAACTGCAAGAGTAGGATGAGTTTAATTATTTGTAGGTTTCCCCCCACACACAAAAATATTCAACTGTGTAAAAATACTCTTTCATCTTCCCTTCCCATTTAGATTCCATCACCATTTCATAGGAATTATTTACGTGTGAACGCATCGAGTAAAAATAGAAATTTCATGACCTTTGGACTTATTTGACTTTGCCATAGTTTGTTTTATGTACCACTAAAGTCTTTCATGTCAAAAAATTTGAATGATTATGTGTCCCCCCACCCAACCCCGAAGGGAGGGGGAGCATATTGTTTTTGTCTGGTTTCCCATGCGCATCCGTGTCAGCATTCCCTCCAATTCCATATCATAACTCAGAAATCCTGATTCCATGAAATTTTGCACACATTTGCATCAGGTCGTGCAGATGTGCCTTTTGCTGTTTTTAGGTTATTTTTAACTTTTCTAGTTTTTACCTAAATGTCTGTGAACATCAGTGAGGGGCGGTTGTTGGGGTGGGGGGAGACATTTCTTTTTTACCTTAAAAACAATCTCTAGTTCACTTATTAGTTTCAATAGAATGGTGTACGAAGTAAACCGCTATCGCAGGTCAAGTAAGACGTCCCCAAATTTAACAGCCTTTATCTCAAAATCACAAAGTGTCATGAAATGTCAGTTTTTACTCAATGCGTTCATATGTGGTAGCTTACATAATAAAGTGAAAATGAAGTGGAGAAAGAAAACGGTAAATGATATGTTGAGCAAACAGCTCTGCTACCCGGATTCATTCCGGTGAAACTACTCTTAAGCAACAGCGTGTGTGGTAAAATGTGGTCTGGGTGAGTCAAAACGCAAGCGAGGTGCTTGACACAAAGAAGCACAGCGCCAGTTTTATTCAGTGACACTCCCCCTAGTGTGCAGTTCGACTCACTGTGTCACAAACTCATTTATGGCTGAACAAAAAAATATCAAATTGGAGTAAGGCTATTTATGCTGTTTGTGATGGACGAAATTGTGAATTAAGTTGACACAGCGTGCATTTCCATTTGCGAAGGCACAAAAATGGGGCCCGTAGTGCTCCTCACAGAGCTTGGTCATGCCTTGTCAGCAACGCAGCGTTTTGGTAATACATCGGATGACCAAAACGATATCATATAACCTGATGGGTTGGAGTGCAAAGCAGGACTATGTACCCCAATTCCGTAAAGCCATGATTTTGAACCTCCCTGATTCAGTTCTTTGCAAATTGCAGTCAGGAGCCTCCTTCTCTGTGTGTCCACAAAAATAAAACTGTACTACCTCCAGGTCATTATGACCTCACCGCATGAGGACAATGGACATAGGCTGTTATTCAAGCGAACTAGAATCTTCACTTATCGAAATTGTGTGGGGGTGTGGTAGGGCAGTATAATTTTAAGGCAGCTGGTCTTTCACTCAGAGGTTTGTGGTTTTGCTTTCAAGCTGGAGCAGCTGCTGTGTCCTCATTGTTGTTTCCTGTAGCATTTACAAGAATATGTTCAATGTTGAGTTGAAATGGTTCACATGGGTGCTCATAATGACTTCAGCTTTGAGGGAAAATACCCACACAGGTAGACAGTTTGGAATCGCTCAGTCTCGGTGTCCCAATGCTGAGATGGTTAAAACGCTCAGGGCGCAATGACCGTTATTTTCCAGTGCAGGAGGGTGCGGTGATCTCACACGTGACACGGGCAGGTGAAAATATTCCACTCCCGTGAGCCCCCTCCCATCCTCCCGTTTCAGTTCAAAGCCTTGCTCTTCGACACTTCTCTCACCTCCCTCTGCGTAAGAGGTGATAGCGTTTGAAGGACGACACTAAGAAACAGGACATTACTGTCAGTTCTGTGGCAAAATAATTCATTTGCGTTGCATTTATTTTTTGGCGAGTTCAAGTAAAGAATCTCCCAAGGCATTGGGCAGAGCATGATATGATGACAGTTTTCCGTAATTACGCATGTGTAATACTGTATGTATTTTTATTGTTCTTCACTTACACACAGTTTGCATCGTATGCTTTCATTTGCACTAAACTTGCCAGGCTCCTTAACCAATCTGTGAGGACCAGTCTTTAATTGTGAGGAAAAAGTCAATAATTGTTCCTCATGCTCTCACTCCAAACACAGTGTTTTCTGCAGTCATATAGTAGCATTCAGCCCTGCTGTGGGTGGTGCCAGTCTTGACTTTGTGGATTCCTGGTAATTATAGCGTATGGTAACTGAAGGATGTGTGGTGCAATCATAGCTCTGTCATTAGAGCTGTAATGTGTTGTAAATGGTTGGAAGGGGGATTGTCTGGCACAGAAAACCATGAGGGTGCGCAGTGCCATGAACTCTTCGACAAATCAAGAAACCAGCTCCCTGAAACATTACAAACCTTCAGTAACATCTCTTCCTGAATTCTGGGTATTGATGCTCTATTTACTGGAGGCAATCGTGCCTGATTTCTGAAGCAGGAGACATGGGCAGCTGCTGTTCTCCTGCACTTTGGGTTTGCAGAGTTGTTCATTTGTGTTGTTTAGTAAATGCCGTGAACTGAAATTGGAAGCTTTTGCAAAACAAACCAAAAATGATACATGTGTGAATGTGCCTGCTGACCATTAACCCTTTGAGCGCCAGATACATTTTCGAGGAATTAAAAATGCAGTTATCCTGCGCTGTTGAAAACCTATCATGTGGCAACTTGTTTAAAAGAGCTCCCCATGCGGGGAGCTCTTTTAAACAAGTTGCCACATGATAGGTTTTCAACAGCATCTGACTTTGATATCTTACATAGTTGCCCACGGCGCTGAAAGGGTTAACCTGTCATTTGGAGCCTTCCCAACACAGGTCTAAGAACAGCCATATAATTTGGATTTTCGCTGATTCGGATGTGAGAACAAGTGTAAACCACAGCATGTAACAGAAGAAAATTATAGTTATAAAATGTATGTGCAGTAAAACACTATGCCCTCCTCCTCGTCACCATTCACAACACACACACTGTCAGAACCGGCTACCCTCAGAGTTACTCATAATTACTCACCAAAAAAGCCACTCACAGTTGTACTGCAGTCTGTCAATTCATTGCATTAGGGTGTGGGCCAATGTTATGTGTGTTCTGGTATTTTTCTTGGATGTTGCATAGAGCTGTGGGAGGTTAATAGAACATTCCCATAATGTCAGTTGCCTCAGTCTAATAGCTTTGATAGATATTGTGCATACGTCCTCTGTGTTCTATGTGTAATGACTGGCATCCTTGGTTTGCCAAGGCGATGTTCCAGATATCCTGGTGGTACTCCTCTTTGGTATCTCCTCTCTGTTTCTCTTCTCATCGCTCCAGAATAAGGACAATTGTGTGCGTGTCTGCGTGTGTGTGCAGTGGAGTGGAGTGGTCACAGGAGAGGACAGAATGTTTGTTCGTTTTTTCCCCCGTCATGCCGTTTTCTGTTTAAAATTTTTATGTCGTGATGCTCATGTTGTGGTGAAACTGTGGCAGATTAGTGCTGTCCATCATCGTTGTGCCAATTTGGAAACCCAAAGTATGGAGGCGTGGGACTTGTGGTGTGGTTAAAGGCTAGCCTGAAAGAGAAAATAGCATGAACAGGCCTCCTCTGCAGAACTGCACAGACATTGGTGTGTCAGATGGGGATGTTAAGAAGACAATCTTGTGCTTTTTTTTTTTTTTTTTTTTTTTGATTGGGGAAAAAATACTTGGTAAATACTGTCTGAATTTGGGTGTTCCCCTGCTCCCCCCTGGCTGATCTGACATGTAGCCACAAATAAGCCTGATTTGTGTGCTGGGCTGCGGAACTGCACTAATCCGAGCTCAGAATTACACTTATGTACACATGATGTTTATCATTCATTTCCATTCTCCCTGCACCTGCAGCATGAGAGTGAGGATCTGTGCCGTATTTTTTTTTTTTTTTTAGAATTTACAGGCAAGGAATCTTATTGCACAATAAGTCTTCCTGTTCAAAGCCTTGTGGTTTTCATGACAGGCAGGAGAGTAATGGTGGGAGAATAGAATTACTATGCTGGCCTACTGTTAACCACATGGTTTTTATGGTCACATAAAAAGTGCAGAAGGCCTGGCGCTCTTGCCCATACTGCTTTGATGAATGCCGGAAAATCAAATTAGAGAAGTCCTGTAACATAGTGCTCCTCTGTCGAGCATATTGGGCCTCTGTTTGATGGTGATTCAGAGCAGTGATAAAGTTTAATGGTCAGGTTAATGTGAGGGGCTGGACTGGTGCTAAACTTTCTAAAGGAAGAAAAGAACTTAGACCGTCAAATACCCTTTGCTGGCTTTCTATATTCTCTGACAAAGCTGGTGTTTGCTTAGCATGCCATTTTAATGTAAAACAAGACATAGGTTTTCAATGTTGCTTTGCTGCATTAAGCTACTTGTTCAAAAAATCCAACCACAATGTTTTAGATGAGGTTTTTTCTATTTTTGAGAAATGACTTTGTATCGAATTGTTTTATTGTTGGCGAAACTATTTTCAGCAGTGTCGCAGTGTGTGCAACCTTTTACAAATTGCAGCCTGTAATTGGTGAGTCCTTAGTCTTCAAAAAAAAAAAAAAAAAAAAGGTCTTTAGGGATTTCAGTCCTTTAAAGGGGACCTACAGCAGTGTGCAGTAAAGATCATGCACCACCACTTTTGTCTAAAAGGGGTTCTATTATATTACTCCTTTATTATTTTTTTTTGGTGAAATGTATTGAAAAATACTATTGAAGGCAATGAGAACAAAAAAACATACCCTCAAGTATATTAAGGTAAAAATATGGGTGATAAAAAAACACAATTTATGTTTTCGCATATATTTTTTTATAACAATTGAAAAGTGCCGCAAATTTTATTTTTTTGACTCTGGCATAGCATGTGTTAATGTTTGAAGGCTCATTCCATGATTACTGATGCTGAAAAATTTGTTTAAACTGATGTGTGGCAACGTAATTTTGCAAAATTACCCATGATGGTCAGTTGTTCCAGTATATAAGGTGGACATGAACTCTGAGCAGTGTCACAGTGTTAAACGCAATGGCACGACGGAAGGAGCTCTCAGAGATCGTTTGCAGCCACATATTGGCCTTACATGATGCTTGTTGGTCGTTTAGAAAAGTTTTTGAAGACATTAAATGCTGCCATGGCACTGTAAGAAACCCTATCAAGCGTTTCAAACAGACCGGTTCGCAGAAAACTAGTGGCAATAGAGGTGCAAAACAAAAGTTAAGTGCCTTTGATGTTCATTATCTGTGTATGACACGTAAAAAAACAATCGGCAGTTGACAGCAGGACAACTCCAGAAGTGAGGAGATGAAAGTATCAAGATCTACTATTTCCAGACACTCGTGTGAAAATGGTCTGATTGGTCATGTTGCTGCCAAGAGCTGGCAACACCAAAAAAAAAGACTTGACTTTGCCAAGAAATTCAAGGATTGGTCAACAATGGACTGGGAACAAGTCCTCTGGACAGATGTATCAAAATTCAAAATTTTCTCATCCAAACGCGGAACTTATGCGCACCGAAGATTTGGAGAAAATTTCAAAAATGACTGTTTAACCCCTTCTATAAAACATGGAGGTGGTAATATTGTGGTTTGGGGTTCAGTCTGCTCGAAATGAACCGGTGATCTCATAAAAATTTACAGAATCATGGATCAAAAGAAGTATCGCAGCATCCTTATGAGGCACGCATTGCCATCTGGAAAGAGACTGATTGGTCGGGGATTTTATTTTCAAAAATATAATGACCCTAAACACACTTCTAAGGTGAAAAAAATCATCTGATGACATAAAAGTTATGACTTGGCCTGCTCAAAGTCCAGACCTTAATCCGATTGAGCAAATTTAGGATTTGTTTGATACCAAGATAAACAATCTGTTATAACATTGAAAGAACCTCTTTGGTATGAACTACAAACCATGTGGAATGGTTTAGAAGTGAGGAAATTTAAAAAAAAAAAAAAAAAACTGTGCCTGAAAGATTAAGTGCTGTAATCAAAGCAAAGGGTGGCCACTCTAGATACTGACTTTTTCTCTCAAAAAGACATCATTATTTTTGTTTTTACAATATATTGTTATCCGTTTACTTAGTTTCACCTATCTGATCTAATATTAATTGAAATAAATACTTGAATAGTACTTGGTTTCAAATTTATCTTCATTTTGATAGGTGTATAATCATCACTGCACACTACTGCATTATGCTGGTTTGTTCAAGTAATAAAATTCTTAGGTGTCCAAAAGGGAGTTTTATAAACTCTTTACCAAAAAAAAAAAAAAAGCAAAAATCTATGATTTCAAGGTAATGTGGTTCCTGTTATTCCTAACCCTGTGAAAAATAGGCTTTTCTGAGTGGGTATCCCCTCTATTAAAGGAGCTTTGTTCTGATTGGCCAGTGAATAGAGCCACTGGCCTCATATGTTAATGGAGAACAATATCCCTCAGCTGCTGAGAAGCCTCTAAATACGGATGACTGAACAAGTAGCTTGCTTGCTACCTAATGAACTACACAATGAGTATGGAAAAGTAACATCTGTGGGTTAAGAAAAAATGGTAGTTACATTCATAAAGTGCGACATACAGCCACCATTAAAGTTGTACTACACTTTGAACTCAGCCTTTAACATTTACAGTGATCTGTGGCTAGCCTCTTTATTGTCATAACTATTAGCTAACATTCCATTTATTGTGAATTGTTGCGTTACTGCTCTGCTCATGAATTCCATTAAAAGCGGTCAACCATTCTATTTGTTCCAATCAGCGTGTCTCTTACATTGGCACTGGCTAGACTAGCAATGGTTTCTAAACTCTCAGTCAATTGAGCAGCTAACTAGCCAGCTAGCTAATAAACTACATAACAATTATAGAAAAGTAATGCATACATGATAGCTTGCTAAATACAGTAGTTTTTAGAGTAGCACTTAGCATTTTAGCTAGCCAGATATCTACATTGAAAACCAAGCCATTCAAATTTAACTAACATTACATTTGGAATTCAGTTTAAATATTGTCAATAATTGGCAATACTTCAGTGATCAGATAAGGCGGATTTGCATCACAAAATGCGAATCAAATTTCAGCAGTTTTTATGAAATGCTAATCACCATAACATTCCCTTCGGAAAAAATGCGATTAAAAAAATCTTAATGATATTTCATCGATCCCGACTCACTGGCCCGCGAACTTCCCAATTCCCAAGCCGCATAGCAATAGGAGAAGTTTTCACGACTTTGATTGGCTGTGAAATGATGTTCTTCATTTGCATACCAACCAATCAGCTTCTGGGGAGCGCATGCATGCACTTGGGACTCGGGAGGCTTTCTGGTACAGTTTATGCTCTATCATCTTTGGTCATGACGGCTAGGCTCTGCTTTGTGAGCCATCCGGAGCCATCGCGTATTAAATTACTTTGCTCTTTGGATATAGCCACCTAGTTGGCTAGTAAGCTAACTAACGTTAACTAAGGAAAATCATTGTTAATGATCATCATATCAAGGCGATATGATTTGTTTCCTGTCCCAAATTTACTAATTTTGCCAGCTGTCATAGGCATGAACTTCTCTGAGGTTTTGCGACCCAACTGAACTTTCACATGTTTGGGAAGTTAGCTAGTTTGCTAGCTAGTTCAAAAGCAATCACTTCGGTACAAATGGCTGGCTAGTGATCCTATGGCAGTTATGATGCCTATTGGAAAAGTTTTTATAGCTCTGATTTGTCACTTTCAATGCCATTGCACACAGATGATCTCTTTCAACATTGATTATCAGCTTATTTTACCTAAAGAGCAAACAGACAGTTCAGGTCTGAGACGTGTTATTTCATAGCTAGTTTTAGCTGCATTATCTTGTTATGCATGCTATCGCATATTACGTTACTCTTCAGATTATAAAGCTAGCCATATTCCTATCTAGCTGTCGCTAGTTAAGGGGAATCTTTGTCATCATTGTTATATTTTTTTTTTTTTGTTTTTGCCCCCTCTGCAATTTGTATGAAAAACAAATTGCAGAGGGGGCAAAAACTAACCCTAAGCGCTTCTTTCAGTACTGTAGCAGAAAAAGGAAAGTCAAAGAGGAGGTTAAGTGCATAAAGAATAAATTTGGATCGCTGCTATATGATAACAAGGATATTGCGGATACCTTAAACAGTTACTTTGTTGAGAATTTTACCTCAGAGCAGGTTTTTTTTTTCAGCCAGAGGGCATGTCCAATGCTCAAGATTATTTAGCGGAAATTGAGGTTAGGGATAACGAAGTATTAGACAAGTTGCATAAACTAAAGGCAGATAAGGCGGCGGGTCCTGATGGCTTATATCCTAGAGTGCTAAGGGAAGTCAGTGAGATCATGTTTAAGCCGCTATCCGCCATCTTCAGATGGTCTTTAGAAACTGGAGAAATACCAAATGATTGGAAACAGGGCAATATAATACCAATATATAAGAAAGGGGACCGTACTGAGCCAGGAAATTACAGGCCAGTCAGTTTAACTTGCATTGCATGCAAAATACTGGAATCTATCATAAAAGATGAGCTGGACTTATTTCTTGAACGTGATAATATCTTGAGGGATAGCCAACATGGTTTTCCCTAAGGGAAGGTCATGCCTGACAAACCTTCTGGAATTTTTTGAAGAGGCCACCAAGACTTATGACCAGAGCAGGGCTTATGACATCATTTACTGGGATTTTCAGAAAGCATTTGATACAGTACCGCATGAGAGACTAATTTTTAAAATGAGCCCCATTGGAGTTACAGGAGGTATTCTGAAGTGGATTCAAAACTGGTTACAGGACAAAACACAAAGAGTGGTGGTCAGTGGTATCTCATCTCATCTAGGTATGGTGGGGAGTGGCGTCCCCCAGGGATCAGTGTTGGGACCCCTGCTGTTCCTCATCTACATTAATGACCTTGATAGGAATATTGAGAGCAAATTAGTTAAATTTGTGGATGATACTAAATTGGGAGGTTTGGCAAATAGTTTACAGTCCACTAAAGTGATTCAGGATGATTTGGATAGAATCCAGAATTGGGCAGAAATGTGGCAAATGAAATTTAATGTAGCAAAATGTAAAGTTGTACATGTAGGTAATAACAACATTAGATGGGATTACTTCATGGGAGGTTTAAAAATGGAATGTGCTCCACACGAAAAAGATCTGGGAGTGATTGTTGACCAAACCCTCAGAGGCTCTAGCCATTGTCCCGTAGCAGTTAAAAAAGCCAATCGGATGCTGGGATACATTGCCAAGAGTATTGAGTACAAATCCAAGGAGGTGATGCTTCTTTTGTACAACACATTCGTCAGACCACATCTAGAGTATTATGTACAGTTCTGGGGACCAAACTTTAAGAAAGATGTAGAGGCTCTAGAAAAAGTTCAGAGAAGAGCCACTAAGCTAATTTTGGGTATGAAAGATGAAAGCTATGAGAAGAGGCTGAAGATCCTTAATCTCTTTAGTCTTAGGAAAAGGAGACTTAGGGGTGATCTGATTGAGGTCTTTAAATATGTTAAAGGGATTAACAAAGTGAATTATGTAGGATTCCTTCGACGAAGTGTTGTTAGTAGAACTCAGGGTCACAAATGGAAGTTGACCAAAGGTAAATTTAGCTCTGATATTGGGAAATATTTCTTCACCCAAAGAATAATTTCGATATGGAATAGCTTGCCTGACCATATTGTTGAGGCAGAGACCTTGGGAGTTTTCAAGAGCAGACTTGACTTAAAGCTAGATACCACTGAGTCATTGAGTATCTGAAGTGATATATTCACAATAATATAAAGAAACTGGCAAGCCTAGTTGGGCTGAACGGCCTGTTCTCGCCATTCATGTTATGTTTTGTTATGTTATACTAGAGCGATGTGATTTGGTTTTTGCCCTAAATGGAAAGAACTCCGTATCAGACCTCCTCTTTTTTTCGGCTTTAACTCTGAATCTCCTTGACTGGATATACACTTTATGTTTTTACACACCCGAATGTTCCTCCTGCCACCTAAACTCCCATTGCGATGTGGTTTAGGGAATCGCAAGTTCACCAGCCTCTTCGGAAACATGCACAATGATCTCTGATCATTCAAATACATGATGTTGTGATGTCAAAATGTGACTGAGTTTGAGATTGCCTTGTGTGACAGGATTTTAATGGGAATGGATCCTTTCACATCTCTGATCAGGAGTTAAACAACATTAAGCTTCAGTGAGGTATCGTTAAGACAGCTGTACTGCCAATTACAAGTAGTTTACAGAAGTTTCATTGGGAAACGTAAGTTTGCTGTGTTAAATTATGATTGTTCACGGTAAAATTGATGCCTTTTAGAAATAATTTGTTTTGCTTTCAGAGTGGAGTTGTATTTCTCTTGTCATTGTAATTTGTCATTAGGACAGAATAAAAATTTTTGTCTTTTAAAATGTGTAACACCATTTTCTAATTTTTGCTAATCATTTTTCAGATGTGCTAAACAATTGCTAATCAATTGGTATAACGAATAGCAAAAAATGCTAATCAATTTTTTTTTCTTAATTTGATCACTGTACTTACCTCGCTAACTTTCTGATGCTCCTCAAAAACAAATCGAAGCCACTGGCTCTTAGCACCGCATCTTCTGAAAAGCACAACAGGTCCCCTTCAATATAAATTTTGCTGTTTATCCTGCTTTTTACTGACCCAGGTTAGTAGTATAAGGCAGTCAGACACAAATTGGATTGCACATACGAATAGGTTTTTGCCAATTAAAACAGGGATGTTGCCTTCAAAATATATGTATAGATCTATCTCCACTCGGCTCTGCTGGTCTCTGAGGCAGGGAACCAACGTGGTGTTGTGTGGTAGTCTTTGCAGCCGACAATAGAGCAGTTTCCATGCTTCACTCTTCACTAGGACGTAAGACCAGTGGGTCCAGCATTGTCAAAATGGCACACCTTCTCAAAAGTTCTCTGGTCCTGGGAGGAGTTATTCAGATGAGGGGCAGAGTAATTCTCATCAGCCTGCATGTGATGTCAGAAGGGGAGCCAAATCTGAATGCCATATCAAATGCCATGTTTTATGAAAAAGGCAGCCCACAAAAAACTGACTGGGTCGTTTTATTGTACAGTTCGTGGGTTGATTGTCACTCCAGATATCGAAATATTTGTGTGCAAGCGCTCAAAAAGTCAGTTTTTCATAATATATCTCCTTTAAGGGGGAATACATTTGGGGCAAGAACTTATGAAGGAGAGGGGGGAAACATATATGAGACTGATTTATCATTGCAGCTGAATGTTTACAGGTCAGTGGCAGCACAGGAAGTGAAGGGAGTGACTATTTCCTGTCATGCAGGGGAGGAACGCTTGAAACTCCCATTCAACACCACAAGGAAGGCATCGGTCATTACTGGCAAGCCTGAAGATATTTGCTCTTGAGCGGAAAGGCTTGGTTAATCACTCTTAAAGATTGTCTGCTTAGTCTATTTGCAGAGCATGGAAATAGTGAGATTGTTTCTTCTGATCCATTCTCATCACTTGTTGTCTTTTTAACTATGCATGTGCTCACATCAGACTCAATAGTGACCCCTGCTGATAGAAATGAGTACTTGATGTCAGTTGATGATGGTTGAGCAAAATTCGTTGGTGGGCAGCTTTGTTACAGAAAGCAATTGCCAACATCAGTCATGTTATTTCAGTAATTCAGTTTGAGTCTGTTAATTAGCCACTTATAAATAATTAAAAAATTTTAAAAAATTATTTCTAATAAGTTATATTATTATAATAAGTCTTTGATACGTTTTTATAAATTCCTCTACCTGCAGTCAGGCTCAGGCATCATTAAACTTCCAAAAAATGCATCCCTAATGCTGGACGTATATTTTTTGTTTGAATTGTGTGTGTGTGTGTGTGTGTGTGTGTGTGTGTGTGTGCGTTTGTGTTTGTGCCTGTGTAAAAGATAGCTGGAGAAAGATGGAGAGAGAGAGAAGATGGAAAGCGTAGTCTGAAAAGCATGAAAGGTCAAATCCAGAAAGTTATTGAAGGAATAATTTAACATTACAATGGTAACCATTATCACAGTAATTGTATGTTTTCAAGTTTCTTTGATCAGCCAAGTTTTAGTAATGTCTCAGTGTTTTTGTTTTTTCTGAATTTGGATATACTGTAAATAAACTAGTCATTTATGGCATTATGAAAATAATTTCAATTAAACATGGCAAGTGAGAGGAAAGGATGTTTACGCTTGCCTTTTGAGGAACGAATGGACAAACCTATCGCGCAGGATAATATCAGTTGTATGTGTTGGCCATTCCAGTATAAGGAAGTGTGTGCTTGTGTGACATGCCTGGCGGAGGAGTTTTGGATCAGCTGGCTCCTGTCTCCAGTGTGGCTCCTCTAAGGTAAAAGAAAAGGGTGCAGCAGAGTGGCTATACATCCACAGGAGCTAAAGTCTGGAGCCTCCCGCAGCCGTGGAAACTCGCTTAGCCAAAGCACTTCCACCCCTCTTAAAGTGCACCTATTATGTGACTTTTCACTGATCATTCTTGTACTCTTGAACTCTACAAAAAAAAAAAAAAAAGGTTTAAATGTGTCATTGTTGAAAAAACACTTGAGTTTTCTCTTGCTTGCCAATTCTGCAGTACCTGTCTGTGAAACGCTCCATTGAAAGTCCTGCCCCCGCCCTCCCGAAAACCCCAGTGTTCTGTGATTGGTGAACTTGATCACTCACTTGTGATTGGTCCACCGTTCACGCCCCTTGTCATGCCTTTTACCATAAATGGATTTCCGCTTTAGAAACAAATACCGGTTCAGCCTTGTGGGCAAAACCCACTTGATTCAAAGGCGTGCCAAACTATCTGCTTGGTACGAAAATTCAAATAGCGACATCACCAATTGATGAAAAAAATGGCCAGAAGTTAGCTCGGGAGCAGTGAGTTTTGCGGCAGAGAGCGCTTCTTCTGGAGGTGACTTAGAGTTTTTTCCCGACGCAGACCTTTTAAATGCACATAAAAACGATATGATCCATGCTATGACATTAAAATAATGCAAAAGCATCCATAAAATAATAAAAAACCATAGTCCCCCAGTCCCCATGGCTACCAGTTATGTTTGTGTCTGCAAGATCACGAAGTGACAATCACCATCTTGCGTAGCCAGTAAAGTGCCATGACCCAAACATTAGCACTCTATACCAAATTGCTTGTTAAATATGTATCCTGACGTGTTCAGATAGGTTGTCAAGATTTGTGTCATGAACTGCAGCTTGGAGCATATTCAAAGCTGTTTCACTTGCCTGATATGAATGTTATTTCAGTGTCTGAATGATACACTATGTGTCTGTTTGGTTCTTGTGACCCACCGAATTCTTTCTCTTTTCACATGATCCAGCCTATGTTATTGTATTCATGGAGTCATACCCTCTGGCTGGGAATGTAGGGTTATTTATCGGTGACGTTTTTGTTGCAAGTCCACGTCTTGTGAGTGTTTTCTATCTCACTGTTTTATCTTACCCTTCTGCTGTTGTAGACATGATGTGCTCAAGCAGCTAATGGTAATGTGCTGTAAAGGTCACCTACTCAAATACCATGCAGTTTAATCATATTAAACTGCATGGTATTTGACTGCGTGACCATTTCATTCTTTTTAATTGTTGATATCCTAGAGTCTGCACCTCACATTATCAGGTGTGTGTTTCTTATGTTTTAACTGTAAAGGTCACCCCCCATGGCGTGGGAGTGTCTTTTCAGGCAGGAAGCCGGATGGCACATCTTGTTATACTTGGGCTCGTAATGAACAGGAAATTTGTGTGACACGATGGCTTTGGTGGTGTGCTGTAAATTCCACAATTTTTTTTTTTTTTTTTGTTAACAATGGCGCTTTGCTATTAAGTCGTGTCCTTTGTCATGTCCTCTAATCACGATTCCCACTTTCTGTCCTTTGCAGACTGAGCAGTTCACAGGACCCCAGTCTCCTGGAAACAGCAGTTGGAAACCACGCATAACCCCTGCCAAGGCCTGAATGTGAAATTAGCATGGAAACTCAAGAAGTATGCAGTGGTTGAAAAAACTGACAAGAAAAAAGCAAATGGTTTCTCAGTTTTTCAAGACTTAAGATCCTCCAGTTCTCAACTCAAGGCTTTTGACTAGCCCTTCGTCCCATGTTTTTTTAAAGGCCTGAATTTCAGAAGACTGCGTTGTGCTAGCGCAATGAAAAAAATCAGTGAGCCGTCGTCACATTTTTCAAAGTGATGGAACTGATTCCAGATGAAATCAATGGGAGATGTTAATGCAAAAAGATGATAAGCCACAACCCACTTTGCGGAAATGAAATACAGAAGTGACCCATCCTCCGATAAAAACCATGTGTGGATTCTGTTTTTGATTTCAGTGTTTTTACCCTATTTTTCTTATCTAATTGTTTCATCTAATAGCTTGGATGTAATGGAATTTCTTTCCTATCAATGCACTGGTGAAATGCTGGAGCTGGTGGTGGGTGGGTTCGAATTAGGATGGCACTACCCCTGGTGATCAGGATTAATCTCTGTAACATTATATATTACATATAACACTATGTTACAACACGAGTCCTAGCTATTTTGTTGCTCTGTTAATTTCTGCTAATTTTTTTTTAGTAGTCTGCTCTGGTTTAGTTGTATTGTCTCTGATGGACTGGACTAAACGAGAACTTCAAATGACAGTCTGGCCAATCTGCGGCGAAATTGTTCATTTAATTGCATGGATTGGATTGGAGGGCCAGGTCACATTTCTGCTGTTGCATCATAACCTCAGACAGCATATTGAAACAGTGGCCTCAGAGATTATAAGAGTGTTTTTGGGCCTGGAAGGAAACAAATGGAGTGGTTCAGCCATTAAAATAGAGATATATTATAAACTGTGCTCCTGAATCAATTTAAGCCAGTTTGCTGCAGTCTGTTTTTAGAAATGGTGTATGAATGGAGTGCTTTGCATTGATGTGTAAAAAATAATTACAAGTCATTAAAGAATAATATTTCTCCACAGGGCTGAACTGCTTCATTGTATTTATGTGGTAATTTAAAGACAAATAATGAAGAACTGCTCTAGTTCCTGCAACATTCCTAAAAACAGAACCAGTGCTTAATTTTGGAGGTGAAGAATGTGATTACTTCTGTTTTTAAGCTTCAAATTGTCAAGGTAAGGGTTTATTACCAATACCTGAACATGTCCAGGCAATTTGAGTCAATGGTTACTTTTTGCATGTCAGATATGTTATTTTATTTTACCAGTTCAAATTTGGCATCATGTGGAAGACCATGGATGCCAGAAAAGGCCTAGGGTCGTACACTTTATAGTTAATTTGTAATGTTGCCGTTTGGATCTGTGTCAAGGGCTTAAAAGTCAAATTTACAGGTTCCCAACTTTTTAAGAATTATGCTTCCTGGTAAAAGCATGCACGTCTGTCACTGGCTGTTATTTAAATCAAAGAAAACGAGTAATAAAATAACCAATTCGCAGGCTTTTCCGATCCCTGCCTGATTTTGGGTTTTGCTGCATTTGACCGCCAGGTGGCAACAGTCCTGACGTCATTTGTGTCAAATGTTTGGCAAGCTAGCTCCTCTGAAAAGAAATCTTCCCAATGCCATGAGAATGCAATCTCCCAGCCATCTCTATCTCACGGTGAGGTGGATCCATTGTACGCAGAAACCTACATGAGGTGAATGTACCTAAATCCACTTGGCATATTACTAATATTACTCCCAACTTTTTATATTGCATTGGTTGCCACGTGTAGATTTTAAGATTTACCTGCTTACTTTTAAAGCCTTGCATGGCCTTGGGCCTGCTAATCTGAGTAATTTAATTCAAGTTAAAGTGAATACTTTCAATCTCAGGTTATCCAACCAACATTTGCTCAACTTGCTAAGGAAAGTCAGTATGAAGACACTAGGAGACAGAGTACTTGCAATCAACGCACCAAAGCTGTAGAACTCTTTACCTGCTTACTTATGTAAGCAAGACAGCCGTAATGAATTTAACTGCCTCTTAAAGGCACATTTGTTTAGGCTTGCATTTTGTAGCTGATGGTTTCAGTGATATTACATTGTTACTCATAGGCTATTATATTACTTCTAATGCATATTTTACTGGATGCAACTGTTCTATGCATTCAACTGTACTATTATATGTTACAATAGCCAACATTGATGATTTTTGGTTCTAATTTTTTATTTTAATAATCAGATTTTAGATTTAATTTCATGTCGTCATTTGCAATGGATCATATTTATACCCCCAACCTATTTACGGTTTACGGAATATACCCAAAGAATTCCGTCCGTCCATCCGCACCAGTTGTACGACCGATTTCTCAAAAACCGCTCATGAGATTGTTTTCAAATTGCAGTCATGCATTCTACTCTTCATAGAAAAGCACAGTGCCAAGTTTCATGAAAATGTGCCAATTTTTTCAAAAATTACCTTTGTTTTCCATATTTTGAACTTAGAAAATTTACCACTGCAAATGTCCGACTGGAAAACTGCTTATCAGATTGTTTTCAAATTTCAGTCATGCTTTCTATACTTCATGCAGAGGTACAAGGCCTATTTATATGAAAATATGCCATTATCTCTTCAGTGCACAAGGGTCAGGGGTATTAGTGAGCTATGTTCACATTTTCACTTGTTTTTACATGCTTTTGGCACGGTATAAATAAATTATTATTTTTATTATTATTATGTACTACCCTATACGACAACGACCCCTCCAGCCTAACTGACGGTTCAATGAAGAGTTCATCTTTATCCAGGAAGCCGACAAATATGCGCCCGTCTTTCACAATCGGGAAAATGTTCTTGATGCATGCAGTGATGAAAAAGTGAAGAGAATTCGTTAAATGAACAACTATGACATTTGGGATGACATTTGGACCGAGATTTCAAAACTTTTAAAAAAGATATTCATTTTAATTTCTTGGCATTTCGATTAGCTGTTTAACAAGTAGCGCAACTGGGCAATTTTTTTTAGAATGTAGGCCAACAATTTGCTTTCCGTTTTCAATATCTTTTGGTTGAGAGTTGGGTTATTGGATAAGATGTAATCTATTCTTTCAAAACGTTAGTGGGAATCCAAGAACGTGCTTGGGAATAACTTCAGCTGCAGTTAAAACTCAAAACGCAACCCATATTTCAAGCAACACTAGGCCTATTTGGAGAAATAGAAGCCTATGGATTCCCAACCTGACCGCTTTAGAATAATATTTGGTGGTATAAATGATTATTAAAGCAACAGAATGCTATTAAGTTTAATAAATATTAGGAGGAATATAATATTAACGTTGTGTGCAGCTTGATATTTGGTTTAGCTGCAAGGAGTATGAAATTCTAAGTTCACTGCCTGTGATCTCCACTGAGAACAGCCTCCTGGAAATTGTATTTGACAATTCTTCATTGTACAAACTAACAAAATTTCTTCAAAGCAAGTCATTCGGCATTTTCAAAGTCATTCTATTAAGCGGAGATGGATTTGATTGACCTTTGTTTTGTTCACGTCCAGAGGCTGCGGGTGCGAGCCATATTAGCCAGGCAATGTTAAATAAAGTTATAAAGTCTATCCACTCAAAGTTAGCCGACCGAGTTATCGGAAAGATGACTAGACAATTTCTTTGTTTAGTTTGCGTAACTGTGTTTGTGAAACTCTCGTGAAACACTACAGATTTGTGTTTACAAGCTTGACTATTCTAAACTGTACTGCATTCCACACAAATTTGAAAAAATAAATAAATAAATAAATAAATAAATAAAAAGTGAATATGGGAGATGTGATTCAGTGATTTTTTTTTTTTTTATTATTAATGATGCGGATAAAAGCCATTGCTTTTTGTGTTATCAAAGTGTGACACAGGATTGAGAGTAAGAATCCTGCTCAGTCTGTCATCAAGTCTCAGTTTGACGTGTGTGATGTCAGGCAGCGAGAGTTTGCAAGTGGGTCCAGGAAAAAGGTTGAACTTTTGCGCTGTGAAAAATACGCAAAACATGCCAAATTACTTCTTTATCAGAACTTATTAGAGTGAAATTTCATGCTTAATATTCAGTTTGCACCACCCTGCATCAAAATTTGGTTGTGGTTAAAACCTGTGCATTTGACCTTTTAATAGTAGAATGATTGTTATTAACGAATATCACATAACCTGCTAATGATCGCAGCCGAGAGTGCAACTTTCAGCATCACTAATGGTGTGGGTGGGAATCTCTGTGTGTATACAGTGCTGCTATGTGTTTGGAAGAGAAGAAGGAGATTGAACAGTTATATTTTTGAAAGATATACCTTGTGACTGATGTTGGTTTTACTACACTTTTTTTAAAGATTATTTTTTTGGGAATTTTTCCTTTATTTGGTAGTTTTACAGTGTAGAGAGACAGGAAAGTTGGGGAGAAGACATGCAGCAAATGACCCAAGCCAGATTCAAACCCAGGTCGCTGCGGGAAAGACACAGCCTTTATGGTACGCGCACTTAGACCGATGAGCCACTGGGGCGCAAGGTCTTACTACACTTTTAAAGTCTTTAATCATATATTTCTAACCCTGGCAGATTTGAGTACTGGTTATAGAACTGATCTTGTAACCGGAATGACGTCAAATCAAGTCTACGTTGGGGCAAGCATATTGCTTGAGTATTATCCTTTCCAAATGGTTCATTTTAAATATACAATTAAACTATGCTGATTAAAATTATCATATTTAAAATAAATATTCATCATAACTAACTTCCATGATAAATTTAGTGATTCTCATTTAAAAGTTGTATTCTTTAATTCAGACTAATTGGTAATCATTGTAAACAAATGTCAGAGTTTTGTACTTTTGATTTGGAATGTACAGTGCTGTTTGATTGGAAAAATTAATAATGGCAACATTGTACACCATTAAAAAAAAGTATTTGTGGCTGAATTCATGTGTTTCCTCTTTATTTGCTCCTGTACGTTGTATTAACGATTTTGGGCCCCCTTCCAAGTTTGGCATGTGTTCAGCTTTCATTTGTGGGGGGCTGCAGATTTGCAAAACAATGTCAATCACTGTGGTTAACAATAAAGATAAATTAAAATATGAAACTGCTGCCCTATGTGACCCTGAGCACTGGGCCAGTTTGTTTATGTCATCAGTTTTCATGGACTGCAGGGTGGTTTGTGTACACTGAGCTCTCTGCGGATTTCCTCCCTCGCCCAGACTCTAGTTTCCTGTTCTTCCCCTGTCAAAAATGGGGTATGCGCTGATGCCTGTGGAGGACGTTTTCACTGGTGTAATGGTTTTGTCAATGCACCATGTCCTGTGCACTGAAATAAGAGTAAAGGCAATTGGATTCATGTGCAAAGAAGAAAATGCGTTCCTTTATTTCTTTTGAAGCGAGGCGTCAAAAGCGAACGATAATTATACAATGCGGGAAGCAACAATTCCCGAATATTTACGAAAATATGCAGGGATAACAAAGTCTGCTAAATATACAAGCAAACAGATACAAGAGGTGCACTATACACAAGCAGTCGGAGACTTTGCACCATCATGGTGCAAAGCTCGAGCTTTTAAAGGCTACATTCCTGTAATAGACCAGTTGGGCTTAAGCGAGATTTGGGTCGTGCGCATGCTTTTTACAGACTAGGTACGGCGGAAGATGCACAACTCGCTTTGAAAAAAGGGGTAATATTAAGCTCTTTCGCTTTCCCGTGGTAAAAGGCAGCAAACAACGTGGATTCGGGCTGTACACATGAAGAATTTTTGTTCCCGAGGAACATTCTAGGGTGTGCAGTGTACATTTCGTGTCCGGATGGCCTGATTTAATAGACTTTGACAAGGAAAGAATTCTTTATTTAACCTCTATCAATATCAAATGAAATCTGTACTTTCAGTTTAGCTTGATGTTTGGTTATCCAGAGAAACATTCGGGTGTGTAAAAACGTAAAGCATTCATCCAGTCAAGAAAATTTTGAGTCATGTTACTGATGACACACCAGGTTGCGAGGGCTTGTGCAGTATATGCATTCACAATACTAAATATTAAATACTATTGACATTAAATTCTAAACCCGTTGTCACTAACAAAATCCCCCAAAATATATTGGCGCCCTCCTTTAAAATCGTTCTGGCAAATAAAAAGCCAAAAAAAAATGGAGGTTGGATACAGAATTCTTTCCCCCGACGATGAAGACAATGCGCAATCAATCTTCTCCGACAAACTAAATCCAATGAATCCTCCAGCAAAACGTAGACTTGAAAGGCTAAATCGGCAATATATTGTCAAGTCAGTTCTCAACATTGTTGTTTTCAGCACAAATGAGAATATGAAATCAAATCTGTTCTTCTAAGTCAATCAATACTGATGCTATTGTTTCGGCATGTCTTGGCCTTGTATTTTACATGTTTACCTGCACACTTACCCATGTTGAGAAGAGGTTCAGATCATGTGTGCTTGCCAGTTATTTTGAACTGTGCAAATTTGTTGCAGGAACGCTGTAGGTATTAGCTGACTTATGGCGCGGGACCCAAACTTCATGTTGTTAATAAGACATTAATTCACGTGCACAAAACTAACTGGCAAGCAAATTCAACTTTGTTGGTTATATACAGCAAGTAGTCATGTTATCAAAATCTCAAAGTAACCAAATGATTATTGCAAGAAATCTCTGCTGAAACGGCTGAAATGAAAACCATGTGAACCCAGTTTTCGGACGTTTAAAGTGACCCCATTATCGTGGTAGTTGAGGAACAGCGGGCAGAAAATGGGGATGGTTAGCCTGTCTTGTGCATATGTTTGTTTTGACAGCCGACGTTTTTCAATTATTGCTTTACCTGCTTCTCCCTATTGGAGCCCTGAGTGTGGTTCATCAAAATTTTTGCATATCTATCTCAATTCACGAACCTTGAGGCGAGAGATTGCTTTCCTCTCGCTGACTGCAGGTTTGTTAACGGAATCCAGTTTTTCCTCTGCCATAGACCATGTCCAGTGCTCCTGCGCTCTCCAAATCTCATTTTTTCACGCCCTTAAACCGAAAGGGTCTATTGAATAGTTGATAACACATGTGCGTAGTTTAGCGATGAGCGTGGGTATGGGCCAGTCCTCAGAATGGCTGTTTGAACTGTTTGGAATTTTATCCCTTCTTCTCCTGCACCCAAACACAATCAATTTCATCAGCGGTCATTAGCGTTTTGAATATTTCGCAATGTAATGCAATGTCCAGGAGTTTTTTTTTTTTTTTTCATTTCTGAATTGAAGTTTCGTAAAAAAAATAAAATAAATAAGGGAATGGAGAAAGGAGTGAATGCTTTTTGCATGTTTGTTCTGAATTCCAGGAAGGACTTGATTGGCATCAGACGGATCCTTCGGCTTTTGTTTCCACAGGTCTGTGGTGTACCTTGTTATTAAGGCTCCTCTTTCATTATCTGCCAGGGTTTGCAATGGGAATGGTGATGCTTTTCCCTTCAAACTCAGTCCAAATACCCTAAAACCACAGGTTGCAGACCAGAGGACGAAGGATTGACATCCCCCTCTTTAGCAGACCCCAGTGGTTACAGGAGGTATTGCAGTTTATAACCCCCTCATTCAAAAATAGGGGTTGCCCCAAAGATAAATCAAACTAAGAATTAACCTTGGCAAATGTTACGAAAGAACTGTTTATAACAAGTAAAAATTGTAAATATTGCACAACTTGGTTTTTAGAAATTTTACTGCGGCATTAATTTCAGCAGATACAGCTTAAAGAAAACCCAGTAGCGGTGTTTACATGCTCACTTTTTACATTCTGATTGAAATCATTCATGAATTTCTAACTTTACATATAAAAGGGCAAATCGTCAGGATACAGTACCTGTCCAGAGAACTGAATTTTTGTCAAAAATAGGAGCTATATATACATCCCTTTTTACGCAATTATTTTCTATTCAAAATCAACAAATAGTGTACCAAATTATTTATTTTGATTGTAGGAATGTTTCTGTTCATATTTGATGCCATAAGTAACTTATATAATGTATACAGAAGTTATCAAAGAAAGCATAAGTAAATTGAATCAAAATTAAGACCAATATGTCTGCTTTAATTTGGTACCTATTTTGTGGTTTTATTTTCAGCGTCATGTGAGATATTGTAGATTTAAAACTGTTATCCTTCATCACATAAAAAACCTGCGGTTAACCGTTAAATTACATATAGCCCAAGTGAGTTTTGCATGGGAACATTTTCTTTTCTCAAGCCTCTGACCCTAAGGAACCTATTGGGACCCATGAGATTTTTCCCCTGGGGGGGTGCATGGTAGGCGCTACTGGCCCCTGGGGTACTATGGTAAAAGTTATGCAATAACATCTGATACGTACCTAAAACGGTTCCAGTCCATGACGATTCAGCCTGGTGAGACTCGAGAGAGCGTTGTGTCAATCTGAAAGAACTGGGGATGGCAGCATGAATTTTATATTAGCATGCATGTGGATAGTTTGCTCGTTGGACATTCCATATTCAGAAAGAATTGGAGATGCCAGATTAAAAAAAGAGGGCATTCTTTGTCAGCAAAAGACAAGGACTGAAGCCGTAACACTGCCACAACAGTATAGACATAAAGTCAGAAGTTGGGTCATTCAGTTCGACAGGCAAGACACATGGCCTTTTAAAAGACTTTGGGCAGAATTGGATGTTGTTTTGTTTGGCTATATGTTTATTAAGTCTCTCGGTTCTGTAGTTCTTGTGAAACAAGTCCGCCTACTCCAGGGAAAGGAATAGCATGTGCAATCTTTGCCAATCATATGCACACCACTTCAGAGAATAGGCGTAGACATACGTAGGGCCACTGGAGAAAAGTTCCTCAGGCAACCGCTACATATTGGTTATGTGATAATGCAACTTGCTATCATGAAGCCTTTCCTCTTAGGTCAATAAAAGCCAGATATGTGGCAAATTGCCTCTCACTGATCTTTTCCAGTGTAAGCATACCTAAGAAGGTCCTAACAGACTGTAGGTCAAACTTCTTGTCCCAGCTGTTGCAGCGAGTTTTCCACTTGTAATGAGTCAAAGGCAATAAGACCACCTCTTACCACTCCAGATGGACAGATTGGTGAAGCAATACATAACCAGATACTGAAGACTGTGCTGTGCAAGTTTGTCTCCAGTACAGATGCTGACTATGACCAGTGGTTGCCATACCCTTACAAAAAAAAAAATCTATGGCATTTCAATGGTATGAAGTGGTAACTGAATGGTTGTCAATAGTAGCCAATGGTATTGTACATTAGCCAGTAGTAAGCCAATGGTAGCAGCTATGGTATTCAATGGTAACAAATCTTCTAATGGCAATGGAATATAATGGTACCATGGGTAGCAAAGAATGGTCTATGGTATGGCAGTAGTATTGGGCACTGGCCAGTTGTAAGTGAATGGTATTTTATGCCATCACCATTCAGTTACCATTCAAAACATGCCCGATAACACCATTCAAATGGTGTTTTTTTTTTTTTATGGTAATAAATTGTATATTCTTATAAGGGTACCTTTCGTTTACCTATTGGGAAGTGCCATATATGTAACCTAGCTTTTCACCATTTGAATTGTTGTACAGTTGCTGGGTCAGAGGGTCATTGGACCCCCTGAATCCATTGGGAAAGTCCCAAACCAGGAGGAGAAGATGTTGTGGAATATTAGGAGGGTTAGACTGGAGGAGATTACTGCGCTCACACAAGAAAACAAGAGATCTGCTCAACAGAACCAGAAGGCATGATCTGATCGGAAGGCCAGAGCGAAGGTTTTAATTCCAAGAAAAAAGATACTCTGTTACTGCTGCCACCCCGTTTGCTGACTAAATGCCATTGAAATTATGAAGTCATCAAACAAGCGGCTAAGGTCACATATAAGCTTTATATGTCAGACAAATGTAAAAAAAAAAAATCGCAGACTTTTCATGTGAACTTGTTTAAGGGATTTCAGGTTTGTCCTGAGCCTGTGTGGCTGCAGCTGTTAGTTTTAACAGCAAAATGAGTCTGTTTTTCCAGAGCTTTTCCCAAACTTCACACTGAACAGCCAACTGGAACAATCAAGATGAAGCTGTCCCCAGTTCTTCTAAATTTTGATCCTGCAAACCCACATGGCGAAAAAAATCAGTTCAAGTTTATGTCAGTTTTTTCGAATAACTTGGAGGCGTCAATGTGACAAGTCACTTCATTTTAACAGGTGATACTAAACTTGAGCAGTCAGTCTATTGACTTATTATACCCCTGACCCATAAGGGATGGGGCTATATAGTATATACCAGAGAATTCCGTCCATCTGTCCGCACCAGTTTGTCCGACCTATTTCTCAAAAACTGCTCATCAGATTGTTTTCAAATTGCGGTCATGCATTCTACACTTCATGGAGAGGAGCAGTGCCAAGTTTCATGAATATATGGTGACTTTTTTTCAAAAATTACTTTTGTTTTCCATGTTTTGATCTCAGAAAATTTACCGCTGCAAATGTTGTCCGAACGATTTCTCAAACTGCTCATCAGATTGTTTTCAAATTTCAGTCATACAGTCCATACTTCATGCAAAATTGGAGTGCCAATTTATATGAAAATATGTCATAATCTTTTCAGTGCACAAGGGTTGGGGTATTAGTGAGCTGTGCTCACTTTTTCACTTGTTTGGTTTAGTTATAATGCTATTATTATTCACAAGTTGTAATATTAAAAATGATATTTTGACTAACTACCTCACTGAGTACATGGAAGTAGCATAAGCATGAAAACAGGGCAAAAATATCTGTGTTAGAGCTAACAACTTGTGCTAACAACTTAAAATGAAATATAATTTCTCCGTGGCTATTGAAGTTGTTGAGGGAGAGGGCTGCAAAGTTTAGCTTCTTTGAAATCAATGCTTGTAAAAGCTTTGAGGATTCCAGACACCTTAAATCCACCCTTTGTTTTGCATTGACAGCACACACGAGAAAACCATGCAGTTCTCACTGTGCCTGGCCCAAATTAATGTTCAATCCAAATGCTTTTTATGCAGGATTTCTGAAGCTGAAGCAATGTTATTATTTGCTCATGAAACAAAGACAAAGTCCAGTCATGACTGGCACATGAGGATGAAGTTATTCACAGTAAAATAACCATTGTTAATTTAACTCCAATAGAGATTGTATGAATCCATCGCACCCATCTTGGACTCAGATAAACTCTATAAAAGTTGATTTTAGCACTGGAAAATCTGCTGTGTGCTTTTTCAATTTTTCAGAAGCTTGGTTTAATGCCATGTTCCCAAAACACAAAAATTTGTTCCCAGATTTTTGCCCGCCATTCCGATGCTTCTCTGGCATCAGTATCCATCTGCAGACTAAAACGTATGCCTCAGAGCCAACTATCAAATGGATTATTTGCATTGCTGAATGAGGCTTCTATGCACCACTGCAATGAGGGTATTATATTGGAATAGCACAGAACATTTTTCTCCATGTAAGGCTGCGCAAAGACAGCCAGACTGCGAGCGAGATTTTCCCCCCATGTTTTTGGAAGGAAGCTCCTATCGCGTCAGGAGACGGGCAGGGTTCCAAGAGAAGATGGAGAGGTTGAGCATGGTTAATTCTGCACTGCTTTGATTATTTGTAAACGCCCCCCCAGCCGCAGGGCCCAGGATATTATGAGTCCAACTTGCTATCAATGCTACCAACCCCCTCAGTGTCCAGTCCCAGTTCATTCAGCGTCATTCTTTCGCACTCGCTTAAAGTTGAACTCTGTCTTTCCTGGCTGCCTAAGATAACAGGCCTCATGTCATCCAAAGAAAATAGCGACAGTATGGCCATCAACGAACAGTTTGCCAAACATCACAGGAAATAATGCATGGGCGAAGTGTGTGGGCCCTGACTGCAGGGCAAGACTCAAAACGTGATCCATGTATATTTAACATGACCAAAATCTCATTTAAATCAAAATGGAAGTTTGTGTATTTAAACGTCTGTCAGATGGTTAATGAATGAAGTTTGCAGTGTCAATACTGTTGCTCATTTTGAGCTTTTTGCTGCATGAGGAAAGCTGTTCAAATAATTCAACAAGACAAATTATGTGCAAACTAAGGACACTGCCAAAATACTGCATTCTTGATGTGATATATTTCTTATGGACTGGCCCAGAGAGTGATTCAGTCCATTTGTCTGTTTTCCTATAGCATTTTGCAGTGCTGTAAAAGGGGATCATTAATCCATCCAAGAGATGGATAAGAACACTGTACAGCTATGGTCTCTGTAACAAGGCTCATTAAACTAAAAATATTCCTGGCATTTCATATTTATACAGTATTGTGAAAAAGTATTTGACCCCTTCCAATTTCTTCTATTTTTGCTTGTTTGTTAAACTTAAATGTTTCAGATCACCAAACTAATTTTAATATTGGACAAAGATAACCCAAGTAAACACAAGATGCCGTTTTAAAAGGATGATTTTGTTTGTTGAAGGGAAAAAACTATCCAACCCTACCTGGCCTATATGAAAAATTAATTGCCCCCTTAGTTATTAAATGAAACAGGTAATCAAATTTAATTAAAAATAGGTTCATTTTCACTAGAAAAACCCAGCCATGATTGCTGCTAGCACTGTTAAATATAATCATCACCTACGTAGAACAGTCTGGCAATGTGAAGTATATGATACTATGATCTAAAGAAATTCAAGAACAGATGAGAAACAAAGTTGTTGACATCTATCAGTCTGGAAAGATTTATCAAGCCACTTCTAGGTCTCTTAGACACCAGCAGACCATGGCAAGAGCCATTATCTACAAATGGAGAAAACAAAACAGCAATGAACCTTCCCAGGAGTGGCCGGCCAACCAAAATTCCTCCAAGAGCACATCAATGACTCTTCCAGGAGATCACAAAAGAACCCAGAAGAACTGCAGGCCTCACTTGCTTCAGTTAATGACTGTCTTCATGATTCCATGAAACAGGGCAAAAATGGCATCCGTGGGAGAGCTGCAAGGCAAAAACCACTGCTGACCCAAAAGAGTACAAAGGCACATCTCACATAAGTCAAAAAAAAATCTTTATGGCCCCGAGACTTTTGAGATACTCTGTTGACTGATGAGTCAAAAGAGGAGCGATTTGGAAGACATAGGTCCTGTGACTGCTGGAATAAAGCTAACACAGCATTTCACAACACAAACATCATACCTACAGTCAAATACGGTGGAACCAGGAATTCTGCTCTCCAACAGGAAATCCTGAAGGAAAATGTCCAGCCATCAGTTTGTGACCTGAAGGTCAAGCACAGTTGGGTTATGCAGTAGGATAATGATCCAAAACACACAAGCAAGTCCACCTCTGAATGGCTCAGAAGAAACAAAAGCAGGGTTTGGGAGTGGTCCAGTCAAAGTCCTGACTTGAATCTGATTGAGATGCTGTGGCATTACTGTCAACAGGCAGTTCAGACGTGAAAGCCCTCCATTGTGGCTGAGTTCAAACAATTATGCAAAGGAGAGTAGGCCGAAATTCCTCCACAGCAACATTAAAAAACACATTGTTAGTAATTGCAATTGACAGCAGTTGTTACTGCTATGGGTGGCACAAACAGGGGAGCAGTTAGTTTTCCACATGAGCCATGTAGGTTTTGAATAGCTTGTTACCTTCTATAAATGATACAATCACTTTATAACTGAATTTTTAGTTAACTCTCATTGCCTTTGTGATCTGAAACATTAAAATATGACAATAAGCAAAAATGGGAGATACTAGAAAAGTGTTTGCGGGACACCGCTAAAACAGAGCAGCCCCTTCATTCCACCTGCCCTTGGGACACATTTATGAGCGAATTTCGTGAAGAACATATGAAAAGATTGTGCCAACAACTTTTTTGTGAGTACATCCATGACTTTGACCTCACTATGACCTTGACCATGAACAGAATTTGTGCAAAAGTTGATAGAGGCCAGGTCCTGTTCTATAGTTAGTATTGCCAAGTTACAGCTTGGTGTCATAGAATCTATTGAAGTTATTGTGTTAAGAAGTATTTTGAGGGGCGTGGCCAGATTCCATGACCTTGACCTTTGAAGTGACCAGTCATTATGCCAAAACAATTTCCCAGCAGTATAATAACTCTGACAAAAGCATTAAATGGGTTCAAGATGGCAAGAACGCTATAGATAGCTCAACAGAAATGAAGTTTTGCTGTGCTCTTGACCTTGAGTGGAGTGACACCCAAAGTTGATAGAAGATTTACCCTGCTATACATTTGCTATATACCAAGTTACAAGTTTCTATCACAAAAACTTTTTAAATGATAGTGTTAACAAGCCTTTTTAGGGGCATGGTCAAATGTCATGACCTTATTGTGACTGACCTTGCATCAAATTTGCCCAAAAGTTATTTGAAGCTGAGCCCTATTCTATAGTCGCTAGATACCTAGTCACTGCTTTCTATCATGAATCCTTTTGAAGCTATCGCGTTAACAAGCGTTTTGAGGGGCGTGGCCAATTGTCATGACCTTGACCTTTAAAGTGAACAATGATTACGCCAAAACAATTCCCCTGGGCTAAAATAACTGTGACTAAAGTATTAGAAATAAGTTGAGGATAGCAAGAAAGTTATAGGCAAAACAAAGAGCGGCGGCTGCACACGCGGTGGCGAACGCGGGGCACAAACTTGCACAAGTACTGAAAGCAGCCCCACCTTGTCCGGGCTGCTAATTAGGAAGGGGGCACATACTTTTTCACAGCACTGTAGATCTGTGGTGGTTATCACCTTTAACAATAAGGACCCTATAATAATAGTCTGGACAAAAGTGAAAGGCACAAGTATGAGGTCTTTGGTCAGTGGTGCGCTGAGCATGTCAGACTTATGTTTGGTAATTTGGTGACCAGCGCAGTCTAGCACAGTTAGAAAAGAGTTGGACCAAGGAGGACACAATATTAGTGGCTGTGCTTGGGGCTGGCTTCATTAATGGTCTTTCAAAGAAGCTCCTCTCATTCCCATTAGAAACTGCGTTCCTCTTGGTCAGCATTCTGAAGATTTCATAATGTCTGAGGCAAGTCACAAAGGGCACCATCAGGAGAACTTCACCCAGGAAGCAACTGATCTACTTGTTGCTCTCCCACCTCCTCATCTGGGACATGTAGTTCTGCCTGTGTCCGTCTTGAAGGGGCAGTGTTACGGCTGAGCATGTGTTGTAAATTTGGAAAAAAAAAAAAAATGCACATTTTTTCAAGTTTGTTGCCGGTGGAAATTGCTAGTTTGACATTATATTGCAGTCAACTAAAGCTTTTAATCATATTTATATATATATATATATATTTTCCCAAAAACAAATTTACTTTTGGGCAGGACTTTAGGGCGGTATATTTCAGCTATTTTTTTTAAACATTTATTTTAGTTGTGCAAAGTTAGATACATTTGGTAGTGTGCCGCTATGTCTGGCCTTGGATACTGGAAAGAAACGTACCTTCAAGGAATCTCTACTGATTCAATAACCTCTGTTTCTTTGTTCAGAAAAAAAATACATTACAATTTTAATTTCAGAAGAACCAGGACAATAACACACAGTAATTTGCAAATCTCTTTTTATCTGTATTCGATTTAAATGAGTAGAGAGACAAAATTAGGAATGTTTTAACTCATCAAATGTATTATTTTGGCAAATAATTGCCATTTCAAAATTTTGGGACAAGTGCATGTACACTAAAGTAATGTCATCTCTCCTTTTAACAACACTTAGTAGTCATTTTGGAACTCAGGACACAAATTGTTAGTTTCAAGAGCAGAATTTTTTCCCATTCTTACCTGATATAGGACTTAATTTGGTCAACAGTCTCCATTGTTGTATTTTGCGCTTTGTAATGTGCCACACATTTTCAATGAGAAACAGGTGTGGGCTGTGGGCAGGCCTGTCTACTGCTCACACTCTATGGAAACAGGTCTGGGCTGTGGGCAGGCCTGTCTACTGCTCACACTCTATGGAAACAGGTGTGGGCTGTGGGCAGGCCTGTCTACTGCTCACACTCTATGGAAACAGGTGTGGGCTGTGGGCAGGCCTGTCTACTGCTCACACTCTATGGAAACAGGTGTGGGCTGTGGGCAGGCCTGTCTACTGTTCACAAAAACAGGTGTGGGCTGTGGGCAGGCCTGTCTACTGCTCACACTCCATATGGAAACAGGTGTGGGCTGTGGGCAGGTCCTGTCTCTATGGAAACTGTGGGCTGTGGGCACCTGTCTACTGCTCACACTCTATGGAAAACAGGTGGGGGCTGTGGGCAGGCCTGTCTACTGCTCACACTCTATGGAAACAGGCATGGGCTGTGGGCAGGCCTGTCTACTGCTCACACTCTATGGAAACAGGTGTGGGCTGTGGGCAGGCCTGTCTACTGCTCACACTCTATGGAAACAGGTGTGGGCTGTGGGCAGGCCTGTCTACTGCTCACACTCTATGGAAACAGGTCTGGGCTGTGGGCAGGCCTGTCTACTGCTCACACTCCATGGAAACAGGTCTGGGCTGTCTACTGCTCACACTCTATGGAAACAGGTCTGGGCTGTGGGCAGGCCTGTCTACTGCTCACACTCTATGGAAACAGGCATGGGCTGTGGGCAGGCCTGTCTACTGCTCACACTCTGGGCTGGAAACAGGTGTGGGCTGTGGGCAGGCCTGTCTACTGCTCACACTCTATGGAAACAGGTGTGGGCTGTGGGCAGGCTTGTCTGTCTACTGCTCACACTCCATGGAGACAGGTCTGGGCTGTGGGCAGGCCTGTCTACTGCTCACACTCTATGACTACAAAACTTCTCTGTTGTAATATGAGCAAAGTGCGGCTTCTGGTTACCCTGCTGTTACAAGCAGGGGCGTTGCTGAAAAAGACAGCGTCTGGAAGGCATATTATGATGTTTAAAAATGTGCACGTACCCTTCCGTGTCAATTGTGCCTTCACAAATGCAAAAGTTGACCATGCCAAGAACGTTAATGCAGCCCCAAACCATGACAGATGCTGGCTTCTGAACATTTCACTCACAACAGTTGAAATGGTCCTTTTGGTCCTTCCAAAAACATTTTGAAAGATTCCAATTTAAGTAAGTCTATTTCAGTTAATCTTGAGCCCCGAGAAGTCTGTGTTTTTGGAAATAATGCACTTTTGTTCCCGAGGGCAAACAGGAGGAGAACCATTCAGACTGTAATCTGTTACCAGTGATATGTTCAAAAGCCAGCATCTGCTTCAGTCCGAGTCTGCATTAGCACTCTCAGCATGGGCAACTTACACATCTGAGAAGGCACAATACCGTACCCGCGCACTTTGGAACAACGTGTTGTTAAAATTAAAAGAAAATAAAGTTGATGATTTCAAACATTGAAACATTACTTGTGTCTTTGAACTTTTTTCAGTTGAATGCAGGTTAAAAGGGATCTGCAAATGGCTTCTTGCATTTTAGACATTGTCCAGATTCTACTGGAAGTGAGGTTGTAAAGTGAATTGCTTTCAAACATCTGCACCGCAATTGAAGAAACACAAGTTTTAAAAGCTTACTCAGGGCTAAGGCTGCAAGTTCTTTATTGATCTGTAAATCCAAGAGGTAAGGAGATCTGCAAAGTCATGCAGGCCTGACTTGCAAAACCTGCAAAAACTGGAGAAAAGTGATTTGATCTTTTAACATCAACCTAGGAGTATCCTTCCCACGCAAACTACACGGAATCGTTTTTTTTTTTTTTTTGGGTGGATGGGAGGGAGGTTGTTATTCACTCATGGTCAAACAAAATGGCGTGCATAATATGAGTCTTTAAAAAAAAAAACTTCACAGACGGAATAAAATCTCTCTCATCTTTTTCCAAAACCCCTCCTGGAACCTTCTGCACCTCTGTTGGAAAAACAGCATTGTTCTCGCCTGCAGATAAGATCTCATTAAACCCATATTAAAGCAAATAACCTAATAAAAAAAAAAACATCTAGGCTTTATCGGAGGGAAGTCCCCTCACCCACCGTCTGCGCCATCCTGCCCCTGTGGAATTCTGGGCCTGGATTTTACTGTTTTCCCTTCGCCTCCAGGAAGGAGCCATCTAAACTCCAGGATTAGCAAGCCTCCTTTGTCTCCAACATTAAATGGTATAAAAGAAATATAACAACAAACAGAAAAAAAATCTAGGAAGAATTTAAAGCTCAACAGGACACGGTCACATTCACAGAAGCAATGTTATGCTGGAGTTTTGTCTTAATCTGAATTTCTTTACCTCACCTGTCAATCCAAGGCAAGTTTTGAAGTAGAGAAACCTCAGGTGGCCGTAGAATTTTTCCTCGTGCCTGCAAGACTGGGAAAGTTTTCTCTCACGGCAATATGCAATATGGCCGGCGATTGAGAGTTCAGTCCACAGAAGCGAAATTACACAATAAACCTGGAAGATTTCCATGTTTATCGTGAGCAAACACAGGCACTCATTTAAGGAAACAAAGGATTGAGCCCTGGATCTTGCCGTACCCTTTCAGAGTCCCCAAAAAACTCTTTATATTATGGCAGCTGAAGAACCTTCTCCTTCTACAGGCACATTGGATGGTGGCTAGTCTCCAGTGGCTATGTCTGGGAAAATAGATCAACCTAATGCGTTGAAGAACATCAGAGATAGTGCTTTAACTCCTGGATACTTCTCCATGTCGCATACTCGCTGTTCAACATATTAATACCAACAAAGTCACTTGGGATGTCAATAAACAATAGGAGTTCCCCCATGAATATCCATATCATTCAGTCACCTGTTCCCTTTTGTCTCCTTTCAAGTGAAAAATAAGGGACTAAAATGGTTCTTGAGCTGGCAGCTGAGCCACTTTTCCCACCTTGTAAACTCATTGCTACTACTAGCTCCAACTAGTGTTTATTAGTACATTGTTTGCTTTCTTGACAAGTTGTCACAGTACAACACCGATAACTTCAGCTGCAGGAGAGTGGACTGGTGTTAACTTTGTTATGGGCTACCATCCTTGTATAATTGGGGCACTTTCTCCAAACAGTCATTCTCTATCATTCAACATTGTTGCTCACATCTCCATTTTTGAATTACAGCTGGTTCTTACCATGCGCTGGGTATTTTTACAATTAACTGACTAGCAGCTTTCTGTGTACATAGTTGAACTGAGTCACTGCTGTGTTCCAAAGCTCAGAGGGACAAGGGCGGAGCCAAGGGGGGTTGCACAAGGGGTAGGGGGGGTCTAGGCCACCAATGAAATTTATAGGCATCATCAGGCGCCATACTAAAATTCTAAACTGTGATTTGCTATCAGAAGTAGGACAATATCAAGCTTCCACTGGCAGCAAAGGTCATGATGGCATAGATCAGAAACCTGGGACAGACCATTAACCTTTCCCCACCCCTAGGCTTTGCTTAAGCTTAATCTCTTTGAACAGCAGCCAAATCTGGCTATTCATGTGTTACCCAATTTAGGACTTAATAATTCAAGATTTGATCTTCATACAGAGGGGGAATATGGCTCAACTGAGACAAGACACTTGTAGCATTTAGTATTCCATCGTATTTCAATTTATTTTTCTAATTTTGGTAGAGAAAAAGGGCTGCAAATATAAAAAGTCTTCTTGAAAACTCAGCATTGAAATTAAGAAAAAAATACCGAGAGTTAAAACGATACATTTCTGGGATCATAAGCTCATTGACCACGAGTGTACTTCATCTGAGCATGACATTCTAAATTATCTACTCTCTGAGCCAAAAAGGGCAGCTCTCCAGGTGGCCATCAGAGCCCTCAAAATAGCATACTATCAAATAATTAAATAATCACATTTTTAACAATGATCAACCTTTGATGCATGAAATTCAAAATGAATTAATGACGTTCTGGAGGAATTTAGCGTGAGTTTATCAGTATAGGCGCGGTTGGATATCAATGGTCACGAATAACCTTTCCAAAGCCAATACATGCCTAGTCTCCATGATAAAGTTTAAAATTTTGTCAATTTTTCTTCAGAGTGCTACAAGCCAGCACACATTACATTATTCAATAAAAGAACTGCTTATTTAATGGTCAGAACATTCACCCTCCAATGAAAAGCTAGCAGTTCTGACATCAAAGCTTACAAGCTTATATAAACACTTTCTACACCTTATAAGGACCAAGTAGAACTCAATAACTCAGTAATATTTGAAATATACCTTATTATAACAGAACAGACATTCCACTATCAGGAAAAAGCAGGCAATATGCTACCCTAGATAGAACAGAGTGGGCCAACAAACATGGGAGGGGGTCTACCAAAGTGCTTGAGCTGCTCACATTTTAAATGAGCCAAAACCTTGGAATTTGAGTTCCTTGAATACGGTAAAAAGCCACATTGCACAAAATGCCACCGCCTGCAGAATTAGTCGCAAGGACCAACGGTTATTCTTACCAATGTGGCAAACACGTTCTGTGATCATCATAGCTATGGTAAACTGAGAATAAAAAACAGCCAGCCAGCTAGCCATAACTCAAAATACAACCCCAATTCCGAAATAGTTGGGACAAAGTGTAAATTCTGAATAAAGTCTAAATGCAGTGACTTTCAAATCACACCAGCCAGTATTTTATTCACTATAGAACAGAGATAACATAACAAATGTTGAAACTGAGAAATTTTACAATTTTATCCACAAAATGAGCTCATTTAAAATTTGATGGCTGCTACAGGTCTCAAAAAAGTTGGGACAGGGGCCTGTTTACCATGGTGTAGCATCCCCTCTTCATTTTAACACAGAGTGGAGGCGTCTGGGCATTGAGGAGACAGGTTTCTTGAGTTTAGCCATTGGAATTTGATCCCACTCTTGTTTAATACAGGCTTCCAGCTACTGGAGAGTTTTGGATCTCCTTTGACGGACTTTTCATTTAATTATGTGCCAAATGTTCTCAATCAAACTTGTGACAACTGATGTAGTGTAGTGGTAAAGAATGCAATGCAGGCATCCAGGGTTCAATTCCTGGTTGGAGTGTTTTTAAGTAGCAGCGGTAGCATTTTTTCATGTATAAATAATTGATGGGGTTATTGTTCTTTTTACTTTTTTCCATTTTTTACCTTTCCGTTGTATTTATTATCTTATTAATTTGCTTTTTTTTTTTTTTTTTTTTTTTTTTAATAAATCTGCTCCAGTGGAGCCAAACTTCATTTTCTTTGTATTTATTGTCTTTGAATGGGATGGTATAGGCTATAGGACTGGCAGAAATAATATTTTAAAAAATATTTCTAAATTCTAAAAATTAAAAACTGGTTGTATTTGGATATAATGTATGCCTGTAGTGACATATAAGTGAAAATAGATGAGTTTTACAGTTTAATATCTGAGAAATCTGATTTGGCACACAAGGTACCTGAATTGCCAATTTGGAGAAGCCACCCAGACATTCCTCTCTAATTTCGTTCTGATTTACTTGATTAGAATAAACTTTGGCACAGATAATAGTGAGATTCTGTGCTGTAAATTTTTAGAGGTTTCAGACTGCATCTAATTAAGTGTACAAGGGATAGAAGTAAAACTTTGTTTGGTGCAAAATGAGGTCTTTGATTTATACTGTGTTCCATCTTCATTTACTCTGACTCAGTGACATATATACTGATTTTTACACCATGGCAGAAATCCCAAATGGTTTTACCTTTATTATCATACCAAGATTATTCAAATGGACCAAATAGTTGCAGAGATTTACTAATTTCATTTTGAGCTTGCCATTTTCGAAAAAGAGGCTCAGGGCTTAAGGGGTTAAATTAAAAGTTTATAATAACTGAAAGATGTACTATACAGAGCTGTAAACTGTTAAAAACTAAATCAAATCAATATTTGGTGTGTATACCCTTTGCCAAAAAATTTGGGAAACTGTCCTGTTGTGCGATAGTTTTATAAGATGATCAGCATTTGCCTGTTCCAAGCAGAGTGGAAAACTTGCCACCGTTCTTCTGCAGACTGACTGTGTTACTTGTGTCTCTCCCTTTAAGTAACTGCAGACAGCCATGATGATGTTGACATCAGAGCTCTATGAAGGCGATATGATCTGTATTGATTGTTTTTTAAATGAAATATGAGCATTTATTTATAAAACTTTTCCGTAAACTAGCATCTGGAATTTCAAATTTACTTCTTATCCTCATCCACTCTAATGTGGAAAACAGTAAGTAAACATCTAGAGCAGATTTACATGTTAAAAAGTGCAGGGTGCTAAGACTTTTGCACAATACTGTACTCTCTGGAATTGGATAAGAAACGTGTCAATCAATAGATAATTACCAGGGAAGTTTCACCTGGGCATGAACTATAACAGTGCTTTACGCAGATGAGCCTGTGCAAACAGTGGAGAGACTGGCTATCAGTGAGAGTCCCTGGGAGGATTCAACGCTGAATTCGTCGATGGAGAAATGCCCACGTAAATCTACGGTAGGGAATTACCCATTTTGAATATTTGATGACTATAATTAATAGTAGAATGACACAGTATCAATACCATGGTGAATTTTTGCTTCAGAAAAAAAATTTTTTAACTACTTCATTGGGATACCATTGGCTCACTATAGCTGGAGTGGTTCCCACAAAGGACAACAATTTTTTCTGTGGCACGAGATCATTTTTTTTAAGTGTCACTCCGCGGATGGACCATGCAAAATGTGGCAAGGGGTGGGTCAGCCAAAATGAACAATTTTTGGTGGATATATGTCTGACCTAGCTTACTTAGAATGTGCAGTATGAGTGGTTTATCTCCAGTGATAACAAAATAATAGCTAGAAATAGAATTTCGGCGTTTGTTTAAGCACTACTTCACGGATTTCAATGAGCAAGAGAAAATTAAGTCTTGACAGAAAATGGTCCAACTTGGGATACTACATTTTGGTGGGTGGATTCCCTATAGGAAGGCCTATGTTTCCCCTGAAAACCAATGAAAAATATTACCTAATGTGGGAGGTATAGGTGAGAATGTTACCCCTACCCCAAATCACTGCTTTTGAGATGACCATGTTCCGAGCCCATTAACTTGCCTTCCGCGGGGAGTTGGATTTTGGGACTCGTACGGGATTAGAACCATTACTTGAATTACTGGAAACAGGCAAAAAAAATTGCAAACTTTTACCGTTTGCGAGTGAGACCAGAATTTGTCGAACTACTGTTATGGTGCTGCCCCCTTCCTCAACCTACAGTATAAAGAACGGACTAGAGGGCTGCTGTAGTTCATGAGCTGCCATTTTGTTGTTGTTGCTGTTGTTCTGTAGCATACGACTGCATCAATCCAAGTTGATAGCCCCCTATTGGGAAACTGTGAAACTACAAAAAATAGCTAATAACAAGGTTTTTGAAAGCCTAGTGTGAAAATATGAAAATAGCTGGCAAAAATTTTCTTTTTGAATATGAAAGCATAGGCATCTACCTATTTCTTGGCAAAGATTCATTTATTAACACCCTGCAGAAGGTAAGATATTGACCTCGAAATATGGCATATAATTTTGCAGTGTCAAACTTGGCCCCTTTTGGGGGCCCTGGGCCAGCACTACCATAAGCACGAAAAAATTACTGATAGCAGGGAAAAAATCTTCAACATGTCCACTTTCATTCTACAATAGGGAAAAGTCTGTTCTTTTTGTAGTTGCAGTAAAAAAAAAAGTTGAAACATTATCAGTATATTTTGGGGGGAAATAGCTGCTCATAACAAGTGAAAAAACAAAAATGGCCCCTTCTCCTACCCTACATGATCATTTGACAAATGGCTCTAACAGTCACCTCCATGCCCCAGGGCCAACCTATGGTCAATATACAGAACGGATCCACAGACCCTCCACCTTGCCGCTTTTTGCAGATTTTGCATGGTGGACCCATGGAGTGACTGTTAAACTGCTGGATAGATACTATGGGCGAGTATATTGAGCAGTTTGCACATCAGGTTTAGCTGAAGAGTTTAATTCATGCAACTCCTGGGAAACAGGGATGGGACTTAACTCGTCCATATCCTAAACCATGTTCGAGCTCCGCTTGCTACTGAATGTTCAATAACTGATCCAGGTGTGCCATCTAGTGATAGAATAGTGTAACTACGTACACAAATAGAGCAGCTCTGTGACGAGCGCCAGCTGAAGCTCGTCAGCCCAGCCTGCCAGCATAGTTTCCCGCTACACACACTCATTATTCAGTTATAAGTTCATTTCTCTCATTGGTTGAGATCTCACCTCACTTTAGTATTTAGTTCCTGCTTTGTTCACTTTTCCTTTGTCGGTCAGATCATTTGCTTCACTACTCGTGCTGTTTCGGCTTTCTCCCTTTTGGAGGACTAAATTCTCTCTTTATGAGAGTTTGCGTGTTTTTTCACGTATCTTAAATTCCTCTTTCTAAATTTAACTCTTTTCTCCAGAGCTTGCGTATCCGCGTCTATGTATATTCTTAACCTATTGGTTTATTAGAAATAAGCCTCAATAATAAACCAATTACATCACTGAATATTAAACACAAATCAAATATTTAAGAAACTGAGAATCCATTTCTATTAAAAATGTAGCTGATAAGATCTGTCATTTATTTTCCACAATAACACAAGTAAAGATTTAATTTAAGTATTCTCAGCTTTATTTGTCTCAAGACTCAAGGTTTTTTGTAACACAGAGTGGATGAAGAGATGAAGTGCTGCCTCCACATGTGAGATCTGCATTCGGGCTCTCGTAGGTTTCACCTCCAGTGGAAGAAAATGGTGGTCTTGCAAAACTTTGGTTTGAGTGGGAGTGGGGTAGGGTTAGCGGAGGATTCAAAGCAACACTGCAATAAAATCATCTTCACTTGCCTTTCAAAAATCCTCAAAAATGTATCTTTAGCCCTGAACTGTGTGGAGGTTGATATGGTCTTCATTAAACAAGGAGAGGTTACATGATGTCTGACCTATTTTGTTGGATATGCCTCAATGGCAATTCTTTTTTTAGTTTCTATTACCAGCGGTTACATCTGTCAGTAGGAAAAAAGATCTTTTTTCAACTTCCGGTTCTGAACCTCCCACTCACACCTCTCTATTTGCCTCTCTGTCAAAAACACCTTTCTGTTCTTAATGTTGTCAAAAGCTCTCCAAGGTCCTCTGACTCAAAGGATATTTGTGTGTGTGTGTGCGCGCGCGCGTGTGTGTGTGAGTGTATCGGGGCATGATATAAACGTTATTCATATTTCTGAAATGTATTTATCCAGTAGATTTTTGGCAGATTTTTTACATTTAAAATGGTGGTCTGCGCTGGGATTATGGAGGAAATGACTGACATATAAACATTTAATACTAAAAGTTGAGCGTACCTTATATACCTTAACATTCTGTTTATAAATGTGCTGTACCTAGGTTGTTTTTTTTCTACTATTCTCATGCCTAGCACGGGAAACCAAGCACAAGTTATTTTTTTAGTTGCTGATGGACAGCTAAAAACAGAGTTTTCACGAGCATTTTCACTGAGCTCTGTATATTACGCAGAAACGATTTACTGCACAGGAAAAGAACTTGACCTAGTTCAGCCAGTCTCAGACACATTATGCTGAGCTCATATGGAGAGACTTAAGGATATGAACCATTTATAACTCTATTGGCGTCATAGTAATTACATACTCATTGTTGATGAAATTAGATAACAGATACAAAACACCAAAATGGACATCACAGGCACCCTTCAGGCAAATGTAGACAGAGCCATGGGAGGACACACTTGCACGAAAGCATTATTAATCAAGGCAAGACTGCCCCTCAAAATTTAGATTTTTTTTTGTCCAAAATACAACACAATCTGCATCCAACTAGCACTGAAAATCCAAGCATCCATTGAGCTTGACATTCAGTGGTCATGTGCTTCCTTGAACCATGCATAAACATTGGTACCACGCACATTTACTGTGCAAAGCAAAAATCGTGCCTGTTTTTGAACACATCTAAAAAAGAAAACTCAGTTCTCAAGGACCTGAAAATCTTGCAGTAATCGTTATCACGCTTTGAGCCAATAACAAACATATCAGTGCAATTTAATATTGTCTCAGGCATGTCCTTAACCCAGGACTGATCTGGGATCAGGAGACTCGGATAGTTGCGTACTCCGTATGGCCTTCCAGTGCGATGGATGTACTGGCAGAATCTTCCTGTTTAGACTGGTGATTCAGAGTCGCGTAGATGATGGAGCCCTCACACCTGTCCCTCTGGTTGCTATGGACACGGCTGCTGTGATGGTCTGTGCTTATCCCAGGCTTATCCTGACTGACCTTGAACTACAGAAATCAAAAAAGTCATTAAGATTTACCCATTTTTCAAAAATAATGTACAATGCTTTGCTAAGATGTACAGTGACATTACAGCACAAGCAGCACATTTGCACAATCATATAACTAAAATTGGTTCTACCTGACAGTGGCTTTCATCTGAATTTCTTGATTTCTGTGATCCTATCAGAGAAATTAATTAGTTTTAAATCATCAAATACTGTATCAAAATAAAATCGTGATGCTCAAGTCCAAAGTGCCTTCTAAAGAATGACATGTCCACCCATGTCACACGTACCTTTACAGGCCTGCACACACAAGAAGGAAATCACCATTACGATGACCACCACAGCTACTATGATTGTACAGATGGAAAAGTAAGGAATCCAGTCATAGCTGTTGTGTTCGTCCTCTGTGGATGCACCTGTGATGAAAACACAAAGCCCTTGAGCAGCCCGAATGATTTTCACTGTTGTCAGGACAAGTTGATTTTCAGTAAGTGGATGTTGCATCTCCATGCTGTATGTTAGTGAGCTTTATCACTTTTGCTCAGATAAATCAGTAAATCCTGATACAAAGCTGAGTGTTGTGTTACACAGTTAAGGCTCGATTTCCATGCCCTCAAGAATGGAAACAGATGCAGTGGCAACATTATGCACAATTTTGTCCATCACAAAAAAAGCATATTTATTGCCTTCTCCCAGTTTGGTAGTTTCCTCCCCTAAAATGAAAGCATTTGCATCTAAAGGGGTTGGAGAGCACAAAAGGAGGTGTGTCGATGCAAAAAGCTGGTGCTGCACAATTTTAGTGTCGCACACTTTGTTTGCATTTTGAATCACTCAAGCCGCTTTTTAACGCAATCACTGTCAAACTATGGTGGTTTCAGGGGACTGAATCGCATCCAGCCGGGCTGTTCACAAATAAACACATATTGTTTCCTTCTCATTTTCATTTTTGTTGTGTACCCCATAAATAACGGCTATAAAATGCTGGTGGGGTCTAATGTGAGGGAGAGGCGAAAGGGGTATTTTCATACATGTGAATATTTTGTGTGGGGGAAATACAAATAATTAGCCTCAGTCTCACCTTTGTCATAATACCATGAGTGCCGGTTTATATACAGTTTAAATCGCCCACATCCTTTCATACAAAATGCATAACCAGGTGAACTGACCTTTATTCCCCCAAACGCCTCCACACATTGTTACATTGGAGCACGGTTCTCAACAGACTGAAGGCAGTAACGCAAGTTAGATGCTTGATCTTCACCTGATAATTCTGCCAGTTCACTATGACATTAATGCAGTAGTTTAAAAGTGAATGACAGCAGCTATTATGATTGGCCTTAAAGGAAACAAGTCCCCACCTCTCCCAGGAGGAATTAACTTTCTCAGTCCAACCCGTTTTACTCAGTCCAACCCTCCTTTCACAAAATTACCAAAATGGAATTTAATTGGTGAATTCAATAAGGGCCCAACTCCACACATTTTCAACGTGGAGTTGGGGCCTTTTTGAATTCACCGATTCAATTAGACACGCTCAGTTTTAATCGCAATACCTTTATACCTTTAGCATTTGAGGTTGTCAACTGTGTTTAGGTTGTCAAAGTAGGGTTCTAGGCCATTCTGCTCAAAAGTGTTTAAAAAATAATTGTAAATTAATTTACAACCCCAATTCCGCAATAGTTGGGACGAAGTGTAAATTGTGAATAAAATCAAAATGCAATAACTTTCAGATCACATGAGCCGATGTTATTTACAATAGAACATAGATAACATTTCAAATGTTGAAACTGAGACATCTTACATTTTTATCCACAAAATGAGCTTATTTCAAATTTTCTGATTGCAACAGGTCTCAAAAAAGTTGGGACACAGGCAAAAAAGGGCTGAAAAAGCAATGAATATATTAGAGAATCAGCTGAAAGAACATTTAGCAAGTAATTAAGTTAACTGGCATCAGGTGTGTAACATGATTGGCTCTAAAAGGGATGTCTTAGAGAGGCTGAATCTCTAAGAAGTAAAGATGGCCAGAGGCTCTCCAACCTGTGAAGGCTTGCGTAAAAAAATTGTGGAATACTTTAAAAACAATGTTCCTCAATGTCAAATTGCAAAGTCTTTGAAGGTCTCATCATCGACAGTGCATAACATCATCAAAAGATTCAAGGAAACTTGAAAAATCTGTGCGTAAGGAACAAGGCCGAAGACCTTTACTGGATGCCCGTGATCTTCGGGCCCGCAGACGCCACTGCATCACTCACCGGCATGATTCTGTCATTGACATTACTAAATGGGCACAGGAATACTTCAAGAAACCACAGTCTGTAAACACCGTCCGCCGTGCCATCCACAGATGCCACCTAAAACTCTATCATGCAAAAAGGAAGCCATTGTTGAGCATGATCCAGAAGCGCCACCGTGTTCTGTGGGCCAAGGCTCATTTAAAATGGACTGTAGCAAAGTGGCAAAGTGTCCTGTGGTCAGACGAGTGCAAATTTGACATTCTAGTTAGAAATCATGGGCGTTGTGTCCTCCGGGCTGAAGAGCAGAAAGACCACCCCTCCTGTTATCAGCGTTCAGTTCAAAAGCCAGCATCTCTGATGGTATGGGGATGCATTAGTGCATACGGTGTGGGACACTAGCATGTTTTAAAAAGCACCATGAATGCTGAAAGTTATACAAAGGTTTTAGAGCAACGTATGTTCCCCTCCAGACAGCATCTATTCCAGGGAAGGCCTTGTGTATTTTAGCAGGACAATGCAAAACCACATACTGCAGCTATTACAACAGCATGGCTTTGTAGTAGAAGAGTCCGTGTGCTGAACTGGCCTGCCTGCAGTCCTGATCTCTCACCGAGTGAGAACATTTGGCGCATAATTAAACGAAAAGTCCGTCAAAGGAGACCCAAAACTCTCCAGCAGCTGGAAGCCTGTATTAAACAAGAGTGGGATCAAATTCCAATGGCTAAACTCCAAGAAACTTGTCTCCTCTATGCCCAGACGCCCCCACTCTGTGCTAATTAGAGGAGGGGATGCAATACAATGATAAACAGGCCCCTGTCCCAACTTTTTTGAGACCTGTAGCAGCCGTCAAATTTGAAATAAGCTCATTTTGTGGATAAAATTGTAAAATTTCTCATTTTCTACATTTGCTATGTTATCTCTGTTCTATTGTGAATAAAATCCTGGCTGGTGTGATTTGAAAGTCACTGCGTTTTGATTTTATTCACAATATACACTTTGTCCCAACTATTTCAGAATTGGGGTTGTATATCCACATTTAGACAAAGACAATGTTTCGTGATTTTACACTCATATCGGGGTTTAAATTTAACAAGACAACAGTATCATCACAATCCCCCACCACGATCAACGGCCGTAACTCCGTTAAAAAAAAATGCTTCGACGTCCATTTGCAAACTCAATGTAGATCATGAGTAGCTCTCCCGTGATCTGGAAAAACCTAGTATGTATGTCACTTTTGGGAGAAGCTGAGTTTGATCCTCATTTGCAGTAATTAAGAGTGGTGAAAATCTTAAAACACAAGCTAATAGTGTTATTTGAACTGTCAAAATCAAGAATCTATTATTTTTTTTGTTTAGGAAAAGTCCAGAATCCAAAGGTTTTCGTTCAGTTGCAAGAATCCTTGCCACTGATAAATTCACTAGGTTTTTCCAGATCATAGGAGAGCTTACCAAGCATATAAAATTTAACGCATCTTGTTGTAATAGTTTCAGAGAAATCTTGTCCCCATTGTCGCCCGGACGGACGGACGAACGCACGGACGGACGGACCCTAATCCAATATCCCCCGGTCCCACTTTGGGGCAGGGGATAATAATGACTACAGTATGAAGCACTGTCTACTGTAATTTGGTGGAAATCACATAATAGTCAGGTGACTGAAGTAGGAATTCCGGCACTTTTTAGATGTAGTCTACTCCCTTTTTAATGGACTGAGAGTAATTGGAAAATTGGCTCCACAGCCATTCCATGGCCAGGTGTATGTTATTTTGTCATCATTTAATTTACAACAAAGCAAATAAAAAGGTCCAGAGTTGATTTGAAGTGAGGCATCTACGCTAGCAGTCTCTGTTTCTTTCAGTATGAGGTCAAAACATAGAGATATATAATAGAACCAGAGAGAACAAGGAAGTACCTTTGCTTTAGCCAGTTAGCATGTTAGCTTCCTGTTTCCGTGTTTCCCACTGGAGGTAATTTTGTGGCCAAAGACGCGGCAGCTCCATAGACACCAATTGAAAAGTGCACATTTTTTTTCTTGCCAAATAAAGCGAAAACAAAAGCAAATGTATTCGGTAATCCTTCATTATTTTACTCTTTGTCTGACGCAACTGTTCGGTGTTTTCAAGAGGGCCTGTAAAATAAGAACTGATACTTAGAGCTTGATGACAGCTTGTGCAGGAGTTTGGATGTCCAGCTGTTGCTCTGACTGCAGCAGTTCAATGAGAAGAGTGAAAGTGCGTGCGCGTTCCGGATTAACAGCGTTGCTCGTCATTTCCCCTCGAAAATATTCGCCAATCCGCACAGACGACACACTTTCTTGGCAATTTGTGCTGTGTAGTGAGATTGGCAATCTTATAAAATGGTGCCGGAAATAAGCACCCATGGAACACCATTTTTATAGATGGCGTCGGTCAATTCCGTACTTCATGGGCTGAAGTAGGTAGCCTAGCATCTCCCATTGAAAGTAATAGGGGTGGGACTTCCTCGCTCTCTCCAGTTATGTTATATTACCTCCATGGGTCCAAAGAGCTGTCACTGCCTTTGTAGTGCCATAAGGCCAAAAAATCGAAACAAACTAAAAACTCAAAGGGAACAAAAATATCAGTTTAGGCCAGCCTAATTTAGTAAATCAAGTATAAAGGAAATTCTGAAAAGGAAAGAAGACATCGGTGAGCTCAGGAGCACCAAAAGGAAAAGAACTGTGGGGGACTAACAAAGTCATTTTAGAACTAAAGACACATAAAATTTAGAAATAAGGCCACAATCATATGTAATTTACAAGATACGAAAATTCTCCATGGTGAAAAACAAACCAAGATGCAAACATCAATTACTTTGGGAACAATCTAGCTGTGATTTGGCTGTGTGACAGGTGATTAAATTCTTCTCAGGACAGCCACATACTATACAATACTAAGCGACCATGCAAATGGAGAGACACTTCCACTACTGTGGATATAGTGCAGGCACGGCGCTACACCGGGGCTAGGGGGTGCTATAGCCCCGTCACAAATCTACATAGCCCCAGTTAAGCCCCCTCAAGCATTTTTTTTAGTTAGTTAGTTAATTAATTAATTAATTAATTTGTTTATTTATTTGAATGAAGGAATATGTAAAAGGTAATTACTCGCCATTCTGTTCCCAGTCTGATTGCTAGCTGCGTGCTCGTGTGGCACGGTTTGTGTGTGTGTGTAAGTGTGTGGGAGGGGGGAGGGGGTACTGTCTGCGCTTGCACAGGCTGCAAATCTTTTTCTGCGGGTCAGTTGGTACCATTGCGTACATCAGCCGATCACAGATCAGCTGTGGTACCATTGCACGTGACATCAGCCAATCACAGCTCGGCTGTACTCATGCATCGATGAGAATGGCAACGCGTTCGACCTTGTGTCTGTCAGCTGAGTTGTGCAGGCGGAAAATTTTTAAATGCTCGTCTGACAATAACGATGTAAGTGCTCCACAATCCGCGAAATTACAAGTACACTAGCTGGTCTGCTGCAGAAGTCCAAAAGTGTATTCATTAGGCCTTGGCTTCGGTGACTAATACTGCTGATCGGAGAGCAAATTTCATGATATCACTGTGTTTCCATCACGTTTTCTTATTGCGCTATTTAGATTTTGCGCTTTTCTAAGGGTAATGGAAACACACACAGAGAGTGAGGACGATGTCCGACGTTATTAGCCCAAAAATCACAGTCTGCTTGTGACCGTAGACTGTTTGTGATACAGACTCCTATTTGAGGCATTGCGCTGATAAGCATATAGTCGTCTCTGGAGTACGTTGGGGAGGTGTTACCAGTTAGTTTTGAATCAGTATTTTGAACATTTGCTGCAATCGACAAAATACAATTCTGCTGACCGTTGGCCAATTATCGGAACCCCAAAGAAAACGGACTATAAAGCTTATCTCATCTTTATCGTACTCTAATGAAAATAAATCTTCTTGCACTCGGACCAACCAGTCACCGATTTCATTCATGAATATAGATATTCATATAAAAATCGAATATTGAACTTCTGCAGCAGACCAGTTGGTTTACTTGTAATTTTGCGTGTTGTGGAGCACTTACATAGTTTTTGTCAGACGAGCATTTACAAATTTGCCGCGCGCACAACTCAGCTGACAGTAACAAGGTCAAATGCGTTGCCATTCTCATCGATGCATGAGTACATTTTGAATATATTATGGTGTTATTAACTGTGGCTCAGATGGTGCTTTCTGGTGCTGAAGTCTTTCACCTTTGCACATGAAAGAAGTTTTTACCTTGTGGTCGCTTGTATTAGGCTTATAGCTATTTTGTTGAATATTCTTTGGGAAAATTTAATTAAAAACTACATTTATATCAAATGCGCTGCATGCGCCATTGTCTGCTTTTATTGAAAAAATAAGAACTGTCTAATAAAATATTACAAATAACTCTGAAGTCACGAATATCGAAGGTTGTCTTAGCACCCCAAGTTTTGGTCAAGCCCCCCATTAGCACCAGGAGAGAAAAACACCTGGTGCCGTGCCTGATATAGTGGGATTGGCTAGAATCCCTACGAGTCAGATAACTGTGGCAAATAAGCCATGGCTCCTCGTAAAAATCACCAGTTACGTTCAGCGACCTTTCAAGCAACAAAGTGTAAAGCAATGAAGCTCTAGGTTGTGGTAAGGTGGATTTATACAACGCGGAAAGTCGATGGGTAATCACTTTGCATTCCTTGTTCCCTTCAAAAAATCACATAAAAATAAACGGCAAATAAGTAAAAAATCCAAATGGCTTTTCTTTAAACCCGATTACTTCGAGATTTTTGGAACTATATCGCATGGATTATGCATATATTAGGCAAAGGTAGTGACCTGCAATGAATGTAGGTGTGTGAACACCACTGTCATAGGCTATGACGTGACATTTTGACCGGAACAATAACTTGGTTATAAAGAATACATTTCTCTCAAGGATACGAAATGATAATATTGATGTGTTTTGTGAAGTATATATTAGAAAATTATTAGTTTGACTGACTTATAAAAATTCCATAGCACCCGTGCTATTGCTTAGGGGTGTTCGGGTATAAAAGGTTAAAGCCTAAAGCGTCCCCCCAGTGGTAACACTGGTGTTATGGGATTTTCAATGGCGTGCAGTGAGCCTCTGACCCTTTAACGAATAATTGCTTTCAAGCTGATCGTATTTAAGATCACCTATTAAGATTAATAATCACACAAGTTAATTACTGAATAATACAGACCAATATGTAAGCCTTTAATTAAGAAATTATAAAGAAATTACAGAGATCTCAGATGAGCAAAATTGACAATGTACTAAATAGTGATATTGCAGGGATGGAAAAAAAAAGAATTAATCCAGTGCTTTTTCTGAATTCCACCTCCCGTTTTAGCAATTTTGTTTTCAGCAGTGCACTCTAATTTATTTTAAGACTGCACTTAATCAAAATGTTTACAGTATTCAAAAGAATAGACTACATTTGCTGGGAAGGCTGTAATAATTGATTCATTAAATTAGCAAGGCTTCTTACTTTGCAGCATTGGTAATTGAATAATTTTGTAAATTGGTTATCAGTACATCATGAAAGTTTGACGCATGGCATGCATTTACAATTATTTTAAATGCATGCCATGCCTCCAATTTTCATGGTCACAAAATCATTGATGAGGTCATTATTGTCCAGCTTCTGGGAAAGTTCTAAGACGGCTACAATATGAGGTTGTAAGAGCAGTAATTATCTTATTAATTAATAAGAAACAAAATCTAAACCTTATATAACTACCATCTTCAGCAGCATTTACTACATAACATTTTACTTTAAGATGGAATTTCCAGAGATTTCAGTTATTTCTGTCCGTGCAATCACATATTGTAGCCTTCTACTTTGACTCAAAGCTATATGTCTTAATCATTGATGGCCACGCAGCTTATTGGTTTTCACTCTGCAAATTAATTCAATTAATTGTCTGATTCTTAATCGGAAACAGGTTAAGAGTTAGCCTGCATTATGGTAATGTCACTAATTGTATTGTAATTCATATTTGGGATGGACATTTGATATACTTAACTTTTTACACCTATCAATTTCAGTTTCCATGGCGATAGGATTGGCTGAATAATATCCAAAAAAGGGGAGAAGCAGGCTTCTGGGGGCTACACCCATGCGGTCGCAGCTGACCGAACTGCCTAGTTCTACTGATTGATCCTCGCAACTGAACGAATTAACGCTTAGTTGCTAATTAGGAGGCGTAAATGGGTACGGGTTTGGAGAAGTAATGCACTTTAAGGCGAAGTGAGAGCCGCAATAATCCGATGGCGAGTCCCGAGTGGAAGAGGTTAACCAGTAAGATGGTTCAAGTTCCACCACTTTGCCTTTTGCTGCACAAGCAGTTAATCAAACAGTTTAAGAGTAATTCACATTTGCAAGGAATTTTGAGACTTCACCATAGACTGTGCATAATATAGTTAAAAATTTTTGACAATTAGCTGTAGCTGGAGCAATTTCCATGCATAGAAGATGGGACTGAACGCCAATATTGGATGCCCATGACATTTGAGCCCCCAGACGGCACTGCATTACGAACCGACATGGACTTGTAGATTCTTCGGACCATCTCTATCAGCTGAACATAATTTGTCATGGCTTGATTACATGCAAGTTAACGCTCTGGTACGCAAAAAGGAAGTCATATATCAACCCCCTGCAGAAGTACTGCCTACTTCTCTGGGCTTGGGCTCATGTTCATTTTTGCCTCGGCTAGACACATACGACCTGTTTTTATGCTGAACTTGAGTTGCCCAAAATGTGACTAAAGCACTTTTAGCACTGGGGTCTTCAATTATTCATGATTGTAATTCCTTCACAGTTAATACAATATTTTAACGCGAAAAGGGGAATGGTGGAATGGCCACTGGCCGATTAGTTGTCAGAAAAATCAGGAAAAAGAAGACTATATTAGCAAATAAAAAAACAAATGTAATCCAGGAACAATTTGTGCTTTTTGTTTTTTTCCCATTTTCTGTGTGAACTCTGAGATTATCATGCACCCGTTTTCAACAAATCTTAATTTAAACATTTTGACATTTTAAAAACTATTATGTCCTGACATTTGCACTTACTATAAAGTGACCACTATAGAATTTATAATCATCTGTACCAGAAATGACACAAAAATGTTAAATAATGCAATTATTATTTCACCGAATCAATGGGAAAAAACTTATTCAACTGACTTGGTGAACACATAAAAAAAAAATCAAAAAACATACTTGCGCTGTGGCTGTCGATTTCATTACCATCGTTAAGAGTCTCATTCCTGGTTGCTGAAGAAATGAGATTGAATAGATTGTGATGTTGTTTTGTAATAAACAGGAAGTCCGACTGCATTTAGAGATGTGAGTATTAGTTAATCTTGCAATCATCCTGCAATAGATTCAAATATGGAAGGAGGAGAAAAAACCTGATTACTTACCTGCAACATGAACAATAATGGAGTGACTCACAGATGAGCCAGATAAACCAATGATGCCACATCTGTATTGGCCAGCATCAATTAAGCTTATATTTTCAAAAAGCAGGAACAAATACTCCAAACCCCTGGCTTCTTCTGGTTTAGTCCAACCATTGATGATGGTGGCTGTTTTGTCTAGAGGTTTACAAGTTCCAGAATTGTCAAGTCGACACCAGGTAAAGTTGAACGTTTGGCCACAGAGTTTCACTGGACAGGTAATCTTCAGGGATTCTCTTACAATAGCCTTGTAAATTTTGTTGCGTGGTACTTGAAGCTCTGGAGAACATTCTACCACTTGTCCTAATAATTCAGAAAAAAAAAAACAACTGTCAATAATCATGCCACTATCAAATTTAACACTGCAGCTGTGAAGATATGTTGCATCTGAAGTGTACCTCTAAACTTTGATACAGTTTGAATGCTAGCGTGTTTATATGGTAAAAGTCAGAGTTGCTGCACAAGTCAGCATATCCACTCCAAAAAACCATGTGCTGCAAACAGCGTCAAACTTTTGTGAAAACTGATTGCTATCATTCTCAGGTTTAATGCCAAAAGCATGGCTGTATGGCTCACCTACCCGCAATCATGAGAAGGTAATTTTCTTTACTCATTTAAAAAAAAATTAGGCTTACAACAGAGAAACCTATGGTGACCTATTATCATCAAAACAAACACACACCAACTTACAACCACAAATTCCAGAAAAGTTGGAGTATTATGGAAAATTAAAATGGACTTTTCAAACTCGGTTCTAGGCCCTGCTGTATATTTTAGTACCTGGTCCAACCCAATTGCAATGGTAGGATTTTAACAAGATTTTATGTGTCTTAATTTGGTGTGTGTATATTATAAGCAGTTCTTTATCCCCTTAAGCCACATGTCAAAAGATATGCATATACAGTATACCATAAAGAATAAAAATTCCATATCCACATAGTGATATATTGGGAAAAAAAAACTGCATAAAAAGAGAAGAAATGCATCCATCAAAGTAAACGATCATTAAGTTCCCCATTAGTGAAACCTTGGACACATGGTCACAAAAACTAACAATTTCTGAGGCATGCAGATGTACAGTCGAACCTGTTTTGTTTCATGTATGTATTATCAAGTTCGGGCAAATTATTTTAAAAGAACTCCAAACACCTGTGTTCAGCAACTTATTTTGGAGCTTACTGGTTTTCTAAGTGCCAGATTTGATTTCTAAAATGCTGTCGCCTGAAATTGCTAGCATTATAAAAAAAATACGAACAATATTTTCAAGGGTCTTATGCTCTTCGTGCCACACATTTGATATTTGTCAAAATGTGGCCCAGTGATAAATAACTGTGCTGCACCTGAAGTGTACCTAGTAGGACAAATGAACTGCTTATTAAAAGCCTATGACGACAATTGTGGTTGGAACAGAAACCAACATACACAGGGGGTTCCAAGATTGCGCTTGAGAGCCACTGGATTAGATGTTTTTATTCGCCCATATTATCAATAAACAATAGAATCCACTAGTTGCATCATCGTTTGTGGTGTTGTAGTGCTTTCAGTACAGCACAGGGTAAGTGTTGGCTTTAAAAATCAGTCCTTTTTGATTTTATTAGCATTTTCCAGAATGTCCCAACTATTTCAGAACTCAGGATGTGATCTGAGGACTTGCTTATTATATTGGCATACATTAGACCATCGATAAACTGTGATATTATCAGTCTATAACAGTGTCACATTGAAAATATATGGTCTTACTTAGTCCCTATCTTTGCTCTTGTTCATACATCAGGGATTTTCAGAGGAAAATGAGCTTTAGGCACCACTTACCACGGGCATATCGTGGAGAGTCCATCAGCAACAGCAGAAGGCACGAAGCCAGCCCAGTCCATTCCATTTGGGGTCTTATTTTTCAGCCTGTAGGCCAGTCGTCCTCTCTCCGCTGGGAGTAATGGCAGAATATGGGTTCTGGGACTCAACACAGACATCGAATCACCTTCATTGTATCCATGTATCTGCGTTGCTGCACGTGTCAGCTAGAGTTCTGCCTTTCACACACTCTGTGTCAGTCTCTCTCTCCCTTTCTCTTTCTTTCGCTTCAGTGACATGGTTTCATGTGGTTTTTCACAGACTCCACCCCATGTTGCATTTCTACAGCAAATTACATAGTTTTTCCCCTCACTGTAACTGCTGCACCTGCTTTGTATTGTTTCAGTCTTCTTCTTAAACAGGACGTTTACTTAAACTCATTTATTTACAGCTCCCATTGGACAGTATCATAGTTTCTGCACATATTATTAATGTGCTTAATGGCTTCACAAGCGGAACAGTGGGAACTTAAGAGCCATATTCTGAGAGAATGGCACTTTTGAGACACTTGTGGAGTTGACATCTCAGAATTGCATGAAATTTGGCAGAATGGTGCCGATATACGTGTAACAGAAAATCCCGGCTCACAATTTGAGCTCACGAGTTTTATCGTTATGGCTACAGCACCACCTAGAAGTGGACAAGTCAGGTACCAAATTGAGCATGTTTGAGGAAGAATACCCATTTTTGAACGAATATTGTGGATAACTGCTTCAATGTGCCAAAGAAGTTATGACTGTATTTGGGACAGTCCACAGGAAAACGGTGTATAAGGGATATTTTGGTCAAGTTGAGTTAAGTGCATCTGATGATCCCTTACCATGTACTAAACATAGAAAAAGTTTTTTTCTAAAACGTACTAAATCCCTTATACACCTTTTTCCTGTGGACTGTCACATTTGACATTGGGATACCCAAATTTTTAAAATGTGAAAGTGTCCCCTGGTGATCATGTTAGTTGTATATGCAAAGACAAGAAATCTGCGTACAACGGGAAAAAATATTTTTACAAATTCAGGCTTATTTTAATTTTTAAACCAGACCAGTGCTAAATTCATCTTACCTGTTTCCTTTTCAGGCATTAAAGGTGAGAAAAATTTTGAGGTATTTAGTCCGCCACTTTTTTGGTTTTTCAAGATATTTGCTCCCAAAGTTAGGTGCGGGCTAATTTTTTCCTGTTTGTACAGTGGATCAACATTAATAACCAGACACCAGTCGGGATGGGTAGACCATTAATTTGAAACTTCCTTTAGGTTAAACAAAGGACACCAGAAACATCTTTGGCACTATCCTCTATCTTGGAGCAGCGGCTATAGACATTTTGACAAAATTTCCAATTCGCCTATTTGCAGTGATGTTCAGAGGCCCATAAAATGTTAACCTAGAAGATAGAGCCTTGAAATTAGCTGAGTCTCCAGCCCTCTCAGGATATTTTAACATGTCAAAGGAAGTTTTATGGCACTCTTTGCCAGTGTCTGGATAAAAGGGGACGAATGTTCAAAAATATATCAGTATGGGGGGGGGGCGCTGTTACCAATATGTCAGATCTGACAAAACCAGACATGTGCCATGGAGAAGTTTCTGGAAATGGAGTATGTGTCTTATGTACATTGTGAAAACACTGATTTTGTTTTGCCACTATGTCGGTTTAACTAGTAATGCCAATAGGTGGCGCCCCACCGTACCACCTTATTCAGATCTCGCAAAACCAGACACGTGCCACAGAGAAATCTCTTGAAATGAAATATGTGCAATGTCCACATCGTGAAAACACTGATTTTGCTTTGGCAGTTGGCTGGTTTAAATAGTTACAGAGATAGGTGGTGCCCATAGAGGTACTGGTGCAAGATCAATTTTGAGGATTCAAACAGTTCTCAAAGCTCCCCTGCCGGAGGATCTGCACTGTATGGTGGGCGAGTTTGGATGATTCCAATGGGCCTTGACTCTGAAGTTGGCCACGGCATTGTCTTTCCATGGGGCAAGACCACCAATAACAATAACTTATGTCTCCTTCTGGGGTGTTATACCTTGTTCTGGAATTGTTTTGTTATTTCTATGTTGTTTTTTTTTTATATTTAATTTTTTTTTAGAAAAGCAGGCTCTTCACTTTGATGAAGAGTGCTCATACTGTATTTTTCAGAAACTAAACCTGTGTGTGTGTGTGTGTGTGTGTGTGCGTGTGCGTGCCTGCGTGCGTGCATGCGTGTGTGTGTGTGTGTGTGTTCCCCTGCAGGGCTGGAGTGGAGTCTCATTATTATGACAAATGCCTGTAGAAATGCATATTTTTACAAGGTTTGCCAATTTATTCTGTCAAATTCTGGAAATTTTACGGCAATCTCTTTTTTTCCACTACCTTGCCTACAGAAGTTAACTTCAGTTGATGTACAATCAGGTCTGTGAGTATTTGGACAGAAAAACTATTTTCATTATTTTGGCTCTGAACACTGCAAAAATTGATGCACTGTTGAAATGAAACAATCAAGATGTGCCTTTGATCATTAATGCTCAGTTGATTAAGATCAGATGATCGTATAGGCCACTATGGGCCATTCCACTTAGTTTCCTTAAATAACAATTGGGTAGTTTTCCCAATATGCATTGGATCAGTGTCCATCTGCACTGTGAAGTGCTGTCCAGTGAGCTTTGAACCATGTGGCTGAATCTGGGCTGATAATGCAAACCTGTCTTTTATTCGTACCTTTTACTTTTCCAGCCTTTTGTTGCCCCTGTCCCAGCTTTTTTTGAGATGTGTTGCCGCCATCAAATTCAAAATGAGCTAATATTTTTAATGAAATGGTAGAACGTTTCACTTTCAACATCTAATATGTTGTCTATGTTCTATTGTGAATAAAATGCGGGTTTGTGAGATTTGCACATCATTGCACTCTGTTTTTATTCATGTTTTACACAATGTCCCAACTTCATTGGAATTGGGGTTTGTATAACCTTATGCAAGGCAAAGGTCATCCAGCTGCCTCTGTTGGCGGTCATATTATCGATAAATACAGGGGAACCAGTTACACTGGCAACCAAACATGCCCGCACACATGACCACGCGTCACAGATGAGGTGGTACTCATGAACAGTCATGAACAGTTCCTGCCTTTCTCTGTACTCCATATTTGGATCATTCTGATACAAGCAGGTCTTTGTCTCTTTTGTCCAAAGGTGGCTGTTCCCAAACTTTACAGGCTTACTTAGATTTTTCTTTTTTGTTGTTGCAAACCTCTTGTTTTTGAGACTTACCAATGGTTTCTGTCTTATAGTTGATCCTCAATGTGAAGTTCCCTCATGACTGTTGACATTGACACACGTGCACTTGCCTCCTGCTCTTGATCTGGCCGCCTGTTGTTGTCATGCCACGCCCCCAGCGCTCCGCATCACCGGAGTTCTGAGGAACCGGCCTGCTCTCCCATTCATCACTCAACTACGTGCAGCTGTGTATTGTTGCTCAATTATTTAATATAGCCTTTATAAGCCTGAGCTTCGCACCACTCGGGTGCAAAGTCTCGTAAGCGTTATTGTGTAGTGTTTTGCGTATAACTTCGTAAATCCAGATATTTAACTGATCATTGTTAGTCTAGCTGTTTATTTGTGCTTATTTTTGGGAATTGCTATTTTCCCGTATTATCCAATGATTGTTTGCTTTTCAAGCTTCGCTTTTAAAGTAATAAATAGTATTTGTCATCTTTGCATTTGAATCCAGTCAACGTCATTTAATTTCAATGCATGCAACACCGTGCACTGAAAATACATCACATTTGTGAAACGGTTCTCTCTTCTTTGGGTGAAGATTTTTTCTTTCATCATCCACAGTCCTCGAGGACATGTGCTGTTCCAGAACTTACTGCTGTGTTCTCTCTTTTTCAGAATGTACCTAATAGTTAATTTGGCCACACCCAATGTTATGTATAATTCTCTGATGGGTTTGTTTTGATTTTTCAACCTAATGATGGCTTTATTCACTTTCCTTTCTTGGTTGCTATTTCATACTAAATTATGATTACAATCACCTGCTGAAAGCAACTGTTTCAAATTATATCATCATTCTTTTTTTTCTTTTTTTTTTTTTGGTCATTACTAGTCCTAACTTGCTGTCTTCCCAACTTTTTTAGAATGCATTGCAAGCCTGAATTGCAGGAATGGATGTAGAATGGAATTAAAAAGTATTTGCCCCCTTCCCAATTATTCTGTTTTTGTTTTTCGTATGTTAATGTTTCATATCATCCAACTAATTCTGGGGGGTATTCCATCAACGTAGCTAAGAAAATCCAGACTAAGGCGTAATCTTGAGGCTTGAATTAGCACCAACTCCCTATCGAGCCTCGACCCGTTCCATCAACTGAAATAAAGTAGCTCCAACTGACGCTAATTCGAGCCTCATCTGCTAAGCCGCACTTCGTACACGTGCGCAGGGAAAATAAAAAGCCCACACTAGCCGAGTGCCGAAAATGTCGCAAAATGACTCTCAAAGCAAGGGAAAGTAACGAGCGGAGGCGTGCTCCTCTTCTTTTTGGTTTTTTCAAGGTGGGTAAACCAACGTTAAGGTGCATTACCTCCACGCACTATGGTGACGTAAGGTCTAGAGTATCTTCAATATATATAAAGAAGAAGAAAAAAAAACTAATCCACAGTTCTCTTTCTCAACAAATTTTTTTTCTATTTCCCTAACGCCCAACTTCCTCAAAACATGACTGTAGCCTACACAACTAATTAATTTGCATTTGGCGCTCGCTAAAACCTTTTTCTAAAATTTCTTGGATTTCTCCCTTCACTTACATAGGCTAATTCCAAGAAATTCCCTCCCTGCATGGATCACCATCCTAATCTTTTCCGTCTTTGATTCAATTTCTTTTGCGTAATTCATGACCATTGCAATGAAAGCAAAAAATGTACCTAAATGTCGTCGCCCTACAAACTGCGGGAACATTCTTGGCACCAGAAGCAACGTAGTGGCACCCTCTCAAAAGCCCTCACCATATAACTCACGTAGTTCAAAAGTATTCTGTCCGGTAACTTTTTCGAACTGAAGCAATACCACCTTGCTGTCTTGCTCCTTAACGTCCCGATATGCGTCGAGCTGCACAGCCTCCCTCTACTTCCAAAAACGAATCAACTTTAACAGAATAAGGGACACCTCCAATAACACCCTTTTTAGTTGGCCACTGATACATTTTAAGACATGTACAAAACCCAAAACCAGTGAAGTTGGCACGTTATGTAAATCGTAGATAAAAACAGAATACAATGATTTGCAAATCCTTTTCAACTTATATTCAGTTGAATACACTGCAAAGACAAGATGTTTAATGTTCAAACTGAGAAACTTTATTTTTTTTTTTGCAAATAATCATTAACTTAGAATTTAAAGGCAGCAACACATTGCAAAAAAGTTGGCACAGGGGCCTTTTTACCACTGTGTTACATCACCTTTCCTTTTAACGACACTCAGTAAACATTTGGGAACTGAGGAGACCAATTTTTTGAAGCTTTTCAGGTGGAACTCTTTCCCATTCTTGCTTGATGTACAGCTTAAGTTGTTCAACAGTCCGGGGTCTCCGTTGTCGTATTTTACGCTTCATAATGCACCACACATTTTCAATGGGAGACAGGTCTGGACTACAGGCAGGCCAGTCTAGTACCGCACTCTTTAACTACGGAGCCATGCTGTTGTAACACGTGCAGAATGTGGCTTGGCATTGTCTTGCTGAAATAAGCAGGGGCGTCCATGAAAAAGACGTTGCTTGGATGGCAACATATGTTGCTCCAAAACCTGTATGTACCTTTCAGCATTAATGGTGCCTTCACATATGTGTAAGTTGCCCATGCCTTGGGCACTAATACACCCCCATACCATCACAGATGCTGGCTTTTGAACTTTGCGCCTATAACAGTCCGGATGGTTCTTTTCCTCTTTGGTCCGGAGGACCACGCGTCCACAGTTTCCAAAAACAATTTGAAATGTGGACTCGTCAGACCACAGAACACTTTTCCACTTTGCATCAGTCCATCTTAGATGAGCTTGGGCCCAGCGGCCGGGCGGGCGTTTCTGGGTGCTGTTGATAAATGGCTTTCGCTTTGCATTGTAGAGTTTTAACTTGCACTTGCAGATGTAGCGACGAACTGTAGTTACTGACAGTGGTTTTCTGAAATGTTCCTGAGCCCATGTGGTGATGTCCTTTACACACTGATGTCGGTTTTTGATGCAGTACCGCCTGAGGGATCGAAGGTCACGGGCATTCAATGTTGGTTTTCGGCCTTGTCGCTACGTGCAGTGATTTCTCCAGATTCTCTGAACCTTTTGACGATATTACGGACCGTAGATGATGAAATCCCTAAATTTCTTGCAATAGCTCGTTGAGGAATGTTGTTTTTAAACTGTTCGACAATCAGCTCACGCATTTGTTCACTAAGTGGTGACCCTCGCCCCATCCTTGTTTGTGAATGACTGAGCATTTCAGGGAAGCTGCTTTTATACCCAATCATGGCACCCACCTGTTCCCAATTAGCCCGTTCACCTGTGGGATGTTCCAAATAAGTGTTTGATGAGCATTCCTCAACTCTCTCAGTCTTTTTTGCCACTTGTGCCAGCTTTTTTGAAACATGTTGCAGGCATCAAATTCCAAATGAGCTAATATTTGCAAAAAATTACAAAGTTTACCTGTTCGAACATTAAATAACTTGTCTTTGCAGTGTATTCAATTGAATATAGGTTGAAAAGGATTTGCAAATCATTGTATTCTGTTTTTATTTACGATTTACACAACGTGCCAACTTCACTGGTTTTGGGTTTTGTAATTTGAGAAAGATCGAATTAGGTTATATTAAGTGCTTTTCCCTTGTTTCATCGTCCTACATTCAATTATCGAAATTCCACTTCTACATACCCTGCAATCCTTAACGTCCCCAATTCCATTTTTGACTAACTTCCCGACAAAACGATTATCACTGAATATACAATTGTTTTCCCATCTATTTCCTACCACCTTCATCCCTACAACAAACGGCCCTTCATCAGTTTCATTGCCACTTCCTTTATTCCTTTTCTTTTTACCCCCTTCCACCTCATCACTCTCCACTTGTTCAAAATTCAAAATTTCAAGCAAAAGACAAATCTAATAATCAAACAAAATGCTATACTTTCGAAATTCGTGCCTTCCACTCCACCCGCGCACCCCGTCTCTGCACTGTCCTCAGCGGAGCAAACCCTCTTTATGGGAGTTCATGAGGATTATCGGGAAATAATCACAAGGAAAGGGAACACTGCTGCCATAAACAGGGCGAGGGAGGTGGCCTGGCAGAATATCACCGACGAGCTACATACATAAGTGACACAAAGATCATTCAATAGGTTGTATTATATAATAAAAATATCCCGCATGAAAGGGACAAAATGAATATAGATAGGCTTACTGAAATCCACCAAATTTATTAATTTATTTTCGAAAGTGATACCACATTTATCAACTGATTGCTGCAAAAATTTTAGATAATTTGCTAGCCAACTGGAATTTAATTTGATTTTGTCTTTATTGGAATTATCTTATTTATTTTTGAGTAGTTAATTTTTTTAATGAATTATATTTATGTTTCACATATTATTATCATTACGTGACAGTTGTGAGTGTGTAAATGCACTGGCAGAATTGTCTTTTGGGTGTCTGTTCCAGTCTATTGGACAGTCTTTGAACATAGATGAAGCTAATCCTCACCTTAAACCTGCTACAGGCCAGGATTGCCCTGCAGCTTAAATCACCATGGTTACTAGGCTGGGATTCACATTAACCACCTTGATGGAAAGGAGATGTGGCTCAGGTTGATGGAACAGAAATCTGAGCTTAGCCGGATGTATCAGGCTTAGCCAGAACAATAGTTTCCATGGTTACCGATGTGGGGCTAATCTCAGCCACTTTGATGGAACTGAACTCTCGCTATCATAAGCCAGACTTGGCCATTTAAGTCTGGATTTTCCTTTAGCCTGCTTGATGGAATACCCCCCTGATGTAAGTCGAAGACAATGTTTGTAAACACAAAAAACAGTTTTTAAATTATCATTTCAATAATTGAAGGTAAAAAGTCATTCAAAACGAGTAACACCCATGTGAGAAAATAATTGCCCCCCTGAACCCTTGGTGGCAACAACTGCGATCAAACATTTGTGATAACAGGCAATCAGTGTTTTACATTGTTGTGGAGGAATTTTGGCCTGCTGACCTTTGCAGAATTGTTTCAATTCAGCCACATTGGAGGATTTTAAAGTGTGAACTGCCAGTTTAAGGTAATGCCACAACATCTCCATTCTATTTAAATCAGAACATTGACTAGGCCACTCCAAAACCTTCATTTTGTTTCTTTCAGACCTTTCAGAGGTGGATTTGCTTCTGTGCTTTGCATCATTAGTTGGCCGCATAACCAAACTTTACCTACCTGAGATGTTACGGGACCTGCTTTGACTAAAAAGTTCCACTTTTGACTCATTAGTTCACAGAATATCATCCCAAAAATCTTGGGGGTCATCAAGATGTTTTTGAGCAATTGTGAGACGAGCCTTTGTGGTAGTTGGATGTCATGATATCATTTGTTGAAACAGTTTGGTACAAGGTTATGTAAGCGCGCATCAAATTTTGTTTTACATGAAGAAAAAATTTTTGATATGGATTTTGATATGAGAATTCAAAGAAATATATTTTTTGCATTTGTTTTTACATACAGTATGTTGTTAAATGGGTGCACAGTATGTGACCTAAAATGGTAGAAAAGGCATTTTTAGAAAATGTCATTATGTCAGGTCTTACCTCCTGCAGTCCAGCACGCCGGCAAATTAAGACCTGGATCACACCCCGCTCATCAGCCAACTTGAATCATCTGTTTCTCATTGCCGCTGAGTGGTAGCAGTGTGAATAAATGTCATAGCCCTTACACTTTCTCTCTGCAAAGTCACTTAAGCCACACCCTTGTGCTGTACCCGTGTTTGCGAAACTAATATAAAAACTAAACCCCTTGATATTTGTGCTGCGTAATTCCAGCGTGTTGTTATTTTTGTTTTCAAGGAACCTCGTTTCCTGTGCTGTCTACTATTTGTAATACAGTGCTGCTAGACTGTAGCCCACTCTTTGTATTACCATAGTCTTTGCTTTTCAGGAAAATTGCTTCCTGTTTTGTTTGTATCTTTTTCATATATGCCTTCTGCTTGCTTTGCAGGCATAATAAAACATCCAACCTAATCCACCTTTGCACTTGAGTCCAGTCCACATTTTCCTGGCCTCCATGCCAACCCTTACACATTAGGACTTTAACTGAGACAAGGGAGAACTGCAGTTCTTTAGATGTCACTTGGAGTTCTTTTGTGACATCCTGGATGAGTTGTTGATGTGCTCTCAGAGGAATTTTGGTGGGCTACTCCTGAAAAGGTTCACCACTGTTCCTAGTTTTCTCTATTTATAGTTAATGGCTCTCATTGTGGTTGACTGGAGAACCTTAGAAAAGGCTTTTTAACCTTTTTCAGACTGATAAATGTCATGACTTTGTTTCTGATGTGTTCTTGAATTTCTGTAGATTGCAGCATCATGTGCCACTTTTTGCCTATTTCATATTGCCAGACAGGATATGTTTTAGTGATGTTTACATCCAATAGGGCTTATCAATTCAATCTGTTTTATTGTTTGATTAAGTGCCGTGTTTCCCAAACTTCTCCCAGAGTACTACTTTTCCTGCTTGCTCTAGATCTCTTCCTGCTCCGTTACCAGTGATTCAAATCGTTTATTCTGAATGACTTCTTTACTTTTCGGGGATTGGACATTTTATTTGTCACTGAGACATGGCTAAATGTCAGCGAATCTACCCCCCTCTACAAACCTTCTCGCAATGATTGCAGCTATTTTAACTCTCCCAGGTGCACTGGTCGTAGCAGTGGTGTAGCCACAATATTCCGTAAATTGTTTTAAATTTAAACCTATGCCTGTTGATGCATTTCCAAATTTTGAGGTGCAGTTACAAAAGATTGATCATACCTGTCCAGTACTTTGTGCTTTGGTGTAAAGACCTCCTAAATTTAATAAGGATTTCATCCAGGAATTCTCTGAGTTTTTATCCTGTATTGTACCCCACTCTGATAAGCTTTTAACTCAAGGCGACTTTAACTCTAGGATGGTGACATTCATGTCTGTTGTCTATCTAGGCCTTTGGTGAAAGAGTTCATGTGTCTAATGGAATCTTCTAATTTTACACTGTTTGTGACAGGCCCAACTCATCAGAGGGGCCACACCTTGGATTTGGTTTGAAGTGTAGATCTCTTGGTTTCCTGGTCAATAGTTTAGAGGTTCTTGATGCTGGTTTGTCTGACTACAGCCCAGTTGTTTTTGAACCCTCATTATCCCGTCCTACACCTCGACTTCCTCAACATCCCGGTTTTCTCAAGCCATAAATGCATCTACAGCTATGCATTTCACCAATGCCTTTTAATCCGCTCATCAGACTATTGTCAGTGATGCTCTCTCATGCTGCTCTGATACTGCGGAGCTTATTAAACTTTTTTACATCACTTGTACTGACATTCTGGACTCTGTTGCTCCTGTTCAGCTCAGGCGCCCCAAGGTTAGAGGTAGTGCTCAGCCCTGGCTTACTGAGACGACTAGCGCTCTCAGGCTGGAGTGCAGGCAGGCTGAGCGACAATGGAAAAACGACAATGGGCCCTGCTGAGAAAAACTCTCTGCATTGACATTCAGCAAAGGAATAACCAAGAAAAATGTTCAAGAAGGCACACACAATTCTGATTATACATAAGAATCCAATTGAAAGTCCATGAAATATTTCAAAAGATATTTATTCTCACATTTCAAGGCAGAGGACATTAAAAAGCTCCAGCACCATCGGTTTTGCCCTCTTTGGCTTTGTTTTGTTCCTCTGCTGCTGCTAATTTAACCCCTCTTAGTTCAGTTCTTTCCTGTTTGGTGGTCAACTCTGGCCGTGTTGGAAACTGCGCACTAACATACTACTCGCACTACCAATGACGTCAGAGTTAGGGGGTAGGGTGTTCATTTATGCGTGGGGAGTGAGTTTGTGTCCGCGAGATGTTCCCGGATGTATGCTAGATCGGGCAGATATTTTGTGGGTGCATCGTAAGCTCAGTATTCATACACAAATTGCCCAAGATGCAATGCGACGTAAACTGCCCTAAAAACTTGCTGAGGAATAACAACAAGAAGCAACAGGAAGAGTTTGTTCGTAGTGAGTAGCGTGTAGTGTGGCTAGTGTGTAATGAGAATAGTGTGTGTAGACCGTAGAGCGCGGTTTCTAACACGGCCTGTGTCCTTTTTTCACCTTTCCAGACCAAACTAGAGTCAATTTTGTGGAGGAGGCTGGCTGTATTTAAAAGCTGCACTCTGATTGCTCGAGGCCAGGCCCATGCTGCACATGCTGCAGATTGAGGAACAAATCGGAGTTGACGTTATATTTTCATTTCACCTTTATTTATTCAGGGAAGGCCTATTGTGAGCAAGCCCTCTTTTCCAGTGACGCCCTGATTACAACAGTCAATGCAAAGCAAATCAATAAATTAACATATAAAATTAATATACACAACAGTAATATAACATAATAAAATGCAAAAGGTGTAACTCATAGAGTGCATGCACATTCAGACTGCATAAAATCATTAATGATATGCTTAAAATGATTCAAAGGAATCAAGGCATTTAGTTTAAGCTCTGTCAGCAGATAATTCCATTTATACGGAGCATAGTAACTAAAAGCGATTTTTCCAACCTCAGTCCTAACATGTGAGATATTAAGAGCCAAGGGATTTTGAGCGCGAGCGCCATAGTTAAACAACTTTTAAGTCAGTAAACTCCTTAAATAAACAGGTAGTTTGTTAAGCAAGGCTCGGTAAATAAACAGAATGCAATGTAGCTCTCTTCTCAGAGCTAAAGAGGTCCAACCTACATTATGATAAAGCTGGCAATGGTACTGAATGGTGGGTACTGAACCTGTCGCCTGTAATAAATCCAATTGTAAAATGATAAACTGTATCAAGTGGCTTTAGTGTAGAGGAAGAAGCATGCATATTAATGACATCTCCATAATCTAACTGATAAAAATATTGCTTGTACAATCTGCTTCCTACAGTGTTGTGTCAGGCAAGATTTATTTCTATACAAGAATGCCAGTATTGGTTTCAGTTTCTTTAAAAGTTCTGCTATGTGTGATTTAAAAGACAGCTTGTCATCAGCCCAAATGCTTAAATACTTATATCAAGAAACTCTTTCAAAAAGGGTCCCATCAACAGTGGTGATTGTTCTCCTGACGATAACCCAATATAAAGCTGTTTTTTTTTTCAATAGATTTGTTGGAAATCTATCAAAAGCTGCTTTCCTATGGAAGAAAAATAGTTAATAAGGATGACAAATTAGCAAAAAAAAAAAAATTTCAGATTTCTCATGATTTTAAAGGTGCACTATGCAAGTTTGTTTACTTTCTGCACAATTATATTTTTGTCTCAATTCGCCGACATCTCTCCACGATCCGCTAGCTGCCTGCCCCTAAATTCACAGTAAAAAAAACCCGGGCTCTGGAGACTGCACAGGCGTCGCAAACTGCAAATAAACACAAGGGGCACAGGCTTTGCCCCATAACATAACAAACCGTCCCGGCCAATCACTGACATGAGTTGACAGTTACGGAAGCATGGGAAGGAGGGAACTATGAGAGGGAGGGGTGGGCTACCTCTGTTTTGCTTGAGTTTGAATGTCAACAGAAGTGAAAGTGAACAAACTTGCATAGTGCACCTTTAAGGTAGATGGCCCCTTTAAGTGTGACAAATATGCTGAAATAGAAGAAACTGGGAAAGGGGAGAATGCTCTTTCAGAGCACTGTATATTAACAAGTAAATGAAATTGACCAGACAAAAAAGTAAATATCTTGTCTTCATATTGTCTGCAATGAAATACAAATAAAATAAATGTAAAAATCCCTTCTGTTTTTAGGTGCATTTGCTATACCGTCCCAGCTTTTTTTGAGCCAGGGTTGTATGCAAACAATCATACATTAGGCTTGGCTTGAGTCAGCTGAGTTGAAATAACCTTGGATTCTAAGGTGGTTTAAGATTATTTAAGATGTGTCACACTCATTTCTGATGTTAGCTTGCCTGTGGCTGGTCAAAGCTGGCCAAGTTGGTGGAGTAAGCGGGTATTTCTTTTTTAAACCTTTATTAAAACAGGGAAACCCATTGAGACCTCGGTCTCGTTTGAGATGGTGCCCTGTTTGCAAACATTATCAACATACTGAACTGGTTGATTATTATAGGCTGCTCTGCTATTGAACAGCTGGTTGGCCAGAAAAAAATATCAAAACACAGCTTAAACCATTATGAGCTGAGCAAGCCCTTCTAAGATGGAATTTTCACCTGAGAAGCATTACAATACTAAAGAAAATAAATTAATCTGAGCAATAACAATGGAATTATCAAATACATAAATGCCTAAACAGGGAACTGATATGATTTGAAGATTTCACTCCTAAAGTAAGCACTGAAATATCTAATTTGGACAATAACATTACAAAATTTTTTGTCGTAACCTGAATCTAGGGCATCCAAAGAAAGTCTGTCTGCGCTTCAACATTTGTACATTAGCGCCCTCTTGTGTAAAAATTATGCCTGTGACCTGCTTTTGTATAGTGCAGGGTAAGGGAAACCTGCTCCTGCAGAGCCATTATGCTGCATGTTTTATGCTGCGTTTCCACCAAACGCGAAACGAATTATTCGCGCGGCCAGATTATATACAAAGTCAACACAAAGACGCGAATACAGCTTCTCGAGTGTATTTGCGTCTTAGCATGAACTTGGAATACAATCTGGCCGCGCGAATAATTCGTTTCGCGTTCGGTGGAAACGCGGCTTTAGATGTCTCTCTGCTCAAACACACCTGATTCAAATGATTGCACAGTTATCAAGCCCTTACAAGTAATAATCATTTGAATCAGGTGTGTTGAAACAGGGAGACATCTATAACGCAGGCCTGTGGCTCTCCAGGAGAAGGGTTCCCTATCCCTGGACTAGTGTGAGCACAGAACTTGTGCTATTGTTTATCTTGGGTGCACAAGAAGGATACTAAGGTGAATTACTTTGTCCATTCCAATATCCCTTCTCAACTCCTCTATCCTCAATCCTTCCTCAATCCTTAACCACTCTACGTAGAAATCAATCGAGAGCCGCCATCTTGAAGGACATCCCAATTAACCTATGGCTAAGCCCCGCCCTCAAATGCGATGAGCCAATCACAGTGCGTATTCTCTCCCCGTATACTCGGACATTCTGAGCCTGAACTTCCATTGAAATGCATTATGGAAACTCTGAATCGTTTTCTTTTATGGGGTTTTAAAACATTTCTAAGTTAAAACAAAGAGTTAAACACTGTGCTTGGGGTGAGTGTAACTCCGATACGAGGTATCCCGAGAGGCGGGGCGATGGGGTCTATTTTATACCCTTCCCAAACCCACATCATAACCGTGAGAAGTGTCTCCTCTGGAAAAAGCTTTGTGGAAGACCCCACTGTCAGCTTAACATAGCTAACAAAGGTCAACAAGGATGTCTATATTTGTTCCAAGCTAAGTCAACATCGTATATAAGGCGACATCTTGTCACTTCGCTAGAGATTAATGTAAAGTTATCTTTTACATCGCTAAGTTAGCTAACGTTAGCTAAAGTTAGTAAACTCCATGGCTAACCTCAGTGCTGACTTAACATGAGCTCCTGGCTGCGTTGTTCACCATGTCACCTTGTTTACTTAGAAGGAGTTCAGTCACGTCAGGTTAGATTTCTTAAATTCTGTAGCAATAATAATATGTAAATTAAACTTATTACCCTGCAGTGCACGAACAATGCTGATCCTCTATCTTGCTGTGTGAGAGGGTGACGGAAAGGAGATGCGATTGATCGCGTTTGCACTGAGACCTGAACATTTTAGCTCCTAATTTAAACTTTTCGTTGACCTTCTCCACTGTAAATTCATTAATGCATCCCTCCAATGCACAGTGTAACCCGTTTTGCTGACTTCTTGATGATATTTGAGCCTTCTATCGCCAAAAATCATCAATGGCATACTGAAAAATATCTCTGTGATACCAGCCATTAGTGCCTGTTCTAAAATGTTGATTGTTTGTCCGAGTCAGTGGAGAGGGTGGGGCTTAGCCATAGGTCAATTCCTTTAATGTGCTAGGAGGAGTTCACACATGCATTTAAACTCAAACCCTTAAAGGGGACCTAATATGCTATTTTTCCAAGTTTATATTTTGGTCTTTGACTCCCCTAGAGTACTCCTGATCGCGCAAAGTAAAAAAAGGGTACTTATTTCGCTCGTACTGCCATCCTCAAAAAACCCCATTTGTAGTCCATAGTAGTCTCTGCCTGAAACGCCTCAGTGGGGTGGCTCTTCTGCTATGGCCCCCACTCCCCGTGTGCCCACTTTCTTCTGACTGGCCAGCTCTGTGGAGGGCGGAGTTGGGTGGGACGAGGCAGCAGAACGCAGTTTTCCGGGTCTCAGAGTGAAACGTGAGACGCGTCTGCCATCTGAGCTAAGGAATCAGCGGGGAAATTCTGCAATCAAACACAGTACATGTGTATAGATCTAATGAAATTAACTTGTTCTAATAAATGCAACGGCGAAAGTGGAGGACGAGTGCGAAGTCTGGCAGCTCAAGCAACGAATTTGCTATCGGCTACAGTTTGCTACGGCAACAGTTGGTGAGTACAGCGGTTTTTCTACTCCTAGCTAGGATGCAGGGGAAGCTAGAATCCACCCCATATAGACACATTTGTAGAACGGGTCGACATATCTATTTTCGTATGTAAAGGGAGCCCATGCATGTCGCCAAAAAGCTCGACCAATCACCAAACCACCAACATGTGTCTGGTTCTGATGTTCTGATTGCGAAAACACGCCACTAATGCCAAATCACATTTGAAGGTCTATATATGCAGATGATGGGGCACTGTGGGTCAAGGGTCGGAATGCACCTTTCATTGGTAAGAAACTACAGGAAGCAGTTAGTGCAGTAGAGAAATGAGGAAATATGTGGGTTTTTCGTTTCTCTGTGGTCATTAGCTTCTCCAAAAAGAAAAATAATCGTCCTGTACAGGTTAACCTTTATGGGCAGTCAATGAAGTAAGTCCAGACGGTACGTTTTTTGGGTGTGTGGATGGATAGCAAGTTAACATTTGGAGAACACATCCAGAGAGTAGTCACTAAGTGTAAAAAGGCAGTTAATGTAATGAGGTGCCTAGCGGGAAGAAGCTGGGGGGCCACTATGAAGTCTCTGAGGTAAATGTATATTGCCATAGTAAGATCTGCCTCAGATTATGCATGTGTTGCATACAGTTCTGCTGCAAAGTCTCATCTACAGAAACTTGACAGGTTACAGGCACAGGCACTTCGTATCTGCAGCGGAGCCTTCAAGAACTCGTCAGTTCCAGCTCTTCAGGTCACCACAAATCCTGAGACGTCTCCCACTATCCATGGTATACTTGACAAGTTTGCAGGGTCACAAACAGGCTCATCCCACTAAATTCCTTTTAAATGAATGTTGGGAGCATGGTAAATTAAAGTGAAATAGTTTTGGATGGGTTGGGAATAATAATGCAAGGAAACTAGGCCTGTCCAGATTAGCACTTAGTTGTGTAGCACCACTTCCTGTTGTCCCTCCTTGGTTTTTCCCGGTGCTTTTAGTTGATTTGGAGATGGCCAAGCTGACTAGTGAGAGTGATGAGTATGGTGGGATGAACAGCCTGGTTCAGTATCATCTTGGTATTAAATATTCGGGTATGATACAGATATACACAGATGGATCTAAAGATCCTGATACAGGAAAGACTGGAGCAGCCGTTCATATTTCCCACTTTAAAACATCAATTACAAAAAGATTGTCTGATCATTTAGCTGTTTTCTCAGTGGAACTGTTTGCAATTTGGCTTTCATTAGGATGGGTTGAGTAAGTGAAAACCAAGCAACATGTCATTTGTTCTGATTCTGTGTCAGCATTAATCAGCATTCAGGACGGAAAGTCTGACTGTAGACTGGACCTAGTTAATGAAATTCTTCAAAGCTTATATAGATTACAGCAACAATGCATATCAGTAGGTTTTATGTGGGTTCCATCTCACTCTGGAATCAAGGGTAACGATGCTGCAGACCACCTAGCTAAGGAGGTCCTGGACTCAGATGTACAGATAAACATCCCACTGAGCAAAGCTGAAGTCAAAACCATCATCATGGCAGAAATTAACAGAGCTTGGCAAAAACAATGGGAGAGGGAAGTTAAGGGTTAAATACAAAGACAGGTTACAGCAAGAAGACTGGGGAGATGGAACCGCAGGGAAGAGGCAGTTATTACTCGAATAAGAACAGGTCACACAGGCTTGAATCACAGCCTTAATCTGATGGGTTAACATCAAACAGGTCAGTGCCCCAAATGCAACAGTAGGGAAACGGTTGAGCATGTATTACTGGAATGCCACGCATATAATAGACAGAGATTAATGCTCCTAGTGGATGTCAGTGCGCTAGGACAGACCAGTCCGACTCTTGAGGGCTTGCTTGCTTTTTCTATTCTAAAGCCAATAGCCTGGATCCATGTAATAGCATACTTAAAAAGAACAGGCTTATTTGATAGAAAAAAAAAATATATATATATATAAATTTCTATGATTTCATGCCCTTGCTCCATTGATGCTCCACACCTCATCAGTTGGTGGCGGTAATGCACCATGTGTTTTTAATTTACCATAAACACTGAAGAAGAAGAAGAAATCACTTTTGACAGTGACGTAGGACGCACGTGTTGACGTAGTTGACGGAGCCCAAGATGGCCGAGTACTTGGCGTCCATTTTCGGAACAGAGAAAGACAAGTGAGTAAAAATATTGTTTCATCGTGAGCTTTTTCCAGTAACATAAGAAAAGCTACTGTCAATACACGTCAATACAGATGTGTTGATGGACTCAAAACGTATTGTAGACGGCTAGATGTGTTTCTGACGCCATCTTGTTGGTCCTGCCTAGTAACGTTAGCCAGGGCAGCCTGAGAGCTTGAATGGGACATGGGGATGGAGCTGCCGCATGTAGCTTGCTATCGATGCAAATTTAGCGCAGATTTCATGGACTCCCATCACCAGGCAATCCATTACATTGTGATCCAAAGAAAACACTCGAACTGTCCTCATATTACCCAGCTGTTGACTGTGTATTTAACAGTCATTCGCGGCGGAATATACGCAGCTAACATTCGCTAGGTAACGTTAGCTAGCTGGCTATGTACGACACAAGACTGCGCTAGGCCATGGATTCATTATCCTTTGTGTGTGCAGTCTTTCGCTGAAATTTACGATCCGGATGAGTTTATTGATTAATTGCTATTTTAGGATTGGAGATTAGTATGATTTTTCGCTACTCTTTAAGCGGATCGTTATGACCGTTCGAACCAACAGCTGCATTTACGAAGTGCGCTAATGCTAGATTAAGAGTAGTGTTTGCTAACTTGCCAAGTTAGTTATTTGATAAATCCATAAAATTTGGCGCGCTTCTTATTTTTGGCCTTCAACATTAAGAAGGGAATTGCTAGAAATATTCCTGCCGCAAATTCCAGCTAAAACCAGCTGGGGTCCGATGCTGGTTTATGAAGGCCCAAGCGGTGTTTCGGACCACAGAGATATTCTGGCCGTTCACGGCTGGTCTGAGGTTGGCCAAATACCGTTCAGGCCGGTTTCGCTGGTGGTCCGGTTGACTGTACACCGATCAGCTATAACATTACGTTCTCTGACAGGTGAATTGCATGACATTCTTTATCCCGTTATCATGGCACTCGTCAGTGGGTGGGCTATATTAAGATGCGTTTCTTTGCGTAAATCTGGTCGTGCGAATGATTCGATTTGCGTTTGGTGGAAACGCAGCATCAGGGGGTAGGGCTGCTGAAAACATTCTGCTGAAAATTCGCCAATTTTTTCCATCAACTCAACTAGAATATACATCTCAAGAATAACTGGTGAAAATTTCATCACAATATATTAAGAAATAAATTATGAAGGAAAGTATAGATGGTTGTAGTTTTTCAGCAGATTAGCCCTACCCGCATTAGGCAGCAAGCGAGAATTTTGTCCTCGGAGTTGATGTGTTGGAAGCAGGAAATTTGGGTGAGCGTAGGGACGTGAACAATTTTGATAAGGGCTGGGCTTGTCGACTGGGTCCAAAACTGCTTCTCTTGCAGGCTGATCCTGGTCTGAAGGGGTCACTTCCTTCCGAAAGTGGTTCAGGGTAGGAAAACCAGTGAACTGGCGACAGGTTCATGTGCGGCCAGGGCTCACTGATGCGCGTGGGGAGTGACGGCTGGCCCCTATGGTCTGTTCAAACAGACGAGCTACTCTAGCTCAAATTGCTGAAAACGTTTTTGCTGGTTCTGATTGAAAGGCTTCTGAATATTCAATGCATGGCACTTTGTTGTGTGGGGCCGTAAAGCCACCAAGTGGTCACTGTGCTCATGCTGACCCCTGTCCATTGCCGAAAGCGCCCACAATGGGCACGTGAGCATCGGAACTGAACCACGGAGCAGTGGAGGAAGGTGGCCTGGTTTGATGAATCACATTTTATTTTACATCATGTGGATAGCAGGATGCTTGTGTGTCGCTCACTTGGGGAAGGCATGGCACCAGGATGCACTTTGGGAAGAAAACAAGCTAGCGGAGGCAGTGTGATGCTTTGGGCACTGTTCTGCTGGGAAACCTTGGGCCCTGGCATTCATGTCAATGTTACTTTGTCACGTACCACCTGTTGCTGAGCAAGTGCCCCCCTTCGTGGAAATGGTATTCCCTAATGGCAGTGGCCTCTTTGACCAGGATGATGTGCCCTGCCACACTGCAAAAATGGTTCAGGAATGGTTTGAGGAACACAACAAGTTTAAGGGGTGGATTGGCCTCCATATTCTCCAGATCTCAGTGCAAACGAACATCCGTGGGATGAGCTGGACAAACAAATGCAATCCACGGAGGCCCCGCCCCACCTCGCAACCTGCAGGCAGGACTTAAAGGGTCTGCTGCCGACGTCTTGGTGCCAGACACCACGGGACACCTTCAGAGGTCTAGTGAAGTCCATGCCTGATGGGTCAGGGCTGTATTGGCAGCAGAAGAAGACCACCTCAATATTAGGCTGGTGATCATAATGTTATGGCTGAGTGGTGTATAAGCTGACCAGAACACAGCATAAACCAGCTGGACCAGTTTTGCTGCAGTTTTCAGCTAGGATGTGTACAGAGTGTTCAGCATGCTGTCTTTAAACAAGCGGGTAATTTTGCCCCGATTGTGGCATAAGTTCTCTGGACATTGTCATTAGGCCTACCTGATCTGAGGACCTATTGAAATTTGGGGCCTATTGAAACATCCTTCATCCCCCTTCATTCATTACCCAAAAACTGAACAGGTCTTCAACAGAGAGCTGTTCCAAAACTGTAGGAAATGAGGATGCCGATCTGAAATTCCTCCAAAATCTCCCCTGCAAATCGAGGATTCATACATGCACCCGTTCTGAAAGTGTTTTCAAAAGTTTGCGTGATATTGCGTCCACTCCCACTCAACATTCAATTCCAGCCCACCACAGACCCGAAGTGGTTCCCAAAATCTGTCCTGGAGTACCCCAAGCATGCTGGCTTTCGTTCCGATCACAAATGCAACTAAATAATTTTTAGCAAATATTTTTTTGAATGGGTGTTTTGATGGATTTGTTATATTTTACATCAACTTTATGCTGGAAATACCTTTGCAATGGCACAAAGAATGTATTTAATTCCATAGTTTGTCCTGTACTTACTGCATTATGGCAAGCAATTGCATTAAAAGTGGGAACACTGAAGACTGAGAATAACAGGATCCTAATTTGGTTATCTTTAATCATTTTTCTTTCTTAAACATCAACACAATGCAAGTTTGCCTTTGTGCAGAAGCTAAATCTGGCTACCTGTGAGTTACCCTATTTAAGGCTTTATAATTCAAAATTTGAGCTTCACAGAGCAGGGGAAATTGGTTTGAATGAAACAAGACACTAATAGCATTTAGAATTCCATCGTATTTCCATTTCTTTTCATAATTTTAGTCCTGAGTAAGGGCCGCAAACACAAAAAATCTTCATGAAAATTCTACAGTGAAATTCTAATAAAAAAATATATATATTGAGAATTGTAAAATGGCTGGGAGTCAAAACAATTCATTTCTAGGATCATAAACTCCCGTACCACGAGTGTACTTCATCTGAGTACGATACTTCAAAATGATCTGCTTTTTATGAGTCAAATAAGACAGCTCTCAAAGTGGCTCCCCATGCTCTCAATCAAAGTCAGATCATAAGAAAATTATACTTTTAAACGCAAATCCACTTTTGACTCATGAATTTTAATATGAATTAATGATTTTCTTGCGGACTATCAATGTAGGCACAGATGGACATCAATGGTCAAGAGTAACCTCTCCAAACCAAAAACATGCTTTTTCTCCATGATAAATGGACGAAACTCTAAACTTTTTTGTCAGAGCCCCATCATCTAACACGTACTCAATAGAGGAACTGCTTATTTTATCGTCAGAACTTTCACCCTGCAAAGAAAAGCTAGCAGTTCCCAACTCTGAGTTTGTATAAATCCTTTCCTCACCATAAAAGGAGTGAGTATAACTCAATAACACGGTAATATCTGAAATATACCTAATTTTAACAAAACAGACATTCCACTATCAGGAGAAGGCAGGCAATATGCTACTCCAGATTGAACAGAATCAGTGCGACGAACGTAGCAGGGGTTTTACCAAAGTTTTTTTTCGAGCTGTTTGCATTTTATACGAGCAAAAACCTAACGTTAGGCATTCTACACTTGTGCTCAAAAGTTTGCATACCCTTGCCAAATTTGTGAAATGGGTAACATTTTTTAAAGAAAACATGAATGGCCGTACAAAACACATTTCTTATTTCTTAGTGGATTCCTATCCAGCTGTAGGTTATGTAGAGTGTCGCAATCATCAAATAAAACATGGCAATAGGGAAAAAATGAAATTAACTCAGTTCAAAAGTGTGCATACCCTTTGTTCTTAATACTGTCTATTGCCCCCTTTACCATCAATAACTGCATGCAATGTTTTGCCAGTAAGGCTCCTAATTCTCTCAGGTATAGCTACCCATTCTTCCTTGCAAAATGTCTTCAGCTCCTGCAAATTTTTTGGTCGTCTTGCATGAACTGCACGTTTGAGATCTCCCCAAAGCGGCTCGATGATATTGAGGTCAGGAGACTGTGATGGCCACTCCAGAACCTTCACCTTTCTCCTCTGTAATCACTGGAGGGTCAGCTTGGCCTTGCACTTTGGATCACTGTCATGCTGGAAAGTCCAAGTGCATCCCATGCTCAACTTTCATGCTGAAGAATGCAAATTGTCTGCCAGTATTTTCTGGTAGCATTGTGCATTCATCTTGCCATCAATTTTCACAAGATTCCCTGTGCCTTTAGAGCTCACACACCCCCAAAACATCAGAGAGCCACCACCATGCTTTATAGTGGGAATGGTATATCTTTCACCATGGGCCTTGTTGACTGCTCTCCAAACATGGCGCATATTTTTGGGACCATAAAGTTCTATTTCGGTCTCATCACTCCAAATGACAGTATTCCAGAAGTTGTGAAGTGTGTCAGGGTGTTGTCTGACATGTTTTAGACTGGTTTCTTGGTGGGATTGGTGCAGTAACGGCTTCCTTCTAGCAACTTGACCAAGCAGCTCGTTGTTTAAGTGCCTCCTTATTGTGCTCCTTGAAACGACCACACCTTTTTTTTTACCATCTTTTTCTAGAGCATCCTGTATTTCTCTTGAGGTAGCTTGTGGGAAAATTAACCCTTAATAACTATTTAAACCTGAGTATGTCACCTTGTGTCTTTATAACAAGGTCAAACATTCAAGGGTATTTAAACTTATGATCAGCCTCAGGGCTGTTTGGGCGATTTCAGTTATCATTATGATTGAAAAAGGAGCCAAACACCTTTCAGGGTCAGAATGAGCTGGTGGTGGTACTCGGTCATAGGCTCCTGCGCACACTCAAAATGTTGTTGAACGGGGGAGAGGGGGTTGTTGATGCCTTTCATTTCGTTGAGCGATGAGGACTTAGATGGGGAGAACTTAGATGCCTCTTGTTTTGTTGAGCGGGGGGGCGGGGGATGCTTCTAATTTTGCTGGGCGTGGAAGGGGTTAGATGCTTTTTATTTTGTTGAGCGGGGGGGGTTACATGCTTCTCGTTTTGTTGGTTGGGGGGGTTACATGCTTATTTTGTTGAGGGGGGGAGTTACATGCTTCCTAATTTTTTGAGCGGGGGTGGGGGATTACATAATTCTTATTTTGTTTAGCGGGAGGGAGGGCTGCACATGCTGCTTTTTTTATTTATTTATTTATTTATTTTTTTTACCGCGGGAGCATGCCAGTAATATTGCGCAAATTATGCGTCTTCCACTACTCTTCTTTACCGGTGTTTTCTTTTCGCGCGCGCAAGTGAGAATGCGATACAGAAAATCGCGTTGGGAGCTGGTGGCGGTAAGAAATTAGGCGGTGGCGGCCGCCACCAAATTCTCTATGCAGGAAAAACCCTGACCTTTGTGATAAGTGACTTCACATGATCACTATCCTGAAAGACAAGTTTTTTTGTATGATGAGTCCAATTTTCAAATAAATGGCAACATTTCACAAATCCAGCTAGGGTATGCAAACTTTTGAGCACTAATGTATTTCGTTGAATGCGGTATAAATTCTAAAACACTTCGCCACATTGAGGAAAATGCCACCACTAGCAGTATTATTAGCAAAGGCTAATGGTTATTCTTATTAACCACTTATCGCTCGGAGCTGTGTTTACTCACAATCGCCGGGCTTGAGTCCCTTATCCATCTATGAACCATGGCTCATGCGAGTTGTGTTTAACAGGGCAGCAGTGAGTGCTGCCGTGCACGCTGGCCCGAATTATTTTCACTGATGGTCGTTGGCGTAATGGGTGATAAGAACTGTGCTGTTTAGCATCTAAACCATCCAAACACAGACTTGAGTTTATGCAATATACGATAAGGATGCAATCAATTCCGCTATGTACGTCTTTTACTTACAAAGAAACAGATTGCGAGGTGACAGAATGACAGCGACATGAAAAAAAAAACTTCAATAAATTCTTGACAGTATGGTAAGTTTGTAAGCACGGTTCGACGCATAATGGAATCTCATAACTCACGCACATGTAGCGTGACTCTTTCCTTATACCGTTCTTGGCGTCAACTACACAAGATTCACACAGTCAACTTTTTTGCGGTCGGCAGGTGCGAACTAGCCAGTTAATCACTGTGATCTACACCGCTCATACCATAGTTGTTATCAACAATACAACGTGGTTTCACCATTCGCTTACCCTGACGATTCCTCTTCACTGTTTCGCACATGTGGCCCACGAGTTGACAGCATCTTCACAAGCTTTTTGTCCTGCCACAGCAGGACCAGCATCAGTTCGTTTGGCTGTCACCATGAGTTGCGGTAATGTAAATATACAGGAAACAAGTGGTTAACCAGTGTGGCAAACAAGCTCTGTGATCATCATGGTAATGGTAAACCGAAAATTAAAAAAAAAAAAAACAGCTGGCCAGCTAGCTACCTAGCCATAGGTAATATATACTCCATTATACTTACAAATAACAAAGAAAAACTCTGCATCACTGATATTTCTTTGATAGCTAGTTAGCTAGCTAATGTTAACTAACAAAAATCCATGTAAATGAAAATCATATTAAAACAATATGATTTGGTTTTTGCCCCAACTTTGCTAACTTAGCTAGCTGTAATTGGCATGAACTTATTTGAGGTTTCACTGCAGTTTTGTGCAACCTAACTGTACTTTGAGATTTTTGGGACATTAGCTAGCTTGCTAGCTTGTTCAAAAGCAATCGCTTGGGTACAACTTGCTAGCTAGTGACCCTATGGTAGCTATGATGCCAATTGGAGATGTTTTCACAGCTCTAATTTGTTATTTTCAATGCCATCGCAGGCACACAATCTCTTCCAAAATTGATTACCAGTTTCTTTTAACTAAAGAGCAAACGGGTAGCTTGGCCGGAGCTGAGACATGTTATTTCATGGCTAGTTCTAGCTTCATTATCCTTACTCTTCAGATTATAAAGCTAGCCATCTTCCTACCTAGCTGACGCTAGTAATGGGAAATGTTTGTAATCATACTTCTACTTAACTGATGTGATTTGGTTTTTTCCCTAATTTCACGAGCTAGCTAACTTGCTGACAGCGATTGCTCTTGAGCTAACCAAGTAGCAAGCTAGCTAAATGTCCAAAAAATCTGAAAATACAGTTGGGACACATGAAAGTGCTGCGAAACATATCAAATAAGTTCATGCCTATTACAGCAGGTTAAGTTAGCAAATGAAGAACAGTTTTCAGCCAGTCAGTCATCAAAACCTCTCTCATTGCTATGTGGTTTGGGCATCGCAAGTTCACCACCGGCCTCTCTCGAAGCATACGTAATGAATACCCATGATACAGACCATGAATGTTCTGATAAACAGCCAGCAGGCAGGCTGCCGCTACTCTTAGTATTAGCGGCAGTGTTCTACCACGTGCTCAGATAGCTACTTAATGTGCGCAGCCCCTGATCAGGTGTTACACAGCATCATATGCTCCAGTAAGGCACAGATAAGACAGCTGTGCTGCAGGATACAAGTAGTTTACAGAAGTTTCACTGGGAAATGGCAGTCCTCTGTATTAAATTAAAATTGTTCTGGGGTTCAATTAATGCCTTTTGGAAATAATTTGTTTGTTTTGCTTTATGAAATGTTTTATTTCAGAGTGGAGTTGTATTTCTCTTGTAATTTGTCACGAGGAAAGAATTTAAAAAAGCAATTTTATCATTTAAAATCTGATTTACCGTTTTCTAGTTTTGCTAATCATTTTTCAGATGTGCTAAACAATTGCTAATCAATTGATATAATGATTAGCAAAAAAAGCTAATCAATTTTTTTTACCCCTTAATCGGATCACTGCAGTGCGTGCAAGTATTAGGGCAGTAGACATGCCTTGCTTGTTATTGCTGCGAAGACAAGATTGTCTGAACACATCAAGCCAGTGAAAGCTGGTGGCTAGCTGGGAAAAGATGGTACAGTAAGCTTGTGTCGACTGGTGGACTAACTGACTGTATTGGCCATTTACCATAATTTCCAGTGTATAAGCCGAAAATTTAGACCTAAGTTTTCGTCCTAAAAGCAGGGGGTCGGCTTATACTGTGGGTATCACATTATGAAACTCGAGCTGCACCAGAGTTCGCAAGTACCTCTGCCACATTTTACCGCCAGGTGGCAGCAAAACCCAAAATCAATCGTTTTTTTCCCTTTCCTAGATGTATTCAGAATCACCACCAAAAACTAATCCGTAAACTCTGTCACCTTTGTACCAAAACCGGTTTAGTAGTTTCTTAGTTTTGTTCAGAAACACACAGACAGACAAAAGGCACCGATCGCATAACGTCCTTCCACCTTCGGTGATGGAGGTAATAAAGAAAATGAGCCCAAACATTTCCTTTTTTTTACTACTGAAACTGGAATCGTATGTACTCTGGTCAAACAAAACCACATGCCAACAGAGTTCATTGTTTTTGCTGAAGGGTTTGTGAAATCAACAAAACATTTGAAAGATAAACAAACTTAACAAATCACTGACTGTCTGCATGCTGTTGTCTGCCTTAAAAGTCTAACTTAGTCCCTCAGAGTGTCATTTACTGGGCAGTGTGTTATGGCATTACGCAGTGCTGATTGGTCAACTGAACGTCTTTTCATCTTTCGATATTGCGTGTGATGCGACTTTAACTTAAACTTGTGCAAGAAATTCAATTTCTTCTCTTTGCCAGCCTTTTGAATTTAAGCTAGTTCTTTTATTCAATGATATTCCTTTTTTATATAAATTCAGTCTCCAGAAAGGGGGTCGGCTTATATAGGGGAAAAACAAAAAATCTGTTTTAGCCCTGAAAACAGGGCTTTGCTTATACACCCAGTTGGCTTGTACACCGGAAATTACGGTATCATGGAGACCAGCTGGTTGACCAGCTGAAGCCGTTGAAAACTACTGAAATGAGCTTGATCAATTTTGGCTATTTTTAGTTGGAATTATGCCCACCCCCCCCGCTTGTTTCTGGCTCAGTTCCCATTGGCATTCTCAAAATATTTCTTGACCATGACTTAGTCACAATGTTTCTTTGCCGATGCGCGCTAATTTTCTATTAGGTACTGGCTGGGTATTCATGTACATGACGGAATTCTCTGGTAACCTTGTTTCCAACAGAGTCAATTGTTCTTTCTACTTTAAAATCGGAGCCTGTCGTCATGGAGACCGATGTTCCAGGTTGCACAATAAGCCGACTTTCAGTCAGGTAAGTGCCGAGATCTGGATCTATGCTGAGTTTACATATGGAATTGTACATGTGGGGTAACTTTTGGGTGCATGCACAGTATTCAACCAAAATGAGGTCGATGGTACAATTTCAGTTCCAGAAGAACTTGGACAATGCATAAAATGTAAATATAAACATCTAGCAATAATTTATAAATCCCTTTTTACAGCATGGACTGAGGATGATGAGATTCCTTAATTTCATTGAGCCACACATGGACAGACTGGTAGCCTGTGAAATGTCCCGAACGTGTGTGTTTCTGAAAATTGCACCGCTTTACCTGTCCTTCCATGCTTTGGCCCCGATTGTCTGGGAACAAAGTTTGGAATTTGTGCATATTTATTAACAACAATGCAATTGTTGTGGTTAAACTTAAATTTCTTTTTTATTGTGCTGTTTTCAACTAAATGTTGGAAAAAAAAATTTGGCACAGTTCAATTAATTCTGTTTTTATTTATATTTTGCATCCTGTATCGTAGTCTGTGGAGTAACCCCAATGCTAGGAAAATGCTAGGCAAATTCGTTATTGTAACTGATAAGCCTGAATGTTATGGTCATTTTATGAACCCCAGCCAAATGTTAGCTGCTTAAATTTTGTCATTTGTGAAAGATTTGATTACATGTTGTACACAGTTTCCATTTGAAAGAATTGGTGCCGGTCCACGTGTCCTGGAAGATTTCACTCTCCCGGATAATTGGGAGAAATTCTGGTTTAGTATCATCTTATTTATTTCTAAACAATTGATTGACCCATATGCTGTATAAATACTGACATCATCAAGGCATGTAGGACAAGGCTTCTTTTGGTCATACATTACTTTCCAAATTAAATAAGTCCTGACAATAGACTGACATGTATGTATGTATGTATATATATGAATGATTGAATGTTATCTTGTTGGGACAACATTCAAATTTCTTCCTTCAGTTTTAGCCCTGCATATTCTGATGAAAATTAAATGGAATGAGAACTATTTGCAAACAAAAAGTAGAGCTACATGTTGGCCTATGTGGCTCTTAACATTTTTAAAGCAGCGTGCTGCTGCTGACTTGAGATAAAATAATTTCTGTTCACTATAGGCTTCTCTTAGGTGAAAGAGAATAGAAACTCATTGAAAATACACAAAAAAAATAGCCAGTGCTGGCTCATATCATTTGACTTACAGCGGGATTTCACAGCAGCTTGCAGCTGCCGTCTTAAAATCAGGAGGTTGTGTTGCGTTTTGTTTTCTTAGCTCGCTTGCGCAGAGCCATAGGCACCGGCATCTAAATGATGATGTCGTAAGCACATGACTGCTTATGGAGCATGTAACTGTAGATTGAATATTCATGAGGAGATGGTGCCCCAGAACTATTCAAATGATGGGAGTTCTCATGTCTAAAATGAAATGTGTGTTGCGTTAATCGTATCTCCCCACAAAGGCTGATCTGCTACCTGGCTGGCATATGTGGCAACAAGCTACCCGGCATTCTTTCTTCATATTTGGGGATTATGAAAAATTTTTAGGGAAATAAATTGGGAGGGACTTCTGGTTTGAGATGGTTGGATTTTAGCATTGTTTGTTGCTCAAGGGCCTCCTGTTGGCCTGCCGAGCACTCGTCAGCAAGCTTGTACATTTTTTGGTTTCCTCCGCCCTTGCTCAGGGGTAGGTTTCCGAAGAGCATAGTTGTTGACCATGTTCGCGACTTGCATAGCTAATTCGACCATATACAGTTAACGGCTCCAACTAAGTAAGCTAGCAACTACGCTTTTGGGAAATGCACCTCAGAGCTTGCTTCCCACTTATTCACCCGTGCTCATGGCTTCGGTTCGTGCTGGTGCGCTAGCAGTAGTTGTTGGCATTCAACTGCATCCGTATTGTCGCAGATTTCTTCCTCATTTTCTGTCTCGTCTACCTCTCCATCATCATCCTCAACACCGTCGCTTGTTGTTGAACTCGCTCTGGAATCATCCTCCTCAACTTCGATGTCCACGTCAAGCCAAAATTCTGACATTTTTAGTGTATTTCGACATCTCGTTTGCAATTTAAAGTACACATATGATAGCCTATGTGTCACAATTGCTCCTTCGAGTGATGTCACAGCTCTTGGCCCAATTCACAGTGCTGTTCAAGGATTATCCACTGTTGGGTTACCAGTAACTGGTAGATTTTTGAAGCTTTCTCTGTACCCTCCACAAATTGTATCTTGTAGGTTCCCATGATTATTTGAAAATATTTTTTATTTAAATAGTTTCCTTCCGTCATAAAGACAAAACGCCTTTTTATGAGTGAGAACAGCAAAAACCTCAGATTCCCAGGAAGAGCAGCTTGTGGAGTACGGCTGTGCGGCGCAGTCATCGAGGAATTTCCTTTGATTTTTTTTGTATCATGTTTTCCTCTGCAGACCATCTTGATTCAAAACATCTACCGTAATCCCCAAAACAGTGCACAGACTGCAGACGGCTCTCACTGTAAGTCCCGTAATTGGAGAAATCTCTTAGCAGTAGGTGCCCAGGCATCCCTTTGCCTTTCCATCGATGTAGGTCACAGGAGCTGGGAGAGTTTTGAGGGGCTGCCTCAGAACTGTTCCTTAGGGAACTCGAACACGTCAGTGTAGCGTGTAAGCAAGCGACAAAACTTTATCCCCAGAGCTGCTAACACAAAAGCTCAAATCGCTGATTAATCTTTCAATAATGAGAATCAAAGGAATGATGCAGATGTTATTCAGGAACATCAGTGCATGAGTCGTTTTCAGGCTAATCCGTTTTGTGATCGGCTGTTTGGTCGAGGAAGACCTGCAGCCTTCTCGTATCGGCATGATGCAGATTTTTGAACTCTGAACAGGCTTTAATTTAGATTTATTACGCCACCTGCTGGATGCCACCTACAGATCGATGGCCGTTCTGAGAAGAACCCAGAACATTCTTTAAATGTTATTTGTAATGCTTGATGCCTTTTTTCCCCTTTCAAATCCATGAACAGCAAACCAAACTTTACCATTTTGTCCCCGTTAGGTGTGTTACTGTTGAAATATACGCTGTATGCCACTGCTTTTAATGAAAACTGAGTAATTGATCCTCTTGTAGCCGATGACTTCTTTGTATCTGCCACAGCCAGATTCAGTAGGGTGTCTCTCATATATGGTCAGGTTTGCAATGTGACACCATTTTCAGCCCTTTGGCTATCTACACCACCATAGTGCATTTAACATGATTTGGTTGTCATACAAATACTGTATGTTTAGTCTTTATGGCATACACAGTAAGTTCCATTCATAATGGCACTCTTGGTAAATATAAACTAAAGTGGTAATGAATTTAATATCTTATCCTTTTACCCTCCAGACATTAAATTCAAAATATTGACAACCTTTTTGTTGAAATGCAATGATTGATGGAGGGAAAAAAAGTTAAATTCTCAAAACAATGTTTGCCAAACTTACTGGATCTGCTTCATGTAGTGCCTTGTACAGCCTCCCTTGCCAAGATAACAGCTGAGTCTTCCCATCATAGTGTGTAAGGGCCTTTTCACACCTAAATAGTCCTGTAGACTCAGTTCAATTGGGGACTCTGTTTGATTGGATTTGCAACATTCAGCTGGTCCGAGATTGCGTTCACACTGCACTTTGTCAAAAGAACTGAACTTCTTGAATAGCGTATTCCCCTCCTCGCCTGTGGGGGCGCTGTATCGAGAATTACTGAATGAGAAGCCGAGACACAGAACGAAGAAGAAACATCGCTCTTCTATGCCCTGCGTTGTAGTCCGCTTCCGCATTTGGTTCGCATGAAGCGGACCGAGACCTACGTTTTTAGGCGGATCAGAGTCCGCTTCTTTGGTTCGCATCAGAGTTCGATTGCACATTCACGCCTCCCCAAATGAATCGGACTTTCCAAGCAAACGAACTAGAGTTCGATTCAGTAGTGCTGGTGTGAAAGCACCCTATGGTGGTTAGAGAAGACATGGCAGGGGACCTGGGACAATTCTTATACGCAGAGTCTGTCCGGATCCTTCAGATTCCTGGGGCAGTGTTCATGGATTCTCCTCTGTAGCTCCTCCCACAGGGTTTTAATTGGTTCAGGGAAATGAACATGGATGGCCATGGATAAGCCTTGGTTTTGTAGTTGTTGAGCCATTTTTGTGCCGATTAGAGGATGCTTTCTTCATATCATCGCCAAGTTTTCTGCGAGGTATTCAGGTGTTCATTTAATATCGATTGGTACTTAGACACTACGGTAAACTTAACTGTAACTTATAAAAGATGAATGGGAAAATACATCAATTAGATTTATGTTCCACTGATTGCAGCACACATTTGTGGGGTAGCATTTATTGTAAGAGTTTTTGTTATTCAGTTTTCTTTATGTTTAACCATTTTGTAAGTGTTTGGAATGATAACTTTATATTATTTGAAGTACCCACATTTTTTGACAACCTTTCCAGTTGATATTTTCCAAGAGTGCTGATATTAGCAAAGGGTGCTGTACATTAATACTCAATACTACGTACTATGCCATCCCTTTAGTCAGTCGCAGCACTTTTCATAACATTTTGAATTCAACAAGGAAAAGCTGACCTTCAGCTTGACCTTCAGTACACGGATTAGATCACCAAGAAGTTGGTTATGTGCACAGTTGGCGTATTTTGATTTCAAACATTATCTGTAACGAGTCGCCACTGTAGCACCTGAATAGTGAATGTGAAGGTCAAGCCTCGGGCTCGTCCCAAACCCATTGAGGGTAGGAGTGGCTCAGTTGGGTCTTCTGAGGAGTAAATGCTTGTTTCGCACCTCGTTTATCCGAGCCGACGCATTGCCTCTCTCCACCACTCAGGTAAGCATCTGTGTTTGAACATTCACTGGTGTATCTCAGAATTTAACCTTTGAATCACATGATTTATTTTATTTCTTTTTAATATTTTTGAGCCACGGCTTGCAAAAATTATTTGTTTGAAAGAAGAGTACTCCTTACTTTCTCATGATTAACACTGTTTGTAGCCCTGTGAATTCTCTCATCATTCTCTTTCAGCATCCTGTAAACCATTCACCTTACCGCCTACCTGGCGGTGGTTGGGTGGTGGAGTGGGGTAAACATAGGCATGGTTTCCAAGGGGAACTCATTTGGGGGGAAAAATCGGCGCCACAGTATCTGGAAAAATGACTATTGTGATTTGTTGGACAAAAACAAAAAATGTACATTTTCTATTTCAGACCATTGCCCTCTTGAACATTTACCGCAACCCTCAAAACTCTGCCCAGTCTGCTGATGGTATGCGCTGTAAGTTGCCTCTTGTTTGCAGGATCCTACGGTATTTCAAATGTGATTGACGGTTTGTGTTTGTTTGTGTGTCTTCATATGAGCACCACTTCTTATTCTGTTTAAACTGTACATATACCTGCACCACTTTTTAAACCACTATAACCTTTTACCAGCCTGAAAATGATGGGGAATTTTTATGTGGCCAGTCAGTAATTTTTTTTTTTTTTTTTTTTTTTTTTTTGACTGGCAGGGTTCCATTTATGGCTTGTTATAATTGCTTAATGCCGTCTCATTGTGGTCGAATTGCTCTGCGTGGCACAGGATTCTACATGTCTGAGACTTGCTTGGTCAATGCTGGCCTCTCCTGTTATTTTCTACACATTTTTTTATGAGCAGGAACTTCAGAAGTGGCCTAACCCAGTACTGTGTCAGCAAGGGGAGGTCAAGTAATCTTGGCTTGATCAACTGTCTTTGTGCTGACAGTCAATGGTGCATTTGAAGGTGTTCACAAATTGGTGTACACCTTTCACTGCAGATTGACTGTATTGAGCTGACATTTGGCTAGCTGTAAAAGTGAGGTAAAGTGAGGTAATCGGTAGAGAGGAATTACAGTGAAGTCCCCACTTGTGTAACTTTGGTTTAAGCACGGGGACATCAGACATGAGATCCTTTTCCTGAATAGTTTTGTTGCCTGACAGTCACATAGTTAATTATTAGAAAGGATACCAACTTTTTAGTTTTCCCCAGTTTTTGAAATCACTGTTCCAGTTTTGCGAGTTTGTTTATAATTTGGCACTAATGGGAGTCTAATGGAGAGGACAAGAGTGATGGTTGCTCTCGTTCAAAAGAAATAAACCAGCTCAGTATCCAGCTTAAGTCTGACTCTACTAGAGCCACCTTTCTAACTTGGATTTTACTCTGTGCCCCAGTCATTCCCTCCTAGCGTACTTCAGAGTCACAGGTGGGGTCACAGCCCCTGTCATCATTTTGTGTGTGGCTGTATTGGCATTTTCCCATTTCTGGTTCTGACAGTCCTGTTTCTATGGGAAAAATTAATGGGGTTCTCGAAAATCGGCAAAAATAAGGTCCATGAGTAAAATTTTCCCCCGAGGAGGAGTACATTTTGTTCAGCGAGATTAAGTAACGCATTTCTTTACAACCACATGGAAAGGAAAAGCTCCATGTCCATGATCTGTGTTACTAACGATATGCTACCATGAACAATAATTGAACTACATGCATGGATGACATTTGAATGAGCTGATGATCTGAGTTCAGTGGGTGATGTTGTTCCATATTTCTTCAACCAGTAGCATGTCAATGGCAACATTCATCTTTCTGGATGTTAAGCCCTTTCATAAGGTATGGAGTGGCCAACCACCTCACAATAAACAAAACTGTAACGGTTTCCATACATTATTTAATCAAGAATCTTATTTTTGCCGATTTTCAAAAACCCCATTCATTTTTCCCATAGACACTAGACCATTGGAGCTGGGCCTAAGATGATGCTAACAAGGCCGCATACAAATTTACGTCACAGCGTGACTCTATTGCTTTAGTACACTATCATCTTCGGAGAAATTCTGTCTTGTTCTCTCCTTTTTTTTTTTTTTTTTTTCTCCTTTCCTACTCTTTCATACTCCTTGGTGTCTCCATGTCGAATCTAGTTTGACTTTTTCATAGTGTAGAATTGTCTTCACTGTTGGCTCTTTCTGCATATCGTGTGGGGAGGAGTTGAAATACTTTTTTACACTCACGTACAAATTTAATGTTGGCTGATTTAAAAGTGCAGGCTTTTAAAAATAATACACTGTTAAATTGAAATTGGTTCAGATTTTTTTCGTCCGACCCCATCACTCATTGGTTGGATGTGTTTGTGTGTGCGTCTTGTGTGCGCGTGTTTGTGCGTGTGTGCTGTCGCTTAGGTGCGGTCAGTGATGTGGAAATGCAGGAGCACTACGATGAATTCTTCGAGGTAAGCAGCCCAGGTGTTTTTAGAAGCGGTTTGTTTGATTGTCCTGCACCGCTTGAAGGAGAATCATGCTGACTGATGACTGAAGAGGAATGGCATGTGCTAGTTTGGGCTTGTTGGAGATGGTGTTGACAACTCCAGTCAGTTAATCTGCCTAATCTCCGTAATTCTTTATTTATCTTCATAAGTATTTATTTGATCTTTGCCCCTCGGTTTTTTGCAGTGCTGCAGGCCAGACTTTTATGATCTTGAATATTTTTTTTGCTTAGCCTGCCAGGTTTTGAGGTTTTTTTTCCCGTAAGCGCAGAGTTTAATCTCCTAGGCCCTACAACATCTGAAAGCCATCAAATATTGCCAGCGCCCAGCATTTACATTCGCTGCTTTATAGACGAGTATCATATTGCAACCATGCAGCGATGCATCTATCCCTAACTGCAGGAGGTCTTCACAGAGATGGAGGAGAAGTATGGGGAGGTGGAAGAAATGAACGTATGTGACAACCTGGGAGATCACCTGGTGGGGAATGTTTATGTGAAGGTGAGTGTGCTGGATCATTTATTATCCCCCTGGCATATAATGCGGGGGGATATAGTAATGGGCGCGGTCGTCTGTCCGTCCGTCCGTTTGTCAGTGAACATTTCGTTCCCGGACCATAACTTGAAAACCGTTCAATATTTCTCTACAAAACTTGGTGTGCACATTAATCACGACCTGACGTGGTGCCTCTTGCTAATCCGAAGTTGATGACGTGGGGCCGGGGGGATACGCCCTCTCCTGATGGCGCTTGTTTTCTACTGTCTGCCCTGTGGTTTAACACTGCCCTGTGTTTGTGCATCCGGTGGACAAAATCATGACTGATGTGCTTGTAGACAGTGATGTTCATTGTTGAATCGAGCAACTATACAAAGAGATGACTGTCCATATTTGTCACATACACACATGTGGAGTAATGGTTAGAAAAGGGTTAATACAGCCGAACCCCACCGTAATATCTCAGAGTTAGTAGACCTATAGGGCTGCCTGATAAAAATGGAAAAAATTAAGGATTTTATTTAAATCTAGTGATAGCGCTACATGGAATGCGAACCCCTAAAACACTGAATTTTACCTTGTGACCGACTGCAGTACCATCTATACTCCTGCCCTTTATTTACCCACCTAAATTTCTAGTGGCATAGTAATGTGCTTGCTAATGGAATCATTCAGAGACTAGCTGGTAATGTTGAGGGTGCAGTCCAGAAATGACACACATATAGTACTGTGAAAAAGTATTTTCCCCCTTCCCAATTTCTTCTATTTTTGCATGTGTGTCACACTAATATGATTCAGTTTATCAAACAAATTTTTAAATTAAATCAAGATAACTCGAGTGAATGCAAAATGCAGTTTTAAATGAGAATTTTCTTCAGTTTGAAGGAAAAAAAACTATCCAACCCAACTTGGCCCTATATGAAAAGTAATTGTCCCTTAGCTACTAAATTAACCAATTAAACAATTTGAATTGATGATTGGGTTGAATTTCACCGGGCATAACCAAGATTGATTACTGCTTAGCCCCGTTGAATCTAAACATCACTTAAATTGAACCTGTTTGGCAATGTGAAGTTGGGGAAAAAAGCACCACATGATGCTGCGATCTAAAATCCAAGAATAGATTAAAAAAAAAAAAGTTGACATCTATCAATCTGGAGGGGGATACAAAGCCATTTCTCAGATTCTGGGACTTCAGCGAGCCAAGGCTAGAGCCATTATCTACAAATGAAGAGAACTTGGAACGTTGTTGAACCTTCCCAGGCCTACCAAATTTCCTCCCCTCACCCAGGAGGTCACAAAAGAACCTAGACTAACGTCTGGAGAACTGCAGGCCTCACTTGGCTCGATTAATTTCAGTGTTCACAATTCCACAGTAAGAAAGGGACTGGACAAAGGTGCCTTGTCTCAAATTTGCAGAAGAAAAAAAACTTGATCACCCCCTACACATTCTTGGACTATTGCGCCAAAAGTGCAACTTTTTGGAAGACATGTCCCGTTGCATTTGCCGTAAAGCTAACACAGCATACCGCAGGAAGAACATCACTCAGCAGTCAAACACAGTGGTGGTAGTGTGATTGTGTGGGACTGCTTTGCTGCTTCAGGACCTGGATGACTTGCCATAATTGATAGAAGCATGAATTCTGCTCCGTACCCTGAATGAATCCTGAATGAGAATGTATGATCTAAAGCTCTAGTGCAGTTGGGTTATGCAGCAAGACAATGAACCAAAACATGCATTCAAGTGCACCACTGAGTGGATCTAAGGAAACAAAATCAAGGTTTTGGAGTGGCTTAGTCAAAGTCCTGACTTCAGTCCCATTGAGATGCTTAGGCATGACATGAAAAAGGCAGTTTGTGCTCAAAGCCCCCATTGTGACTGAATTAAAACAATTCTTCATAGGTGAGTGGGTCAGAATTCCTCTGCAGTGATGAAAAAGAAGCACCCTTTGATTGCGAGGGTGACGCAGCCAGTTATGAGGTTGGGAGGGCAATTTTTTCCCATGGGTGATACAGGTTTTGAATTACTGTTTACCTTCAATAAATGAAATGATCATTTAAAAGCCTTTATTTTGTTTACTCATGTTGCCTTTGTCTTTTATCAAAATTAATTGGATAATTTGAACAATTTAATTATGACTAATAAGCAAAAATAGGAATTGGCAAGGGGCCAATTCTTTTTCACAGCACTGTAATGACCATTTTGCTGATACGACAAATCAGGGAATTTCAGAATGAGGGGTTTGAACACTTGTTTTCTTAAGAACTTTAGGAGGGGGTGACAGGTTTGGAGGATTTTGCATGGTTATCATTGAGTGGGTCTCCCTATGTTGAACCATTTGATGCCCAGATTTTACAAAAGCAACAGGACTGCCCTGCCCAGGTTAAGACCAGATGTCAGATATGCTAAAAGCTTTTTATTAAATTCTGAGTTAAAGCTGCAGTTGGTAACTTTGAGGAGAGAGAGGACTTGGCATGAAAATTTGAAAAAATGCAACTTTCAGATCCCTCCCCCTCCCTCTCCACTGCACTCCTGCCCTGCCTCCAAAGACCCTCCCCCAGAGGAGGCTGCCGTGCATGCGAAGGCACGTGACCTGTTATGCATGCGACCGATAAGACTGCCAGGTCACTCCATAAAGATATTTTCTGCTACTTTCTAATAAAACGACGCCAGTAACGTTAGCCCTAGCATCGGAAACAAGCTAACGTTAGCTCGACTGCAACATCACAGTGACATCACATGCACTACGGAGTACTGTATCAATTACAAGACGCTGGCTATTTGAACAGCGACTGTGCTTGTAAGCGACGTTCACTCGCTTATTTGCAGCGCGAAAATGAATTGATGCCGCTTAGGGCTGGGGTTACTAGCAGCTGTGCACATTAGCGACGCCAACTCGCTTATTTGCAGAGCATTGCGGAGCAAAAATGAACCAACGAAATGCCAGTATCGTTAGCCCTTGCATCGGAAACAAGCCAACATTAGGCCGACTGCAACATCACAGTAACATCACATGCACTACAGACAGCGATTATTCAGTACATCGTTATTATTACAAAGTACATCGAACCTGAAATGCTCACGAAACTGCAGATTTGCGCGTACTTGCTTCCCGGAAGTTGAAGCAATGTCATCAACAAATATTAAAACAGTTCGACTTATGCAGAGTTCAACGCTTGATCAATATACATTGTATTCCCCTTTAAATATGCACTTTTACGCCCCAAAAAAAGCGGGCGTTTATTTTCAGTTTTCTTTCATACTCCGATTAACAAAATGTTAAAACGATATACAGAATTACCGAGAGCCGATAATTTTTCCTAATTGATTATTCAGATTTCCATCCTTGCAGTCTCGAATTGAAGCGTATACGTGAATGAATCTTTTTGTCATTATCTCCTCTATCAGTATACGGGCTTCCTATGGGCTTGGTCTTAATGGTTTCGATTGTCAATCAGGCATAGTACGTGGGAACAGGTTCACAAAATCCTGTGATAAAAGTTTGGGTCACTGCCTCACCTCACCGCACATCTCTGACTACAGAGTAGTGTAACAATTACAATTAGCTCTTTAGCCCCGCCGAAAATCGAACATTACGTAAATAAAGCAGGGGTTTACCTGTCAAGCAGAAAAGTCGCCAACTATGCGTCGGTTTTTAATCCTTCCAGTCAGATCACGGAGTTCCCTACACCTCTGAAAAGCCACTCCGATGTTCACTCTTGTTTTATCCCGGGCTTTGTCTAATTCTTTCTTTTGTTCTTTTTTTCTTCTGGCTTCCTCTTCTTACTTGTCTTAGCCGTGTGTGCTGTTGTCGGTAACGGAGGTATCGGTATTTTTTTTTTTTCCTCGCTGATAGCTGTTGTTGCGCCATTAGTTTATCTAAGCTCCTGTAGCCTCTCTCGGAGATTTGAACTTGACCGAGCACTGGCGCGAACTGAGGAGGAAGGGGGAGGAGGCTGTCCGCTGCGCGTGCTTGTGCACTGTTTGACAGCTGTCAGACACCATCCTGGCTATGATTGGTTCTTTTCGGTCGGTCCAAACGATTCTGCTAAATTGCAGTAGGAGCAGTAAAAGTAGGAGCGGTCTAAAGGAGCCTTTTTTTAAAATTACAGAGTACTAGTTTTATGTAATACTATCTGTACACAGTGACAGTTTTAGCAAATATGACAAAAAGTTACTTTTATAAGACTTACCAACTGCAGCTTTAACCATAGCATTTCATGGTATGAAATGGTGAAATTAAATGTTGCTAATACATTTCAGCACAAGTTGGATGCATTTGTTCACAGCCAAATGTAGCAGATTTTACATATCGAGTGCAAAGATGCAGAGATACATGATCAGTTTGAATTTTAATCTGCTGAAGACCCTGATTAGTGCAGTCCGGTGTGTAACTGTTTAGTTGTAAGGAAAGCCTGCACCCACTTTAGCCCATTCTAGATAAGACTGATAACCTCAAGTCAATCAAAAAACATGGAAAAAGTTGTATTAGGGCAGATGAGTCCATTAGCATTTTACGGAAATTTCCGTGTGAGGGTGCGAAAGGGTTAAAAGTACAAGAATTTGGCGGTTTTGTTAAATATTTAAGCCTTTACCAGCTTAACTGGGGAGTTTTCAAAGCCTACCTTCTCTAGGCTGTTAGCTGGACACATTCGAGGCTGCTGTACAGGTGGAAAAAGTATTTTCTGTTATACGTGTCTTTAACAACCACTTTGGAATGTAAATTCCAAATTCCAGGATTTTGGTCCTACTTGTTCTGCTGTGTCTTTGGCTTTACGGGGGAGAGACAGACACTGCAAGAATGACCACTGCTCAGGAAAAGCTGCTCTGACTCTATGGCATCAATTTGTGACCAGTTTCGCCGTGAGGAGGACGCAGAGAAAGCAGTCATGGACCTGAACAACCGGTGGTTCAACAGTCAGCCCATCCATGCAGAACTGTCACCGGTTACTGACTTCAGAGAGGCCTGCTGCCGCCAGTATGAGATGGGGTTAGTCAGTCTGTCCATTTCCCTAGGCATTTTCACGCAGTACATATGCATAATTGTTAACAAGATTAATTAGGGATGTTGCTGTCATATTGTAACACTCAAGCCCTGTGTTTGGCATAACTAGACAGATATTTTCTTGAAAATTTGTGGGGACCTCCTGGTTTGTTAAATAAGGATGAATTAAAAGAAATGTAGGCTTCACTCTTGCCTTTTCTGATTTGACTTCTTTGTTCTGTTTGAGTGCTAAATGACCCTGCTGCACCCTTGATCGCCGTGTGTTTTCTGAATGCAGGGAGTGCACTCGCGGTGGTTTCTGTAACTTCATGCATCTGAAGCCCATCTCCCGTGAACTGCGAAGGGAGTTGTATGGTCGTCGCCGTAAAAGGTGAGTCTGTTTTGCACCTGTTTACCTGCGTTGCCAGCCAGTTAGGTTTACTGTGGCCCGGACAAAGTCGGGTGGCTATATGGATTTGTGGTCGTCGTCTCCACCGCTGCCGCATCTGGAGAGATTTTATTGTCGACGCCCTACAGGCCGAAAAATTTCAATCGATTCCCTTTGATGTTTTGTTCGGCCATAGCTTAAGCTCAGGTCATGACACCGATCGATTTTGGCTGTTATGGAAACAGAATGGGCCGAATAAAGCACAATTTGATGCTGGAAATGTACCCATTTCAATGTATGGCTTCTGAACACTCTAGATGTCAGTTTTCAAGATATCACAAGCGGGCAGTCGAGGGCCGCACCCATACAACCGCGGGGGATCAAACTCAGTTACTTCCTCCGTTTGCACTGAGTGATTTATTTGATCGGTTCTTTAAAGGTAACCAATCTGTTCCTTTTTTTGAAATAATTTAATAGATATGACCAAAACAAATGGGAATAAATAAATGTTTTCTCCGGGAACGCTTGCCCCCCGAATATTGAATGTGAAAATAGTTTTTCTGACTCGCAAAAACTCCCCACGCCATTCAAAATACCTCATTCATATTCATGAGTATGCAAAAATGATGTCATGCGAAAGCGGATGTGGGTGGTGGACGCAAAAATGAAGAGAACTTGGCCAACAGCAACATGCCGCGGCCAAAGAAATATCAAACTGATTCGGCCCGTAAAAGAGCCATGAAGGCCAGAATAAATATAAAACGCCAAATGATCGCTGGCAAACTTTTGCTGCATACGTAAGTAAATTTGATGCCTGGTGCAGAATGCCCAATTTCCCCGTTTCCTAGCACGCTCAGATCGTTAATGTACTTGAAATCGTCCCATATTTGTTACTAGACATATTTATAGTTATGAATTTCTAATGCAGAAACGTAATTTATTTACTAGCAGTCGAATCTGATGAATGATCTGACGTGACTTTTCATGCAAATCGATCATGCTCATTAAGTAATAGGCACGTCGAAATGGCCGCGGTCCAGCAGCCACAATGGGGGTCGTAACGATCGAGTGATTGCTTGCCTTGGGAGTTTATCCTTTTTAGGGGTCGAGGACGACATTACAACTTCAACACGAATCTTTTTATTTGAACAGCCTGTCAAATCATGCGAAAAAAGGGTAGAAGTTAAGGAACAAATTGGGTACCTTTTTAAAGCTATAGTACGTAACTTTTACATGTCCGTTTCATCCAAGCCACTGCTAGAGGAGATGACGCAATGCTGATTAAGCCGATCGGCGGCTCTAACATCTCGCTGTATTTTCCAGTATTTGTTGTTTTGTATTGCGTGTCGACCGGCGACATTCCCGCGCTGGCACACGGGAAATGACGCTTGTAATTTCAAAACGAGAAGGGAGGGTGATGAAGGGTGGAGAGTCTCCTAGCAAGAGAGCTCCGGACCCCACGTGACTTGATTTGTTTGGATGGCCATTTTGGCAGTAAAATGGCCAGCGCCGCAGATTTCAAGCCTTCTGAGTTCACAACTCACTTTAATTCGAACGACATTGGACTTTATGTCGAAAAACTAAATCGGTTAAATGTTACGGACTTGGAGATTTATGGAATAATTTGTGAGTACTTGCATTTGCGTAGTTACCACAGAACAGTAGAACAGTGCCGTGACAAACTAAAGAAACTGCGGCTGCGATATTTCAAAGTGGAGGACGCAGTGTGAAAGTCTGGCAGATCAAGTTATGAGAAAGATAAATTTTAAGGTATAGGCAGTGGACAGCATAATCGGCCAAAAATGCAAGGGCGAAAGTATTCCGTTTTCAGCCTCCATCAACTGTTGCTGCTATGGTCATGTATCATTATAATGTACTACCACCATGATACTAACCAAAGTAACACAAGCATTATAACAGTGCGAACGATGTCGTCACATTTGCACATGTACACATTTGTAGAACGGGTCGACATACCCAGGTGTGGACCGGAGACCGTAGAAATCCGGTGGGGCTGAGTTTAGAGGGAAACATGGACAGTGAGGAGCAGCTAAAAGTGGACCAACAGCTTATGGACTGCTTCGGTGTGTATTAGGACCTGCTGGTTCGTGTGCATAGCTGTGGTGTGTTGTTAGCGTGGAGAAACAAGCAGCTTCTGCGCTGGTATATGACGGAGGGGCGAAAGCTCCAGGCCAAACGGTCTTTTCGGAAATTGCCCGTGGTAGTGGTTTACTTATTGCGCCGGAATGACCAGCATTTGCTTGTTACATGTACTGGACCTAGTACTTTATTATTTTATTGGAAATGGTGCTATGAATGTAATGTTAGCAGCCTGGTGTTCGCCACGTTGTGTAGCGAGAGACCTTAGCGAGCAGTACACGGTGTGTTGCGAGTGTTACTCTGTGTACTGGGCGAGCAGCACACGGTGTGTAGCGAGTGTTACTCTGTGTATCGTGGCGAACAGTGCACGGTTCGTAGCGAGTTTTACTCTGTGTACTGTGGTTACTGGAGACCGACGGACAACAAATAACTTCCGCTGACTACCACTGGGTCTTTCCATCCACTAACCTGTCAGCTACAAATTAGCAGGCACCTTGTCTCCCGTTTGTAATAGGCTAACTAAACATGCTATTTTGTGTTTCTGTGGCAGAAAAAATCAAATCGCAAAATTCCTCTAGGGAGCGACAGAAGTTACGCACTATAGCTTTAAGTGTACTTGGTTGACGGAGACGCAAGAGCGTCTAATTGTGTCCTACTGGCCGGTTCATGAGGCTACAAATTTGCAGTGAAGAGAAATGATGGCATTGCTTATGTGTTCGATGCATTTTTTTTTTTTTTTTCCTGTGTAGCCCATTATTTTGGTTTTGTTCAGACACTGATAATCACTGGTTACTGATGTATCACTCGCTTGTGAGGTACCTTTTGCAATAACTGCACATTTCTTGCTGGCAGTTTCTGTGGATCAGTCTAGCTCTCCATTGGTGCGTAAAACCCAAAAATGTTCATGTCGGTGAGACTGAATTTGGTTCAGCACAATGTATAGCTGTCAAAATCCTGTCCTTCTCTACAAGCGCATCCATTTTCTCAGTTTGAATACCATGAGCGCTCTCAAGAATGTTTTTTTCGCAGTTGATTACGCAGATAAATTGGGCAAAAACTTATTAATGCGCACATGCATGCTGTGTCAAAGGACAGATGGTTTCACACTGCAGTTAGACGCAGATAATGTTTAATTATGAGTGTGAACTGTCAAGATATGCAAATCTGATTGGAGCAAAAATTCAGAATTGAACAATGAGGCTTGTAACATAGCCTTAGCTACCTGTCATAGCCTAGATAAACATTGATAGATGGTATTTAACATGAACAATGATTTGAAAGTTAAATGCAATGAAATGATCCTGAGAAAACATCAGAATAGTTTTTTTTTGACATGGTGTTTAGTGTAAATTGGCTGATCTGCCCAGTTGTGACCATTGGTGTCTACAAATGTAAAGGGGAGTAGAATTATTTTCAGGAGTGGGAAACGAGCACAGTACCCTGATTTTAACCAAATGTGGAGATGTTGCTAACCGTCATCTCTACTTGGACATTAATTTATTCCGACGCTCAGTGAGCATTTCATTAATGAAAGGGTAATGTTATGTGACAGCTGAATATTCTTGACAAATCCCTTCTTTGTCCACTTAAGCCTGACTGTTTACTGCCAAACTGGAGGTGTCCCAGGTCAGATTGCACAATGTCCTGAGCTCCACACTTAAATCTCCAGAGACTAGTGTTTAAAGCTATGCTCATTTTTCTTCACAGGCATCGCTCTCGCTCACGGTCTCGCGAGCGACGATCTCGTTCTCGGGACCGGGGCAGAGGCGGTCGGGATCGTGAGAGACGGAGGTCGAGGGACCGCGAACGCTCTGGACGATTCTGAGCGATTACCCAACGTTTTCTGCTTCCCTCCCATTTCATGTAGAATTTTCACCAAATGACCAAATGTGATCAAAATGTTCCCTCTTTTTGTCCTTTTTTAAGAAAAGAACTTAAAAGCTTGCTTTCTCAATAAAAATAAGTTTCTAGTGAGTTGTCTTTTTCTTGTGGTTATTAATAAAATGGGTGAATTTCTCGGTAATTTACCCGGTCCTCCACCTCACTTCCTGCTGACCCCTGTAGAGACAAACTCCCTAACAGTTCCAAGGTGAGGCCAGTTAATGCGTAAATAAGCGAATGCCCTTCTCGTCTTCACTACACTGTTTAATGGTACTGCTGTGTCTTCCCGGCCAGATGTTTGCATATTTTTGAGGTCCCCTTGTTCGTGAATAATTGGAGAGAGACAAAATCTTCAGAAGTTATCTTTATTCCAGCCCTGAATCGTGCAATTATCCAAACCCGGAGAGTAGTCCTTGGCCAAGAAGTACTAACTCGGTGTTCTTTACAGAGCAATATTTATCGGAAAAACTCAACCAACTTTGTTCCAATCACAATACATGGGTCATACACTGATTATCTCAAGTTTTTTCTTTCCCCTATTGGTTGGCAAGCTCTTTCTGAGATTCTCTGAAAAACAATGGCGGTTCACAGTAGTATTGGTCTCATAAAAAAGTAAGAAAATACGCTAAAAAGGAGAGGAAAAATACAGTCAAAGGTGTTGGATACACATGAATACATAAATGATTCAACTGTTTTCAGTAACAACTAATGATTTTACTGAACAAATATTGATCATAGCTACAGAGATCAAATACATTTAAATCTCACCTGATTGTTTTCAAATCAATCTAAACAGAAGCCCGCTTACTTAGCAAATCTACAGAAGCCTGCTGCTTAAGTGTGTGAGCTGCTCATGCATGTGTGAATTGAATTGCTTGCATGTGTGTGTGAACTGCTTTACGTGTGTGCATGTGTACGTGTGCTGCTTGTGCCTGTGCGTGTGCATGTGTGTGTGTGCACTGCTCATGTGCGTGTGAACTGCTTGTATGTGTGTGTGTTTTATGTGTATGTGTCTGTGTGTGTGTGTGTCTGTGTGTGCGCATGTGTTTTACTGCTGCATACATAATCTGGTTATTGATTTACTGATGAATATGATGAGAAATATTGAATTATAATCCTCAACATAACCAGGGTTTAATGGTCAGCCAGTTGCTGACGATGACAACATAAAGAAATCCAGCGACTTAAGCACCATATCCCTGCATCAAACTAACTACCGAAGCGCCGACCGAAGTGCGCTAGTTTGCAGCCATTTTCTGTAGCAAAAGAACTTTTTATTTATTTAGAAAAAGGGAACAATGCATATTGATGAACATTCACATGTAAATATGCCAGATTATAGCCACAGCCTAATTTCCATCTGTGGTCCCTTGGCAGGTTGATGTTACAGAGTCAATAAAATAGAATAAAAATATACAGTACATATAAACAAAGAAAAACATAAAAACAAAACACCACGAAAAACAACAGGAAAAAAAATACCAACACTGGAGAGCAGGGGGTTAGCGACCATCAGAGATCAAATACAGTGCTTACGAAAGACCACAAAAATGACTGCGTTTAACTGGGAATTGGACACAATAAAGCCCCTTGAAACTTTTTTTCTTTGTATCTTCAGGACAATATGCAATGTTTATTTCCATAACATCACCATTCTTTAAAAAACACGCAAACAAACACATTAGGCTATGTTCTTAAAAACAAACACATTGCATCAGCTGCATCATGATGGTACAAATCAGTTGCCTTTCTATGCCCTCGCGCTTTATATGGCTGGGGGCATGGAGCAGGTTACCCTTATTTTTTTATGCTGCCATGCCGTATATGGCGGGGGGCACATAAGGTGACCCTTGTCCATCTGTATGTACATACATGCCTATGGGGTTGATCATTTATCTACTTCTCAAATACCAGTCAACAGAAGTCATTGAACTTATAAATTTGCTTTGTAGGGACACTAAAGGCATTTCATACCTTGTTACTGAGTTGCTAAAATTTTTATGATTTTTTTCAGGTGTTTAAACTTGGGTCAGTTTTGTCACCTTTCCCTCTCCCTTTGTCGTAATTGGGGGATGTATTCAATCCACTTCTCAAAAACTGAAAATTCATTATGCTTACACAGTGGGCTCCAAAATTTCTGACACCCTTGACTCACAATGCAGAAACAATACAAAAAAATATATAAACAATATAGATATAGAGAAAAGGAATATGCCAACATGAGTGAAATACTTTATTAATGTTTCGATTGTAACTACCAAAATCATAACAATCATTTAATACAAAATAAATCTAAACAAAATCAAGGTTTCATAAAAATTAGCACCCTTCATTTAGTACTTAGTGTAACCACCACTGGCAAGGATAAAAGCATGGAATCGTTTCCTGTAATTTTTGACAAGGTTTAGGCACACATTTTGGGTGGATTTTGGACCATTCCTCACAGCAGATCCTTTAAAGATCCTTCACATTCTTTGTTTTGCGTTTATCAACTGCCCTCGTCTACTCAACCCACAGGTTTTCAATTGGATTGAGGTTTGGCGAATGAGATTGATGCAGAACATTGATTTTGTTGTCACAGAACCATTTCTGTGTGGATCTTGAGGTATGTTTTGGGTCATTCTCTTGTTGCAAAGTCCGCCTATAGCCAAGTCCCAGCCTTCTGGCGGAGGCAAGCAGATTGTCAGCTAAAATATCCTGATACTTGGTGGAATTCATTCTGCCATTGATCTTAACCAGTGCCCCTTGACCTCTTGAATTAAAACAGCCCCAAAACATGACTGACCCACCATCATATTTCACCATGAGTCTGAGATGCTTCTCCTTGCATGCATCTCTGTTTCAATGCCAAACATGCTGATGCTATATCTGATTGAAACGTGCAATTTTGGTCTCATCTGACCAAAGCACCTTGTTCCAGTCATCATTTAAATGACGTTTGGCAAACTCCGAGCCACTGGCGCCGAAAAGGTGGGAGCCAGGGGACCATTGGCCCCCACTTTTACTCTCCTCCCACTTTCTTTTTAAGCATAAACAATTGAGGAGGTTTGCGCGTGCATAGTTTATTATCGCGCTGTCTCTAATGGGCATCATTTAGGCACAACGCTTCTCTGCCCAGCGGCGTAACAACAGGCGGCGCTGCGAAACGCAATGGCGCTTTAATCAGCGGCGGGGGACCTATGGGAGGCGTGCTCGGGACAGTATCGGACCCCTGTTGTCAAGCATAAGTATACTTCACTACTGGCATTTAAAGTAGTCAATGCTTAGAACTAGTACAGTCCTGTTATAAAGTTCGAGGATTGAGTGCAACTGGATATTCATACCACCGCAACTGCATTCATTTCTCAGTCATGGTGCTGACAAGTCGATGTCATCTCGGTACCTTATTCATCATTTTAATTGAACATAAGTCGTTATAACATTAAACAATTTAGATTTCTTTTTGGAAAATGCTTAATAAAACAAACAATGATCATTTTATTTTGCTGTTGATATCGTCATTGAGACAGCAAGTGTTTCTGGGTAATGGCCATGAGCGTAAGCGCAGATCAGCTGTTTTTACGATGTTCACTCGCTCGCTGATTATCTTTCCCACAACTCCTTGCTGTTCACAAAATTTCAGATCATCCCAATAAAGTTATGTTAATGAGTCATTCATTTGCTCATTGTGCCTTATTGTTCTTGATGATGACCATTATTAAGATAATAATTTTAAGATGATAATGTTAAGAAAGAAATAGGAAACTTTATATCATAGAATGAAATAGTGTAGTAACTCTTAGTGTGTTTTACGTAGGTCTATAAAACTTTGAGGAGCGTGCGAAAGCACGTGCTGGTAAATCGGAGTTTATGAAATATTAGCAGTATAAATACTGTAATCTGCGTGGGAGACACACATGCCGTAGCTGTGTGCAATTACAACCTGCAAGTAATGGTGTGTGCGCTACAATCTGCCGATGTCAAAAACTTGATTGAGTTTGCGGTGGTTTGCATAATGAGTTCTACTTAATATATATTTTTGCATGCATGTACTATGCGATTTAAGCTCTGGCTGATCTTGCCTACCCAGCCACGGACCTCACTACGCGTTAATTCATGATGTACATTGATTCGAAAAGTCCAAAGTATTAATTTTCAAGAAGAGGTGATGGATTTGGGGCATGTGTGTCTGGCTTAACGAGAATGAGCCAAACGTCTTTTTATTTTTTATACCGTAAGTGTTGCAATATAGGGGCACGGATGAGGTGCACGGAATAGAGGCACTGTGAATGAGCTGAACACACACCACGGTACTTTTTGGGCCCCCCACTTCTTTACTGAATCCGGCGCCCCTGCTCCGAGCACTTGCTTGTATCTTCTGGTCAGAAAAGGGTTTCTTCTGGCAACCCTTCCAAAGAGCCAGTGGCTGTGAAGCTGGTGCCTGATGTTGCTTTTTGAACATGGTGACCCCAAGATGCCACCAAGGCCTACAATTCCTCCGCAATGACTCCTGGAAATCGCTTCTCTCCCTATTTTCAGGATACTTTTCAGTATCCTGGGGGCAAAATGCAGTTGTATCCTCTACCCTTGAGGTTTTCAACAGATCCATATCTTTGGAAATTTTTAATGCTTGCCCTGACAGTGGTCAGTGGCATATTCAATCATTTATGAATCTTCCTGCTGCCACTACCAGATTTATGAAGGTCTATGAACTTCTGCCTCTTTTAAACTGACTGTTGTTTTGTTTTCTAAATGGTGCAGGATGACTAATAATAATAGTAATAATAATTATAAATTATAAACTTTATTTTGATGGTACATTTCCAACACAAAGTGCCAATCAATGTGCTTCACTGAAAGATGAGGGGAAAATGACAGTAAAACACATTAAAAAAGTAAAATACAAATACATTAATACAAAAAATAATGATAAAATGCAAAAAAATTTATATATATATATATATATATATATATATATATATAGTAAATAACAAGAAAATAATAATAATAAATTAATTAAAAAATAAATAAATACAAACCCCAATTGTAATGAATTTGGGACATTGTGTGAAATGTGAATGAAAGCAGAATGCAATGATTTGCAAATCTCATGAACCCACATTTTATTCGCAATAGAAAAAGAACATTGAAAGTGAGACATTTTGCCATTTCATAAAAAGTATTAGCTCACTTTGAATTTGATGGCAGCACCACATCTCAAAAAAGTTCGGACAGGGCCATGTTAACCATTGTGTAGCATCCCCTCTTCTTTTAACAACAGTCTGTAAACGTCTGGGAAGTGAGGAGACCAGTTGCTGGAGTTTTGGAAGAGGGATCTTGTCCCACTCTTGTCTGATGTGGGAGTCTAGCTGCTCAACAGTCCTGGGTCTTCTTTGCCGGATTTTTCATTTTATGATGCACCCAATGTTTTCTATTGGTGAAAGGTCTCGACTGCAGGCAGACCATTTCAGCACCCCGACTCTTCCACTGCAAAGCCATGCTGTTGTGATGGATGCAGTATGTGGGATAGCATTGTCTTGCTGATATATGCAAAGCCTTCCCTGAAAGAGATGTTTTTGTAAAACCTCTATATACTTTTCAGCATTGATAATGCCTATCCAGATGTGTAAGCTGCCCATGCCATAGGCACTAATGCAACCCCATACCATCAGAGGTGCAAGCTTTTGAACTGAGCGCTGAAAAAGCTGGATGGTCCCTCTCCTCTTTACCCGCACGACACGGCGTCTGTGGTTTCCAAAAAGATTTTCAAATTTTGATTCTTCTGACCACAGAACAGTTTTTTATTTTGCCTCAGTCTATTTTAAATGAGCTTTGGTCCAGAGACGACAGCGGCGCTTCTGAATCGTGTCCACATATGGCTTCTTCTTTGCGTGATACAGCTTGCATTTGTGGATTGCACAGAAAACTGTTCACAAACGATGATTTCTGGAATGTTCCTTCTCCCTCGCAGTGAATTCCAATGCAAAATTATGCCTGTTTTTAATGCTTTGCCGCCTGACGACCTGAAGATCACGAGCATCCAATATAGATCTTCGGACTCGTCCCTTGTGCACGCAGAGATTTCTCCAGATTCTTTGAATGTTTTGATGATATTATGTACTGTAGATTCAAAATCTTTGCAATTTTACATTGATGAACATTTTTCTGAAGTTGTTCCGCAATTTTTAGACTCAGTTTTTCACAGATTGGTGAGCCTCTGCCCATCTTTACTTCTGAGAGACTCTGCCTCTCTAAAATGCTGTTTTTATACCCAGTCATGTTACTGACCTGTTGCCAATTAACCTAATTAGTTGTGAAATGCTCCTCCAGCTGTTTTTTATTAGTACCTTTTACTTTTCCAGCCTTTTGTTGCCCCTGTCCCAACTTTTTTGAGATGTACTGCTGCCATCAAATTCAAAATGAGCTAATACTTTTAACGAAATGGTAAAATGTCTCACTTTCAACATCAGATTTGTTGTCCATGTTCTGTCGCGAATAAAATGTGGGTTTTTAGCTTACCGGCCCTATGGGCCGATAAGCTATTGTCATGGTGTGGCGTCCGTCATCCGGAACATTTTTCATCTTTTTTTCTGCCTGATGAATTTTCGAGTAAATTTGCAATAACATACTACTAGACCATATCTCCAGACCTTTTTCTCGGATTTTTGATTGAATCATTTTTGTTCGTTTTATGGAGCCTTGAAATTTTGGCCCCAATGTTAAAGATAGGACTGCTAAATTTTAAAAAATTATTTCTCAAAAACTGCTTAATAAAATTTTTTCTAAATCAGGCAATCAACTGACCTTGGTACTGTCAATGTACAGTGCGAGCACCATTTTGATTGAATCGACAGAAGTGGGTCTATTGGGGGCGCTGTACTTTATGAATATGCAAGATGGTCTGTGGAGGCCAAATGGTTGCATATAGAGATTAAGTTTGTATTATGGACATATAGGAAGTCTTATATGACCTATATTTTGGCAGTATTAAATTTGACCACAGATGACTTTGAAAGGTCAAACTCCAGGTCAGGGAATATTATATATATATATATATATATATATATATATATATATATATATGAGCCCCTAAGAACCATACCGGGCCATCCCGCACTTTTGGCAAAATTGAGTTGAGGTAGTCAGCATGTGCAGAAAACTGAGATCTACATTTCCTAAATGAGCCAACCCAATCTACCCACATGGATTGTTCATACAAGCAAACGTCCTCTCTGCCACTGTATATATGCACTGCACTGCCTTAGCCATAGTGGACCATCCCACAACTTTTCCATAATTCAATGTAAACATGGCGGCTGGGTATCTCACTGATGAGGAACTGCTTGCTATGATTGATGATGATGGTGAAGTGGAAGATAACGGAGACCCAGAGTTTGACCCAAATGAATCAGAAGATGATGGTTCCGCTTCAGAAGGAGGTACCTTTGACTTTAAATGAAACAGAAGGGCATCCAAAGCCTGCATAAGAAGAGCATCACGTAAGTCTACATATCTTGAGTTTTTAACATAAGCAGTGTTTCTAGTTCCCAGATACTCTAGATGACACAGGAGGCTGGCAACTTTGAGTCCCATTTTCTCAAAAGTTCCCCAACATGGGTTGGCCCAGTATGGCTCTTAGGGGCTCATATATATATATATATATATATATATATTTACAATGTTAAAAGATATGACTTGAAATTTCAAAAACATTTTTCTCATAAACTGTCTGATAACTTTTTTTTCTAAATCTGGAAATCAACTCACCTTGATACAATTTATGTACAGTGCGAGTGCTATTTTGATTGAATTGACGAAGTGGGTCTAGTGGGGGCGCTATACTTTAACATTGGGTCTCATGGAGAATGGGCCAAATTGCCTATGGAAGCTAAATGGTTGCAGATAGAGATTAAGTTTGTATTACAGAAATATAGGAAGTTATATATCACCTATATTTTGGCTGTGTTAAAGTTGACCTCAGATGACCTTGAAAGGTCAAACTTGAGGTCAAGCAAAATGTTACAATTTTTAAAGGCTTCTAGGCTTGGAAATATTGAAGATTGGAAACGTATGTGCATTGAACACTTATATGAAGTCATGTATGAACTCTCATTTGGTGGTCTTGAACTTGACCCTCAGCGACCTTCAAAGGTCAAACTTCACATGGTGAAATTTCAATGACTTCTATCACCAAAACTATTACAGATAGAGCTTAGGTTTGTATTGTGGGCATATAGGAAGTCATGTATGAAGTTTCATTTGGTGACATTGAACCTGACCTTCAGTGACCTTGAATGCCTAAACTTCACAATGAAATTTCAATGATATATATATATATATATATATATATATATATATATATATATATCATATATCAAAATGGTTACAGATAGTTTTGGTTTTTATTGAACACTTATATGAAGTCATGTATGAACTTTCATTTTGTGACCTTGAACTTGACCTTTGGTGCCCTTCGAAGGTAAAACTTCACATAGTGAAATTTCAATGACTTCTATCACCAAATCTATTCGAGATAGAGGTTAGGTTTGTATTGTGGGCATATAGGAAGTCATGTATGAAGTTTCATTGGGTGGCCTTGAACTTGACCTTCAGTGACCTTCAATGGCCAAATTATACAGTGAAATTTCAGTGACTTATATCAGCAAAATCGTTACAGATTGAGTGTAGGTTTGTATTGGAGACGTATAGGTTATGCATGAACTTTCATTTGGTGGCCTTCATATTTACCTTCGAAGGTCAAACTTGACAAAGAGAAAATTCAATGACTTCTGTCACTGAAAAGGTCACAGATGGAGCCTAGGTTTGTGTTACTGACATAGAAAGTCACATATGAACTTTCATTTGGTGACATTCAACTTGACTGTCAGTGACCTTTGAGGGTCAAACTCGACAGTGAAATTACAATGACTTGTATCACTAAAATGGTCACAGATTGAGCCAAGGTTTGGATAGAGACATTTACGTTGTAGAAAGTCATATATGAAGTCCATTTGCTGACCACAGCGTGACATTCTGTGACCTTAAAAGTTCACAATTGACATATTGAATACATATTGACATATTTCAATGACTTGTATCACCAAAACTGTCTAATTTCTGCTGTGTGCAACAAAATCATAGTTGCTATCAAATAGAACACCCAATTTTTTTTGCCTGAGAGGTGACCTTAAGACCTCTTTTTTATGAAGGGCTGTTACATGTGTTTTACCGCATTTTTATACCTTAGTGAAGCAGTGAGTGATGTATTGGCTCAATATAGTTCCTAAGCACTTACATACAAACTAAAATAAGTGGAATTTAATACCTGGTTTAATTTTGGTAGGTGTCATTTTATTTTATCTAACCTTTATATAACCAGGAAAAAATCCCACTGAGATTAAAAATCTCATTTGCAAGGGTGTCTTAGCCAAGACAGGCATCAACACTGCTGACACAAAAACACAGTACAGAATACAATGAAGATGAAGAGCAAACTGAATTGGTGATTTCAATGATGACCCAACTTCGCACGTTTTCAACATGGAGTTGGGCCCTTATTGAATTCACCGATTCAATTGAGAACCATGAAATATTGAAGGAAAAATGTATCACACATCATAAACAAGATAAAAGAAAACAGGATAGAAAGCAATCAGTCAAAACATCTACAAGCAGATGTCACTGCCTCCAAATCATTAATAAGCACAACGTTGTACTTTAAAAGCATCCAAAGAGACCAGATTCCGCAGATTCAAATAATTTTGCAACTGATTCCATGCACAGGGAACGGGACACCTTTTTTCCTAGTTCAGTGCGGACTTTGGGGACCGATAGTAGGATTGACCTTGGGAGCGAAGATGATATTATCCTGTTCTTTTCTGAGATATGTAAACTTGTAGATAGGGTGGTAATAGACTAAGAATGACCTTGTAAATAAGGACATGCGAGTGGCTTAATCTAGGGGCAGGCAAGACAAGCCATCTAACCCGAGCATATAATGTGTAATGGTGAGTGAAGGCTTCTGAGTTTGTAATTAACATCAATGCTCCGTGATAAACAGTATCTAGTGTACGTAAGCATTGTGATGATGCCTGCATGTATATCGTGTCACCATAGTCCAGCACAGGCATGAAGGTGCTGGCAACAAGTCTTTTTTTAGCCTTGAGGGAAAAGCAGGACTTGTTTCTAAAATAAAAACCTAATTTCAATTTCAGCTTTTTCACCAGTTGCAGAATGTGGGGCTTAAAAGAGAGAGAATCATCAATTAAAATTCCTAGATATTTGTAGTGATAATAACTCATTCACAGAGCGTTGAATGGTGGTGATAGTTGCGACATCTAATGGCTTTGCTTTAGAAGGCTGGCTGTTCAGCGACAGTGGTTGGCCAAAATGTCAAATGCATGGCAAATAATGTTTGAATAGTGCATGGATTTTCCGTCTATCACAAAAAACACAAACTGTAAACGAACAAATGTTTTAAGTGCTGAAAATGCACTTCAGAAGTTTGGATAGGTCCTGCATGGGTAGGCCCATTATCTGCAATTCTCTGAAAAACCAATTGAATCCGACCTGATCCATTAATACAGTGCCTGTTGTCCTGTTTCCATTATCAAATGCAAAATTCCTCATTTCATTTGGAAATGGATTTACTATTGACTGTTGGCTGACAAAATAGCTCTAAAAACCAGCACTTTTAAGTACCAGAAAAAGCAATGCAAAACATTGTTATCACCGTCTATAATTAATCTGGATTTCTTCCATAGATTCCACTCGACCTTCAGTGGATGGACAAGCGGAAACAAGTTCTTTTCACTCCTGTTAGATATTTTTAGACATGTCGATGAAGAGGGCTGCACTGTGAGGCTTCTTGTCTAAAGATTCAATAAAATCATTAACTGCATTGTGCATTTACCCCAATTCCAATGAAGTTCAGACGTTGAAGTTCGGACGTGAATAAAAACAGAATACAATGACTTGCAAATCCTTTTTGACCTATATTCAATTGAGAACACTACAAAGACAAGATATTTAATGTTCAAACTGATAAACTTCATAGTTTTTTTTTTTAAATATTCACTCATTTTGAATTTGATGCCTGCAACACGTTCCAAAAAAGCTGGTACAGGGGCATGTTTTCCACTGTCTTACATCACCTTTCCTTTTAAGAACACTCAATAAGCGTTTGGGAAATGAGTTAATATTTAAAAAAAAAATAAAATAAAGTTTCAGTTTGAACATTAAATATCTTGTCTTTGTAGTGTACTCAATAGAATATAGGTCAAAAGGGATTTGCAAATCATTGTATTCTGTTTTTATTCACGTTTTACACAACATCCCAATTTCATTGGAATTAGGGTTTGTGTGTTTTTTCCTGAAGCCAGACTAAAAATTAGATAAGATGTTTTTTGTGTGTGAGAACTGAGGCAAAATTATGTAGCTGCCACCCGCCCACCCGCCCCAGGGTATAACAATACCCCATCAGCCCATAAAGGGCTGTGAGGTTAAAATATTCCCTCTGAGAAATAGTTACCTGGTCTATTTACCCCTAAAAGATAAATAGAATTGATACGATTGTAATAAAGTGTGATAGAGCAAGTATTCAGGCCAGAAAGGAACCATGCATGGATGTAAAACTCAAATGAACATCTGAAATTCCGTTACCATGAAGCATCAAACTTTTTTTTTTATTTATAGAAGTATGGAAACCTTGCCCATATTTGGTAATTATATAATCAGGTAACCCGAAAGCAATGTAAACATTTACCATCAAATCATTTCTATAAAAGAACAGCATGTTATGGGACATTTACCACAAACCTGTAAAAATGACTTTTTGAAAGACTGTTATTGAGTAGTTTTATGCTCACAGATAAAAGAAAAAATAATTTCTCAATATCATTATACTGTGTCATTAAAGTGTTCATGGAAACCTACATGCACATGTATTACAATACCATGCTGAGTCTTTCTGTCATGGATTTGTCCCGCCGGCTGAAAACGACAAGCCGGCGGGCACTGGGACCATGGACCCAAAAGCAGGTAAAGGGACCCAAACGCACAGGCTGAGTATAAAAATATAAAAATCTTTAATTTAACAAGTAAAATCAAACATGAGGGGAGCAGCAGTACAAACAAGAGAAGAGCTTCAAAACCAGAATGCTGCTGCACTCAACTGAGGCGCAGCCAACCCTTAAATAAACAGACCTTCACCTCCACCTCAATGAGCCACAGCTGTTGCCCGTTAAGGTGGAGGTGAAGAATGCGGCAGGGGGAGGGACTGCGAGGACAAACCCTTACACTTTCTTAGCTGAGTAGCACCTGTATTAGTGGCAAAAATGAAATTCTGTTACCCCGAGACCAAGGCCAAATATATTTTTTAGAATTTTTTAAAGTATTGTTTGTGCAATGCCAGTCAGGGGTGCCAGTGTATATGCGCTTTGTGAAGACCCAAAAGTGCGTATCTCATGCTTCATTTTTGAATTTTTAAAAACTGTCATGATTTTTCAGGTGGTTAAGCAAAGGTAAATTTTGTTGACTTTCCCAGATGCAGGGGCATCTGTGTCCCAGGGACACAAATTCTCTCATCTAACATGCTGTGATTTAACAATAGCCTATTGCTGTGGTTCCCAAACTCAGCCCTGGGGTCCCTGTGGATGATGGTTTTTGTTCCAACCAGAATTTCAATTTTATGATTTTAGTAAGCTGTTAACTGTATCCTTGTAAAGTGTATTTCATGCTTAAAGCAGTTATCTCATTTCATTTCCCATCTTCAGCCACATTTTGACAGAAAAAATCCATGTGTGCCAAAATGATGAAAATACCCCTGAACATATTGTTTTTTTTTTCTATATTTAAAGCGATTTAAAATTTGAAATAAAGTTGCTGAAGGCAGCGGTGTAAGAGCATGCCTCCAGGGCCCTCAATTACCAGCTCAACAAGACCCGGCCTGCATTCCACGCTCCGCCTGGTTCCCCGCATCTGTGAACCATTGTTGCCGTGTAATTAGCGGCCTTATATAACAGAGCCTCGCACTGCCTCAGTGCGAAGTCTCGTAAGCCCGTAGTTCACTGTATTGTATAGTGTAGACCAGGGGTGTCAAACTGGTGCCATGGAGAGCCAAGAGGCTGCAGGTTTTCATTCCAACCAAAACCTCCACCTGGTGATTTCACTGATTACCTCACCTTCAAGCAGAGTGAAGGGACTTAAAGGGCATCTAAAGTCGATTCCCATTGTTTTTGTTTATCGGCCAATCAGCGAGCCGCATCTGCACAAACGAACCGAGATAGAAGGATTATCTACGCGTGTACACAAAACATTGGTTGATGAATGAAATTGGTCGTGTGACAATGCAATATGTCAACAAAAGCAAGTGATTTGTTTGTAAACATTGGATGTTTAACGTCCCGTCTGAGAATCGACTTTAGATGCCCTTTAATCAGTGAAATCACCTGGTGGAGTTTCTGGTCAGAATGGAAACCTGCAGCCTCTTGGCCCTCCATGGCTCCAGTTTGACACCACTGGTATAGATGCTTAAACTTGTTCTAGCAAATCTTTATTCTATTTCTAAACTGTGCTGTTGTAACCCTACCAGCTCTGTAGTATATTATATTGGAACCACAGTTCCTGTTTACTTACATTTTTGCTCTTTTTCTCCTTTGCTGAAGGACTGCAAAGGCGTAATAAAGCCAAATCCATCTATGCATCGGAAGCCAGTTCCATAATTTCCATTTTTCCGTGCACCTGGTCTGGTGCCCAGAAAAAGTCCTTCTAAAGAGTTTAGAGTTCTTTCAAATAGCTTGATTGAAGTTAATAACATAAATATGATGCAAAATATACAAAACCCAAAACCAGTGAAGTTGGCACGTTATGTAAATCGTAGATAAAAACAGAATACAATGATTTGCAAATCCTTTTCAACTTATATTCAATTGAATACACTGCAAAGACAAGATGTTTAATGTTCAAACTGAGAAACTTTATTTTTTTTTTGCAAATAATCATTAACTTAGAATTTAAAGGCAGCAACACATTGCAAAAAAAAGTTGGCACAGGGGCCTTTTACCACTGTGTTACATCACCTTTCCTTTTAACGACACTCAGTAAACGTTTGGGGAACTGAGGAGACCAATTTTGAAGCTTTTCAGGTGGAACTCTTTCCCATTCTTGCTTGATGTACAGCTTAAGTTGTTCAACAGTCCGGGGTCTCCGTTGTCGTATTTTACGCTTCATAATGCGCAACACATTTTCAATGGGAGACAGGTCTGGACTACAGGCAGGCCAGTCTAGTACCCGCACTCTTTTACTATGGAGCCATGCTGTGGTAACACGTGCAGAATGTGGCTTGGCATTGTCTTGCTGAAATAAGCAGGGCGTCCATGAAAAAAGACGTTGCTTGGATGGCAACATATGTTGCTCCAAAACCTGTATGTACCTTTCAGCATTAATGGTGCCTTCACATATGTGTAAGTTGCCCATGCCTTGGGCACTAATACACCCCCATACCATCACAGATGCTGGCTTTTGAACTTTGCGCCTATAACAGTCCGGATGGTTCTTTTCCTCTTTGGTCCGGAGGACACGACGTCCCACAGTTTCCAAAAACAATTTGAAATGTGGACTCGTCAGACCACAGAACACTTTTCCACTTTGCATCAGTCCATCTTGGATGAGCTTGGGCCCAGCGAAGCCGGGCGGCGTTTCTGGGTGCTGTTGATAAATGGCTTTAAACTTTGCATTGTAGAGTTTTAACTTGCACTTGCAGATGTAGCGGCGAACTGTAGTTACTGACAGTGGTTTTCTGAAGTGTTCCTGAGCCCATGTGGTGATGTCCTTTACACACTGATGTCGGTTTTTGATGCAGTACCGCCTGAGGGATTGAAGGTCACGGGCATTCAATGTTGGTTTTCGCCTTGTCGCTTCGTGCAGTGATTTCTCCAGATTCTCTGAACCTTTTGACGATATTACGGACCGTAGATGATGAAATCCCTAAATTTCTTGCAATAGCTCGTTGAGGAATGTTGTTTTTAAACTGTTCGACAATCAGCTCACGCATTTGTTCACTAAGTGGTGACCCTCGCCCCATCCTTGTTTGTGAATGACTGAGCATTTCAGGGAAGCTGCTTTTATACCCAATCATGGCACCCACCTGTTCCCAATTAGCCCGTTCACCTGTGGGATGTTCCAAATAAGTGTTTGATGAGCATTCCTCAACTCTCTCAGTCTTTTTTACCACTTGTGCCAGCTTTTTTGAAACATGTTGCAGGCATCAAATTCCAAATGAGCTAATATTTGCAAAAAATTACAAAATTTACCTGTTCGAACATTAAGTAACTTGTCTTTGCAGTGTATTCAATTGAATATAGGTTGAAAAGGATTTGCAAATCATTGTATTCTGTTTTTATTTACGATTTACACAACGTGCCAACTTCACTGGTTTTGGGTTTGTACTTGACTAATTTTTTTTGCCTGATAAACTGTTAGTTTTTGTGGCTATGTGTCCAGTTTCACCAACAAAAAAACCTCTTTATTTGTTTTCTTTGTTTGTTTTTTTCTCCTCTTTTTTGCAGTTGTTTTATTATATCACAAAAAAAAAAAAAAACCACTGAGTATTCATGGCAGGTAAAGATATTTGAGAAAATGTGGCTAAAGAGGATGCATAACTGTCCTAAACATAAATGCGCTGAATTAGGACAATTTAAATTCTTGTTAATATTGTGGTTGGACCAACAACCAGCAGAGGTCCCTAAGGCTGAATTTTGGAGCCACTGGCCAATAGGATAGCGCGGGTAGTAATGTCCATGATCTACTATTGTCCCCGCTGTGTCACATGGTTCATCAGACCGATTATGCCCAGAGCTCCTGCATTTCCTTGGTGAGTATAACAGGCCTATTGAGGAAAACCGCCAAGCTGTAACAAAAGTTTGTCAGATGTCTACCTTTTTCAAAGAACCAGCAACGCACAATTGAAAGCCCAGTTGGTTTGTCTCTGGGTTTGTTACAGGCTACGCAATTTTATGAGTTTGGTTCCAGAGAAAACGTATTGACTTCAAAGTGTTCTGATGCAAAGTTTTGCAGGAATGTGGCATGTTTTCGATTTTGTGTTTGAGTATTTGAAAAGGTAGACATCTGAAAAACTTTTGTTACAGCTTGGCCATTTTCTTTGGTAGACCTGTATAAGTAAAGACCTGAAATCCTGCACAGCAGTGAAATTAGGAAGCATAAAAACTTCTTGTTCCCAGAATGGGGAAAAGTGGTCAACATGAGTTTCAAACCCTTGAAACACGCCTGATGAGGAAGTTTAAAGTACTTGCATAAGCAGATCTGGGTTTCGAACTGAAATGATTCTGCCCGCAAACTTAATGCTTCCCTTTCAAAACTTTTGGCTTTTAATGTAAGCTTCAAAATCTTGACCTCTTCACATTTTATAAGCTCAGTACTGGTGTTGCACCGATACCGATACCAGTACCGGGTATCTGCCCGATACCGCGTTAATATGCTCGTACTCGTACTCGTCCACATTTGCCGATACCACGCACCGATACCACTTAATGTAAGATGCAAGGTAACTGCCTGCTCACGGTCGCATAGGCTACAGTATGTTGTACTATTTGACTTCTATCTCTAGGGGGAGACAGCGAGTTAGAAAAAATACGAGAAAGAGAGCTTTACAGTCATCACATCACATGCAGGCATACGCGCATACATACAAGAGGTGTATAGTAAAGAAGTACATGTAGGCAACTTCGTTACAGTACTTAAGTAGTTTTTTTGAGGATTTGTACTTTACTTGAGTTTTTTTTTTTTTTTTTTACCGGGACTTCTACTCTACTACATTTAAAAGATAAAAAGTATACTTTTTCTTTGTTACTTTGACACTGGCCACTTCACTACACGTTTCAAATTAAAATATGTACTGTATATAATTCATCATTTAAGGATTATCTGGATGCGGCGTGTTCAAGAAGAACAATGGTGTTCGGCAGGATATCTTAAGCGTTTTGTGCAGATGTTTCTGCCAGCGGACATGGAGCTGCAAATTTATGCACGCAATTACAATATTCTATCACTAGATGGCACACCCGGATCAGTTATTGAATATTTACAAGCAAGCCGAGCTCGCACAAGCACACACCCACAATCACACACACAGAGACATAGAATTGTGAATCTTCTTATTTTACGACAAACATATTAGTAACATATGGTTACCTTAAACATTTTAGTTGTGGTGAAGTTAAATCTTTTTTATTTGTCATTTGTGTAATTGAAATATGGCGATACCACACACTTTAAGTGATGCCTTGTTTGCTTGGAAAGCTATTATTGACTTTAGTTGGATTGAGAATGCCTATGACTGTGTGTAGAAACTATCTGTGCCAATTAATAGTTCTACTGACTTTTTATGAAGTTGGGTGTGTTACCTTGCCTATGCAGCGAGTTTACTTTTCTTTTGTCAAGCTTCAGTAATGTTTTGCCTCATTTGATGGCAGTGCTAGTTCAAAGGCTTTTTGTCGGGCCTGAATACAGAAAGATTTTTAGCAGTAAGGCCTACTCTTTTTTTTTTTTTTTTTTTGGAAATAGCCATGTGTAAATCGTTTGATATTGGCCTCTTTTAGGCTTGTTATAAAAAGAAAATAAAACCTGTACTCCGAAATTGTCATTGTATTTTCCTGGAAAACATTTCAGAAATATCGGTATCGGTACTCCGTATCGGCAAGTAAACAAAATAAAATACTCGTACTCGTATCGGTTTTTAAAAAAGTGGTATCGCTGCATCCCTACTCAGTACTCTACACTGATCAGCCACAAGATTAAAACCACCTGCCTCAGGGCTTCCCAGCGGAACGTTTGCCATAGTATTCTCCACCAATTTGCCTTTTAGTGCATCCTTGATACCATCTCTTCCCCTGGTGAATGGTGCATGCATACCAGGCCGAGGGCCATGATGTAAAAGAAATTGGGACTTAGTGAACCAGGCGACCATCTTCAACTGCTTCACAGTCCAGTTCTGAAGCTTAGGCGCCCATTGGCGGCACTTTTTAGAGGTAGACTGGGGTAACATTGGGCACTTTGACTGGTCTGCAAGCTAAAAAGAGCAATACAATGCAGTATATAAGGTTCTGTGTTGTGACACATTCCTTATTTAAACATTATCAAAATTCTCAATGACTTGTGCCACAGTCGCCACTCTGTCGGTTTGGACCTGACAGGATAGCTGTCATAGTCCTTGTGCATCGATGAGTCTTAGTCACCCAAAACTCAGTAGCCAGTTCTTGGTTTGTCCCTCCTTGGACCACTGTCTGTAGGTAATCACATCTGCTGACAGGGAGTGCCCCGGAAGGCTTACTTCTGAAATGTTCAAACCCACTCGTCAGGCCATAACGATTTGGCCCTTGTCAAAGTCGTTCAGTCCTCATTTTCACTCACATCCAACGCATTGAATACGACGTCTGTTCGCTAACCGTCTAAGCTCTGTCTGCAGACCTTGGCATGGGCCGTTGTTGTGAGATAAACAACAATATTCATGCATCTGTGCGTGGTTTAAATGTTTTGGCTCATTGGTGTATATCCCTACACTGCGAATACTACCTCAGACTTCACTACCACCGTCCGAGGAAAAATGAAGGCTTGCTCCAAATCTCGATCTTTCATTGGACAAGGGAGTTGAACAGACGCCCACACTGTAGCTAACCAGCACACGCTTACTCCTAAGCGATTGGTTTACGCCTGCCCTTTACAAGCTCGTAATCATTGCCTCAGCTTGTGAGCACTGAGCACATTTTTCGGAGACGCCGATGTGCATAGGGTGTCAGCAGACGTCCTATATCCAGCAGTATTTGACCGACAGGTATGTGAAACTCGATACGTTATCTAAGTGTGAAGAACATTAAGATGTTAGCCAGAGGTTACATGTTATTCTTTGACGATGGCCAGCTTGGTTCATGAAAGGAGGCTGATTTGTTGAGTATTTCTCTTGTTATTTGTTGCGTCGCAAATTATATTGTAGGTCGACATATGAAGGCACTTATTCGTGACAAGAAACTCGCCTGTAGTGTGGAGTAGAATATATAAATGTGGGCATGTCGTTTTGGCAGGACTTGTGGTATCAGAAAGTCAGTGGTGAGATACAGCATATGGGTTAAGCGAATTAACGTCATAGCATCCTTTACAGTGCGGTTCTCACATGCGGTTATTTCACCATTAAGCTAACGTTAGCTTGTCGGCTAGCTATCTGCTGTTTTCGTTTCAGATGATCTATTGAATGATTACGCATGCAATGCAGTTGTCACACAAATTCAATTTTAGTGGCCAAGTTACCTCATTCGGTTATTTCAATTTTCTTTATGTTGGAGACTGGCTGGTTCGATTACAGACTTGGAGCTTCAGATCCGGATTGCATCATACCCAGTGGTCTAGTTTAATGGGTTAAACGAATAGCTCTTGGTTAGATAAGTTCTTGCAATTGTATACGGATATTTAAAAACGGACATATTCCTTCTACTTGGGAAGTGCTACACTGAGCATGAAATTCAACTTGTATTCATCAATCTATTTATTATTCGATTATTTATTGATTTTATGAATTTTGCTATGTTCAAACCACGTGTTTTTGGGAGAGAGGGAGGGGCGCCGGGGGGAATTTAAATCGTCAATTTCCACTGCTGGCGACAGTTCACCACAGTAAAGACAATCCAGGACGCAATATTGTCTGTCCTGTTTCTCAGCGTGACGTTACATACAGTCCCATTATTTACTCAGCCGTTGAGTCCTAGGCTACCAGTTAAATGATTGACTGAGCCGTTCAAACATATTTTACAATTGGAGGATGTTGAAGTTAAGTTGCTATGTATCCTAGCGTGGGGACTGCGTTTAACAACTTGCATTCATACACAAACACCATTGTTTCTAGTTGTATTTGTGCCGCGAAACGAAGCTTGTATGAGGATTTGTCCAGCAGGTCAGTGCTACGTAGCCAGATAATCATGAAGTTTGTGCTCAAACGATTATGAATGCTTATATTCTTTAACACCCTCCCCGCCTCGGTCTCACGTGTCATACTGCATGTTCAAACGCCTGGACCTGATGATTTTTGAGCCGTGTATCAAGAAAATACTTGGACCGAAACCGTCTCATCTCAAAGTAAAGGTTTTTATTTTACGGGAAAGTAATCACGCAGGAGTGCAAAGTGCGCCCGGTGGACCCTCCGCCTATAGAAGCGTATGGACATTTTTTTTTTTTTTTTTTTGAAAACTCGGCCGCAAAGCCTGTAATTATCAGTCCAAGTTTAGAGTAAATTTGAACCATTTTACTCAATTTATTTCTTTTCATTTTCCATTTAAGAAAAAATGATAAGATTATTTCTCGTGACTATTCTGTCCTGGCAGCTGCTGTAACATTATTTGCCCCCCGTTTAAAGAATCAGTTCTTAGAACTCGACACTAAGAAATCTGCACTTGCAACGCTTTTTTGCAGTCATTTGCGCGCTTTCATATCGACCATGTACTTCTTGGCTGAATTAATCGTTTCAATGCCAGGCTTCCAGGTTTAGTAGCAATGACTCCCAGAGAAGACATTACACCTGTCTGAAGGAAGATTGGTCTACATCAGCGCTATTCAGCATGATCCTGCAAGGGCCGGCGTGGGCGCAGGCTTTCATTCCAACCAAGCACTTGCACGCCTGATACTACTTATTAAGCTCATTAGCAAAGACTCACCCTTTGTGGATAAGGTTGAATAGCACTGGTCTACATCTTATTCATTGCTCGCGCAGGTGCGAGAAGAAAGTCACGGCGAGAGTCGGTCTCGTGTTCTGCAGCTTGCTGCCCATTTATTTGCACCGATCACTGCGCATTTACTTAAACGATGGTTCACGAGCACGACTCAACCGGGAGATATTTTTTTTACATTGTTGAACATATTTGTGAATTGTTTCTTATTTCTCTATCGTGAAACAGTCATTTAAATTGGGACCAGGATTATCTTTATAAGCTCTCTCTCACGCGCATGCACTCGGCCAAGATTCTTTCGGTGGTGGGAGTGGCTAGCGGTAGGTGTGGCTAGTGTCTCGGATCGTATTGCAGTCCTGAACTGACTAAATTTTTTAAAGCGCGACTCCCCGGTTTCGAGGTGGGACGGCCGTAGAATTGGATTAAATGAGCATTTGAAATCGAATGGGTTTCGGATGTTGTATTAAGGTGCCAACCAATTGCCGTTTGGTCAGAGGTCTCAAATTCCTCTTCTGTTGTGCAAGAGCAGGGCCGTGCAATGCATCTCCATCTAGAACACTTGCCGTTGGAAATGGATGTCTGCTAATTGGAAAAATAACTTTGCACGTATGATCTGGATGCTTTGGTATGCATTAACATTTTAACCCTTTGATGCATGAGACCTTTCTCCTTGGTCAATAGGGGGTGTTCATCCATCCAGGGGTGGATGCCTTGTGAAAGCTTGGGGGGGAGGGGGGACCTCACGTATATGAGGAATATGCATCAAAGGGTTAATTTGAAGCACATATTTCTAGGAAATGGCATGTGCTGATTTGGAGACCATCTGTGTCTTCATTAATTGGAGACAAATTGGCTGGATCAGGAACTCATAAAAACTAGCCTGTGCCTCTCTAGGTTTGGAGTTTGAATTCCCTGTTGTGAGGAGTCAGTATTAACATCAGCCCTTCTATTGAACGGAGTCCTTGCCTTCATTTACAAGAAGCTGCTCACTGTGGGGGATTCATACAGCATTCAGAAAACATGAGCTACCTTGCTTGCTCCTGATGTTTGATTTTGGAGGAGAAGTCTGGCTGTCTAGATAAGCCCATGTTCTGTGGTCTACATGTTGAAAACAAGGTTTGCCCATGGTATGCTATCTTCTGTATCGTTATTTAAGAGGTTTAGAGGTAAAGGACTGGTTGGCTTCACAGTACGTGCACAACAACTCCTCAGCTGTGAAAGGAGCCCTTGCATGTCTCCCCCGATTCTCAGGTCTTTATAGATTGCAGAGGGCCTGGTTGATTGGTGTGAATTGTTTTGATTTCCAGAAGTTTTTTTTTTTTTTTTTTTAACCCCCTCAGTCTCTATATTGCCGGCTAGACTTTCCCATGGACGTTTCGACCGGCATATCAATCACACTTTGGTGCCTGCTTTGTTTGAGGGATGTTCTAGCATTTACCGCAGGCTGATGTGTGTGAGTGTGTGCATGCATGCATGCGTGCCTTTGTGCAGGTTTGTGTTGGCCTCTCTGAAGTACGGAATGCCTGACATCTGACACTGGGGGTTGGGGTCATCACACATGAACTCAACCAGAGTCCCACAGTGACCGACTGATTTGGCTGAAAAAATTGAGAGTATCTTCACTGAACACATGCAAGGTATTGGGCTTCAGCTCCCAAGGGTTTCTGAGATGGGCCCTCCATGCTGACTGTTTTTTTTTTTTTTTGCGCAAATGTTAATTTGTAAGGGGTTTTGGGGGCCAGTATCTTGGAAATAAGTCAAAGCTTTGGTCTGAAAATTGCTACCCAGGGCCCACACTTTCAGTCTGCAGCCAAACTTGGTCTGCCTCTCCTCATTTTGGTGTTATTGGCCTCTCAAATATGAATCTTTTTCATGGGCAGAAATCAAAAATTCTAGTCTCAAGGATCCCGTCAGTTCAGGATCACTTACAGTATGTTAATGATGCTGGACTACTTTAATTTGGGGGCAATTTAAATGTTATTTCAACGTTGGCATGAAGGTCGGCATGGGTCCCCCAGTTTTAAAGGGGCATTTCTCCGAAACCCCTAGGTGTTGAAGCATAAAATTTTGCCTCTGTCCTTTATATACTTGGAGGTACTCTCAAAACCCTCAGCCAAATCTGAGTCGGTGTCCTTAGAAGATTCCTTTGGCTGAGTTCACATGGAATGACCCATTGGGGGCAGGGTTGGGGTCAATTCTGGTTTATCAATTCCAATTCCTCTCTAATTCCAAATACTACAGCCTGATTCCAATTCAACCCCTGATTTATCATTTCCAATTCCACCCACCACCAAGAGGGCTGAAGGTTTAACCTCATTGCATCACCTATTGTGTTATCGGGTCTGGCCAAGCGGTTACGTCACGACAATTTTGATGTTCATTGGGCTATAACTGTTTAACCAGATAACTTATATAAACTTGAAATACATGTTTCTAAAGGTTTTTACAATTACTTTAACATGGTATACTCAATGGATTGTTAGAATAATTTTTAAATGTGAAATTAGCAAAAATGTGCTCGGTTACGGTACTACCAGAAGAGGAATCAGATTTGACAAGGAGTACGCAAAGATGCATAACATGCAGTTCTCATTGCAAATTGGAGTCAACCTGGTTTCAGTATTGCAATAAACCTATTAAACTATGTTCTCAGCAAAAATTGTCGCAAATTATGGAATTTCTTAGATTTAATAGGGAAAAGAATATGGTTACGTCATTTCAAGCTGTATTGGTTATGTCACTACAGAACTAGATGTTCATGAGAAAAAGTAAGGTTAACTTCAAGAAAAGAACTAAAATAGGTAACATTACATACTTTTATTATAAAAACATTCTGTATCACAGATATACATTATTATTAAGTCAGTTATGACAGCAATCTCATTTCATCACACAATCATTATTAAAAAAATAATTTTTGATTTGAATTTGGCAAAAATTGTTACAGATGCTGAAAAATATGAATAGTAAAAGGTATTAAATGTAGAAACAAGTAAATTATGTGGTTTTAGATATTTTATTGAGACGAAAATTGTGAAAAACAGATTTCCGAGTGTGTCTGTAGTTTTCAAACTTCATGCACTTTAAATGGCTGTAATTTTTTTTTTTTTTCACATTTTGTATTTAAAAAACAAAGTTAGTTCCATAAACTAGACAGATTAAGCTACAAGGTCAGCCCATTCACTATGTGTTACAAAGAAATATAATTTTCATCACACATGTTCACTTTCGCTTGGCCAGACCCCACCCGCTCTACTGAGCTCCTTATCTGGTCGGCACGTTCTGTTTTAACTTGGGGCCTGTATTTATCTGAAAAAGTAGGTTGTTGTGGGTGGGATGGGGAAAATCCATACGTCTCGGAAAGATGCTTGGATTTTCATTCCAGGCTCTGGAAGAGTTTAGTCTAACATGGAGCAAGTCTGCCGAGGGCTAGAGTTCAGAAGAACGATGGCGATTTCTGGTCATTGATGTGACACAAATAATTTGTCTTTCAGATCAAATTTGTTCTGAAAGAGTTCCTTGAAGGGAGTTTTCTCTGATGGGATTGGTTTGCTGTCTCAGGCCCTGCAGTTTTCTCCAGCCTGCAGATACTAGCACAGACACGCATTGAGGCGGTAGCTCTTTAACTCTGCTGCAAAGAGGGTCCTTTTGGCCTGACGGCAGTCTGACCTACTGAAGGACAGATGTGACCTTTCCCATTCAATCTCACCCCAGGTGCCAAGGTTAGCTGTAGTTAACCATTGATTCCTGTTCCTCAGCATTATTTGCATTTAAATAACTTCGAGAAAAGCTTTTTGTACGTGACTCCCCCCTCTCCTCAATGATATGATTATTAGGTTAGCTAATTTTAAAAGTATAGGTACTTGACACTTGGTTAATTTGTGCGCTTTGAAAAGTATTATGAAGCTGCTTCCATTTGGTAGGGAAGTAGTTTGCATTGGCTATGCTCAGAATTTCCTTTGTCCTTGGTCAAGGACACAGTCACATCTTGACCAATGGACACGGAATTAAAGGCATACTATGCCTTTTTTTTTTTTTTTTTTTTTAAACGCCCGTCATCGGTAATGATCCATTTTTAGGAGAACCGATGATCCGATCAAATTCAAATTTGCTGTGTTAGTTGGTGGTGAGCAGAGGAAGGTTCTTTTCAAAAAAGGACTTGCTGTGATATGTTCGAATTTGCTCTGTGTGGGGTGAGAAGAGGGAGGTTTCTTTTTGGATGTGCTGCTATTTTTCACTTAGTTAAGTGCCTGTCACCCTAGCATAGGACGAGTCCTCAATGCCTCTTGCAGTGCCACTTGGGAACTTCTGCACTTGATCTCTGCACTGGTTCAACTGCAGTGTCGGGAGTATGCCTCGCCTCGCATTGCTCCTGTGTAGAGTCCTGTGATGGGTTTTTTTTTTTTTTTTTTTTTTAATCAAGAGCTATTCCTCCCTCTGATACCAACTTTATGCATGCAACTAGTAATGGAGCTCTTTCTAGATTCTTTCAAAATTATGGTTAATTAAGATGTTACCTGCTGTCATGTGACGTACCATGCTAACATCGGTGGAGTTTGAAGCATCAACTGATGGAGCTGCAGTGAAAAGCAGTGGCATACACTGCTCAAATGGACGGGCAGAATGCAGCTTCAGGGCCTAAAATTCATTAGGGCTATTAACTTACATTTAATTGCATTTCTTACATCAGTCTGTTCTTCCCCAGAGCTGGTAGCGCTCCACAAATTCCATGTAAAGGTGCAAATACTAATGGGTCTGGTCAAGCGAAAGTGAACATGTGTGATGAAAATTATATTTCTTTGTAACACATAATGTATATCTGTGATACAGAGTGTATAATAAAAGTATGTTATGTTTCCTATTTTAGTTCTTTTCTTGAAGTAAACCTTACTACAGAACTAGATGTTCATGAGAAAAAGTGACGTAACCAATACAGCTTGTAATGACATAACCATATTCTTTCCCTATTAAATCTAAGAAATTCCATATTTTGCTACAATTTTTGCTGAGAACATAGTTTAATAGGTTTATTGCAATATTGAAACCAGGTTGACTCCAATTTGTAATGAGAACAGCATGTTATGCATCTTTGTGTACTCCTTGTCAAATCTGATATCCTCTTTTGGTAGTACCATAACCGAGCATATTTTTGCTAATCTCACATTTAAAAATTATTCTAACAATCCATTGAGTATTCCATGTTAAAGTACTAGCAAAAACCTTTAGAAACATGTATTTCAAGTTTATATAAGTTATCTGGTTAAAAAGTTATAGCCCAATGAACATCAAAATTGTAGTGACGTAACCGCTTGGCCAGACCCTAATCTTAAAAAGAGACTTCTGTAGAAGTTGATGTACTTTTCAAAACCTTTACCCAAGTCAAAGCATCAAATAACATGCACGTCTTAGATTGACTTAAAGAATACAAAGTCCAAAGTTAATTTAACCAGTTCTTACTGTTGAACATTCCTCTTGAATCCTTGATGGAAAAAGTCTGTATTAATTTCAAATTGCAAAATAATAATTCTTATCTCAGTTGTTGGTGTTGCTATTGTCTCTTTTAAGGTCTTCAGTAACATCACCCTTTGCTGCATCAAGTTCGCCTGATGAACAATCGATTTATTGACTGAACAACCAAGACCAATGCATGACCAGTAATAATTAAGAAATGTAAATGACAAAGCGATTGCCTATTGGCTATATTGATATAATTGACGTGACACTGCAAGGAAAGCAATAACTGCAGTAAATCCAAAACTTTCAACAACTTTCATCTCTTGGCACACTGAGCTTTAACACCTTTTAGGTTAAAAAAAATTCTACTGGGGATTTTTCAGTGAAAATGTGTAGTCTTTACTTAGCTGATTAGCATGGTGAAAAAACAAAAAAATCAGTTGAAGTTTTTGAGTAAATTTAATTTTTATTTTATTTGATTTTTTTTTTTTAATTTGCTATTTTGACATTGCGAGGTAACAAGGTCAAAGAATTTACCGCAAGATTCCTCTTTGGCACCACACTGCTCTTTCATGCCGATAAAAAGCAATTTGTATCTTATTTGCCAAAGTATTGCCAACATAATGGTTGCCATGGCAACAAATTACCTTTTTAGAAATCTAAGTAAATACGAGCTTATTGCAATGACGACAAACTAAAATGAATCCAGTTTTAAATTGAAAGAGGCAAAATGTTTACGCTCTAAGATTGCCATGAACTAAAGCTGACACTGGATTCTTGTCCAATAACTAGCTGATTTCCAAAATGTCTCATTCACTTATGGCGTTCAATGAAACATTCACAAATGCAAGGCACTGTACTCCTTTACACTTTGTCGTAGTCGTTGACCGAAGAGTTTGTTTCCTTTGTCCCTAACATGGTGACGGCCCCAAAACCTGGCAAAGTCGGCATGTACCGCTTCGAAAGCTTGTTCACCGAACCAGGCTGGACCGCAGTTGTGCTGACGACAGAAGGCTCTCAGGTGGTCTCGGATTATATGAAATTTTGAGGTCATACTGATGGACAGCTGCATGTAAGCATCGCAGAACGTAAGGACATGATCCTTCCAGCCGGGGAGGAAGTATAAGTGAATGAGGCATTTTGGAGACCACCTAAGAGCCTTCTGTCATCAGCACAACGGTGGTCTAGCCACAGCTCTCGTGTGGATGGGTCCTTAATTAGGGGGAGCAGGCCCAGTCATGTTACTGACCTGTTGCCAATTAACCTACGTAGTTGTAAAATGCTCGTCCAGCTGTTTTTTATTAGCATTCTTTACTTTTCCCGCCTTTTGTTGCCCCCGTCCCAACTTTTTTGAGATGTGCTGCTACCATCAAATTCAAAATGAGCCAATATTTTACATGAAAAGGTAAAATGTCTCACTTTCAACATCAGGTATGTTGTCTATGTTCTATTGTAAATAAAATGTGGGTTTGAGATTTGCAAATCATTGCACTCTGTTTTTATTCACGTTTTACACAACGTCCCAGCTTCATTGGAATTGAGGTTTGTACAGATCCCTATCTTGGGCTATTGCTGTGCAATACGCTTCTAAAGACACCAAAATCACTTTATTGTTTTTACTAGCAATGTGCTTGATGGGCATGCGATAAGTTCACTTCAGGTCTTGTTTTGTCTGGCTGTCTTCCAATGTTTTCATTCAAGTAAGTCTCCTCCCTCTTCAACCCAGGATTCTCACCTCAGTTTAAATATTTAGATCGTACAGTTGATTGTCATTTGCTTTGTTACGCTAGAGCTGTATTGTCAGAGTTGCAGTGAGTATAGCACTGGATGGTTTTATTAATGCATAAATGATGGAAGGAGGGTGAAAATTGAAATGGGCTTAACAGGAGAACTTGTGTTGTGCAAGAAAAATACAGATTTTTGTCATGTAATTAGGAAATTAAATTGATATGTTGGTAAAATTATTTGTAGAAGTCTCAGAGTTTGTGTTGAATCACCTTGCTTTGGTCACATTTTCTGTTTCTGCTTTTCTTTCAGTTTCAGGGTAATTTGGGATGACATGAATGTTGAATGTTACGTTGCATTCATTCTTTGTGCAAATGCATCTTGTCGTAAAGAAAGTCTGTATCGTACACCTAAAAAGATGCGGGGGCTTGCCTAAGGCTTTTCAGTCAGGAGTGCTAGTTGAAGGGAAATCGTAGCACCATTTTGCAAGGAAATATCTGCTGTTATTGTCAGTGTGGCAGGGACTGCAAAAACGCACGTTTTTGCCCTGCAATACCAAAACGTATTCCACTCGTTCATCTCTAATTGTCTTCAGATATCAGAGTTCTGCCTGTGCATGCGTAAATGTATGCTTTTGTCTGCTTGTTTGACAACCAAACCGGATCTCCAGTGAATTATCGACTTGGCTCTTGGCCTGTTGTCTCTCGGTCGCAATATCCTGAAGCAGATTTTCCCGATTGGCTGATGATGTCTCATTCTTTGGCAGCTCTTCTGTGTGTTGCGGCATAACCTGATGTATTTTTCTCCTAAACTTCATTTAATGTGCTTGACTGAAGAACTGAAAAACAAAATTTTTGTTTTCTGTCTTTTTTTAACTGCTTTGCTGTATGATGGAACAGTTCGGGTCCATGTTTCTTGGTTGAGGTCACTTCGGGGGCGTAGAACATGATGGTAGTCAGTGAGTTTTTGACGATTGTCAGAAACTCACAACCTTACTGAAACGGGCTTCCGCGATGCTTGTCATTTATTACAAAAATATGCACAAACCTTGCTAGGCTTGGTTGTATGGCTGTGTTTTTTTTTTTTTTTTTTTTTCATCATTGGTGATCAAAACGGGGACCTCACATAACCTAAACATTATACTTGTCATGTTTCCTGGGTTCTGTAATTTTTTTAAGTCTTGCTTCTATCTTTCTTGGCAAATAAGATGGGTAACGGGTCTACTTGGAAGGTTGATGTGAAACATCCATTGTTCCATGATTGTCAATGGCCACAGCCTGTCATAAATATCAGCAACGGCTCATTGCAGTACTTTGGCTTTGAAACTAGAGAGTAGAAGCCGTAAGTGATTGAACATTTGAAGCTCAGAATCGTATCGGCTGCTACGGCAACTGTTCTGACACCGCATTCTCATCCCACACTCACAGGTGAGCCATGCCTTCATTGCCCTGCAGTACAGAGACCAACAGCCTGCCTGCGGCCTGCCCGCTTTCTGCCAAGCTCCACCCAGGCCTGGCTCTCACCAATGGGGAGGACGGTGGGAAGATTAATCCCAACTCCCTGGAGCATAATGGAGAGGGGCGCAGCAAGGACTGCCCCTCGCCTCTGCAGCTTAACGGGACAGAGAGCGAAGCGGAGAGGAAGTGGATCCGCCCCGACTTGCCCAGCCGGTGTACCTGGAAGCTGGGTATGGGCACGGCTGACTCCCCACACAGCCATCCCGAAAGGTGAGCGTATCCACCACAAACCTGATACTTCACCACTGCCTACTCCCAGCCCCCCAGACCATACGTGAAATCCCAGATCACTTGTCATTGGAGAACACCTCTCCAAAATGGTGTTCTTGATCCGGAATTGCAGTCACCTGGGCCCGCGTAGTTTTTCTTCCCATGTCTAAAGCATGACTTGATCATGGGTCTCTCCGCTCATTCAGTCAAGTTTGCCGTTAAATGTTTCACCTGTCTGTGCATGAATTCTCTCAATAGGACCAAACCTCCCAGCATTCTGCCCAACATTCTGCAGAAGATCGGGGACACCCCACTGGTGCGCTTGAACAAGATTCCCAAGATCTTCGGACTGAAATGCGAGCTTTGTGAGTGTCTACATTCTCTGTATTGAGCGATCAGTATCACCGTCTGCAGGCTAAGCATGCTTGGACGTTACATTCACAAAAGTGCAGCATGCCGACACCATGATGGTTTTCTACACTTGTAATTCAGTCTCTAACATTCAGAATTATCTGTAGCTAGCGTCTGAACAGTGGCAACAGTTGGATAATATTTCATTTACTGCTCTAGCCACTCTGTTAAAAAATGGACTGAAGTTAATTTAAAAACGGTCACCTGTTCTATCTGATCCTAGCAATGCGTCTCATGCATCACTTTTGACTGAAATAGCAACAGTTTCTAAACTCAGAGGTAATTTAGACGGTAGCTAGGTTACTCGCTTGCTAGCTAGTTAATAAACCACATGATGATTATGTAAGGATAATCAACTAGTAGGTGTGCATCACACGGTTTTAAGGCACGACGCGGAGGTGAATCACGGAGGGTGGTTGCCTCCGCGAAGTGTCTTAAAACCGTGTGATGCACACCTACTAGTTGACTATCCCGCTTATACCATGGTAATTTGCCAGCAATATCAAATCAAAGCATTTAGAACTTTTTTGGGAAAGTTTTGCACTTAAACAATCGAGCTGGTAATCATTAAACGGGCGTCACGCCTTCTCATAGCCGATACTGTAGACCAAGCTAAACTGAATCAGCTAACTTAGTTCAGCTTACCTTCATGGAGAAAGATTTTTTTTGCGTAAGCTAACATCCTTTTACCAGCTAATGATTTGGTAACGGATTCCACCTGAAAAGGAGATTATGCATAACACAACATCATGCGCGATTATGCAGACTGTAGCTAACTTGCTACCCGCAATTACAATGAACTTATGACTGTTTCCGTCGAGCTAGCGAGCAGAAATCAGTCTGTTGTCATAGCATGTAGCGAGCGAACTGTCAACAGTTGCTGACACATGAAGTGGACATGTTGGCTTCCTTTGTAACCGTACATAATTACTATTGTTTAATGAATAATGTTGTCATAGCACGTAGCTAGCGAACTGTCAACAGTTGCTGACATATGAAGTGGACATGTTAGCTTCCTTTGTAACCGGATGTAATTACTATCGTTTAATGAATAAAGCGTGATTAATTCGCTGCTTTAATATTTACGGTCATTATCGCTGGAGTACCTTTTGTTAACCACCCCGCTGGATGCAACTTATCTGATGCCGCCAAATTTACTGGAGATAAATGAGTTGGTTTCTGTTTTACCCAGCCAAATGCCAGTGCTCTAACGTTGCTATGGTTACAGGTTGGCTTGCTATTTTGAACGGTGAAACTACCGTAGCCGAACTACCTGTGCGGTTCCATGGTTTTAATGCATACCTGCCAGCCAATCAGAAAAGAGTATTCACCCAGACCATGGTATTAAGAAAAGTAATGGATGGATGCTAGCTCAGTAAGTTAGTTCTGAGAGTAGCACTTGGCTAGTAAGCTACTTGCATCAACAACCAAGCCTCACACATTTCACTAAGCTTAAACTTTGAATTCTGTTTAAATATTCACAAAAATTGGAAACCCCTACAAAGCTAGCAAGATACAGATTCTCCTTGAAAATAAATCGCATCCACGGCTTCTTTGTATCTTCCAAAAAGCATTGTGTGTTCCTTTTTATGTAAATTTTGTCGCCTGTCCTGTGTTTGACTGATCGAGGCAGTCAGCATAAAGCAGTCAGACCAGAGGTGGGTTGCACAGATATAGCAAGTCATGGGCTTTTGCTGATTGAAGCTGGGATGTTGCCATAAAAATATGCCGTGGATAGAGAGATTCAGATGAGATGCGAAACAATTCTCAGGAACCTGCTTGTGCCGTAGGAAGGGGAGCTAAATCTTAATGCCATGCCAGATGCCATGTTTTTTGAAGAAGGCAGCCCACAAAAAATGACTTGGTTTTCTTATTTCACAGTTAGAGGGTCAGTAAGCACTCCAGATGCAGAAATGTATGCACAAGTACTGAAAAAGTGATTTTTTTTTTTTTTTCCCCCACTTATGTCCCCTTTTATGCCTGGCATTGTTGTGTGAAAATTGCTATGAACAGCCCTTTTTTTTTTCATTTGAATTTGGGTCATGGTGTTGTCCGTGTCTCCCTCTGCAGTGGCGAAATGTGAGTTTTTTAATGCGGGAGGGAGTGTGAAGGACAGGATCGGCCTGCGAATGATGGAAGACGCTGAGAGAGCTGGCGACCTCAAACCTGGGGACACCATCATCGAACCCACGTCTGGCAACACTGGTACGCTGATGTTCGTGCGCGTGTGGGCCCGTGGCAGCTGGTTACAGCATGTTTTCGTGTTGGTGTGCACCAGTAGCGGCTGGTGAACTGGAGTTGGGGGAGGCTCTGTTTTCAATCATTCATTTACGACTTCATACCGATTACGACTCCGGACTTCTCACGCTTTTCTTTACCTGTATTCAGGGATTGGAAGCAATGCTTGTGTTTCATGATCGTTAAAATGAAATAACATCATTTGAAACGTCTTTATGCAATTCCATTGCTTTCAACTCCTCCGCGCACAAGGACTTCATATGCGCTGATTGAATGATTGCAGACTACAGCAGAGGGGCATAAATATGCTTCTTAAACTTACATCGAGCGCATGAGAGTTGACGGGTATGTGTTATAAATGAAAACTGGCCACGCCTGATAATGTTGAGTTTTCGGAGTTTCTTTAATAGTAATTTAAATGAATGATTGAAAACAGGTCGTGACCAATCATTCATTTTAAGGGATTGTTTTGAGCCTCCCCTATCGCCAGTTCACCAGCCGCTATGGCAAGCTGTTTTAACATTTAATAGCTAAGTTTGACTATCTGGAATTAACATTGCAGATATCAACAACGTCATTTTCACTGGTCGCAATTACATTGTGACTAGTAAGAATTTTCATTTAAGATATCTATGTCATTTTGACTAGTGAAAACTATAGTCAGAGATATCCGTAATTCAGTTTTGACCAGTCACAACTGAATTACAGATATCAGCAGTGACGTCACTGAAAGCGACATTGGACTCGTCACTCATCCTAACTGACTAATGTAAATATAGGTAATTCAGTTTTGACTAGGCAGAATGAAGATTAAAGATATCTCAAACGTCATTGTGACTAGTCAGAATTGTTGTGCAGCGCTGGCTATCGTTAGCAGAAGAAATGGCGGTTGCTGTTGTGGATAAGATTGTTAGAAAATGCCATGAAATGGAAAGAGCTTATCACCAAGGAATTTGTAGCGAACGAGAGCTTCGTTCACCGAGACTTGTGGTAGAAATTTACAGCGTATTGAATATTTATTGTCTCCAGACCCACGACGAAGTCTGGATGGTGTCAGAACACTGATCCCCCGTTCTGGGATGCGTTTCCCGAAATCACAGATGCTAACTTACATAGTTGGGCCCATTGACTGTGAATGGACGATGTAAGTTGCTAACTTAGTTTGCAACTACGCTTTTGGGAAACGCACCCCTGGAGTAACAGCTGAAAGAGTCATCTTGTTGCAGGAAGTACGTTAAACCCTGTGCATTTGACAGCTCCTGTCGTGGACGGGCTGCGGCATTAAAAACGCACTCAAAAACACCTTGGGCCTCTGCTTGCTCTGACATGGCGTTTGAAAGCAGCTTTGAATCAACACGCAGCGCCGCTCCTGCTTGCCGTAACTTTCTGGCATGCAGATATCTGCAACGTCATTTCGCCTCCTCAAAACTCTAATTCAAGATATCTTTAATTAAATTTCGACGAAGCAGAATGGAAGTGAAAGATATCTCCAATTTGAGATATCTAATCAGATTTCTCTCCGAGATATCTGTAACTTGATTGTAGATATCTACAATTAAATTTTGTATATCCCAAATTCCAGTTTGAGATATCCACTAATTAATTTTGACTGGACATATATCCAGTTCAAGATATCTACAGCGTCACTCTGACTAGGCAAAACTTGATTTAAGATATCTAAGAAGGACAATGTAGTTATCTTGAATTGAGGGCAATTAAAGATATCTTCAACTGTAGATATCTCAAACTGGAGTTACAACTAGTCGTAATTCAGTGGCAGATATCCATAATTCACATTGAGGATCAACTGAAATGGATATCTGTAATGAGAAACCCCATTCGCATGAATGGCAAAAGTGGCGTCATTTCCCAGGAAGAATGACGTTGTGGATATCTGAAATGACAATTGTGGATAGGAAGAATGTCATTGTAGATATCTGAAATGCTCTTTTTGACTAGGAAGAATTGAATTGCGGACATCCGCAACACATATCCAGTCTAGCTATTAAATGTTAAAACAGCTCGCCGTATGCCGCCCCAGGTGTGTACGCAAAAGCAGATATTCATGCCTGCATGTCGTTGCGTTCCAGATGAAAGCTGTGCTCCACCTGCGGCAGCATTGTTTAATGTTTTTTGCTGTGTCATTTCGCAGTTAATCTCTGTCGTATCGCTAACCTACTGAACCGGTTCAGTTACTTCTGACCCATTATCCTGTTTTGTCCCTGCCCCAGACGTGCCCTCTTGGCAGCAACTCCTGTTTCTCTGAATTTGTCACTTGGTCTTGCGCATGCTCAGGCGTGGGAAGGGTTGGGTTTAATGGCCTTGCCCTCCTTGTTTAAGCCAATCGATGGTTAGCTTCCAGGTCTGTATCAGGTTTCATTGGGCTTTTTTTAGAGGGTTTGTTTGTGTGTCTCTGCCCCTCCCAGGCATTGGGCTGGCTCTGGCTGCTGCTGTGAAAGGATATCGCTGCATCATCGTAATGCCAGAGAAAATGAGCATGGAGAAGGTAAGGGGTTGGGGATACAGGGCCCGTTGTTTGGCAGACCCAGACTTCTGGTTCATTGCCACCCTCCCTCTCTCCTTCCTGACCAACTGAAGGTCAGATTTGGTGTTATGCAGTTCTTTTCCGCCCCTGCTGATTTCCTTCATTTGTTCGTGCATGCATGATTCACTAAATTGTTTCAGAACTTCGTATAAAATGTAACGCTGGACATCGTTTACCCCTTAAGCTTCAACATTTCACCTGTTTTTATTTTTTTTAAGTAGGTTCAAAATCCGTAAGTAAAAAAAAAAAAAAAAAAAACATTTTCTCATTTTGTAGGATGATGCTACACACATTGTCTGGATCTGCTGGTTACAGCGTTTCACTGAAGCTACATCACACGCATACTGATAGAAATATTCAAACCCAGGACGGCATGTTTTTATGGTCACAGCATTACATCAAATGGAAAATACTTTGTTTAATGAGTGATGGATTCTGAGCGATTAAAGTAACATTTTGAATTGAAGTGTCGTAGAATTGTGAAATTAGCGAGGATTCTGCAAGAGTTTGGAAATTCACGTCTTGCTCCATTTGTGGCATGTTAGCTCCCCCCCCCCTCTCTGGAGGGTATTTCGGTTAGAACTGCCTGTCCTGTCATAGCATCTCAATGGAGTTCAAATCTGGACCACGGACCTAAAAATTATACTAGAGCGGACGCGCTATTGGTCAACTGTGGTGGAAAACTTCCACCCCCCATCCCCGAGCACTAATCATGGAGCTTGGTTGCAGAGCAATTTAATATCGCAGAATGCAAATAATTTTGGTGGATGAATTCTTGTGTTCTTTGTCAAACTAAAAAGAGTAATATAGAACAAAAATTCGATTTTCATAAATGTATTTCTTATTAAAACCTAAAAAAAGGATTTTTCTCTCCTTGGGCATCAGCTGTCTATCACAAGTACATTCATTGTGTACCTATCGGGAACGATGATGCACATTTAATCACTTAAAGTACGATCTGCTGCCTCCGTTAAATTCTTGAATTGGCATATTTGACCAAAGAATTTAATTTTTTTTATTGAGGGGGGCCGAAAACTGTCTGAGGCCGAAAATGGAGCAAGCCAATACCTTAAACCAGACGTTTACCATTGTAAGATGGCGGCCAGCAACAACGCAAGAAAGGGGCCAATGTCCACTCTAGCGCTATTTTCAGCATTGTGGTTTGGACTTTGACTACACCGCTCTGAAATCTTAATCTTTTCTTTCTGAGCCATTTGAAGGTGAGCTAGCTCTTTTGCTTCAGATCGTTGTCTAGCTGCGTAACCCAGTCGCAATTCGGAGCACGGGCCGACGAGTGGACATTCTCCTTTCTGTGTTTAATTTTAATGTAGTTTTATTTATTGGCTTGTTTCAGGTTGATGTTCTGCGTGCTCTGGGAGCGGAGATTGTCCGGACGCCCACCTGTGCTCGCTTTGACTCGCCAGAGTCTCATGTGGGTGTGGCCTGGAGGCTGAAGAACGAGATTCCCAATTCTCACATCCTGGACCAGTACCGTAATCCCAGTAACCCCCTGGCCCACTACGACACCACGGCCGAAGAGATCTTGGAACAGTGCGATGGTGCGGAGAGTGCCCCTCCTGGAGTGTGTGCCTGCGTGCGTTTGTGTATGTTAGTCGTATTGTGAAACCAGTCATTTCACAAAATGACTGGTTTCACAATCTGACTGTAACACATACTCATGTTCGAGTGCGAGTGTGCGCTGTAGCCTAGCTAAGAGGAATGTTTTCAGTGTGGCTGCCATGTAGTAGCAATGATGAAACGTTCTGGCAGCACTGTAAAAAAACATTTTTGTATTCGCTGGAAAGCTCATTTGTATGCGTGTGTTTATGTGTTGAGTTGAGTCCAGTTACAGAGGACGGCAGTAGTGGGCATTCTCTAGAACGAGCAGCGCTGAGATTTGCCCATCAGGCGTTTATAGGAATTTGCATTGTCACCTGTCTGGACTTGTTTGGTTTTTCTTTTTTGTGTCTGGAATCCTGCACGTTCACCAGAGTGCCCTTGGTGGATTCATCTAGCTTTGCAAACTGTAAATGTGCGGTAACCTAACACTGCTTGTTAGGTTAAATTGATAACATTAGAAAAACATTTTTTTTTCTTTCCTGTCTTTGCAATGACATAGTCCACAGCTAACGATATTATTAATTTACAGCTATTGTTGATGTATTGTTTAGCTTAGATGTATGCATTGTTAAGTGTTTTCTCATAGAGGTATTTTTTGTGCCTTTTCTGTTTCTAATTTAACCATCCTGTTACCTTTTGAACTGAAATATTTTGGTTTGGAGTCAGTTTAACCCCTGAAAAAACCTGTTGAAAATTCTAAGTGGAAATGTCACCCAAGTTTCTTTCTCAGCGACTTTGGGCATATGTGCTGAGCATCTTAATAGCCCAGCAAATAAAGAAAAAAATGCCCCCCCCATCCTCCTCTTATACCTCAGGAATTGATTTTACACGACTATTGTGAAAAGAATGTGAGCGCGCCCTCCGCATTGGCCAACGCAACAAAAACAAGTTCAAAATGATAGTTTTAATCTATCAACAGAGCTTGGGGTCAAAATGAGTCTAACAGCACTGATGCAACATGTACAGGACATAATAATATTGAAGTTAATGTCATGTTTTCCTCTTAAGGTTAGGGAAAAGATATAGCTGAGAAAAGTATGTTAGCCATGTTTTTTTGAGACTGTAAACATTGAATCTGAGATAATGGGTTGGTTAATGCCGGCTCCCTCTCGCCCATCCAGGTAAGGTGGACATGCTGGTGGCTGGTGCTGGGACCGGAGGAACCATTACTGGCATTGCCCGCAAGCTGAAAGAGAGATGCCCTAATGTGAAGGTGTGTGCTTCTGGACACTGGACAGTGATGCACGGAGTTGCCATTTAGCCGTATAATTTTCAGACGTTTCAGACACCTGTATCCGGAGCTTGCTACGCTTAAGTCCTTTTGTTTTCGGTCCACTTTTCTTCTGGTTATTTCCGGTAGAAATTCGTGCCACGGCAGCAGTATCTCACCTGGAAATCAGTTTTTTTTTTTTTTTTTTTTTTTCCCTGGCCCAGTTCTCTAATCATGCCACTTTTAGCTGTACTGTACGTATTTCGAGTTTATGGACATCCATTTTAAATCATTATTTTGTTATACATAGTTGAAAGTTGAGAAAATCCACAAACAAATTTCTGACACTTTAAAGAGGACGGAGCTGAATTACTGGGAAATGCTCCGATGCACGAACATGTAAATTGTGCTGCATGTAGTTTTTGTTGAATGGAGGGGAGCACTAAGGGATTGGGGGGATGCAAAACTTAAGTTTGAGCAACAGTCAAACCCGTTAAGTCACTGATAAGGAAGACTGGGGTCCGATGAATCATGGGGACCAATGAGCCATCTCACTATTTTGCCTATTTTAAGCAGCTATGACATCTGTTGATTACAAATATGTGATAGCTCATTGGCTCCCAGTCTTCAATGCCTGTCAAATTCAATTCAGCAATCTCTCAAACGCAGCTCGGCGGTCTCTCAAACGCAGCTGGGCGGTCACTATTACTAAATAAAAAGTTCACTTATCCAGAAAAATCTGCAGAATTTTACTCTTGCTTCAGACCTGCTGTTGACAGTGATTGTGATCTGCAAGGCTGTGGGAAAGTGTGTTCGGCTGCTGAGATCGGGGTTGATTTCTTCCTTTTGTCCTAGATTGTCGGTGTGGATCCTGAGGGGTCAATTCTGGCTGAGCCGGAGGAACTGAACGAGACTGACAAAACCCAGTATGAAGTGGAGGGCATTGGTTACGACTTCATCCCCACTGTGCTGGACAGAGATGTGGGTCTCTCCTCAGATGCGGAGCATTTTATGTCGAACACCGTCAGCTCCCCTGGGCTTAGATTTGTTTTAAGAACAAAAATGCAGTTTGAATGCATCATAATCTGTCTGCTATAAATCCTAAGGAAGCTGCAGTCCAGGTTTTACTGGCTGATTCAAACTGTATAGAGCAAGGATTTTAGTGGAGTGCTCTAATCTAGATTTATATTGTCGTAAAAGCAGACAGGCCTTTTTTTTTTTTTTTTTTTTTTTGCATTATACATTTACAGTCTTGGAACCATTACTCTGCGCGGAGCACATGCAGTGTGGTAGGCGCAAGCTTTGGGCTGAGGTGTGTGTGTGTGTGTGTGTGTTTGTGTGTGTGTTTGTGTGTGTGTTTGTGTGTGTGTTCGTGTGTGTGTTTGTGTGTTTGTGTGTGTTCGTGTGTGTTCTTGTGCACTTGTGTTAAATTTTGCACTTGTGTCTCAGGTTGTGGACAGCTGGTTCAAAACCAACGATGAGGACTCGTTCACCCTGTCTCGCATGCTTATCAGAGAGGAGGGTCTGCTCTGCGGTGAGTCTTTTCTGGAGGGTGTGGGGGCAGTCCATTCAGGGTGAAAGATTATACGCTGCCTGGCCAAACCAGAGTCACACACTGTCACATAGCGGTATGTTCAACTGTCAATTATTTACGATTTGATCTCCCCAAACGTTTAATAAGTGAACTCCGCTCTATCATTAAAGATTTTTTCCCAACTACATTTCTTCCTCAAAGATTCACCACTATACTTCCAGGTTTTAGTAATGCATTGGACAGTTCTTAACCCAATTTTAGTAGTCTCAGCAATCTCCTTAGTTGTTTTCTTTGCTTGATGCAGGCCAACAATTTGACCCCTCTGAAACAGAGTAACGTCTTTTCCACAACTACAGGATATGTCTTCGGACATGGTTGTTTTAGAAATGAGAGGCTACCCACTGCATCACTTAGGGTTAAACAACTTGTTGCTAGCTGAAACATATTAATCACTGCAGTAATTATCCCATTGAGGGCTCTTACACATTTGCATAGTTAAATCCAGGTGGTGACTTTTTGACCAGGTAGTGTGTATGAATGGTAAAACTCACAGGAAGAGGAGTTGGTGCGACAGAAGGGCTCAGGGTAAAGGGTGAGGATGAACAAAGGTCTTTTTTTTATAAAGTACAGTACAAATCACATCAAAACGGAATTCTATCGCGGTGGGGTCGGGAGAAGGTAACGGTAACTTCAGAGCAACATGAGGGTAGAAACACGGTAGGTTGTCTGAGAAAGCACGGCACAGGGATACGAAACATTTATAAATATAGTACCCAGTCATGAAAACCCTTCCAGGATACACATCACCGGCAGTCCAGCGTGTGCTGAAGAGTGTCATGGTTGGCTGAGCAGCCGGTAAGCATCTCCCAGCAGGGGATGCTTTCACACGCAGTCACTGTAAATGTGAAAACTCGCCAACCCCACACTACCACGTAAGATTATTTCTTCCTATTCATATATTTATTTTCTTAAAATAGGTGCTTGTCATTGTATTTTTATTGTTACAGATAGCTTTAAAATCACAAGTTTTTAATCGGTAAACCATTGCATGTAAAGGAACGATGTATGAGATATAACCAGAAGTACACTGCATGACGCGGCGTGATGTGTGGGGTTTGTTTATTAGGAGAACAGCGGCGAAAAAATGCGGTTCTTTTGGACAAAAATCATAAAGCGTTCTATATATTTTAGTGCAGACAGGAGAAATCCTATATTTTTGTTGTTTACTCTTAATGTTCTGTGAAAATAAATGATACATGTTACCGTATAGGACACATCCGCTGTCGTAGTTTAGAGAAATTTTCACTTTGTTTCTGTTACATTGTAGATTGCTGGTCTTTGTGGCGCTCCTGACATCCAGAGAGAAGATTTTGGTTACATTATGAACTCACACACACAGTGGGACACACGTCTTCAAAAGCAAATTTCTTCCGCGCTTTCACGTGCACTATAATGTGGTTTCTTAGAAGTTTTAAATTGAAAGTGCATGTTATGTTTTTGGAAGTGGTTATTCGCCCCACAACGAAAAGGAAACCACGTGTGGTCAGGAACTATATTTTCTTACCTGGCACCGCCTCACGATCTCTGTCGGCAATTAAAAGGCTTACAGCATAAATTTCGCGAAACAACAAGTTAGTCTGGCGGTAGAGTAGCGATACAAAGACGGCAAGACAGTGTTAGGGAGAGTTCTCGCGATTTTTTTTTTTTTTTTTTTTTTCTATTTTGATGTGAGCTGTATGGTAGGAGCCATTTGAGTGTAGTTCTGCTTGGTTCAGTGTAAAAGCATGATGGTTGAAGTTGTATTTATGGTGTTTCTTCTCTCCTCTCAGGGGGAAGTTCTGGCTCTGCCATGTCTGCTGCTGTCAAAGTTGCCAAAGAGCTCGAGGAGGGGCAGCGCTGCGTGGTCATCCTTCCGGACTCAATCCGCAACTACATGTGAGTGTAGGGGCTCAGAGTGGGAGGGCTGGGTCTAAAGGTGCGTTTCCACCCGATGCGAAACGAAATTTCTCCTCGCTATACTCGCTTGAGTTTAACTGCAGGTTCATTTTTAGCTCACCTGGACTGAAGGTCCGGTGTGCTTGTCACGGCCTGGTCGTCCGTCGTTCGTCGTCTCTGTTGTTCGTTGTTCGTCGTCTGTAAACATCTTCTCCTCTGAAACCGCTGCAGCTGTGAAGGTGAAACTTTGCATGCATGTTCCTACCAATGAGGACACCAAACTCTATATCAAAATTTCCAATCCAATTTCAAATATATGGGGCCCATTGGATGGTCATTTTTGCAGCTTTTGAGCTGCAATTTGGTGCAATGGTAGCTAGTAAGAAGCCCAAAAACATATCTGATGGGTTTTGTGAAATTTATAAAATTGACCTTTGATTCCTGGTCACACTCAGTTTTTTTCTGTTTTTAACTTCAAAAATCTTCTCCTGATCCGATTTCAAATGTGGCAGCCATATTGAAAACACCATATGGGCTCATTGGACAGTCATTTTTGCAGCTATTGAGCTGACATTTGGTACAGTGGTAGCTAGCAGCAAGGCCAAAAACATTTCAGACAGATTTAAAAATTTTAAAATTTGACCTCTGTTCTCTGGCCACACTTTTTTAAAATTAATTAATTTTGTTATAAATTTAAACAACTTCTCCTCTGAAACCACTGCAGCTATGCAGGTGAAACTTGGTGCGTATTATCTCAGTGTAGCTGCAGCTTCAGGAATATGGGAAACGTTAGCATAGCTAGCTATTTTTTCTGCCAGTAGCAATGTTGCTATTCAGAACATTACTCCACTCGCGCAAATTTTTCATACAAGTTCTGAATGTTTAAAGCTTGAGCGGTTCGCAAATTTTGTGCATTTGCACCTTACCAGGTGTCATTTGCACCATTGCTGTCGCGTCTGCCTCGTGATATGGGTCAACCCGCGTGAACTTATCTTCTCGCTTGTCGAGTGCTTGCATCGACTTTGTATGTAATCTGCCCATGTGAAAAATTTGCCTTGCGTTTGGTGGAAACGCACCATAGCAGGGGGTGTGTTTTAACCCTACTACTGGGCAATTTTTCTTCCAGCTATACAGTACCACTCTGAATTTTTTTTACAAATAAACTGAAAAATTACAACTATGTGACTACTATTCCTCTTAAAATGAAATATAACACTTTTTTGTATTAACTGTTTATTAACCATATTTGTGGTTACAATAAAGTTTTTAGCATGCGTATTAATAATGTCGTTCTACCAGTAAGCCAGCGGTGACAGAAATGTCATGTCTGGTAGACGGGTGAATACCTGGGTGGAGGGGAATGGTGGCCTATTTGAGCTCACTCATTTTGGCAAGGACGGGGCAAAATCTTATCCATTTTAATAGGGCTGGTATCCAGGAGCTTGGCTACTGCTCAAAAGTTTGGAATCATTTGTCTGTTCTGTTTTATTCAATAAGTGTTTGTATTACAGTTATAAGTTTTATGAAACAAACTCTGGAATATATTTTAAGATGTTTTATTCTATATTTTAAGTGTTTGGGGTTTTCAAGTGATAAACAACTTTATTTATTTAAATATTTCTCTTTAAAGCATGCGCAGTGAGATTTCATTGCCTGTTGACAAATTTTAGGTATTCGGGGTATCCTCGGTGGGTTTCCGCATGCATTGAAATAATTCTGTATAGTTGTGTCTGAAGGTGGGCACTCTTCGCAGCGATCCAGATGTTCCCACTACAGCTCGATTGTGTTTAAGTCTGGTGGTGGAGTTCACCCCTTCATATTTTGTTATTTCCTTCGCAAGAAGTCCTGGCAGAGTTTTTGGGTCCTTGCCTTGCCCTAAACGCAGTTTATTCCATTTAAGCAGTGTACATAGCGCACTTTCAAGGGGTAATGTACATACCCAAGCAAATACATTGTCGGCCATCCTAATGTGTAGCTATGTGGCTGTGGCCGAGTCCAGTGTCTGGGTGGGCCTGTTGTGAGGACCAGCTTAAATGGCACCGCTCTTGGACTCGTGTAAATGCTTTACAGAAGTTCTGTACTTTGTTCTCGGGCCACTGGTGAGGTTGTTGAGACTGACTGCACTTTACTCTGCTGCAGGTCCAAGTTCCTGAGTGACAAGTGGATGTGTCAGAAAGGCTTCTTGAGAGAGGAGGACCTAATGGTGACCAAACCCTGGTAAGAGTGTGTGCGCGCATGTGGGTGTGTGCACATCTCTGTGGATGTGTGCATTATTAGGGTGGATGAGTGCATTTTGAGGGGTTATTGTGCATTCATGGAGTTGGATTGAACGGGGAGAGAGTTCATGTTCAAACGCATTGTTGTCCATTAATGAGTTTATTGATATGTGAGCTGTTGCCTGGTTAAAGTTGTCTGAATGTATTTAGTATGGTGTGGGGATTAAGGATGTGGTTGAATATTTCGACAGTTGTGATTACATCGCTCTTTCCATTTACTGCAGTTAAAGAGATGTTTTCAGGGTTGAGCTGTTTACTTTACTAATTTTATTGTGAGTAACTCCAAGATGGCTTCTGAGTTTGTATCCGACACAAACCCGATCCCCTGTTCTGATGCAGGTGGTGGAACCGCACTCTACAAGTCCTAAACCTGTCCGCGCCCCTGACAGTCCTGCCGTCCGTCACCATCAAGAACACAATCACCATCCTGAAGGAGAAAGCCTTCGACCAAGCACCCGTTGTCGATGAATCTGGGTGCGTCCTAGCCTTCACAGACTTTACTCTATGTAGTTTTTATTGAATTGACCTAGCCCCCTTTTTTGGGCTGACATTGGGGGATTTTGGACCAAACAGTACTAAGAATTTTCTAGGAGGAACTGCCAAGAGGGGATTTCCCAGGGAGCTATACACCTGTAAAGACTTTTTTCGGTTTGCCTTCGCATCGACAATGGGAGCCCCTCGAAATTACGTAAACGGGCTGGATGCTGGTTAACCAATGTCTCATCTACATGGGATGCAATGTACCTTCAGTGGGACGTAGCTAGGTACGATGACAACAAAAAAATTGTATTGGGCTGCTTTGAAAGAAGATGTGCGGTTTTTGGATTATGCGGCTAGAAGATTAAGAGGGAGATCCAGGAGGGGAGAAGTCCTGTGACAGTTTGCAGTACGTCGTATCATAGCTGTAATTAATACGTGGAACATTCCCTCTCCCAAAACATGACTCGATTGTAGCAGCCAGTCTGACAGACCCACGTTGCCACCAGTAGTCTCTCGCTTGATTGGATGATATTTTAAATGATTAAAAATTGGTGTTATACGACCATGTCATACATGTTTAGATATTCCACACAAGAAAAACCGCTTTATTGCATTGTGATTAATCAGATTCTATTCATGGGCAAACATCACCCTATATCTTTGCAACAGTCATGTTACCAATCTTGCTGCTGACAGTTTCTAGTCAGCGGTCTATTTAAGTCAATGTGATGAATAATGACTAGCATGCTAACGCGTTTTTCCATTAAAGTAATAAGTTAACGTGAAACCGCTGACATAAAAAACTTGAATTAATTAATTTACCGTGCTAGCTAGTGAATTATTCATCCCATTGACTTGAACAAACTGCCAACTAGAGGCTTACGCTTTTTTCATTCTCCGAATAATACGATTCTGACATTTAAGGGATAAACAGGATCTCAAATTGGAGCCTGAGTTATCAAATTTATGAAACTCGAGTAGTCATTTTCATATTTTCTTGACGAAGGGCTCTTTTCACTCCAAAAAAAAAAAAATACACTATTCATTGAAAAGAAAAACGATAAATATCCAATTTAAATCATAAGCAGAACTTCATCTTTTATAAACGGAAAAGGCCATTTTCACAAAAGAATAGCCTGTTTTCATGAGCAGGAAATCAACACCCCACGTTTTGAAATTCGTGTTGTATGGATCAAAGATGATGGAGCGCTCTGTTACCTTTGGTATGAGTGGAGACTGCTGCAGACACTCGAGAAATGGGCTGGCTCTTGAGTTTGAGCAATCAACATACACTTACATCACTAACAGTTCCTCTTTTGTCGGGAAAGTACCTACACTGAAGTTGAAGCTAAAAAAAAGGTCCTCTAAACTACTGTTGTTCACGGTTCCTACAGTGTAAATATCATAAAAAGAAGGGTTGTAAGAACTTTGAAGAAGTTCCACTGGTCTGAAAATGCCTGCTGTGACTTGTTGCTGGAACTACAGAAGGAACCTCTAATCATTCGGAGTGTCGTTTTCTGTGGCATCAAGGTTTGCCCTCTGTTGAACCAAGAGGCACAGCCCTAACAGTGGAAAAACTGTCCCAGTCTAAACCGTATCCTAACACCTTTAGCCTGGTGGGGCAGAATGATTTGCTTTGCAAATGTATGAAATTATGAATTGGAAGCATCAGAAAAGGTTTACATGTTTTGGGACCGGCAGCTAATATGAGAACCCTTGACTGGGGGCTCGTGTTCCTGCTGTCTCTTCCCCACTCCAGGCTGATTCTGGGCATGGTGACTCTGGGGAACATGCTGTCCTCTGTGCTGGCAGGGAAGGTCAAAGCATCTGACCCCGTCAGCAAGGTCCTGTACAAGCAGTTCAAACAGGTGAGCACTTTCCTGACACACCTGCATACATACACACGCACACTAACTCCCAAACACGATCTGCGTGTGAGTTAACAAGCTGCCCTGTGCACTGGCCTTGGTAGATGTGGTTGCAGTACGGGGAAATGGCAACTTTGCCCATCTGCTTGGCTCAGTTGAATCCAGCCTTGTGCCCAGACCAGTGCATTGTGGGAGTTCTTGTTGCTTAGTACATTTGCCAAGGTTATTGGTGTGTTTAGAGGGGTGTGTCGATATTGGAGCATGATTTATTGGCTATTCTGTATAAAGTGCCCATGGGATAAAGTGTTGCCAAAACATTCCTCTTCTGCTGGCTGCTTGCGTTTTTGGCTCCGGAATCAGCAGAAGCTGTTTTGAAATCTTCACTTGGGTTTTATTTTTCAGTCACATGGGGAGCACTGATACAGTATAGTCACTTAGCTGATGGTTGGATTTTTCTTATTTTGAAAATTATTTTTCTGACATTATGTTAGTGATGAGCCAAACATTTCTTTTGTTCCTCTTTGGGCTGGTCTGTAGTTGCACAAGGTCTAGACGTAGGAGTAAAGTGACAATGTAAACGCTGCTGAAAATAGTCTCTTGGTTGGGAGATTGTGACCTCTGCTCTCCTCCCCCTCAGGTGCGGCTGTCCGACAACCTGGGAAAAATATCCCGCATCCTGGAGGTGGATCACTTCGCCCTGGTCGTTCATGAGCAGATTCAATGTAATTGGAACTTCCCTCTCCTTCATGTCGTCTTCTCTCTCTTTCACTCGCTCTCCCGTCCCTCCCTTCACTACCTTCTGACAACACCCTCTCTTTCAAGTTAACCCTCGTGTGGTGTTTGTGTTTTAAAAATTTTCTCAATGTTCACAAATCTGGTGGAGATCGGGTGGGTGTTGGGGGTATTGATGGAACTTTGCCTGGGACATTTGGCAATAATGCCTGTGAAATGGTGGAGAGGGTAATGTTTAATCTGTGAAACATACTGCAGAACTAAAGAAACACACACACACACACACACACACACACACACACACACAATCACTAACAGCAGGCCCACTGAAGGTATGCGATTTAAGCCTTTTTTATATTTATTTTTTCTTTTTTTACCTTGTTCACTTGTTTTCACCAACAATTAGCACACATTTATTACCCTTGGTTTCAGTGGACCCAGCCACTACATTTGTCATGTTGATTTTACGGGGTGCACAGTGCTCACTCAATGAAAATGTGCTTTTACACTGTCATTCATAGAAAATTAACCAGGGCCAGTGAGGTTCCAGGAAATAATGCATTGCATCATTTTTATTTTGGCAAACATTGAAAATGGCTCCCGCAGAAATGAAACCACACAAGGGTTTAAGTTTCCTCTTGGTCATCTTGGCGAGTTTGTGTCCTTATAGCTTAGCAGTTTGCATTCGCTGCTCCGGCAGCTTCTCTACAGTTAGTGCTTTCGCTTCATTCACTTCATCTCTCCTCCTCTTCTACTGTACGTATTTATAATTAACCACTCCTTCTCAGTTCTGCACTTCCTTCCTTTCACAGTCCGGCTTTTGTGCCTTTTATGGTCGATTAGGGGATGTTACAGAAAATGGAGAGCGCTTTTCACTGTTTTGTAGCGAGTCGTCAAGTTTTTCCCCGCAGTGTTATGATGATTTCAGCCCTCTGGGTTTGAAGAGCATAGAGCTGGGATTTACAGCTCTGTTCTGGTAGGACTGGTTTATATGTTGGCTTCTACTTTAACCAACGTTTGCTGAAAAGGGTGGGTTTGCCAAAAGGCTCTGAAGCTTTTTAAAAAGCATTTAATGAGCATTCATTAAAATATTGCTTCCCCAAAGACTCGAAGTGTCTATGAAATGAGCTCTGTTCTGATTGGCCAGCGAACAGAGCACAGTGTGAATGAAGAGCGACAATGTCAAAATCCCCCGGCTACTGGAAAGTCTTTAAATGGGTCAATGACGTGACATTGTCCGAGTGCACTACTTTTGTTTAAAATAATTTTAAATGATTCATAATAAGCTTCATTTTATTCTATAAAACCTGTTTAATTGTCCCCCGCCGCCGCGGTAGCAAGCGGAGCGGGGGACATGGTATTCAGCTCCGTCCGTCCGTCAGTCACGTCCGTCCGGCCGTCCGTCATGTCCCGTTTGTTCTGAACGCGATATCTCAAGAACAGTTTGACTGATTCCATTCATCTTTGGTGTTAAGGTGTACTGGTGTGATACGCCGACCCCAGTCAATTTCCGTGACCTTGGCATTATTCTCAAGGTCATTACGACCATTGGACCACTTACAAATACCTTGTCAACATGATATCTCAAGAACGGTTCGACCGATTCCATTCATCTTTGGTGTCAAGGTGTATTAGGGGCTGGGGACATCGTATTCAGCTCCGTCCATCCGTCCGTCACGTCCCATTTGTTGTAAACGCGATATCTCAAGAACAGTTTGACTGATTCCATGCATCTTTGGTGTCAAGGTGTATTGGTGTAATACGCCGACCCCAGTCGCTTTCCGTGACCTTGGCATTATTCTCAAGGTCATTACGACTATTTGAACACTGACAAATACCTTGTCGACATGATATCTCGAACGGTTTGACCGCTTCCATTCATCTTTGGTGTCAAGGTGTATTAGGGGAGTGCTCACAGCCCACTCGATTTACGTGACCTTGGCATTATTCTCAAGGTCATTACGACCATTTGACCACTTACAAATGCCTTGTCAACATGATATCTCAAGAACGGTTTGACCGATTCCATTCATCTTTGGTGTGAAGGTGTTTTAGGGCCGGGGGACATAGTAGTCAGCTCCGTCAGTCCGTCCGTCTGTCCGTCCGTCACGTCACGTCACGTTTGTTGTGAACGCGAAATCTTAAGAACGCTTTGACCGATTTTATTCATCTTTGGCTTACATGTGTATTTGTGTGATACGCTGACCCCAGTCGATTTCCGTCACCTGGCGGGGGACATGGCCACGTTTAGTGGCAACACTTGTTTGAACATATTTCCAGTTTATCATAAAAATGATATTTATATTCATGTTTTGCCATCTCAAACCCTCAAAATGTCAGGTGGCGCAACCGTCTGAGCAAGTTAACACCATGTGAAATGTATTAAATATGTAATTTAAAATATTAATTTATGTAATATTAATATGGGGCCATAGTTTTATATTGAAAACCTTTCAAATAAACAATGTTTAATGGCTTAATTGTTCTTAAATTGTTTGGAAAACCAAAATACCCGCCTACAATAAAGAATCCATAAGTTACTTTTAATACCCAGCTCAATTACAAAATAGTAATGTTTTAGGCAGAGTAGACACTCTCAGGTAAGAGGGAAGTGTGTTTTTCCAAGAAACTTTTGGTTGTGCCACCTGACATTTTTTGGCAGGTGAAATTGCAAATACAGTCTATAACTACTAAAACCCTGTAAATGTTGTGCAACCATTAGGACTTGTTTAAACACACTCCTCCAACTTCAAATAAATGTATTCTGTACATTTTTAAAGATTTATTAAAAAAAAAACATTCTTAAAAGGCTTATTTGTCATTGACCCAAATACAGATGACTGAAAAAGTAGCCAGCTACCTAGTCAGCTGTTGAACTAAAAACCGCCAGTAAATATTATAGAAGCAGGTATGAAGAATATCAGCCTGAAGCAGGAAACGCTGTGGCAGTGGCCGCAAGCTGTTGTCTCCGGGGAGTTGTCATACTGTTCTAAGAGCTGTTTTCATATCATGTCATCTTCGTCTATTTTGTTTATTGGCGGTTGGCAAAGCAGCTTTCATTCTTCATATCCTTTGGCTTAAGTACTAAAATAGCGCTTGGAATCCTGGAATTTCCATAGAAAACTCCTGAATATAAAAAACATGATGCCTGAGTAACTAAAATATATAAATACAATGCAAAACAAATACTGATAAGCAATGATGGAATCAGATTTTGACTTGCAGTCGGGCGGATTCACTTCGCTTGATTTCTTTTTAGGCTGAACAGTTTCCGAAGTTCTGAGCATGCACAGTAATCGTGACACGGCTCCTTAACGGAGCAGCATGTTTGGCAAGGCTCTGCGTTTTCTACAAAATTTGTCCAATGTCGTCTTGGCAGGGATGATGGCTACCTGAGCACATTAATAGGCACACAAGGAATCTGGGCAAGTGCTGGCAGTGAGAGGCACTGAAGCCCAGTGGCGGATCTAGAAAATTTTACATGGGGTGGCAAAGGGGTGGCAAGAGGTCTGGGAGGGGTGGCATGGGACGTCCTCAGTGCGGTATTAGTAAATCCCCAATTCCAATGAAGTTGGGACATTGTGTAAAACGTGCATTAAAACAGAATACAATGATTTGCAAATCTCATAAACCCATATTTTATTCACAATTGAGCACAGACAACAGATGTTGTAAGTAAAGATAGGCAGAGGTTCACCAATCTGCAAAAAAAACTGCGACTAAAAATTGGGGAACAATTTCAGAAAAATATTCTTCAATGTATTTATTGTACAGTGTGTCCCAAAAAAAGGGAAGCAAGAATAAATGGTTAATTCTATAACAATTACTTAACATTCTTTGATTAAAAATGGCATTTGGTGTTATATAACTATGTCTTCTATCTAATGATGTCAAGTAAGTGGAGCTTTTGCCACACTCAACTGAACAACAATGACACTTTTGTAGTAAGTCAGTAACCACTTTGCGCCAGATTGAATAAAATGATGACAGGCCTAAACACGGATGAACCTGGATGATCAGTTTCAACTTTTCATTGTCGGGGCCATTAGTGCTTTAGGTTGTGTAATGTGTACTGCTTTAAATGTAAACCCTACTAGCTGCATGACAGATGTGCTCACATCAAGCAGCTGACAACAGAACAATGAGTTCTGACAATGATGCCTGACTAATTTTGTTTTCTTTGAATGATGTGAAAAAGTACACAATTGTGTAATTAATAGTCCTAATTAGTTTTATAGATACTAAGTTTCAACAGAATACTTCTCATTTTATTCCCAGTTTCCTTTTTTCCAGACGGACTGTATTATTATGCCTTCCAAGATGTAGCAGAGTGAATATTTAGGCCTAATGAAATAAAAGTACCTCAAAATAAATAGGCCTACAGCAAAAGTACTTAAGTCACAGTCCAGGACTGATATTGGCCATCTCTTTCAAGAGAGCTTCAGACGACGATTGTTGTGCTGTGCAGCAAAACGTCTCACAAACATATCCAAATCTAGCTGTTTTGCACGCTGTTTCAATACTGAGAACAGCTAGATTTCTAAGACGATCGTATGATGATTGTCAGGCTACATAGACCTCTAGTCCTGTGGTGGAATTTCCGCCAAGTCGGATATTGCTCCTGCCGCGAGTACTTATGAGCTACGTCAAAAACGGAATTTCCAGATCTATACAAACATATATACGGTAAAATAATAACAATTATATTTCATGTTTCAATGGAATTTAAGAAATTTTGCCTGGTTCGGCTGACACATGCCAAATTCATTAGGACATACCATCCGTATATTTACAACAAGGGCTAACGGCAGTAGGTACGGACCCGCCCGTACCTTTACCTGTGATAGAATGAGAGGCTACCGCTGCCTTACCTTTAGCATACAGGCTAGAGATACGGGTCCGTGCCCGTAGCCACTGCCCTGACAGTAAGGACCTGGTTTTATTATGCAGCCTCATTGCTGTGATATTGATCACATAACACTGAAACTTAACAGCGACCCTCTGGATTCAAACATGCCTGTTTTTGATATCTAGCTAAATGCTTCATAAACTCCTCTCGTTTTTACTATAATCAAAACTAACCGAAGAGAAAAATGCTCCAACAAATCACAAGGGAGTGAGTCACTTTTGACCAGCGATTAATGAACGCATTGAACGATCGCTTTTAGCGTACATTCCATCTATTACAAATTTAACTTAACTTTAACTTCGTGTGTTAAAACTTCACCAGGGGAAAGTGAATTTACCTGGAGAAAGTTGGGTGGCTAAGTAGCTCCACTCTGCTGCGCTGCACGCAGACTCCAACATGTGTCCATGCCAACTGACACACGCCAGCGCGGAGCAGGAGGCTCGTCACGCAGACTCCACGCGTTTGATGCAGGACCGTAGCTAAGTATTTGAGGAGCCGAATATTATATTTACATTTATAATTTTTTTGGTGAATTCATCTTTAATTCGATGCTTTGAGGGGCTTTTAAACATAGTGGAGATTTGTTTTACAAGTATAGTTTTAAGAACATTAAAGTTAGGGGGGCAGCTAGGGGGGCAAGGCTCGACAGTGGGGGGGCAGTTGCCCCCCTCTGCCCCCCTGTAGATCCGCCCCTGCTGAAGCCGCCCGACACAAAATGATCCCTGAAAGCAATCCAAGAGCTTTTGATTCCTCTTTGAAAATGTAAATTCGATTGATGACCTTTTGAATAATTTTCTTCTCTTGCGTGTCAATGGCATCTTACTTTGGTGGATATTAAGTGATGGATACTTAGCATGGTTGCAACAAGTGTGTGTTTTTTTTTTTTTTAACTCCTTTTTCCCTGTGTGTTTGTTCATCCTGCAGACCTGACTGATGGATCGCCAACTCTGAGGCAGATGGTTTTCGGTGTAGTGACTGCAATCGACCTGCTCAACTTTGTTACCACCCGGGAGAGGGCATTGTCGGCCTCTGAGAGTGCAGATGAATCCTGAATCTGTGCGTGTGTGTGTGTGTGTGTGTGCGGGCACGTTTCCGTGCTTTGCTGGATGTTTTAGAGCGATGATTGAAAAGGGGCAAAGTTAATAAATTTTCTTAAAGTTCTGTGAGTCAGTCAATCTGTCATTTCCAGATGGTAACCCCAGATTTGCAGAAGTCCCGAGCATGCACACTTGATTCTGTGCAGATTAAGGCCGTACTTGGCTTGCAACTAGCTGAAGTTGGTGCCATACATTATTTTTTTGGTTTAATTTTGAGTCCAGGCCATTATTGTTGCAGTTATGTAACGTAGAATGGAACCTGGTTGACATGTACGATGTTTTAGACTAACATTTACATTTGGGCTCACCCATCTACAAAGTAAATGCATATTCTTTGCAGTGGTTCTCAAATAGCCTGCTGTGGCCAGCAAAGTTTGCCTTCAGAGAACCTCATAACATGTAAAATATTGACTCCCTGTTCTTTATTTTAGACATCATGTGGTGGTTTGAAGGCAAAAGCTGCTGTCACCATGACAATCTGACCACACCAAATGACTTGACTAGTAGCAGGCAGTGGTGACTCATCTTGCAGCCCCATGACAGTGATCCATAATGGAAAGTCATAATGCAAATCTCGGGTTGCCATCTTAGCATGGCCATCAATCACTACAAATGATGATTATAATTCTGGTGTCACTGGGCCATATTTTTTTGTGTTCTTCTTTTCTTTTATGTTATGATTCTGTTGTTACACCTGAGTATCACAAATCCTGTGTAGAGTAGGTGCTTCAGTTTACTTTTTTTGTGAAGATTGTTAAGTTTGTCGTCTGACTGGCACTCCTGTACTATCATTTACCAGTAGGAATTGTTACATTGGTGTTGGAAAATCCAGTTAGGTAGGCAATGAGCGACAACATGGCAGTCATCGTATGAAAGTAATGTCACACCCAAGTCGTTGAATATGGGCAGCGGGCTGTTAGTAGGTGTGCAGTTGTTTGTTTATAGTGACCTGTACAGAGTTGTTTATTGCACTTATACGACAGTTACCACACAAATACTTGGCTTAATGAATAATTTTTGTGTTTTCATCCGAACGTTGCATTTATATGCAAACAGTTTTCTTCCACCATTGTTAATGTACGTTCCCTCAAAACAGTGAAACTTCAATGGCTGTGTGCAAGAGTGGGGGCATTAGTTCGTTTTCATTTTGTTGCTATCCAAAAGCAGTGGTTCGTAATTCCAGACTGTCATAGTTCTACCCCGACAGTCGTCGCTCTGTGCTTTCTCCCATCTGTCATAATCACTATACTTGCCAAAGATTATAATATATTTATTTTGGAAAACTGTAACTCTTTGTGTCTGTTTTAGCCTTCACTTCCGTTGTTTGCAACGTGTTGATTCAAATATCAAGTTAAATTTGGCTTGGAATTAAAGTAGACTTAATGCAAGGTTTTTAAAGGCTAAGGTTTTAAACCAATTCATAGGTAATAATGGGGAAAATGATGCACACCATTAGAATGTCCATCAACCAATCACAGCTGAGTTTTCAACAGGCCCACAGTACAAGAAAATATATGTAGCACATTTGTAATCTTGAAGGATTAATATATTTTCGAAATACAATGTATTTTCGGGTTGGAAAAAAAAATGCAAAATAAAATGCACATTTATGTTGGGTAATTTGACAGACGTTTTGAAATGCCACCAAATATGTTTATCTACATTTATTTGTTTTACAACGTGGGTACTGCAATTGTCCATTATTTATTCGTCAGGTGTCCAGAAACATCCGCTTGACTGGGCAAACCTTTTCAGCATGCTCTGGTTTATATTAATTCAGAGGTGGTGGTTTGATTTGCATTGTAACTCGAGTCAGCACAGTGATTTTTAAACTGATTTCTGTTCAGCTAATCATCTGTTTTCAGTCATTTTCATACAGTAAACAGTGGCTGCAAAACTAAATAAATCATCTTCACTGCTTGGTATACATCTTTCAACATAATGGCAGTAACTGTTGCTGTTTTCTCAAGATTTGCATATTGTATACTTGAGTAGAGTTTTACTTTGAGAAGTTTTAGTGTTTTCCCTGCTTCCGTCTTGTTTGACGAAGCAGTCTTATTTCTGTAAATGGGCGTGGTGACTGGTTTAGCGCAGTTCCTTTTCATTATTCTCCGTATATATAACAGATGGGCTGGTGAAATGAAAGCTTACTGTATTTTTTTTTTTTTTTTTTTTTTTTTGAAAGGTGAAAGAACTTCAGTTCAGTTTTGCGCTTCAAATTTCTGCTTTCATTTTTCGATTCCTTTCGTCAGTGGGGTTGAATTAAAACACTTTAGCAACAGGTGTTACTCATAATGTTCATGTCTGCTAATAGCGTTTACTCTCTTGATTCCAAAATTAATTTGATTCATTGTGTGTGGTCTTATAAGGCTTTATCTCTATTGTGATGTATTTACTTTGTAGTTCTGGTGCAAAATAACATGGGCACAAAGTATTAATTTACCTACTTTGTGTTAATCTGATTTTTTTTTTAAATTTGATTTCGTATTTATGGCCGTATAGCGCCCTCTGTGGACTGATATTCGGTAGGAGGTTACGTGTTCTTCCGCACAGACAGCTTGAGCATGCAGAATTCCAATATCTCCTTCTGAAAGCTATTCAAAAGCGCCTCTTCTGTTGCAGATGATCAAGGTGTGTGCTGATTACATGAAAACATCCTGTTTCTGCAATGCATATGGTGACCTGTTCCTAAAGAACAACCCGAGGAGTGAGCAGCATTGGGTTTAGTGGCTTGGAACTGTGTTGTGTAGTCACTCATTTGCGTTTGAATTATTTGGGTGGGACACATTTTCGGTTTGGCCAAACCAAACTTGCACACAAGTTTGAGGTGGGGTTGGGGGTTCTTGTATTCAAACAAGATGTTAAATGTGTACTTTTTGCTAAATGTAGAGCGTGGTCAGTACAGGTCTTTTATACAGGCCCCTGTTGAAGTAATGTAGGTTTGGTTAAGATTGGGTTTTTTTTTTTTTTTTTTTAACGATTGAACTTATGTTACAAAGATGAGTGTGATGCATTCAGTGTATGCTGCTATGACTGTGAATGTGGAAGTATCTGCTTGGATAACAAACTCGTGAAAAAAAAATTGTTTAAAAAAAAAAAGATTCATTTTATTCGTTCTGCAGTTTCTCTCACTCATCCTTGCTTGGAGTTGACATAATCAAGATGACGTTTCCGGAGACGTTTATCTAGAATCACTGTAACTGACATCTGGCTTGAAATAAACTTCAAAGATCTGATTGCAGCAGGGGAGCAGTTGTCATTCATTTCGCGCTGGTATGTCGCATAATCAAATCATGTTGGTTTTTTTTTTTTCTCAGAATTGCGTATTTTAAAGGTCTCATGCAATTCAGATCCTCGTAAAATAACTTGTCGGTTCGAGGGATCGCCATTAGATGTCCACGCCTTGCTGAAGGTGATGCAAGAATATTTGCGTTGTGATGCATACTTCCGGTTTCAGCCGGCAAAGCTGATCTTGTCTTTGCGTGTTCATGCTACAGGCAACGCAAGTGAGGTGAGGTACTGCACTGCCTGTTCAAAAAAAAAAAAAAAAAAAAAAAAAAAAAGGTAACAAACCATAATTTGTTGGGCCACCGTTAGCTTTGATCATGGCACACATTCGACGTGGTATTGTTTCTACATTCTTGGACAGTTAGGACATTTTTTTTCCGACCAGATTTGCGTTCATTTTTGGCGGAGATATTGTATTGATAAGCAAGTCAAACCCACAGACCAGTGTTTCCCAAACCTCATTAATCAAGCTCGTTAATCACCCTCTAAAGCTTACTAATGATGACCTGATCATTTGTCCCTACTTCAGCACAGGTGATTCAAATCTAAAACATGCAGGACAGGTGGGCCTTCAGGAGATAGTCCGTTGGCTGGTAGTGGTCCCCATGCACACCCCTGCCCCACAGGGGTCCGTCTCTGGTATGTTGTTATACCTATGGAGCTACTTCATTAAATTGATGTTAACATTGCCTCCACTTGACCAAACTATGGCTATGGGCCATGTATTTGTGTGCCGCCGGGGTTCGGCAAAACACTTAAAATTGGGGGTAAGGGAAACTAAAATGGCTCTAACTTAAGAACCCTGCACCCCGGAGTAACCAATGACCTCTCATTCTTTTTGTCTGAATGTCAGCTTTACAATGATGCATGATAAAATTTCATCCAATCAGAGTGGAGGCTGATAGAGGTCAAGAGGTCACTGAAAACAGGTCATGCCTAAAATCTGTGGTATGATGAAAACACTTGGTCATTTTGCTGCTTTATGAAAGATTTTTTGAAAATCAATTGTCATGGTTGTGTTCTTCACATCCCTCTAATGTTTTTGGAAAAGGAAGGTTTGGACAGATTAACCCCTTTCCATAAAAATCTGTTCTTAATCTTGATCCTTTTTTTGCCAAAAACTGATCCTGACCAATTTTTTTGCCTGACCGATCTCATCTAAATCAATACTTTCTCTTAACCTGTTTTCTCCCCAAAACTGTTCCTGGCAACAACCAAGTCATCTTTCTCACACTTTTACCAGTACTGTTGCAGATGTCCAAACAAAGCTTCAGATTGGGTCTAATATTGATTTCTAACACATGTTCTGCCTAAAAGTGAATCCTAAGTAAGCCCCATCTTACTTTTGAATGATGTGCGGGTAAGGCAGATAAGATTACAAGTCACAGTCACTCTCATCCTCATCTTCCGTTCCATCTGACGCATAACTGTCTGAGTCACGGACTGATTCCTCCTCAGCGTCACTCTCCTCATCATCTTGATCCAACGTTTCAAGGATATCAACCAGTTGAGCTGGCAGCACTTCCTTCCCAGACCATTTTTGGTACCATTTTGCCATCTTCTGTAATCCATCCATGGCTGGCAGTTGGATCTGGCAAGTCCACTTTGGGAATGTGTGCGCGTTTCCAGATGGCCACCTGGTAATTGAAACGCTTGATGTGCTCTTCTAATGAACTTTGGCAAGGCGGCAATGACGCAAAGTCAATTTTCTCAGACATTCTAAGCTTTTTGTTCCCGCCGCATTTAGCCAGGAGACGACTGTATCGGAGTTCATTCACTTCTCTCACCCGCATATCCCCATACAACATGCAAGTGATCAGAGTCACCACCCCCTCTGGTCATCCTGAACATGATATGCATCAAAGATTTCCTGTCTCAAAGTGCCCGCAACTTCAGCACTTTTGTCCGAACGCCCGAGCAAAAACATGGATTTCACAGCCTCCCCAACACTCAGTCATGTTATAAACAAGGTGTGACTGAAACTTCCCATCTTTTCCGATGGGACAAAAATCTACAACACCAACATACTGGTCCAACTTCCCTATTCGCACTTCTAGTTTTTCACTTCGATGCTTAGGGTTTGCATGTGGAGTTGACTCTAATTGAGCAATGTAACTAAGTTAAGTGAGCTTAACATAATTAACACTTTTCTTGTTAACTACCTCCTGGTTAATCACCTCACACACTTTCTCGAATGTCGTATTGTGTGCTTCAGTCCTGCTAGCGTTCAATTTCACATTTTCCTCGCTTTTGCTTCTCCTCTGCTGTTTGCACACTGGGTGCGACAAGATTCGTGAAATTGTGCTTCACATGAAAATAAATCATAGCCACGAATCCTGCGCAGAAGTTTTTCATCTTGTTTCTTTTCCGCCATCTCTGGCACCATTTTGGCCCCATCAAAATCGAATTTTGAGAGTCCTTCGCAAACGCTCACACCTATCTTCACCCTCTTCTGGCCCTCACTGTAGCAAAAAATGCAATCAGGTTTGAAAATAATATGGTCCTTGATTGATCCATGCCTTGATAACCTGGGTACAGGTGGATCTTGTGAAGTTGTTGCTTGAGAACGAACCGATCTGCCAAGATTACCAGTGAAGCGTTGGTAGCAATCGCGATGATAGCCATGAAACAGAGCTAAAGGGTCTGGAATCTGGTCACAAATGTCATTAATTTGATGCACAGAACCAGCTGGTTGTGATCTGCGGTCATCCCGAATCGTTTGCAGTTTCTTCAACCTAGCATCTGGGTCTGCCGGTTTGGAGCAGAAGGTGAAACCTTCACCAGACGAGTCCTTTGAGTGAATGATACAAACACCATTCTTCTCTTGACTTTCTTGATATGCCTCTTCTAAGGTTCTCTTTCTCCCTTGACGAGACATGATGTCATCTCTCAGTCGACCTGAAATCGGAAAGGGAAATCTGTAGGCTTTTTTTTTTTTTTTTACCATGATAGGTGGTCTTGTTAGCAAGGTTGGTTTCGTTGCTGATGTGGTCTGTTATTTCACTACAAAAGATCTGACAAGACAAGCTTTGGATAATCGTTGCCAAGCGAGTGAATACTGTGATAGGCCGAAAGACATCTTCATGAGACGTTTAACTACTCTTGTTAAATATAGATGCCACGTGTGTGGTTTAATGTGCATTCATTAGCCTGCCTGTAGGCCCTACCCAAAGCAGTCTAAAACTATTTTGTCTGCCTTACCTGTTCTGATTGAAGTATCTGCAGTGTCTACATTTTATGTGTCTTTTATTTTCTTGGATCAAGCATCAGATAATCATATATACAACCCCAATTCCGAAATAGTGGGGACAAAGTGTAAATTGTGAATAAAATCAAAATGTAATGATTTTCAAATCACACCAGCTAGTATTATATTCACAGTAGAACAGAGATAACATAGCAAATGTTGAAACTGAGAAATTTTACAATTTTATTCACAAAATGAGCTCATTTAAAATTTGATGGCTGCTGCAGGTCTCAAAAAAGTTGGGACTGGGGTTCGTTTACCATGGTGTAGCATCCCCTCTTCTTTTTAACACAGAGTGGAAGCATCTGGGCATTGAAGAGACAAGTTTCTTGAGTTTAGTCATTGGAATTTGATCCCACTCTTGTTTAATGCAGGCTTCCAGCTGCTGGAGAGTTTTGGGTCTCCTTTGACGGACTTCTCTTTAATTTTGCACCAAATGTTTTCAATCGGTAAAAGATCAGGATTGCAGGCAGGCCAGTTCAGCACACGGACTCTTCTACTACGAAGCCATGCTGTTTTAATAGCTGCAGTATATGGTTTTGCATTGTCCTGCTGAAATACACAAGGCCTTCCCTGGAATAGATGTCATCTGGAGGGGAGCATATGTTGCTCTAAAACCTTTATATACCTTTGAGCATTCATGGTGCTTTTTAAAACATGCAAGTGTCCCATGCCATATGCACTAATGCATCCCCATACCATCAGAGATGCTGGCTTTTGAACTGAACGCTGATAACAGGAGGGGTGGTCTTTCTCCTCTTTAGCCCGGAGGACACGACGCCCATGATTTCCAACAAGAATGTCAAATTTGGACTCGTCTGACCACAGGACACTTTGCCACTTTGCTACAGTCCATTTTAAATGAGCCTTGGCCCACAGAACACGGCGGCACTTCTGGATCATGCTCAACAATGGCTTCCTTTTTGCATGATAGAGTTTTAGGTGGCATCTGTGGATGGCATGGCGGACTGTGTTTACAGACATTGGTTTCTTGAAGTATTCCTGGGGTCATTTAGTAATGTCAATGACAGAATCATCCCGGTGAGTGATGCAGTGGCGTCTGAGGGCCCGAAGATCACGGGCATCCAGTAAAGGTCTTGACCTTGTCCCTTTACGCACAGAGATTTTTCCAGTTTCTCTGAATCTTTTGATGATGTTATGCACTGTCGATGATGAGACCTTCAAAGCCTTTGCAATTTGACGTTGAGGAACATTGTTTTTAAAGTATTCCACAATTTTTTTACGCAAAACTTCACAGGTTGGAGAGCCAGAACTATTTCAGAATTGGGGTTGTAAAGCTGACATCCAGACAAAAAGAATGAGAGGTCATTTGTTACTCTGGGGTGCAGGGTTCTTGAGTTAGAGCCATTTTAGTTTCCCCTACCCTCAATTTTCAGTGTTTTGCCGAACCCCGGCAGCACACAAATACACGGCCCATAGGCATAGTTTGGTCAAGTGGAGGCAATGTTAACATCAATTTTTTTATGAAGTAGGTCCATAGGTATAACAGCATACCAGAGATGGACCCCTGTGGGGAGGGGTGCATGGGGAAGCACTGCCATAGATTGTATAAAAAGATGGATGAAGAAACCGTGACGTCACCCATTAGTTTCAGCAAGTTTATTTTGGCAATTTGAACAGCGCCATTTCGTCATTTTGAAACCGGATGTGATTCCTATTGGACGAGAGCGTGAATTGAAGCTCCAGGGAGGAGCGATGGGTGGATCCACGAGTGAGACTGACCATATCTGATGAGGACAAGAGGATAGCCACGCCCCTAAAGCATATTCTGGCTTTATCCTTTATTCTAATCTATTTGGGACCATAAGTTACAAAAGTGAACATCATGATATATCGTAGGAGACTTGAGACTTGCGATAGATACCATAAAATAATATGGAAAATCATTATTGAAATAATAAATCAGGTGGGAAAGTAGGGTGATTTTCTCAGTCTTCTATAGCATTGAACTTCTTTCTGCAACCACCAATGTCGCCATCTGCTGGCCATTAAATAGAGTGCAATTTCCGCATTGGCCTCACTTTTCAGACCCGGGTGCTGCGTCCATCGTTTTATACAGTCTATGGTCACACCACTCAGTTAAGCCTTCTACATCACATCCCAAAAACTTTCAGTTAGTTCAGATCCAGACTGAGGTGGCCAATTCATGTATGAAAATGATTCCTCATGCTTGATGAATCACTCTTCTACAGTTTGAGCCCATTGAATTTTGGCATTGTCATCTCGGAGTTTGCCTTTACCATCAGGGATTTAAGAAGTCCATTCGTAATTAAACCTCGCCATGAGCTACTGTTAATTTTTTATTTATTTTTTTTTTAATGAGGCTTCACCGAGCATTTTGGTGATCCTCAATTGGTCATGATTTTTCTCCAAGCCATTTCCTCAGTGAAGGTGACACCACTAACCGTCCAGGTTTCAATACATTGTTGGACAATTCTGGACCCATTTGCAGTGATTTCAAACAACAAAGCCTTAAAGTAAAATATTGGACTTGGGTTCGTTATGAATTATAGAGCTGGATAATAACTGAGCGATTTTATCAGGCAAACTAAGAGGTGTCGGGAAAAGATAATAAAATGAAGATGGCATCCCTGCTCCTCAAAAGAAGCTGCTGCACAAAAAACGATACTAGGGCAACCAAAACCTTGAATCTGATTTTCATGTCACTTGCGTGAGAATATAATGGTGAATAATTTCAACTTTTTGTCATTAAATGAGTGCAGTGTGCCCTCCAGGACTTGTGGGTGCAACGGTGAGGTGGAATCGTGTCCCGAGTGCATTTAAAGTTTACTTGCACATGTGGATATTGACTGAGAGGAACCAAAAGTGCGCTGCATTACGTGACTCCGCTTACAACGCCATCTATTCCGGTTTCCGAGAAAGTATAACTGTGTAAAACAAATTTTACAGTGAATACCCCCAGTGAGTTTGCGCTGGTGATTCACATCAGAAATTCCATTGAAAAAACCAAGTCTAGCTGACTCTGCTGAAATCTGTCCGTAGTGTAAACTTACCCCCCCCATTACACCCAGCCTCCAACACCCTGAACAATGGCAAAATCTCCCCCCCCCCCCCCTCCAAAATCTGTGTACATTCTGCTGCTCCAGGTTTGAGTCGGCGAGCTGCCCATTGTTCTCTAGCCTGGACAAAGATTGACACTACTGATGACTATGCTCTGCGCTCTGAACAAAATCCATGAGAGAAACTAGTTTGGGAAACTTTACTTGCATCCTATGGGTGGCCATTATGTATTCTGAATGACAGCCCTGTTGTCAAATTGGGAGCTAGATGACACCATTGCTACAAATCCTTGAATGATTTATTGGGAATCAATTTCTTTAACTACTAATTTAAAAGCCAATAAAGAAAACAAACCAGCAAACCAGAACCTCAGATTAATACACAGCTTGTTCGCCAGGGTTTGGAATGAACATTCAGAGGTGAAAATGAAGGCCAGGTGAAAGCAGGTTGCACGTTGAGCACAGAGTGGATGTTCTGCGGCAAATAACGCGGGATGGGCAGATCCGCCTCTGCACGCACGATGCAGACTCCTCACTTTCTTCAAAATCACGGCCGGGCCAGCTGCCCAGCTCTGCCACCCAGGTCTCTGATGATAACCAACTCGGTCTCTCATTGGACCCCTTCCTCTGCCCTTCCATTCTATTGTTAATAAGCTGCATTGTTTTTCTATGTTCCTAGCTAAGGCTCTTTTTCCTTTAGCATTGAATGGAGTTTTTGCTATGTGTGTGAGTGGGGACAAAAGGGGGTAATGGAGCGTCTCTGGATGATTAGGCACGATCGCATTGTGCCAGGCGCTGCTCTACCCTGAACCCCCCCACCCCTCCAAATACCCAGCTTCCTCCCTTTCATTCTGCCCTGCGCCCGATTGTTTTGGCTGACGATTATTGCCCGTCTATTGCGTACATGGGGTACCCATCATGCCCCTCTCCCCTAACAATCTGCTGACAGTTGCAGACAGTGCCAATGAGATAATGTCATTCCAGAGGATCTGGGATAAAGCCCTTCTTTCTGTGCAACAGGTATATATAGCAGGACACTGGAGGCAGAGGGCGACTTGCCACTCGGGCTCATCGTCTGTCCTGCAGCCTACATTAGTCCAGACTCAGCCACTTTCCTAACGAGTCTGAATTTTTGTCAGAATCTGCCTTATTCCCTGTGCTCTCGCTTAGCCAGACACTATGGATATTGCAATACAGCACCCCTGGCTTAGGCGCGGTAGGGGACCCCTCTACTTCACCCCCCTCCTCGACCAGTTCTTCGGGGATGGCCTCTTCGATTACGACTTCTTCCCTTACATGACCCATGCCGTCAGCCCGTACTACAGACGGGCTATCCTCCGGAACTTTCTGGAATCTTCCAACTCTGGCATCTCTGAGGTAACAAAAATTTTTTTAAAGCACTTGAGTTAATTTTGGGGAAGAATTTTGCTAATATTATGGATTTTGCTGTCTTTGCCTTGCATTCCCTAAGTCTTTGGACCACAGAACAAAGCGAGTTGAGTCAGCCAACTCGTGTAAAAAATATAGTGCACTCCCCCAGCTGAAATATTCAGTGCCCACAGGTGGATGCTGGGCTGGAGTTGATGTGTTTACTAGCAGTAGTCAAGAGTGATGGAGCGCAGCAGCAGAGGCAGGGCAGGAGAGTCCCTGAAACACTCCTCATAAGCGAGGGGCGGAGGCTTGGCCTATACAGTACGAAAGAGAATATGAATGAGGGCCTCTGTTTGTTTATCTGTTAGACAGGTTTGAAACATGAGCTGTAGGCAGAAATTTGCCATGCAGTTCCCAGGGAGAACAAGCATCCTTCTTTTCTTCCTGGAAAGTGGCTGTTGGTGTGCTGTGGTCTTCACTCAGAATGTGGAATACAGCTGAAGTGTGAGGTTGAGCAGTAAACGGCCAGCCTTCCACGTCATATTACAGGGAATATTTGCACCTTTTGTAAAATACATCCTGAGCAAACATTGGATCAGTTTGTACACTTGCATTCAGAGAAATTCCACAGAGACTTCAGATGACGAATCTCATTCCCTGTCATTGCAGTAAGTGCAGCTCTCCTCATGTGGGCACTATAAGCTGCCGGGACCCACATTAAATCTTCAAAAGGGTGCATTGTCCTGTATGAAGTGACCATTTTGAATTCCTGAAACCACAATATAATAAACCTTTTGGTTATACACTTGCAAATTTTCTTGACAATCGTGAATGAGTATTTTTAAGCACATGGCCTTTATGCATTATATCTGCGATCAATTTTATGTGACCCATGTAGTTTTAGTGTCCAAATGTGAATAATAAAGTTCAAATCGATTGGTATTCTATTTTTAGTTCAAATTACACCATGATAATTCATTTATTTTTTTGCAAGTGTACAACCCCAAATCAGAAGAAGTAGGGACAGTATGATAAAATTAAAACTGAAAGCAGTGATTGGTAAATTATCTTTGATCTGTATTATGTTGAAAACAATACAACAGCACATTATTTGATGTTTCACCACATTAATTTTATTGACTTCTCAAAATAAACAGTCATTTCAATTTTGATTCTTGTAACATCTAACAAAAAAGTTGGCACATTGAAGTATTTACCACTCAGTAATGTTGCCATTCCATTTCACAACATCTGATAAACATTTAGGGATTGAAGTCACCAAGCGATTAAGTTTTCGAAGTGTAATTTTTTCCCCCATTCTTGCAAACAAGTCTTATGGTGTGCGACAGTGTGAGGTCTTCGCTGTCACATTTTGCATTTCAAAATGCGTAACACGTTCTCTACTGGGCAAAAGTCGGGACTGTAGGCAGGTCAGTTCAGCACCTGCACCCGTTTCTTACGCCGCTGAGCCTCTGTAATGCCCGCAGAATGTGGTTTTATGTTTTCTTGTTTAAATATTCATGGGCGTCCCTGAAAGAGATGTCTTCTTGAAGGCAGCTTATGTCCCTGCAAAACCACACTGTACTTTACGGCGTTAATGATTCCTTCACAGAAGTTATCTTTGTCAAGAACACTGACAAAGCCATATATCATGACAGAGCATGGATTTTGGGTCTGCAAAATGGAAAATGCAATGGTCCATACTGTCCCAACTTTTTGAGAGTTGGGGTTGTAATGCTGGCCATTTTTTCCCAACATTTTTTGGACTCTATATCCATTGACGGCAGCTATTGTTTGATGCTCTGCATCATAGCAAATAAAGCTTGCATGCTTTTATTGTTGACCATCTGCTGATGACGGAGGCAGAGCACGAGTCAATGAGCAAATAAAACTCAGACAAACAGAACAATCCCACTGACAGACATAAGCACAGCGGCCTGCTGAGGACTTACCCCACAAATGTTCTCTATCTCTAAAACAAAAAGAAAAAATGGTTGAGAAAAGAGGCAGATAGAAAGATAGAGAGCTGGTAGACAGTGGAAATGGGTTTAAGAAAAACCCATTGGCCGTGTCTATAATGGTATCAATTAAACGTCATCTGCTCCCAGTATGCGTCGAAAAGCAATCATCGCCGTAATAACCAGCACTTCGTTACCCATTATGTTCTGGGCTTAGAAATCAGGCCATTAACAATGTGTCATGGTTTCATTCTCTAGGGCAGGTGATATTGTCACACCGCACTCATCAGTGTTTGGATTGGTGCAGATGACTCACAAACTCATGGGGGAGTTTCAGAGCTTCAAAGGCCGTGATTAATGCATTGTGCATCAACTCATTACGAAAGCAGTAACGGCGCAATCCTGCCACTCACTAGTGCGGAGGTCATCCGAGACGTCCGCTCTCAAGAGTTTAAGTTCACAGACAAAACATTCCTCACGTGCGAACACCAACGACTTTTGTCTATAATGTTGTCCGATTGGACCTACAGCATAAAGGGGGATGGAATGGTGAGTGACGATTGGCCCCAGTTCTGATACGCATTATGACATCCTATTCCTCTGCACAGGTGAGGTCCGACCGGGATAAGTTCGCGGTTTACCTGGATGTGAAGCACTTCTCCCCGGATGAGCTCAGTGTCAAGATGGCCGACGACTATGTTGAGATCAAGGGCAAACATGGAGAGAGACTGGTGAGGCCCCCTTACCCGAGCCGTCTCACTGCATTCTCACACAGCCGACAGCGGAGATGAGTGCAGAACCGGCCCCTCTGGCTGTAAGTCAGGGTAAAACGCGGCATAGATGAGTCAACCAAGTCTTTAAGGATTGGCTGCCTAATCCACCTATTTGAAAAGATTAATTTTACTCCTCAGTGCGCAATGTCAGAATCCGTCTAGAATTCTATCTGCATGCTGTATATGAGCATGTATGCAGGCCTTCACGTGTAAGCTATATGTGTAAGTGTACTGTACATTCAGCGGGGAAAATAAGTATTGAACACATCAACATTTTTCTCAGTAAATATACTTCTAATGAGGCAATTGACATGAAATTTTCGCCTGATGTCAGTAACAACCCAAGTAATCCACACATACAAATAAATCAAAACAAATAAGTCCATAAGTTATGCGCAATAAAGTTGAATGACGCAGGGAATAAGTATTGAACACATTAAGAAAAGGAGGTGGGAAAAAAAAGCATAGAAAGCCAAGAAACCAGCTGAAATCTGTCAGTATGTAGAAAGCAATCCTGCCTCCTCTCAGTGCAAATTAATGTCAGCTGGTTTAGTCCTAATTGATGGCCTCTAAAAAAGGTTTCTCTTACCAAAGTGTCACACAAGAAGCATCTCATGATGGGTAAAAGCAAAGAGCTCTCTCAAGACCTTCACAACCTTATTGTTGCAAAACATACTGATGGCATTGGTTACAGATGTATTTATAAACTTCTAAATGTTCCAGTGAGCACCATTGGGGCCATAATCCGGAAGTGGAAAGAACATAATTTCACCATAAACCGGTCACAACTGGTAGCTCCTTGCAAGATTTCTGACAGAGGAGTGAAAAGAATAATCAGAAGAGTAGTCCAAGAGCCGAGGACCACTTGCAGGGAGCTTCAGAAAGACCTGGAATAAGCAAGTACAGTTGTTTCAAAGAAAACAATAAGTAATGTCCTCAACCGCCATGGCCTCTATGCACGCTCACCGCACAAGACTCCATTGCTGAAGAAAAAAGCATGTTGAAGCTCGTTTACAGTTTGCTGCACAACATTTGGACAAGCCTATGAAATACTGGGAGAATATAGTCTGGTCAGATGGGACCAAAATTTAACTCTTTGGCTGTCATAGCACAAACCATGTTTGGAGGGCAGACAGCACAGCACATCATGACCAAAACACCATACCAGCAGTGAAGTTTGGAGGTGGGAACATCATGTTGTGGGGCTGTTTTTCAGTATATGGTACTGGCAGACTTCATATAATTGAAGGAAGGATGAATGGAGAAATGTACCAAGACATACTTGATAAGAATCTGCTGCCATCTAACAGGATGCTGAAGATGAAGTGAGGTTGGACATTTCAACAAGACAATGATCCCAAACACACAGCCAAGGAAACTCTCAATTGGTTTCAGAGAAAGAAAATTAAAGCCAGTCAATCACCCGACCTGAATCCAATTGAAAAACTATGGAAAGAACTGAAGATCAGAGTTCATAGAAGAGGCCCCCGGAAACTTTAAGATTTGAAGACTGTTTGTGTGGAAGAATGGGCTAAAATCACACCTGAGCAATGCATGTGACTAGTTTCTCCATACAGGAGGCATCTTGAAGCTGTCATTACCAACAAAGGCTTTTCTTCCGAGTATTAAATACATTTCAGTAAGCGTGCTCAATACTTTTTCCCTGTGTCATTCCACTTTATTACACATAACTTAACCCTTTCATGCATGGAGGTCACTACAGTGTATAGCTGTTTAGAAGTGATTTTTTCTCTATATATGCCTGCAATTTTGGGCACTGCTGCATATTAGTAAAAAAATCCTGACTGAGTTTATCATAATTCATGCATGAGAGGGTTAATTTATGGACTTATTTGTTTTGATTTCTTTGTATGAGTTTATTACTTTGGTTGTTACAGATATCTGGTGAAAATTTCATGTCATTAACCCCATTAGAAATATATTTACTGCAAAAAATGAGCTCTGTTCTCATTGTCCAGTGAACAGAGCACCGTGCCAATAAAGAGCATCGATATTATAATCCCCTGGCAACTGGCAAATACCTAAATACCGATGACTGGATAAGTAGCTACCGAGCTAGCCATTAAACTACACAATGAGTGTGGAAAGGTAATGCCTGCAGGCTAAGCAAGCATGGACACTACATTTACAGAGGAGCGACAAACACTCACCGAATAATAGTTTTACTACACTTTTATTTCAGTCTCTAACATTAAGAATGATCCATAGCTAGCGTCTGTATAGTAGCTACTATTTACAAAGATACTGCGCAAGCAACTCAATCGAAAATGGACTGAATTTTAATAAAAACGGTCAAGCATTCTGTCTGTTCCTATGGATGCATGCGTATCGTGCATTGCCTCTGGCTGAACTAGCAACGGTTTCTGAATTCACAGCCAATTTGGTAGCAAGCAAGCAAGCAAGCAAATAAACGACACAATGATTATAAAAAAGATAATGTGTGCATACTAGCTATGTAAGCGAGTATTAAGAGTAGCACTTAGCCAGCTAGCAATTCACATCAACAACTAAGCCATACACATTTAACTATGGTTATACTGGGAATTCAGCATGAATATTAATAGAAATTAGGAACACTTACCTAGCTAACTAGCTACAGATTTTTTTTGAAAATAAATCAAAACCACAGCTTCTTTGTATCTTCAGAAAATAATTATAGGTCTCCTTTAATATTAATTACAGTCCCGTGTTGTTGTGATCTAGGTTAGTAGTATATGGCAGTCAGACGAAAGGTACCACAAGTCATGGGCTTTTGCCGATTGAAGCTGCAATATGGCCATAAAAAATAAGCCGTGGGTGGAGATATTCAGAGGAGGGGCGGAACAATTCTCATGAGCCTGCATGTGACATAGGAAGGAGAGCCGAATCTGAACACCATGTTTTATAAAAAAAAAAAAAAAAAAAAAAAAAAAGGGCAGCTCACAAATGAATGACTGGGTTGTTTTACTTCACAGTTAGTGGGTTGGTAAGCACACCAGATCCTGAAATGTATGTGCAGAAGAACTGAAAAAGTGAGTTTTTCAAAATATGTGCCCATAAACTATACTGAAATATACTCCAAATAAGGCAGCTTTAGCTGTATTGCCTTTTATGACTTCCACTAAGATGATGACAGATTTTTAAACAGAGGGCACCACCCTGCCCATGCGAAAGTTTGTTTTAATATTGTATTTTAAGCAACGGAAGGGAATCAGATAAGAATGTTTTTTTTTTTATCTTTCTTGCGTCTCTCTGGCGTCACAGACACATTCCCAGTTGAACGATAGGCAAGGGAAAACTACGTGACTAACATCTCTAACTCTCGGAAAGTTAGCTTAAAGGGAGCTTTCAGGGACTGCTGACTTGTGTTAAGGGCTGCAGCATGTGACTGTTTGTCTGCATCTCACCACCATCACAAATATAGATACAATGCGCCTTCTGCCAGTACAAGGTTAGCACAGGCAGTCAGCTGTTATTACAATCAGTTAAATTACTTGTGAAACCAAGCTATGAAGATTAGGTCTTTACCACACCTGAGTTAAAAATTAAGTTTTTTTTCTGGTTGGCATGATGGTGATTATTACATGGCACTCACACCTTTATAAAGTAAGAGCGCTCTGCTGACCTCTGCTAAACAAAATTTAATTGATTATTTTACTTAGTAATAAACTGTAATGCTTCATACTGCAGATTTTAAAAGCATACGGGCAGTCAACAGTAAGTGAAGCAGGTCATTGAAAAGCTGAAAAATATATATTTGCAGTTGACAGTTAGGCAAGAGTGCTTGAAATAAATTAACAGTCATTTGCATGCGTGTGTGTGACAGAGTCAGAGGAACACTGGCCTCACGGTTACAATATCCACCGTGACAAAGCATGTTGTGCTCGTTGTAGGGTAGAGTCGGAACGCTGTGCTAATTGCCATATTTTTAGAGTCACTGTAACTCTAGTTGACAAGCCCTTAGAGTATGTGAGCCTTCGGTCACAAGAAGATGCAAGAGGGGGAGGGGGAAAGTTTTCTCACCACAGAGAACAGGCCGTACAGTTAGCATTGGAGCACTGCTGCTACAGGAAACTGGGACACAAGTCCCCTCTGTGAGAGAGAGGAATGGCAGAATTTATTGTGTTCTTACGTGATCCTGTGGTTATAAATCCATCGTGCTCTTATGAAATGTTCTTGTCCTGATAAGCACATACTTCTCACCTCACCGTCTCCATGGCCAGGCTGAAGACTATAGAACTAAAAATCACCAAACTCACATGGAAACATTCTGAGTGTGGTATTTTTTTTTTTTATGACAGGGCATGACATCTGGGACCTCTTCTAAATGGTGCACAGACACAGAAATGATGCGTGCGGCACATTCTTTTCAGATTTTGGATTTATAAAAACAAACTTGACATTAAAAAACACAAGAACTTAATTAGAGTACAAAAATGCACAAAATTCCAAGTTAATTCCTAATTAATTACATAAAATAGAGCTGGACTCGCGAGAGCCCATATCTCTGCCAGCATAGCTGGATTTTGAACTTTGGCCTCTATCTCAGCTGTGCTTTGGCCTAGATATGCCTAAATTTAATCGCTTGTTCTACTGTTCTACTTGTTTAATTCACTTGTTCTTGTGCTACTCTAACATCCTGCAAATTTTGGTTAAAATCTATGTGGCCGTTTTTGAGATATCCTGCTAACAGACAGATAGACATACAGACAAACAAACAAACCAACGCCGGCAAAAACATACACCTCCTTGGCGGAGGTGAATAAAAAAACAGAAGCAAAAACAAAACCTCCTGGCGGAGGTAAAGATTGCAAGCAGTTTGGCTAGTCCATGGGTTTATGCGCTACCTGGCCAAAAAAAAAAAGGCCGCCATTTAGATTGAAGTAAGCAAATACTGAAGAGCCTATGATTGAATTATTATTACAGTGATGAATGCGTTTCAGTTGGCAACAATTCTTTTAACCCTGACTGATGAATTCCTTAACAATCATGTCAGAGGACGTATCCCTTGGTCATGGAAAAGATGTTATTGTGTTTCAAATTATACGTCTGCATCAAGCAAATCAGAAAGCAAATGACTCCTGCCTAGCAAGATCGTTGTCGAAATCGTCTGGTGTCTGACTTGAGACTTCAAATCTCCACCAGCATAGCTGGATTTGTTTTTGGCCTATATCTCAGCTGTACTTTGGCCTAAATATGTCTAAATTTAATCACTTGTTCCTCTTGTGCTACTGTAACATCCTGCAAAGTTTGGTTGAAATCTATGCAGCCGTTTTTGAGATATCCTGCTAACAATCAGACAGACAGACAGACAGACAGGACAGACTACTAACGGAACGAAGTGACATATTACGGAGGTAGCTGAAATCACTGGAACTGAGCTAAGAACTGTCAAAGGCATTTCAGCCGGGACTACTCACGTATTAAAATGAAAGCTATTTATTGAGTATGGTATAGAATTGCGCAGAGTTTGGGGCGTGAATAGATCTGCTTTGGGTACTTGGTGCACAATATGTGCACTAACCTGAATAGAGGGAGAATTCATATCTACCTATGAAAAAGACACCGAATCCCCCGAGTACACAAGCAGATCTAAACAGACAGGTGGAAGCTGGGGTGGTGGTGGGTGGGCAGACAACAAAATAGCAGCATAATAACCAACAATGACAGCAATGAGGCGCAAATGTGAGCTGCACAGCGAATGACTGTTGCAAACAAAGCGCCAGTGTGAACAGCTGCAGAGCATTAGCTTGATTAGCCTTTTTTGAAGAGTGCGCTGTGTTACTGAAGTGATGTGTGCAGACATGATTGGGTAGTGAGAGGACGTGATGTCCGAATTCTGCGATGCTGCAGCTCAAAGAGTTCCCTGACTGAACTACAGTCGCATTTCATGCGCTGTTCATTTCAGTCAGGACAACTCACGTATTAAAATGAAAACCATTTATTGAGTATGACATAGAATTTAGCAGAGTTTGGGGCGTGAATAGATCTGCTTTGGGTACTCGGTGCACAATACGTGCTCTAACCTGAGTAGAGGAGAATTTATATCTACCTATGAACAAGATATCGAATCCCCATAACAGCATCAATTCAGCGTCAAACTCTTTAAATCATGTGTTGGTGCTTTTGCATTGAGAATGGCCAAAGTGCTTTATACCGGATAGGGCCTGAGTCCCCAGGGAGCAAGCCAGGCGCTCTGCCATACACATAGTTGTCTATTCCTTTATCCATTCTCAAGGGCTTACCCGCAGAAGATGGGTCCCCCCTTTTGGAGCCAGGTTCTGCTCAAGGTTTCTTCCTACTAGGGAGCATTGGCACACATGCTATGTGACAAGAACTCACAGGATTGGGAATAAACCGCTGTCTGGCCACTAACGAGCTACTTCCAAGAGAGGCAAATGGGGAAAAAAACAATTTCAATTTACTAGGGAACATAAAGATTGGACAATGGAGCGATGAAAAAGGGTCACGTGGTCTGATGAGTCCAGATTTACCCAGTTCCAAAGCAATGTACATGTCAGGGTACAAAAGGAACCCCATGAAGCGATGCTCCCATCATGCATAATCTACTGTACTGTACTCTGGAGGCAGTGTTATGATCTGGGGCTGGTTCAGTTCATGTCAGGGCTGAGCAATGTTATGCAGCAATAAAATGAAGTCCTCAGACCACCCGAATGTCCTGAATGACCAAGTTATCCCATCAATTAATTTTTTTTATCTCTGACAGTGGCAGCATATTTGAGGATGACAGTGTAAAGATTGTTTGGGCTCAAATTGTGAGAGAGTGGTTCAGAGAGCATGGGGAATAATTTTCACACATGAATTGGCCACCTCAGAGTCCTGACCTTAATGACCAAATCCACCCTAACCAAATCCCCCAGTTTCACAGTATCTATTGATAACTCTTCCATCTTTCCCTCCCCCCAGGTTAAGAGTCTGGGTGTCATCCTTGACAGCACACTCTCCTTCACATCTCACATTAATAACATAACCCGCTCAGCTTACTTCCACCTCCGCAACATCAACTGCCTTCGCCCCTCTCTCACGCCTCACACTGCTGCTATCCTGGTACACAGTCTCGTCACTTCACGACTTGACTACTGCAATTCCCTTTTATTTGGCCTTCCCCACAAATCTCTCCGTAAATTACAGCTAGGTCAAAACGCTGCAGCACGATCATCACAAGGACCCCATTCACTCACCACATCACACCTGTATTGCAGCAGCTCCACTGGCTTCCCATCACACACCGCATACACCACAAAATACTGCTCCTGACATTCAAAGTCATTCACAACCTTGCCCCTCCTTATTTGTCCGACCTAATTCACCTTGCTACACCAGTCCGCTCACTCCGATCCTCCTCCTCCATCCATCTCACTGTTCCTTCCGTCCGTCTCGTCACCATGGGGAGCAGAGCATTCAGCTGCTCTGCTCCCCAGCTCTGGAACTCACTCCCTCCTGACCTCCGCAACACCAACTCACTTCCCCTGTTTAAATCTTCTCTTAAAACTCATCTCTTTCATGATGCATACTCCCTCTGATTATATAGTCCCATACTTTTTGTATATTTTTGTAATGTTTTTTTAGCTGTTTTTTGATTTTATTGCTGCTATTTTAATGTATGTTTTAATTATGTGTTGTAAGGTGACCTTGAGTTTCTTGAAAGGCGCCCTTAAATAAAATGTATTAATTATTAATTAATGAATTGAAAGTCTTTGGAATGTGCTGGAGAAGGCTTTATGGAGTGGTTTGAACCTCCCTTAGTTGATACAAGATCTGGGCCAAAAATGAACGCATATCTTGTATGAAATAAATATTGTAACATTAGATTGGATTGTTGAAACAATGCCACAACGTAATATGCGCCGTGATCAAAGCTAAAGGTGGTCTAATCAAATACAAGAGCGTGCAACTTCTTTTCAGCCAGACAGTGTAAGTTAGGATTTTTTTTTAACAGTGTGCCATATATCTTTTTTTCAGTATATCTTTTTTATGAGCCGACACAATATTTAGGCATGACATCCTAGCAATTTTCATAAATAAAGCCCCTGAAGGCTTCACCAGAGCAATAAGCTTACACGTCACCAACCTGACTTAGTGGGCTAAGAGAAATTTATGATTCAGACAATTCCAGATTATAGTGATTCACCTTTCTTTTGGTCCTTCAAGCCAAATTAGCCTATTCATCCAAATAAAGGCATACAGTCTGGATCTTGTTCACCAAAATCTGGATTCGCTGGGCTGTGGTGTAATTATTTATGTCATGGGCCAGGGTTCGGCTCGGCACAGGCCTGGTGCGAGACCTCTCACTGACCGCGAGCCTCTTTTTAAGAGTCCACTGAACTACAGCACAAGGTTTACAGACGGTGATCTTTTTCATTCATTGCATCCTGTGAAGTGGCACTCCTGAAAATAGCAACACAAACCTTTTGAGGAGTGCCACGACAACAGCAGAAATACTGGAAGAGCTATGGACAGCACACTTCCTGACACAGCTCCCCGAGCATCATTTAGAGCAGCACATAGTAGATGTCTCCCTAATTTAGCATACTGATTCGGTTGATCAGGTATAAGCGGACTAATGTACAAGCTGAGCTGCGTGTGTCAAATCGGGAAGACCTCAAAAATGTGCAGGGCAGGGGTACTCCAGTAGCGTTGGGAAGCATTGAGTTAGAATGAAAATATAAGATAGGCAATCCCGATTGAGACTGAAACTTCTGAGCCTGGGACCTAGTTCACGTATGTATCTCATCCCACGTGAGCATCTGCCTATTCTTTTTTTTTTTTTTTTAAATCAATTTATTTGTGTTTTGTATTTTACTCAATATTTCAATAGTGTTGCAATTCAAGGTAGCTACCTTATTCCTTTTGCAAGGGTCCAATGGCTGTCCCCTGACCATACAACCTGCAACCTTTGGATTATGAACTGTTACTGTCCATTGCGCTATCCATAACACTCACAGGTGCAACAAAACATGCAGTGGTGATTTTCCCAGAGCAGAGAAGGTTGACGATGCTTTTAAAATGCCCTATTTGATCAGGCATAGTTCTATAAAGGGAATAGAAAACAGCCCTGTGCCCGGACTTTTCTAGTGCCTGCAGTTAATTTTTCCCCCTTAAACTCATGCTATGCCCTCTCCACGCCTTCCCCTTCTCCATTTCCATCTTTTCATCCTACTCTCCAATTCCAGGACGACCACGGCTTCATCTCCCGCGAGTTCCACCGCCGTTACCGCATGCCCCCCAGCGTGGACCAGACGGCCGTCACTTGCACGCTGTCCACCGATGGCCTGCTAACCTTCTTCGTACCCAAGGTCTCGGGCGGGGCCGACTCCATCCGCAGCCAGCGCAACATCCCTGTCACCTGCGAAGACAAGGCCAACCCTGCCCCATCCTCTTAGATGGGTATGGCTTAAAGCCTGATAAAAGTGTTTGTGTATATGTACGTGTGTGTGTGTGTGTGTGTGGGGGGGGCGGTAAGCACATATTTCAGCAAAGGTATTCCTGGGGAGCCCTTATTCTGTTTCATCACCCAGCTCCTCCCACGACCACCCAACATGGCCCCCATACTTCCAAGAGCCATCTCATAGGTATCAACACATGTCCCGTTCACTGTTTTCTTATTATATAAGTATATTATTATTATTATTATTATTATTATTATTGTGATTATGGGGAGGATGGAGGGGAATGGCGTACTGAGTTAAGGGCATTTTGTTGTTTGGTCTGAGCATTTGCATTCCAGAAAGATTCCACCAACAGGACCTCCCATCCACCCCAATCTCTCTCCTCCTGTGCCCACCCTTTCACTCTTTCCCTTCTCTTTTGTCATCCTGTCCAGAAGATGTTTGCCAAAATGATAAAGATATCTGACAGTCTTGCTAAAAGGAGGTAAATAAAGAATTAATGAAAAATCAAACTGCTTTCTCACCTTATTCTTGTTTCCTGTTAATATTTTACGCAGTTTTTGCAGGGTAAAATTCACCTTGGATGACTTGAGCGTATAAATCTAATTAAGGTGTGTTAGGGCACGTGAGGGTTTTGGGTCCCACAGTCCAGATTTTATCACAATATGATGAACCCTCCCAGAATTTCCAAATAGAGAGCACAAGAGTTCTGTTTCTTAATCAGAATAACACCGTGTCCCTTAACAACATGATTGACTCATGATGTCATCGCATTCCATTTGATTTCACCACCGTTCGCATATTAAGGATTTCACTGTTTGCCAGTGGGGTCAGCCCTCCATCACTGGCTCTCCCGCGCACATCACAAAATGCATTTGGAACTTGCCGTCGCGCTTTTCCTCAGAAGGCAGACGGCTCTGCGTCAGAGTGTGACGTCAGGCTGAAAGTTTGATATCAGGCTCTGAGAATGTAACCCCTCAGCACTGCACGTAGTTGACCAGCAATGGCGCTTTAAGCGGTATTTCACTTTGGCAGTCACCTTCATCTGTCCCTGATTACTGTCATCGCTTATCACAGTCCAGCAGCTTCATACAGATGACGAAGCAAAGCCAGTCAAATGCGGAAGCTTGCACTACTCATAAAGTTCTTTAATAAAATGCGCGTTGTATGCTGGCGTCATTTGACGTCAAAGGAATTTAGACCTGCGGCAAGTCTATGCCTCGTTCTATGATTAGAAATTCCCGCGACCCACCTCAAATGCATAGCTTTATAGCAATTTCGCTTTTCCTCCTCAGACCATCATGTGGTTCCAACTACGCAAACACTATTCGGTAATTGGTCCCGTTATGAGCTCTCAAATTAGCGGTGGCGCAAGTTTCTCCTCATGATCTATTCCCTGTCCGTGTGATGAGAAATGTGCGTATCCTGCAGACACCGTGTGCTATGAAAAGACTCAGGAAACACGGAGTGCGCTCAGATGCGCTGACGGGCTCTCCAGTGACATATGTGCACGATCGGTCTGACTTCTCGTTTGATCGTACAAAATATGCGATGCGATTTAGGTCAGTTGTTAGTAAGCTCGAGTTGTGATATTCCATATTATTACATGGGACACTAGCCTCCACACCTTAGTGGAACCCCGTGACGCACCCATCTTTTCCTCTCCTCCGCCCCCGTTTCAAAGTTCAGGGACACGTTAAAACAAGTGGTACTCCCTTGTCCTAAACAGAACGCCCGAATTACATCAAAAATCGTCAGGTCTTAGGAGATCCCCCCCCCCCCCAGATCCTTATTATTCAGTGAGTTGATAAAGGATTTCCTTTTGTTCCCCATTTCCTCTAATTTTGCAAATGCCACATTTAATTGTTTCAGATCAAACTAGTTTTCAGAATAGAAGCAAATTTCAGTTTTTAAACCATCATTTACGTATGGAAAAAGTAATCCAACATCATCTGGTCAGACTATTTATTAACTGTATTTGTCAACTGGATTAAATTAGACTAGGCACGCCCAGGCTTGCTCACTGCCAGCCCTGTTAAATCTAAACTTCACGTCAATAGAACTTTTCCAGCAATGGAAACAAGGCTTAAATAGCTCATCAAGCAGTAAATTCTGCCACAATGAAAATAGCCGGAAAATTCTGAATATTCAAGTATCTGTCCATGATCAAAGGCATAAATGCAGCTGGGCAGTGCAGCAGGACAATGATCCAAAGCAAAAGAGCAACTCTTCCTCCAAATGCCTCAAATGGCCATGCTTCTGGGAAACTGTCAAATGTGACTAAATTGCAGCTATTCTGCAAAGAAAAGAGGGCCAAAATTTCCACACTGTGATGTAGAAGACTCATCTGCGATCACCAGAAACATTTTTTCTACTTGTTCCTCCTAAAGGAGGCAAAATCAGTTAAGTTTAGGGGGCAAATTCCTTTTTTCCACATGGGTGATATAGGTGTATATATACATATATATACAAAGATAACTCAAGTGAATACAAAATGCAGTTTTTAAATGATGATTTCATTTATTGAGGGAAAAAGCTATCCAAACCTACCTGGCCCTATGTGAAAATTTCCCCCTAAACCTAACAGCTAGTTGTGCCACCCTCGGCGACAACAACTGCAATCAAGCATTTGCGATAACTGCCAATGAGTCTTTCACATCAATTCTTTGAAGAATTGTTTTATTTCAGCCACATTGAAGGGTTTTCATGCATGAACGGCCTGTTTAAGGTCATGCCACAGCATCTCAATCGGATTTAAGTCCAGACTTTGACTAGCCACTCCAAAACTTTCTTTTTATTTTTTGAAGCCATTCAGACGTGGACTCGCTGGTGTGTTTTGGGTCATTGTCCTGCTGCATAACCCAAATGCACTTGAGCTTGAGGTCACAAACAGATGGTCGGACATTCTCCTTCAGGATTTTCTGGTAGAGAGCAGAATTCATGGTTCAATCAATGATTGCAAGTCGTCCAGGTCCTGAAGCAGCAAAGCAGCCCCAGACCATCACACTACCACCACCATGTTTGACTGTTGGTATGATATTCTTTTTATGAAATGCCGTGTTAGTTTTATGCCAGACGTAACAGGACACACACCTTCCAAAAAGTTCAACTTTTGTCTCGTCAGTCCACAGAATATTTTCCCAAAAGTCTTGGGGATCATCAAGATGTTTTTTTGGCAAATGTGAGTCGAGCCTTTGTGTTCTTTTCGGTCAGCAGTGGTTTTCGCCTTGGAACTCTCCCATGGATGCCATTTTTGCCAAGTCTCTTTCTTATTGTTTAATCATGAACACTGACTTTATCTAAAGGAAGTAAGGCTTGCAGTTCTTTTGTTCTGGGTTATTTTGTGACCTCCTGAATGAGTTGCCGATGCGCTCTTGGAGTAATTTTGGTAGGCCGGTCACTCCTGGGAAGGTTCACCACTGTTCCAAGTTTTCTCCATTTGTGGATAATGGCTCTCACTGTGGTTCGCTGGAGTCCCAAAGCCTTAGAAATGGCTTTGTAACCCTTTCCAGACTGATAGAAGTCAATAACTTCATTTCTCATCTGTTCTTTTCTTGAATTTCTTTAGATCGCGGCATGATGTGTTGCTTTCTGAAATCTTTTACCCTTTTTCACTTTGTCAGACAGGTTCTGTTTAAGTTGATTTCTTGATTCAACTGGTCTGGCAGTAATCAGTCCTTGGTGTGGCTAGTAAATTTGAACTTAAAAATTTGGTTAATCACAGTTAATTCATGATGGGGGGAATTACTTTTTCACATAGGGCAAAGTACAACCCCAATTCCAAAATGGTTGGGATAAAGTGTAAATTGTGAATAAAATCAAAACGCAATGACTTTCAAATCACACCAGCCAGTATTTTATTCACAATAGAACAGAAACAACATAGCAAATGTTGAAACTGAGAAATTTTACAATTTTATCCACAAAATGAGCTCATTTCAAATTTGATGGCTGCCACAGGTCTCAAAAAAGTTGGGACAGGGGCCTGTTTACCATGGTGTAGCATCCCCTCTTCTTTTTAACACAGAGTGGAGGCGTCTGGGCATTGAGGAGACAAGTTTCTTGAGTTTAGCCATTGGAATCTGATCCCACTCTTGTTAAATACAGGCTTCAAGTTGCTGGAGAGTTTTGGGTCTCCTTTGATGGACTTTTCATTTAATTATGCGCCAAATGTTCTCAATCGGTGAAAGATCAGGACTGCAGGCAGGCCAGTTCAGCACACGGACTCTTCTACTACAAAGCCATGCTGTTGTAATAGCTGCAGTATGTGGGTCTTTCTCCTCTTTAGCCCGGAGGACACGACGCCCATGATTTCCGACTAGAATGTCAAATTTGCACTCGTTTGACCACAGGACACTTTGCCACTTTGCTTCAGTCCATTTTAAATGAGCCTTGGCCCACAGAACACGGCGGCGCTTCTGGATCATGCTCAACAATGGCTCCCTTTTTGCATGATAGATTTTTAGGTGGCATCTGTGGATGGCACGGCGGACTGCGTTTACTGACAGTGGTTTCTTGAAGTATTCCTGTGCCCATATAGTAATGTCAATGACAGAATCATGCCAGTGAGTGATGCAGTGGCATCTGAGGGCCCGAAGATCACGGGGATCCAGTAAAGGTCTTCGGCCTTGCCTCTTACGCAAAGATTTTCCCAGTTTCTCAGAATCTTTTGATGATGTTATGCACTGTCGATGATGAGACCTTCAAAGCCTTTGCAATTTGATGTTGAGGAACAATGTTTTTAAAGTATTCCACAATTTTTTTACGCAAGCCTTCACAGGTTGGAGAGCCTCTGTCCATCATTACTTCTGAGAGACTCAGCCTCTCTAAGACATCCCTTTTATAGCCAATCATGTTACACACCTGATGCCAGTTAACTTAATTACTTGCTAAATGTTCTTTCAGCTGATTCGCTTGTATATTAATTGCTTTTTCAGCCCTTTTTTGCCTGTGTCCCAACTTTTTTGAGACCTGTTGCAGTCAGAAAATTTCAAATAAGCTCATTTTGTGGATAAAAATGTAAAATGTCTCAGTTTCAACATTTGAAATGTTATCTATGTTCTATTGTAAATAACATTGGCTCATGTGATCTGAAAGTCATTGCATTTTGATTTTATTCACAATTTACACTTCGTCCCAACTATTTCGGAACTGGGGTTATAGGTTTGGATAGCTTTTTTCCCTTAATAAATGAAATCATCATTTAAAAACTGCATTTTGTATTCACTCAGGTTATCTATGTCTAATATTAAAATTAATTTGAAACATTTAAGTGTGACAAATATGCAAAAAAATAAGAAATCAGGAAAGAGGCAAATACTTTTTCATGGCGCTGTATATATATAAGATATATTGGAGGATCATTCATTTTGTCCAGTGAATGATCATTTACAAACCCCAATTCCAATGAAGTTGGGACGTTGTGTAAAACATGAATAAAAACAGAATACAATCATTTGCAAATCCTTTTCGACCTATATTCAATTGAGTACATTACAAAGACAAGATATTTAATGTTCAAATTGATTAACTTTATTGTTTTTTATTTGGAAATATTCACTCATTTTGAATTTGATGCCTGCAACATGTTCGAAAAAAAAAAAAAAAAACTGGGACAGGGGTAGCAAAAGGTAACAAAAAATTTGTTTAAACTGGTTTGAGGCAACATTATTCTTCCAAATTACCTCTGAAGATCATTTGTTCCAGTAAATAAGGTGACATGAACTTTGAGCGCTCTCACAGTGTTAATAATGGGAACCACCACCCCGGTTTGCCAGTCCAAGGGCACTGTACCCGACATCCACGCAATGCTGAACAGGCGTGTCAAACATGACAGCGCAACAACATCCAAGGCCCTCAGAATGAATCTCGTCCATCCCTGTTGACTTGTCACTGCGGAGCTTTTCGACCACCTCAATGACTTCCACCAGGGAGATGGGCAATGACTCGCCCGAGTCCTCCGTCCCTGCCTCTGCAATGGAGGGCATGTCTGCCAGATTCAGGAGTCCGTCAAAGTACTCCTTCCACTGTCATACTGCATAATATCTCCAGTCGAGGTCAGCAGTTCCCCACCCCTGCTGAAAACAGCCTGGGCAAAGCCCTGCCTCCCCTTCTTGAGTCGTCTGATGCTTTGCCAGAACCTCTTTGAGGCCATCGGAAAGTCCTTCTCTATAGCCTTACCAAACTCCTCCTAAACCCCAGTTTTTGCTTCAGCGACCACTGCAGCTCCAGCCTGCCGGTACCAGTCTACCGAGTCAGGGGTCCTTTGAGCTAACCAATTGCAAAAGGCCACCTTCCTCTGCCTGGCGGCCACCCTCACCGCTAGGGTCTACTAATGGGTTTTTGGGTCGCTGCCACGACGGGCACTCAGGCCACAGCTCAAGGCAGCTGCTTCCACAATGGAGACTTTATATAGGGTCCACTCAGACTCCATGTCCCCAGCCTCCCCCAGGATATGGGAAAAGCTCTTTCAGAGGTGTGAATTGAAAATCGTCCAGACTGGGTCCTCTACCAAATGTTGCCAGTCAACCTTCACAACACGTTTAGGCTTCCCAGGTCTGTTTGGCAGTCTTCCCCACCATCTGATCCAACTCACCACCAGGTTGTGATCAGTTGACAGCTCTGCCCCTCTCTTCACCTGAGTGTCCAAAATATATGGCCGCAGATCTGATGACACGATAACAAAATCGATCATCAAACTTTGGCCAAGGGTGTTCTGGTAACCAGTGTACTTATGAACACCCTTATGCTCAAACATGGCGATTGTTATTTTTGGGTTCAGACAAGGGAGGCTGTTCCTCCCAATCACTCCCCTCCAAGTGTCTCTGTCGTTGCCCACTTGGGCATTGAAGTCTCCCAGCAGAACTATGGGCCTTTTCCAAGACCTCACCCAGAGACTCCAAGAGGGCTGGATAGACTGAACTGCTGTTAGGTGCGTAAGCACAAACAACAGTCAGAGCATTCCCCTCCGCAAGCGATTTGCAGAGAGCCAGAGACCCTCTTCTTCACCGGGATGACCTCAGACACGACGGCACTCAGCTGAGGGGACACAAGTATCCCCACGCCTGCTCGTCACCTCTCACCTTGGAAAACTCCAGAGAAGGAGAGAGTCCAACCCCTATCAAGGAGCTTGGTTCCGGAACCAGGGATCTGCGTAGAGGTCCGTCCGACAATGTTGAGCTGGTGCTGCTCAACCCTCCGCATCAGCTCTGGCTCCTTCCCCGCCGGTGCGGTGGCACATTCATGATGTAAAAATGATTAAAATTCTCAGCAGCTTGAGCCACTGTTGCCCTTCTGTTGGTTTGGGCCAGATGGGATAGCCTTCATTGCCCTCGCGCATCAAAGAGCCTTTGGCGCCAAAAACCATGTCAATGGTTCATGGTTTGCCCCTCCTTGGACCACTGTCAATAGGTGCTCATATCTGCTGACATGGAAAACCCCAGAAGTCTTGCCACTTCAGAGATGCTCCTGCCCACTCATCGGGCCATAACGATTCGGTCCTCGTCGAAGTCCTTCAGTTCCCATTTCTCCCATGTCCAACATGCTAAAGACAAGAACTGACAGTTAGCTTACCGTCTACAATCAATCTGTGGACCTTGACTTTTTTAGTCGTTTAACATCATTCACTGCATCTGTGACTGGTTTTAATGTTTTTGCTCATTGGTGCATAGTTTCAATTTTATTTGCCACAACAAGCTAAAACTAATGCAGTCTAACAGTCCTGCAAGGACATCTACTGTATACAGCGCCCTCCATAATTATTGGCACCCCTGGTTAAGATGTGTTAAAAGCCTGAAAATAAATTCAATTTTTATTGCAGAAGCATACTCTCACACTGAAAATTGTAGAAAAATGTAACCTTCAACTCAAGTGAATTTTAAGGGGAAAAAAAATCCCTGACTAAGAAATAATTATTTTTCATAAAATCACCTGTTCCACAATTATTGGCACCCCTAACAATTCCTAGGAAATAAATGTAATTGAAGTATTTCTGTCATTTCTACAGTAGTTTACAAAGTTGATCAGAGTATCTAGGAACATTTAATTAGTAATTCATCACTTCCTGTTTCCCTGGGGTATAAATATGACGTGACATAGAGGCCATTTCTCTTATCCACTCTTCAACATGGGAAAGACAAAGGAACACACCATTCAAGTAAGGCAGATGTGTGTCGACCTTCACAAGTCAGGCAATGGCTACAACAAAATAGCCACTCGCCTGCACCTGCCCATATCTACTGTCAGAGGAATCATTAAGAAGTTTAAAACAACTGGAACAGTGGTAAACAAGCCTGGACGAGGACGCAAGGTTATTTTGCCACCACGCACAGTGAGGAGGATGGTAAGAGAAATAAAAAGTTCTCCAAAGCTCACTGTTAAAGAATTGCAACAAATGGTAGCATCTTGGGGTCACAAAGTCTCCAAAACAACCATCAGGCGCTATCTACATGCCAACAAGCTGTTTGGGAGGCATGCACGGAAAAAACATTTTCTCATTCACAATCATAAACGCAAACGTCTGGAGTTCGCTAAGCGGTACTGGGACTTCAACTGGGACCTTGTGCTTTGGTCAGATGAGACCAAGATAGAGCTTTTTGGCAACAAACACTCTAAGTGGGTCTGGCGGAACACAAAAGATGAGTATGCAGAAAAGCACTTCATGCCCACTGTGAAGTATGGGGGAGGATCAGTGATGCTGTGGGCCCGTTTCTCTTCCAGAGGCCCTGGGAACCTTGTTAGGGTGCATGGCATCATGAACGCTTTGAAATACCAGGACATTTTAAATCAAAATCTGGTGGCCTCTGCCCGAAAGCTGAAGATGGGTCGTCACTGGGTCTTTCAGCAAGATAATGACCCTAAACGTGGCCAAATCTACACAGAAATGGTTCACCAGACATAGAATCAAGCTCCTCCCATGGCCATCTCAGTCCCCAGACCTCAACCCCATTGAAAACCTGTGGAGTGAGCTGAAGAGGAGAGTGCAGAGGAGAGGACCCAGGTCGCTGGATGATTTAGAGAGATTGTGCAGAGGAATGGTCGAAGATCCCTCTTACTGTATTCTCCCATCTTGTGAAACATTATTGGAGAAGATTAGGTGCTGTTTTGTTGGCAAAAGGGGATTGAACAAAGTATTAACATCAGGGGTGCTAATAATTGTGGCACACATGATTTGATGTAAAAGAATTATTTCTGAATGTGGGATTTTTTTCCCACTGAATAAATGCACTTGAATTAAAGGTTGGATTTTCCTCTTTTTTTCATTGTGGTCCTATATTATTTAGAAAAAAACTGAATTTATTAGAAGCTAAAGAACACATCTTAACCAGGGGTGCCAATAATTATGGAGGGCAGTGTATATTGTGTTGCAGAGATATCTACTGAAGTTAGCATGCTCATCAGGTAGCTCCAGCCCTTTCCAGTCCAACCTGTTTCGTAATACCACTTTGTCCCTCAAGGGGGCGAGTGTGGCACACTGTCACTGGAGCGTGCAGTGAGCAGCCAGCAGCCAATGTAAGAGGAAGGTGTAGTGCTGCCCCCGAGGGCTTGTCAACTCGTAATGTTACCTCTCGTGGTAAACTTCTAGCATTGGCTATGTTGCCAAGCAAATCTTCAAGGCAACTAATGAAAACAACAAACCGAACCAACAAACATTCCATACAGCATTGAAATATAGTTTTGCTTCAGGCTGTTTTCTTGCTACTAAGTAACCTATAACATAAACTACAGGCTGACACCACATGTGAATACAGTAGAATAGCAGGACTAATTTGACTGGGTCTCAGAGATTCAGCAGTTTGGTTGAATTTTGAATATTCTTGCCCTGTTTTTAGTTACTTGCTGGTTTCTTTTATAGCTGTTGACTGAAAAGTTTAGTTGTGTGGACCCAGTATTTGATTGACTGTGCATTCTGGTGAAATGTTGCCCCCCCATTTGTTTGGACCACTACTGCAGGTGGTGCAGTCTCACATATTGCATCCTTAAACTGAGTACAATATTTTCATTGACACTACTGTCATTTAAATTGTTCCTATTTCTTATACCTCTCAATCCCTTTATATTAAACAGCATTCGGCTTCTCAATGAATGGCCCACATGACTGTAGCTCTTGTTCGGACAAGGAGAGGTGTAACACTGAACAATTGCAATTATTAACACTTTCTCATTACATTGCATGGCTTCTACCTGGAGTTTGTTCTAGCTGGTATTCTGTCCACTCATGAAGCATTTCACTTGCCTTTCTCTGACATCTTTAGTCTTCAGATGGTAGGTCCACATCCGGGAGAATATTCTGTTTTTAGCGTCCAATAGATTTTGAATGAGCGGAGATTGTAATCGTAAAACTCCAATGAGGATGTATTTGAGGACTGCCAGTATCTCTGTGTACAAGCCTTGTGATGATGCAACCGATAACAATTCACAGCTACTCATTTTGGAAGAACAATGGCCAATGGTGGAACCTCATCACTCAGATCTCGGCCACTGACACAGTCACAGACTCCAGCATTTATAAGTGTGGCTCTCGTTTTTCTGCGGTCCAGAAAATAACCCTGAATGCACGTTTTAGTATAGTATGCCTGAGATTACATTAAAGGGCATTGCCTGGCACCCAGGGACATTGACTTGGCAATAATATACGCACCAACCCAGTCAGCAGATCAGAATGTGCGGAGGACGACTAAACAGTCATTAACACCTCCCAAAAACACTACCGGGTTATTTGGCCTGGTTTGACATGGGCAACTGTCAGAACAGTGGGGCACGAGGGAGTCTGTGGATTGGGCACAGTAAAGCTGTATTCCCCCATCCCTGTTCTGACCTGCAGCTGAGGAGGTTGAAATTGACACCGACTGAAAAGTGAGAAGGCAGGTAGAGCGGGGTGTCAGTTACAACTAACTGAAAAGCTGCTTCAGAAAATGTGAGCTATCGATGGCAGATGGGCAGCCCCACCCAGGTTGACCATCCACTAATCCACTAATGTTCAGCAAACTCCATTAACCCATTAGCATCCTCGCAATTACAAAAAGAAGAAGCTGTAAGTCAACTTTAACTTCCATTTGTGGGATGATGGAATTGAAATGGTTTCAAAAATAATACGAAGTTTCACCTTCCTATACCTTTTTAAACTAAAGTGCACTGCCGCTGTAGTCATTGCTCGTTTATTTTCATGGCATAATGTTGCTAGTCATTTGTCAAATACTGGTAGAGCTGAGGCTTGGCAAAGTAATAAAGCAAGGGAATGGGGGAGGGGAGTGCACAAGTGATAAGGAAGGAAACGTTATATATCAGGCCGCTGTCACCCATGGAGGCCTCTGTCCAGTCTGCCACAGGATCTACAGCCCTGCGTCGCCTCCTGAGCAGTGAGGTTCACCCTCAGCTCCGTATGGCACAAATCCCCATTCAGATGAAGTTGGGACGTTGAGTACAACGTGAATAAAAACAGAACGCAATGATTTGCAAATCTCATAAACCCACATTTTATTCACAATAGAACACATACAACATATCAGATGTTGAAATTGAAACATTTTACCCTTTCATGAAAAACATTAGCTCATTTTGAAATTGATGGAGCAGAGATTTGCAAATCATTGTATTCTGTTTTTGCACGTTTCACACAATGTCCCAACTTCATTGGAATTGGGGTTGTACAGCTCACCCAGTCTGAAAACTCCCCAATGCATGGAGAGCTTTTTTTAAATCCCATTTCCTGTGGTTCCTGTCAACAGGGCTCTTCCTAGAGTGGTGGCAGGGCCTCGGACACGTTGACAGTGTCAGGGGAGTGGTGGGGGCTGGGAGACAGGAAAATGCCCCGGTAATCATGCTACGATACAATCTTTTTCCGAAGAAGTTCCCAGCAATGCCTATATTCCAGGGGGATTTTATCGTAATTATTTAGTCTGTGTGCTTGTATGTGAATGAGAGAGAGATAGAGATAGAGAGAAAGAGAGCGCATGCAAGCGGGAGAGGGAAAGTGGGAGGCTGAGAGAATGACGAAGAGGCAGAGGGAGGGAGACACATGCTCCACTCGCCCTTACTGGGTCAGCCCTGAGTTCACTGACGCACTTCAAGAAACAGATAGTGTTGTGCAGGGTGAAGTAAAGCAGTTCATTACATGCATTCCGTCCCTTTAACAGACTTGCACAAGCTTATTCCCCCATAAAACTGAGTTTAGAAAATTCTTTGTGATTGAAAAATTGGTGAAGGGGATAAATCAGCAAGTAGAGCGGTCATGCATTTTTCTGTGTATAGGGCAAACTGTAACCTTGATTCCTTGACGTCCCACAGTCAAATCTTAAAGCGCTTGCGGGCTGTTTTGCAGACATTTTGAGCCCTTTATGAACACTTTCCATAAGGGAATTACTCATGATTCATAGCACTGTGACATTAAAGCATGGAGTTACTGAAGGAAGCCTGAATGTGCAAAAAAAAAAAGGTAAACTAATGAACAAAGAAGGAGCAACTACTGTAGGAAGAAAAATCACATGAAATCAGAGGAATGCACATATATATATATATAGAGAGAGAGAGAGAGAGAGAGAGAGAGTGAAAGACCAAGAGGATAAACGGCAAAGACATTTTTTTCACAGCCTGCTTTGCTCATATTTACTTAGGGTGCCAATAATTTTTGTGGGAACTGTAGAGCCTTGCCAGCAATGTGAAGCAGGCTAAAATGCCTCAACAAGCTGCTAGCTATGCTGAGATAAAAAGAAACACCGGGGGAAAAAAAAGGTTTTTCAAAAATATTAGGGTTGCAATAATATTCAGGTTGTTTGGCTCTGAGACTAGAGCAAATCACAGTGACAGCGAGTATCTCCAGATGGAGAAAACTGAGAACATTTGTGACTCTTCCCAGTAATAACTGGCCCACAAAATGTCCTCCTGGAGCACAAGTGTAACTAAACTAAAGAATAAAAATATCCATCCATCCATTTTCTTCTGCTTAAGCGAGGCTGGGTCATGGGGGTAGCAGACTAAGCGAAGTGGCCCGGACGCCCATCTCCCCAGCTACTTCCTCCAACTCTTCCTGGGGGACCCCGAGACGCTCCCAAGCCAGCCGGGAGGTATAATCCCCCCTGCGTGTCCTGGGTCTGCCTTGGGGAAAAAAATAAATGCATTTAGAAAATAAATGCATTAATGACCCCAAGGGTCATAACATAAGGAAATCCAGACAAACATACAGAACAGCCAGTCTCACTAGCCTTGGATAAGGTCGATGCTAATCATCCACCATTTTAAAGAAAAAGCAAAAATGCTTTATATGGGAGAGATGCAAGTAGAGAACCACTGCTAATGAACAGGAACATAAAGACTCATCTCACACTTGTCGAAACACTGTGTTGACCTCCGAACCTTTTTGGAAAATGTTCTGTGGACTGATGGGTCAAACGTGGCACTTTTTGGAAGCCAAGGAACTAAAATATCAATTTATCAATCCGAGATCTGAACCTCAGGCATAACTGGCTTATGAGGCATCAATATCACTCCTAAGCGCACGGGCTAGCCTGCCTCTGAATGGCTCTCAGAAAATAATCTGAGTGACCAAGTGGAAGTCCTGATGTGACCCCATTGGATACCGTGGCAAAAGGGAAGTTCATCTTCAAAAATACTCCAACGAGGCAAAATTAAAGCAACTGTATTTTGTATTTCCTCGCGTTCTCCTGTATCATATCTTGTCTGAAGGTCTAAAATAATAAAGTCAGACAAATATGCAGAAATAGAGCAAATACGGCGACAAATAAACAGTTTTTTATGGCACTGCACTATTATGTGTGTGAGCTGTATTACTAATGTTCAGAAAATTATTAATTTTCTGCTTTTTTCCATTACAAAAGTTGGCAAATGCAAGCAAGGCCACTGTAGCATTATTGACGTAGTTACGCATACTGGTCAGGGTCCTCATTACCTTCACCAAGATGGCTATGCTTCTGCCTGTGTCCGTCTGTTGATCGATTAGCAACTTTACTCAAAAAGTTATGAATGGATTTAGATTGTTTTTTTTTTTTTTTTTAGAGATTGGGTATGGCCCAAGGAACGATTCACTAATTTTTAGTGGTGATCTGGATCCCTAATTCCAGGAATTTTATAAACGATTCATTGTTGCAGGATAGTTACAATTTTTATATGGGGAATTGAGCTGGCTTGGCGGTTTGCACTCACCGGGTGCTGTCTTGTCTTTGCATGTTTTCGGCATAAATTAAGAAATCCTGCCATTCTGGTCAAAGTTTTACTTTCGTATTTGATTCTGACCCACATTTCAGCATGGAAGAAGATATCACTAGCATGCCAGAACATGAATCAGAACATTTGTGACTAATCCGCTTTGCCTGTGAAACTGATCTTCCACAATGATAGCCTTGTCTGAAGTGATGACGACGTGTATCTGTCTATTTACTGAATGCCAAGACCCTCGGGCTAAAGTACTGTGTTATCACCCATTTGCCAATATTTTTTAATTTACCATGTCGACTGCCCCAAGCATTTGGCATTCAGTCAAACAATAATAGAAAATATTCTTAAAAAGAGAGGTGTCTTTATGCTTTATCCGCCTCTGTACTTCGTCATGAATTCTTGGCAGGCGAGTCGGGTGCATTTCAAGTTGAGCTAAGCAAAGAGCTGTATGTGTCTCATTTTCATAGAAATTGCGCAGAGGGAGACAATGGTGGACATCAAGAATAAACGAGAACAGTTCTCATTATCGCTCCCCATGATGACGACGGAAAAAGACACTTGACGTGGTTGAGCCAGAGAGAATCCTTACTGACTGCAACAATCTTCCTGGCAGCAGCCTTATGGAGAAGTTAAATTAAGATACAACCCCAGTTCCGAAATAGTTGGGACGAAGTGTAAATTGTAAATAAAATCAAAATGCAATGACTTTCGGATCACATGAGCCAATATGTTATTTACAATAGAACATAGATGACATTTCAAATGTTGAAACTGAGACATTTTACATTTTTTCCACAAAATGAGCTTATTTCAAATTTTCTGGTTGCAACAGGTCTCAAAAAAGTTGGGACACAGGCAAAAAAGGGCTGAAAAAGCAATTAATATATAAGAGAATCCGCTGAAATAATATTTAGCAAGTAATTAAGTTAACTGGCATCAGGTGTGTAACATGATTGGCTATAAAAGGGATATCTTAAAGAGGCTGAGTCTCTCAGAAGTAAAGATGGCCAGAGGCTCTCCAACCTGTGAAGGCTTGTGTCAAAAAATTGTGGAAACTTTAAAAACAATCGTCCTCAACGTCAAATTGCAAAGGTTTTGAAGGTCTCATCATCGATGGTGCATAAGATCATCAAAAGGTTCAGAGAAACTGGAAAAATCTTTGTGCGTAAGGGACAAGGCCGAAGACCTTTACTGGATGCCCGTGATCTTCGGGCCCTCAGATGCCACAGCATCACTCACCGGCATGATTCTGTCATTGACATTACTAAATGGGCCCAGGAATACTTCGAGAAACCACTGTCTGTAAACACAGTCTGCCGTGCCATCCACAGATGCCACCTAAAACTCTATCATGCAAAAAGGAAGCCATTGTTGAGCATGATCCAGAAGTGCCGTCGTGTTCTGTGGGCCAAGGCTCATTTAAAACTGACTGTAGCAAAGTGGTAAAGTGTACTGTGGTTAGACAAGTCCAAATTTGACATTCTTGTTGGAAATCATGGGCATCGTGTCCTCCGGGCTAAAGAGGAGAAAGACCACCCCTCCTGTTATCTGCGTTCAGTTCAAAAGCCAGCATTTCTGATGGTATGGGGATGCATTAGTGCATATGGTGTGGGACACTTGCATGTTTTAAAAAGCACCATGAATGCTGAGAGGTATATAAAGGTTTTAGAGCAACATATGCTCCCCTCCAGATGACATCTATTCCAGGGAAGGCCTTGTGTATTTCAGCAGGACAATGCAAAACCACATACTGCAGCTATTACAACAGCATGGCTTCGTAGTAGAAGAGTCCGTGTGCTGAACTGTCCTGCCTGCAGTCCTGATCTTTCACTGATTGAGAACATTTGGCGCATAATTAAATGAAAAGTCAGTCAAAGGAGGCCCAAAACTCTCCAGCAGCTGGAAGCCTGTATTAAACAAGAGTGGGATCAAATTCCAATGGCAAAACTCAAGAAACGTGTTTCCTCAATGTCCAGACGCCTCCACTCTGTGTTAAAAAGAAGAGGGGATGCTACTCCATGGTAAACAGGCCCCTGTCCCAACCTTTTGGAGACCTGTAGCAGCCATCTCATTTGAAACCTGCTCATTTTGTGGATAAAATTGAAAATTTTCTCAGTTTCAACGTTTGCTGTGTTATCTCTGTTCTATAGTGAATAAAATACTGGCTGGTGTGATTTGAAAGTCATTGCGTTTTGATTTTATTCACAATTTACACTTTGTCCCAACTATTTCGGAATTGGGGTTGTAGTATAGGTTCATGGGCAGCATAGTGATGCAGACAGTTGTACTGTAGCCTCATAGCGAGAAGGTTTTGGGTTTGAATCCAACCTGGGACCTTCTGGAGTGGAGTTTGCATGTTCTCTCTGTATTTGCGTGGGTTTCCTCCCGTAGTCTAAGGACATGCATGGCGGGCTAATTGGAAACTCTAAATCACCCGTATGTGTGAGTGTGTGAGTGAATGGTATGTGCACCCTGTGATGCATTACCGAGCCGTCCAGGGGGTGTCCCTGCCTTTTGCCCATAGTCTGCTGGGATAGGCTCCAGTTCACCTGCTACCCCTGTGAGGAATAAGATAATAAATGGATGGTGTTCATGAAAGGCAACATCTTTAAAAAATTTTGAAAGAGTGTATTTAAAAACTTCATTATTTATCCAGAAGAGTTGGTCAGATTAAAGTCAAATGACTTCTAGTTTTTCCAGTTATTTTCATGTTAAGGATAGCAATTCTGTTTGAGTACAAGACCTCTTTGAAGTATGAAGGACACACTCTCTGGCCACATCACTCAGCATAACAACTAGAATGTGTTTCAGTCTGGTAAAAAACACATTTCTGTGGTTTCGCTGAGTAAGGCTATGCTCTACTGTACAGGACATACAATGCACTGTACAACTGTAATATAGTATATGCAAAAGCATATACTGACATGACATGAACAGCTAACATAGGCGATTACAAAATAAACTATCATATACACAAAATGATAAAGAAAAATATTTACATTGAAAGATAAATGCCTGAAAAGGATTATGGATAATCATAATTTTGTTGGATATGGATGTTGCAAGCTATTCCTCTGTTTATGACAAATGACAACATACTGCACAACCAAAAACTCACAATCGCTCTTTTCTCTTTACAGAAGAGGTTCCCAAACTCTGTCCTGGGGACTCACTGTATCGGCTGGTTTTTGCCACAGTTGCAATCCCAGCATTTTAAAGTTGCTAATTTTTCTTAACTGTGCTATCCATACTCAAATGGATTATTTACACTTTAAGCCATATTATGTCAGAAATATGCATATTAAAATTGTACAATATTATGACTCATGAAATTGTAGAATCAATTGAATTTTAATTGTTGAAACTGTGCACGTGGTCACTAAAACTAACCATAAATTAGCTAATTCATATTTCAAAGACAAAACAAATTACGATGAGTCAAACCTGTTTCGTGTTATTTTTGTGATTGGTTTTAGGAATACCATTTGGAAAGAACCTGAACACCTGTGTTCAGAAGCCTAATTAGCAGCTTAGTGATTCACCAGTCTTGATTTTTATCATTTAAAACTTTGCTTGGCTTCCTTACAAGGAACGTCAAAAAATAAGCACAATACAAATGCTGGGCTTTTAAACATCATGGAATGCATCGCCATTTTTCTCAAAGCGGTTTGAGCGGGTGAAACATCTCCCAAGCCTGAAAAGCAATCAATCAAAAAAATTAACAACGTGTAAATTCTGGGATTGTTAGTGTGGTTGGAACAAAAACCAGCATACACAGTGGGTCCCCAGGACCGAGTTTGGTAACCCCTGCCTAATGCAAGGTTCCCATTAACACGATTCACGGCACGATTGAAATCGTGGTCTAAATCGTGGAGTAATCGTGGTGATCTTGTCAGATCTTGAGGTCAGTCGTGGCAATCGTGTTGATCGTAGAAAAGTTTTGGACGGTTCAAAAGTTTCCTACGACCAACACGGTTAATTCTCAATCGTGATCATCGCATCACCTCGTATCCAAACCTGAAATTTTAAGCCTCATTCACACTGGACGCGAAACAAATTTTTCGCACTACAGATTCGCGTTTCGCGTGTATTTGCATCTTCGCATTGACTTTTAATGTAATCTGTCTTGCGAAAAAAAATTCGTTTCCCGTCCAGTGTGAAAGCAGCTTAAGACTCTCAGCCTTTGAGAACAAGTCAAATTCAAGCCGAATTCCCTTCATGTTCTGGCAATACAGTTATCGAGCTCCGCTGTATTTTTTCTCTCTTTATTCAATTTCCCAATTCTGACTATAAATACTCCTTTTGGCATTTCAATAGTAAACTTTAGCATGATAATGCCGTTTTTCAGACTGTCACTCATTACAGGGAGAGCTGGGAGAGCGAGAAACAGGCCAATACAGTCAGGTCCATAAATACTTGGACATTGACAAAGTTACTATTTTGTGGGAAAACAGTATAGGAATTCCAGTACTTATCATAGATGGTACCCATTTTGAAAGGGACCACTGTCAGCTGAACTGCTGCATGGCCAGGTGTGTATTTTCCTTGTATTATTTATCTGTAGGCGGGTGAAAGGTGTACTGTTAATTTCTAGCATTACATTTGTCTTGGAAATCTGTTGCTATCAAATCTCAATCTGCAGAAGTCTGAAGAACTGACCCTGTTGGTGAGGCAGACCACTATGCTGAAAAGTCAAAACAAACCCATCACAGAAATGGCAAAAAAGATTAGATGCCGCCAAATTGAATATCTAGTTCATTCTTAAAAAGAAGGAGTGAGCTCAAGAACTTCAAAAGAAGAAGACCATGGATTGACATTGGCTTGGCCTTCGGGTATTATGCGCAGCTCCTGAACAGAGGTGCAGACTATTGTTATTTTTATCAATAATGTGCGCACCACTCCTTTTTAATTGGCCAGGAGGGTTAGATAGGGGTTTTCCTTTCTGGGCCGCTGTATTCCCTGCACAGCCATGCTCTCCTCAGCCTGCGGAGCCAGCCAAGCAGATATACACACATCATATGCAGCTGATGTGACTGTGCTGCCGAGAGACACTGTAGATGTTACAGACCAGCTGAACACAACAGGACTTTATGAGAGGCCAGCCTCTGCCTGAACTAATGGGGAGCAATGTGATGGTTCTACCATCGGGCCCTGGGAGCAGGTGAAGAGGTCAGAGGTCAAAAGGAGGCTTCAGGGTGGGAGTGTCTCTTGCCCAAGGGGGTAGGAATACACCCGGAAGTTGAAGCTCAATTGAACGCTCTAGAAGATAGCAGATGATCAACTAGCGGTAGCTTCTCCATTCACCCCGATTTATTTTGCCTGACTTTTAACATCAAATAACTTTACACTAAAAACATTATGAGCCTTCATGTCAGCGATAATATTTTCTACAGAGAAACTACATTTTGTAGCAGACGTCTTTACTTCGTATGTAGCGTTATGGTCTAATAGTAAGCATTTTTTAGCCGATGGCACCAGGCTAGGCTAAAAGTGACGTGAAATGCCAGCGACTTTCTGTCGCACAGGACGTAAATAACCGTACTGTTTAGACCAGAAGCCCATAACGAATCATAGACAGAAGACGATTGAGCCACATCGCTAACGAAGTGAAGTACCTATGAAGTAATAATTCGCAAAACATAATAACATCGAACGGAATCAGACTATACTGACAGATGCAATCGCTTGCTCGCTGGGAATTATGTGTAGGATACATCTACCAGATGAGTTACCGCTTCTCAGTACGTTGGTTTACGTCAGCGAGCTGACTTCGAGCCTGCGCAGTAGGCGTGGTGCCCAACTGAAAACTCGTTCAATTGAGCTTCACACTCTCCCATTGAAAATAGCACCATCCCGCCGTCCACTTCTTTTACTGTCTATGCTCTTGCCTCAGCTCTTTCACAGATAAAGCATTCTGGGAGTGAGCAAATCTCACAGCCAGTATCTTTTGGTGCCCTTTCATAGTTCTGGAGGCCCCAATCTGGCTTGTGGGAGGCGCAATTGCCAAAAAATGGATATTGTATTTACCTCTATTTGAGGTCGGGCAAGGAGTTAATATAAGCATGTGCAGTGGCATGGCAGCCTTAACACTCCAAGCTCTATGATTAGTGTTGTATTGTGAGGTTAATGCATGATGGATGTTTTCTACTAGCGTACTGCTCTGAACAGTGGGGGGGTTGATACTGGAGCAACATCTGGCTTTCCTGGATAGTAGGGAACTGAATCAGTTGAAATGGCTTGTTTCTTACTTAACATTTGCAATGGTATGGGCAGCATTTTTGGGGACCACAGCAGAAGCAGTAGACAGCAGTCTTGTGTTGGTGGACCCCTTGTTTTTTTTTTGTTGTTTCAAAAGTAAGTTTTCTTGAGATGAAGTATAGTGAGGAGTTTTGTGCGAGCTGGGGTTGCACAATTGCAAGTTTTTTGATGACTAAATTGTGGATGGACAGATAAAGCAGACCTGGCCAAGCACCCAAAGTGTTTTTTTTTTTTTTTGGTGCACAGTTATTTTTGGATGGGTAAAAAGAACCAATTTCCCACCTCTTTCTCCGAAAGTTTAATATTATTGGGGGAGCACAGAACATACCTTTATTACAACAATTAGTCCTGACTAGCTCTCAATCAATCATTTTCCTTTATTGAAGCGTTTTCCCATTATAGTAATAATCCACTGGCAATTGAAGACACGGCTTCTCTCCCCATACGATCTAACAGCGACAAAATAATGGCTAAATTCAGAACAGTAAAATAATTTACTTATCCATAGGCCTATGCTTTACTAAAGACAAACTGCTCTGAAGCTTCCTTGCAACCATGTCCACACTTCAGGCGATTAAACTTGCGCTTCATGATCATTTAAATTAATCGTTCAAAAACTGAAAAATTTCCATTTATGAGGCTCTCAATTCCGCGTGAGAATCTCTTAAATTTGCATTGATTGAATAATGACTGATCCGCGTTCCAATGAAATATCGCCTTTCACTCATGGTATTGATTGATTTAAAAGTGTGACTCGGCAATTAAATATAAAAAGTGTGAGACTAAAGCCATATAACGTTGATCTAAATGTGCCAAATAACTGTCCAAATGAATGATTGTCGTCTTACCTAAATGGGGAGAACTAGCAGCACCTGATAAGTGTGGAGTGTTCTCTGAGTGAATATATTGTTAATTATGAAAATGACTGAGAACAAGTCAGGACTAATTATTGTTTTAAAGGGATGTTCTGTGCCCCCCCTCCCCCCAAATTCCCAGTTCTGGCGACGCCACTGATACATAGAGCATAAAACTCGTTTGCTTGGAGCAAGTGAGGTCGAGTATCGTGAGATGGAGGTCTCAGAAGTTTTTAGACTATGCAATGATCAAAACAAATTCTAGAAGAAATGAAGAAGTAAAAAAAAAAAAGTAATTCAATATTAGTACTACAGAAGTAATTGAAGGGTGAAAAAGCCATTTCTATAAGGAGTTTGGCAGTCCAGCAAATTACAGTGAGTGCCATAATCTCCAAATGGAGACACATGGAAAGTGGTCAATCTTCCTAGGAGTAGCTGACCATCCAAAGTTCCTCCGAGACCACGCCTGTCATGTATCAGGTCTCTTTCTGCCTTCACCTTGCTGTTTTCAGCTCTTAGGGTTTTCTCTTGAAAGGCAGGGGTTGTGCGCACCTATCTGCATCGGATTCCAGTTCTGTTATAATTACTTGTTTGTTGGGAACATTTTACTGTGATGTTGTTTACTATGCTAACAACATACGTTTGGCTAATCGGCTACTCGTCTTCTGCCACAGTACTCGCGACTTCCTGGCTGCCTCACAGGTTAATTGCAGATTAATATCAGGTGTGTGAATCCTATAAATTGCCCCAGATTCCGCCACCTCTTTGTATTAGTGGCATCTATACACAGCGCTGGTAACAGAGATCTTTTAGCCTTGTGTTGCGATCTACGTTCGCTTTCTGATTGTTTTACTTCTAGCCTGCTCAGAAGTCTGTGCTTTATTTTCTAGTTGTCAGTTCCTCATATTGGATTGTGTTCCGCACTTGTTTTTTTGCTGCGTGGACGGTTAGTGGTTTAGGTTCTCGTAACCTTTACTTTTAGATTGGGAATTGCATGCATTCCGAGATCTTACTCTCAAACCCTTACAACTCCAAAAACTGATCCAAGAAGATCCCAGAAGCACATTAAGGGAACTGCCGGGCTCACTCACCTCCAATAAGGTCAGTGTTTATGATTCCACCATTAGAAAGAATTTAGGCAAAAATGGTTTTCTTGGGCAAGTTGCACTGCAAACCAAGGGTAACAAGGGTAACAAAGACTCATGCCACATTTAACAAAATACACATTTATGACCTCAAAGCACGTTCATGACGTTCTGTGGACTGAGGAATTGAAAATGGAACTTTTTGGACATGGTTCCTGTTAAATCTGATGGAAGGCTAACACTAAATTCAGCAATGGGAACATCATACCTGAAGTAAAATATGGCCGTGATAGTGTTATGGTGTTGAGATGAATTGCTGCTTTAGGGCCTGGGCAACTTGCAATAATTATCAGAACCATGAATTCTGCTCCTTTGCCGAAAATCCTAAAAGAGAGTGTTCTGCCGTTATTCTATGATCTTATGTTCAAGACCAGTGATATTTTTCAGCAGGACAACTGTCCAAACTATGACAGCTAGTCAACTGCGAGATTCCTCAAAGAAACAAATTAAGATTTTAGAGCGGATTTTAAAGTCTTGACCCAACCTTAATTGATCCAGCAGAAGTTGAAAGGAGCAATTCATCCCCAAAAACCTAGAAATGTGATACAATTTAAAGTGGGCCAGAATTGATCCACAGTGATGTGAAGAACTTATCTCCTGTTGTCAGGAGTGATTGGTCACCGGTGTTTATGCTAAAGCTGGCGGCAACAGTTATTGAGTTTAGGGGGGAAATTACTGCTGCACGTGGGTGATAAAGAGGTGATAAAGTCAAATCAAATAGCACAAGGTAATAAATACCGTCATTGTAAGGCTCACAACATTCTGTAGTTGTTCAGCCTGATTTAGATATGGTTTCATTCAATCCTGTTGTGATATGTGGAGCTTTAGCCCTCCTGTCCTTGACAGACCTATTTGGCTAGTGGTAACAGTTATTTTTTGCTGTAACTTTTTTTTTTTTTTCTTGGTGTTTAGTGAAATCTGGAGGTGGCAAATACTTTCTCTAAATACAGTATGGATTGAAACTGGCCATACTTAAGAGCCATGGGGGCATTTGTTATTGTGCTGATTACTGCTTGTTTTTATTTTCGTTCTGATGCCATCAGTTTGATGTTACATTAAATGAAGGATTTTTATAAGTCATAGTCTGTCCCTCTTCTTCTCTTTCCCTCTCTGCAGAGGATGGCTGTTTTGGTCATTTACAGTAATCCTGGGTCTATACTGGGGGTGGTGCTGCGGGTGATTTTTGCACACTCACTCTCGGGATTCCACATTACGCTAAATCGTTCATGTTGGGCTTACCCAGAAGGTAACCCCCTCTCGCTCTTCTGCCTGCTCAGCATGATTCAACCGCTGTCATCTCACCTCCACTGTTATCGGTCCTCCACTCCTGCCACCCCTGCACACCCACTCTTCCTGCGCGAACACCCACCCCCGCCACACACACACACCACCGCACGCCGTTACAAGCATACATACTATCTGTCTTTCAAACCGGCCACATTTTCAATTTCTGAGAAATGCCCCAGGTACAGTTACTGCGGAGGAGTTTTGTTTTTGGGTAATGTGATCTTTTGTTGTTGTTTTTTTTTCGTTCATGGATTTGTCACACAGCCATGGTTTCTGTCTTTCACTTCCCATTTATAGAGTTTCCCACTGTGTCAGGTTAATTGTAAACGGTACTACCGTTGGTTGCTGTTTCTTTTCTGAAACAACAATGGTAACAAGGTTTGGGAGAAGAGACACCGTTTGTGCAGCTAGAGAGTTCCTATGATGACACTGCACTCTTAATGAGCCAACAGGGGTGATTTTCCAATAATTAAACCATTCATTGTTTCAAAACAAATGGGAAAATAAGTATAGTGCCGTGAAAAAGTATTTGCCCGTCCCCAATTTCCTCTATTTTTGCTTATTTGTCATATTCAGAGTTGGACTTGGTTGTGTGCTTTGGATCACTGTCCTGCTGCATAACCTAACTGCGCTTGAGCTTTAGGTCATAAACTGAATTCCACACATTCTCCTTCAGGATTTTCTGGTAGAGAGCAGAATCCATGATTCAATCAACTACAGCAAATCGCCCAGGTTCTGAAGCAGCAAAGCAGCCCAGGACCATCACATTACTACCGCTTTCCTTTAAGGAGCTTTCACATACATTCTATGACGAGTATACGACAGGTCTAGACAGAAATATGGGGTAATTCGCGAGAAGCTTGTGACTATGTCCTATGAAATTGATGTATTTTACAAAGGAAAAGGCTGTCGTAGACCCCCGTCATACAATTTTGAACATGTTCAAAATTTTTTTCGGCATTGTCGGTGATTCTCTATGTCAGGCCCATTTTGTAGGTCTGTCGTGCGGTGCCCTATGAGTTTGTTCGACTGGGTTATGGGAGTCCTACGAATTTAATTTGATTTTTGGGATCATCTGAGATCCTCTATCTTTGGAATTTCCTACGATAGACCTAGGGTCGTCCTATGTTAAACCCACGACAGTCCTACGAATGTTCCACCATTGTACGTCCTTTCTGCGAGTGTCATGAGTTCATCGAAAGATTACAATTCTATCCTACGTCATATCTTCCTACGACGGTGGCACGACACATATTGTTATGCGACCACTACAATGCAACCTTCAAATCCTCCTCTCCCAAACATACATGAGTACCTTTTGTTATGGACCCCCTAAAATCGTGCAATATAAAAATACTTACGACATATGTGAAAGCGCCTTTACTGCCGGTAAGCTGTTCTTATTGTGGAATGCAGCGACAGCTATGTGACGGGTGTAATGGGACTTATAGTGGGTTCCAAAATTACTGGCACCCCTGACTGGCAATGCACAAACAATAGAAAAAAAATGATAAACAATATAATTATAGAGAAATAGAATATACCAGCATGTGTGAAATACCTTACTTTATTAATGTTTTGATGGAAACAACCAAAATCATAACCATCATTTAATACAAAATAAATTTCAACAAAATCAAGGTTTCATAATAAGTGGCACCCTTTATTTAGTACTTAGTACGATATAACTTAGCGGCTTATGATCAGATGTTGTTCGTAACAGTCTAGATTGGTCAGCTGTTCTAAACAAAACCCCCGCTGGAGAAGAAAACAACGAAGGGAGATGCAGGTGAGTAAGCTAGGCAGGTACTGGTAGCTGTTCTCTTAAGTCAACACAATGATCTAGTAAAAGTTTCATGACTGGCAAAAATTTCCATGTCACCACCATAAGCTAACAATAGTGTTACTTGACAGAAATGAAGCTGACTGTGCCAAAACAGTAAGGTTATATTAACAAAATTGCTGGCGAAATTTTCTGCTTGCTAGCTTGCTCCAGTTTGCAACAACTGCAAGCTAGAAAGACTAAGTTCTTGAAGGCACGCCATCTGGCTATCTTTAGGTAAAATGTATACTCGTCTATAATATCCACTGCATTGATATTTTGGGGAGCCGTTTCCGCTGTTGGAAACATAGCTAGTTTGCAGTACAAGCAAAGACAAGGTAGTTTTGTTGCTGAGTAGCATCAACGGGATGCACCCTAGCTACCCAGCTGTGTGTGTCCAGTGATGGTGCTGGACGTGGGAGAAGAACAGATATTGAGGCTGATTTCCTGAGATACACAGAAAATTGGCAAAAATTGCATGCATTTATTACACTATATCCCTAACTCGGATAGATGGAGATGTGCTTGAAAATTGGCAAAGTATGTCTTTCATTACCCTTGCTTAGCACTTGTATTCAGATTGCAGTTCAATCTGAATGAAAGGTCTTCGTGTACGCACCTAGAACTGGACAAAATGCCCCGACCCAACTGAAAATCTAAGCAAATAAAGCGAGGTAGCAGTCTTTTTTTAATTATTAGTTTGATGGCCATGTAAATGCGCCATCAGATTGCCTCTGCCCTTGGACCCTTCTGTTGATGTTCAATAGGCCCAGTGATGTGGCCTCAATGTTTTATTCAGACACGCAACATTTCTTTTAAATGTTTTGACAGTTTTGAGGATATTGGAACCAAGGATGAGTCTTGGTCTCATCCAGATTCAAAAGCAGTTAAAGTGGGAACAAGATGTAACACAACAGCAGCTACCCGGTCATGTTGGATGCGGGACGACATACCTGAGAGATCTATTCCGATTGAAACCTGTGTAATGTTTCAGACATATGAACACTATCTGATTGCTTTCATGTAAACAGTATGTTCACATTCATCGATCCATGTAATTTTAATCCGCATTATTGTGTGCATGAAAACTTAACTATTGAGATTCTCTTTTAAAATTCAAAATACCACACAAGTGCAATGTTTAAAAGGTCATTTTATTCAAATAAATAACTACATAAATAAAACCATCATACACACATCAACATCTTTCACACATTTTCAGTCAACTGGCATATTAGAATATTAAAAAAATGAATATGTTCATGTGATTTGCATGAACACAACAAGCTTTAGTGTTTCTGACAGCTATTCATCAGTCAGACCACGGCAGACTCACAGACAATTCTAAATCCCACAACTGGATGATACAAATCTCAGATGAGAGACATGATATTTCATATTAAAGTGCATTTGTCAAGATTGCTACTTCACATAAAAAATTACACCAGGAGATATATTTGATCTCTGGCCATGAGGCTGGAAATGGTTTTATTCTGTCTTTTTCTGTGTGCTTTTTCAGTTATCTGAACTTGTCTGAGAGCCACATAAAATGACTTGCTCCAAAGGTGGACTATCTTCTTCCTGCTTCTTCCAACTCATCTATTTTTATCTTAGGATTCAGTTCAGAAGGCACAGGCAGAAGAGGTGAGCCAGAATAAGCTGACATTATATATTCTTTTTTGAAAACCTGATGAAATTATCATGGAAGACTTAATCGGAAAGCCACAAATGAAAAGACCACTCAGTACCAAATACGGGTCATGTCTGTGAACACGTGAAAAAAAAAATCAAATTGATGGAACATGAGAACAGAACAGACATGACCACAAATAAAAGGTGTAATTTTGAAAATAACTTTTGTCCAATAAATACAAACAAAACGGTGGGAAACACTGCATGTTTCAAAAGAATCATTTGAAACAAATACACGATAAGAGGTCCAGCAAAGTTCTATTGCTAAGAGTCAACTCATAAAAATAGAAATTATAAAAGTTAGAAAAGGTTTTAAAAAATGGGAGCCATTACCTTTTTGAGAGGCAGGACTCACATTTGAACACACTACTGGAGTCCCTCCTCTTTACTGATCTAGTACTGAAAACTAGTCCTGTCTCTGCTTATTTGTGCAGCATGTTATAGTTTTACAACAACCAGCATTTGTTCATCTCCAGATCATTCCTCTTTGGCTTATCTTAATACTGCCATTTCGCAAAGCTGCAACATGAAGGCAACCCGTGTCACTCAAAGAGGAGCAGCAGGACATTTCTGACATTTATTCTACAGATATATATATATATATATATATATATAAATTATATGTTTATATATACTTGTGAACGTGTGCGTGCATGCGTGCGTGCGTGCGCGTCGCGTGATCGTGTATGTGTGGTATTAATTATCATTATATTAATTCCGCATGGCATTATGGAAATAATCAAGTAGAAACATAGAAAAAAATGCAATAAAAGAACCCACGTTTTCAATAATTTCCTAAAATCTTTCATATAAATATGAAATATTGCACATATCCCAAAATCTTTGTTCTCCCTGTGTTAAAAGACGGCCTCTTCCAACATGTACCCCATAGAAAAAAAGGAAAGGAACATGGGTGGGTACATTCAAATAAACTCGTGTGCTCATATTTCTGTGGAAAATTATAATTATACATATTTAAAAAAAAAAAAACCATGGCTCTGTTAAATACTCTGTTGTGACTGGTTGAAAGCCATTCTTGAAAACCACATGGCAATGAAATAGCTCCAAGTATGTTAACCTTTTAACAATTTGAATCAACTCGCCGCATTTGAGTTCAAGACCAAATGAATAGATATAAACAACATGATTGAGTTTTATGATATAATTATGAATATCTTTCGCGCGTGTGGTCACTATGACAACTGGGAGAAAACTCAATGCGACAACCATTTTAAACTAGAAGTATGATATTGTGGAACTAGGAACTGGATTTATTGATTAGCAACAAAATGAAACGGAACTAACAACCGTACTTTTCGACGTAGCAGCGATGGCTTCAGCTGTGTGGTTGCCAATTATGTTAACAGCGGCGGAAGCAACATCTGTCTGCGAAAAGTTTTGGAGGTTATACTACGCATCCTGGAGCATAAAACTGAGTTAAACAAGAACAGAGAACACCTAAACCACATTAAGGAGGTAGTAATACGATTGCAAAATAAACTCCAAAACGAGACTGAAGAAGATAGTGAAATGTTATAGCGAAGAAAAGAAATAAGCAGCGCTACAGCTTCACAGACTAAGAGTAATAGCCGTGAACATGCATGTACCCATGGTAAAATAAAGCCGGAAAAACTAATACTAATACAAACTAGCGCCATGGTAACTTCTAAAGTCAGGTACAGGTAACAGAATAAAACATACGATACCTGAAACTTTGCTCCCATTAGCAAGCTTCCACATTCTAAAGTGGCCTACCACTTTAGCCTCGATCAGTTTGAGCTTCATTATCGACTTATCAGCTTCAGCAAATTAAGGGTAACTGCAAAAGCTTTAACAGAGCGCCATTTTTCTGTTTCTCGAAAGGAAATTTTGGGAACCCAGGATAATGCATGCTGTCATGATTCCATAAACATGGAGGGAGAAAATGAAACTAAGAAAAACACTTTGGTCTTTTCTGAAAGAAACAAATTGAAAAACGAAGATCAGACAGAACAGTCTGGGGTCTCATTTATAAAATATTTACTCACACTGCTATATTGTATATATATATACTGCTATATTGTGGACCATCACCAAGCTGTTAAAGGCATGAGCATAGGCTTGGATGGGGAAAGGAAGACAAATAGCTACCCTCTGCCTGGTCCCTAGACTACTATGGTTGTGAAACTTGGCGTGTGACTGTGCAAGACTAGGTGAGCCGGCAGTATTTCCCCAGAAGTCAAACAGAAACCTCTGCTTATGATAACAGCACTTTCTGTTCAGTGTGCAAAACTATGTAGAGCTTATTACATGGACTCAAAATTTACAAATTCAGGATCCATTCCATAGACATTTTACAAATGAGAGCCCCTCTCTTCATCAGTAAACCATTTTCCTCTAAAAAGTAGACCCCTCCTACAATGATAAAATGTCTTGTAAAAACAAAGAAAAAAAATATTTTTTTCTAACCCTGTCATGTATGCGTTCAGCCGACAGCCAGATCTTCCTTCTGCAAGTGAAACCAGTGGCTCGCACTGTGCAGTGATAATAGGCAGGACCTCAGAAAGGCCTCTGTCCCAGTCCAGTATTGCTTACTCAAGGACATGGCTAAGGTCAAGACCTTGCAATGGACTTGTGTTATTGCTTGTTTTGGAAAACATACCCACTGCAAACTGACACTAATGAGGTTTGCACATAAGGTAGGAGAATTGTTCACTTGCTTTTTGTTTTGCTTTCTTTTTTTCACTCCTTACCCCACACAGCTACCACACGTACCGAGTTCAAAGACACACCATGAGCTATGCTTCTTGCATTTTCGTCCGGTGTTGTTTTTGACGTCTTCCCTCTCTTAATCTTTCCAGTGCTGGTTGAGAGTGGGATCAGGGAAGGTACTGTACGCACCTCAGGAATAAACCAAGAGTTCTGTTCTGTGCCCTTTCAGGTTTGGTCTCCCCTCACACACTCTTCCATTCTTCTACCGCACCATCACAAAACTGTTGATCTCCTGCATGTCTGAGTCTCTAGCGGGGGCGGCAGCTGCCCCCCAGCTGCCCTGGTTGTGGGGCAGGAAGGAGAAGTGGGTTGGGGCCTGGGGTTGGGGTTGGGGCTGGGGGCTAATGTGGAGGCGGGCCTCTAGAAGGTGAGCGGCGGAGGAGACGGTAGACAGAGTGCAATCTGGAGACAGCGAGAGGGACGTGGCGGTGGAGGGCGGGTGCTGCCAGGCGGTGTGCTGCTGGCCGAACGGGACCAAGCCTTGGCATGGAGCTGGCTGCGGTTCTGTCTGGAAGAGGGAGGGTCCGGCAGGGGGCTCGGCGAATACAGAGGCTGGAAAGAGGGGACTGGAGGACGGGTGCAAGGGCTGATGCGTCTGGGTCTGCGGCTGGTGCTGCTTCTGAAGCATCCTGTGCGGATGGAGGGGAGCGGTCAGTGCGGCAAACACAGATGCAGGTCGCAAACGCACCTTATCCAAATCCCCACTGACCTCAGGGACAGAGAGAACCGTCTCCTTACCTCTGCTGGTGAAGCACCTCCTCCAGGAGGCTGCGACGGTCCCGGGAGCCCGAGGAGGCGTGGAGACCTGAGGGCGGACAGACGCCCGTGCTGAGCGAGCCACGGCTTCCTCTGGGGCAAGGGGAAGGGGGGCACACCTGCCGAGCCAAACCCTTGATCTTGTTCAGGCCCAGCAGACCCTTGGCGCGTGTGTTCTTCCTCAGCTGCTGACGGAAAGCCTTCAGACCTGGGAGGTGGAGAGAGAGAGAAAGGGGGAGAATTTCAAATCAGTCAAGGGTGATGAGTCTTTGCTGCGTCTCTCTGCTCGTGAAGTTTTAGGCTGATTAAGTCTTTTGCGAAACGAAACTGCTATGCACACCTACAAGTAGACAGGTGCGTAAGTGAAAAGTACAAACAATTGAAAAAACGAAAGTCACCCACACACTGTCGAAACTTGCCAAAAAGTGATTTATTTAAACGACGTTTCGGTCACAACAGACCTGAGGTCTAAATCACTTTTTGTCAAGTTTCGACAGTGTGCGGGTGACTTTCATTTTTTCAATAGGTCGATTAAGTCTGCCATCACCTATCATTGTTCTCCCTCCCAAACCTGAGAGTGGAACTCCACTGAACTGAACTATTATCTGTGTTGCCGACCGGACCCCACTTTACCTTGCGTGAGGGACGTATCTGAGGCCCGCCGCCCCTCCTGGAAGTTGGCCCCGGGCAGGCTGCCCTGTGCTTGTAGCAACAGGGTGGATGACTGGGTGAAGGGCGTCCCAACAGGGGCGAGGGTCCCGAGACCCCCTGTGGAGACCAGGAGAGCCTCTGCAGGGGTGGAGAGGGTTGGGTTGGTGGTGGAGGAGGAGGAGGACTTCAAGCAGCTGTCTGAGGACGCTCCGTCCGAGGGGGCGACTGACGACACCACGATGCCTTGGAGGGCAAGGGAGAGAAGGAGAGGGGAGACTTGAAGAATGACTGAAGAAAATAAACGGGTCTTTTTTGAGAATGTCATCAGCTTTTAGTCGCAAGACATTAACAAGATCGAAGACTGTACGGCAGATATGTGGTTATGTCAGTTTGCCTGTGTAAACGAGTGTAAGTGTGCGCAGAATTATCACACTTACAGGGTGGGTTGCACTGGTGGAAGCGAGCGGAGACCTCGGCCAGGGTGTGTCGGCGGGAAGCATTGGCATGCAGAGTGGGAGGAGACACGGTCTGCTGCCCCTCCTCTTCCTCCAGGTCCCGGGGGCGGACCTCCTCACTGATGGTGGTCTCCAGCAGGCTGTTCGGTGAGATGGAGCGGTTCTGCAGCAGCCCGTTCAGGCTGGCCTCCACCGGGAACACCACGCGCTGGAGAGAGGTTGGAAGCTCACTTTAGCCTTGTCTCTCGCGGGGAAGGGGACAGAGAGAGGGGGGCTGGCTACTAATCCGAAACGAGACACGATCCTCACGCACTGTCAAAATACAATCAGGGGGGAGTTTGAACAAGCGGAGGAGATTGCTAATCCGCCAGCGTGCGAGTGTTTGCATGTGCGCGTTTGTGTGCTCACCTGTAACAAACCGCCGGACTCGCACTCCATCTCGGAATGTGCAAGGGCGCAGTGCTTAGCTGGGATGGGCAAGGGCGTTCGGAAGCTGTCGGAACATTCCGTGATCGCCTGGGATGGAGACGGGAAAAAAGAGATGTCTGACGATGAGCTGCAGACTGCGAGCATGTGTATGGCAGTGGGTTTGTGAATGGATGGGGTCATTAGTTTGGCAGGAATACTAGTGCGAGGATTGCAGTGCTCACCTCGGGGACAGGGGAGTCGGACGCGGTCCGGGGCCACTGTGCCCAGCTGCCACACTGCCGGCCCAGCTGGTGGCCGCGGTGCTCCTTCACCCTCTCCAACAACAGGTAGTAGATTGCCGAGAAGTGGTTGTAACTGCTGTTCTGTAGAGACTAGAGTGGCATAAAGGATGGCAAGGCAATCAGTATAACGATCCCCGAGTTTTCTTATCATTAATTTTTTAAATGGCTAAAACTAAGCCCCTCAGGAGAGAGCTTTAGAAACTAGATGCTTTCACATAGGCTTTAGAATAGAAACATCTTATTTCACACAGCTTAGTCACATGACACAGAGGAGAATCGTAATTGGCTGCAATGCAGGTTTGGCCATTACGGCTACCCAGCCATTCCGCACCCCCCTCACCTCGATGGTCCTTAGCCGATCGATGCCCAGCGTCTGCATGATGCTGAGGACGGGCTCGTTGTAGTCTCCCAAGTTGGAGTTGTAGTCAGAGATGGAGAGGGAGAGAGTCTGGCAGGGTGCCGACGGGTCGGCCAGCATCCAGCGGTGCTGCTTGATCTGGGCGATGCTGATGCGCTTTGCTGGGTCCACCACCAGCATCTTCCTGATCAGGTTCTCGCAGTCTGCAAGAGGGCCAAAAGTTGGTCTGTTTTCAGCTGGTCAGAAAAGACGATTTTGGTGCATTGCTGTTTTGAGCGAGAGGAAACAAGTTGAAGAGCTGTGTGTATTTAACCCTTTTAGTGCCGTGGGCAACTATCGTTGCCCAATGATGTAAGACATCAAAATCAGATGCTGTTGAAAACCTATCATGTGGCAACTTGTTTAAACAAGTTGCCACATGATAGGTTTTCAACGGCTCAGGGTAACTACATTTTTAATTCCTTGAAAATGTATCCAGCGCTCGAAGGGTAAAGGGAAATGATTACCTTTCCATAGTTCTGAGTGTGTTTAATTTAATGGGTCAGCTGTGCGTGTGGGCGTGCATTATTGAATGCGTGCGTGCGTGCACTGGAGCGTGCTTGAGTAAGTGTGCATGTGCGTGTATGAGTAGTCGAAAGTGCGTCTGCGCTCGTATCCTCGATGTGACAGAGATAGTCAGGAGGTTTACACGTACCTTGAGACATGAAGAAGGGGATTCGGAAACGGCCCTCAGTGACCCTCTGGCGGAGGGCGGGAAGGCTTGTCCCGTCGAAGGGCAGGGAACCACACACCAGCACGTAAAGCACCACCCCGAGACTCTAAAGGGGGAAACAGGCCAAAAGCTTTATCGTACCATTCGATTCCAGTGTCCACTGTCAATCAGGTTTAACTGCTTCAGCTGCTCTACACCGTCTTCCCTGGTCCTTACCCAAATATCCAGCTGCGGTCCTTCATACTCCTTTCCTTCAAAGACCTCTGGAGCCGCGTACGGAGGGCTGCCACACCATGTAGATAAGGGTTCGCCCGAATTGTAGAAGTTCCCAAAGCCAAAGTCTTCAGGGGTGGCATGAAAAAGGAGGACAGTGGAAACGTTTACTGCCAATCCCCCTCTGGCAGTGCACACAATGGAATACACTGTAATTTAACAGGCCTGAAGACACAGGGCTGTCTACCTACCTGCCAGTTTGATGTTCATGTTGGAGTCTAGCAGGAGGTTCTCAGTCTTTAGGTCCCGATGTACGATATGGTGCCTGTGACAGTAGTCCACGGCCGAAAGTATCTGCCAGAACTTCTTTCGTGCCTCTCCTTCGCTCATTCTTCCATTGGAGGTCAAATAATCTGCAGTTGAGGAAAGAAACCAATGGGATTGCTGTAAATTCTGCCAACAGCTGAGGAGCGGAGGGGCTTCACAAATTCAGTTTTGTTTTTTGTTTTTTTTTTTTTTCAAATTTTACTTCAAATCCTTAGGACTTAAATAAATGAAACATTGTTGAGAACGTGAGAACGAAAGCCCAATTAAAAAAATGACCCTTTCATAGCCCCTGCAAGAACCCCAACACATTCAGGCAGTGATTGACCCTACTCCCAGAATGAAAATGGAATCAAACCAAAGAGAAACTGAGAGCTTTGACTCACCGAACATCTCTCCATTCTTTGCATATTCCGTGACAATGTACAGCATGTCTTTGGTCTCCATGACCTGAAAGACAGAAAGTAAAAAAAATCTGTAACTTTGTTGAATCTGAAAGCGTAAGTGGAATGAAGAACACATTTGTATAGATGGAAGATGGACTGAGAGCATGTTGTAATGCTATGCTGACCACTGCTCCTATCATTAAAGTAGTTCCTTCCATGATTTGTCTCTTTCTGCTGAATAGTTACCAGTTTATACCTTAAAGTGAAAGACAACTTTTGTCCAAAGTGGACTACAAACGAAAAAACTGCTCCTTAGGCATTAAAGGTGTTCTTTTGGTCATTTGAAGACAAAACTAAATTGAATGATAAATACTTAAACTTGCGAATCAAAGCACTCAATCTGAAATCTGCCATTTTCATGTTTTCAGCAAGCTTTAGTGACATCAAATGTCCGACAGCTCTTCAGCAGCAGGAGGTAAAAAAAAGCTCTTGCTGAAGACCCTAAGTGTCTGCTTTCCACTGAGTGTTCTGACACCAAACAGCCAAACACGCCAGCAATTTAATGATCTGTGAAGAACCATATCCACCAGTATAACAAATAGCAATATAACCAAAACTATCGCAATTTAGAAAAGACTACTAAAAGAACTCATTGTCGATACTACTGGGATAACTCAATGTGGCCCATATAAACAGCTAAAAGTGAATGTGTTCAGGATAAAGTCTGTTCTGGGAGTTTAGGGGCTAGCTAAAATATCAATTCACCATATGGAGCTCCAGCAAGAAGACGACTGGAGACCGGAGACAATTCCCACTTGTAAACAGCGCTTAAGTCGAGATACAAAGTCAGATATATGAATAGATATAGACAAATAAATATGTATGGTTTTCCTGAAGGAAGAAATGAGAGAGGATAGATATATATCTTAGCCACGGCAAATGTACAGTAACGTAAATCTAACAATAATGCCAGCTAGGCTAACCACCTAAGCTAAAACATGAATTAGTTCACTAAACATGCTAGCAGTGTGCAATAATCAAATCTGCGGCAAATCTCCCAGAATACAGAACTCTGCAAGAAGCGATATCCTCATAATTACAGTAATATCTATGATGACCTAAATATCCCCTCAACATGAGGAATAAGAAAGACAACTCACGTTACACTCACGCATACATTGTCGGGAAAAAAAAATAGCAATGAGAAAAAAATGGGACATAAACGAATCTCCCACTGCTAAACAACCGATACAGAGAGAGAGGGGGAGCACTAGCTTGTGCATTAACCAATTTGAGCAAAGAAAGCAGCTCATAACAAACTGGAATTTTTAAAAACCGAGAAAAGCTATGGTCTTTCGATGTCACTGTCACTTCACTTTCAAAGAATTCTTCTGCTTCTCATTGGCTACCGCCGGTTTTTTAATTATTCGGTCACATTATCGTTGTTTGAAGCGTAGTGCAAATTCACAAAAAATTGCAAAACAAAGGATCCAAGTCATATTATCTGGAATCCATATAGGCAGTTCTTTTATTTAATGTTGGTTTTGTGCTAAAGTGGTCTTTCACTTTAAACTTAGTAGGTTTCCCATGATACCAGGGAGAGCTTCCCTGAATGTATTATCACAAAACAGCAACCAGAAGCCTGATTCCCGCACACAAGCTTTAGAGCCCCCAGGCCTACACAGCTCCTCCAAACTATTGTCTCTGCCCCTGCTCTTCGCATTATTTGCCTCTTTGACGTATCCACTTTCAAGGAAGTGCTGACAAAACAAAGTCCCATGGGGCCACATGTGTCAGGATCATTCCACGACCGGACTTCGGTTGTGCCAAGAGAAACGCTAACAATTTTCCTGGAATTCCCCAGTTCTTCGGAAGAGCAAAACTTTGATATAAGCCTCATCTAGCCTACTGAGGGAGAAACCAACATGACGTTTGAATTCACCCAACACTTGTGCAATAGCAGAGTAAAATAAGGTCCCAGATGATTTGCATTGTTCTATATGAGTTTGAAAAACAGGCTGGGTTTAGTGACGCCAATCTTGGCAACTCTATAATACCCTTCTCGCACCCAGCTTCACATGCAGGAATGTCCCAAGGGCAAGGCAGCTCAATACGGAGTCATAAAAATAATTAGCTCTTTCCTGACATTAAATCCACGCCAAAGAAAAAAGGGCTCTGTACACACAGATATGAAGAGTTGTTTTAATTATTATTTTAGTTCAGGGCTCACTGGCTTCCTGCACTAAAGTTTCTGTTCATCAGCTTTCCATACAACAGCAGGAACCCTGCCCCGGCCATTGCTAATTTACCATGCTATTGGAAAAAAAAAGGTCAGGTGGTTAACCTCTGGCTGGTTGCTTCGCACCCCCAATTCCTGAAATCCCCCTGGAAGAGCAGGAGTACTAAGCGTGACAGCAAATAAGGCCGTACTGCGTGGGAAACGTGCCAGAGACAAACAACTTCACCTCGCGCTGCCGAACGTCATAGTGTCTCAAAGCATAGAGAGTTAGCAAAGGAGAGAGAGCATCAGAGAGCGAGAAAGAGAGAGAGCGAAAAAGGGAGAGTGAGGGGGAGAGAAAGAGAGAGAGAGAGAGTCATTTTGCCACAGAAGACTCAGTGCCTGGGCAGCATGTGTCAGCACAGACAGAGGTATTAGTCTGAAAGAAGGCTGTGCAGATGGAATGACAGCATTAGAATACATTATTGTGGATTCCCCCATGTGCTGCTTCTAATCACTAAGTCTACTCTGCAAGCAGCACGTTACACCCGTAGTTCTCCCACTCAGGCTTTACAGGACTGTTTAATGTCAGGAAAAAGAGAATGGATGACCTGCTGTACACATTATTAACTAATTTAAACATCGAGGAATTCAAAATTAAGCCTTTGCTCTCCTTTTTATCGACAAACTCAGCTATAGTCTGCTGTGTGACACGGGACCAGTATTATCAAGCATTCTCCAGTGCCCTCGCCCATGAAGTACTGTGCACCATTTTGTTCTAATGCATGCTTGTTTTTCAGTAGATGGGCTATTTTGCACAAGTTTTACATTTGCAACACTCATTAAATTCATGAACAATGGACGGGATAAAAAAGTTGGACAAGGCTGTCAAAAACGCTTCCAAATACCTGCTCATTGTATTAATTCTTTGGAGAAAAATCGGATTAATTTGTTTCGTTCTCAAGCGAACTCGAGAGCAGAACATTATGAGCAGGCCATCACGTGATTGTTCAATCACATTGCATCGACTCGTGACTGTAATTGAGTTGAGCTTCCTGACCTGTAAGTCCTGGATCATCCCTGATCACTGACAATCTGAATCTTACACATAAATCCAGGTAAAGGTCAAAAAGGATAGCACTAATGGTTTTAGAATTACAGAATTTCTCAGCATAACATATCAAGATGACCAGTGGCCCGCTGGCAGAAGACTGAAGCCTTTCATTGAAAGCACATGCAACTGCTCTGTTGCCACAGCTTCTGGTCTTGATTCATCAAAAGTTAGCCACCGTAAGGAATAATTTTGTCTGCACTAACACTGCTCTGACAATGTCTTTATAGCTTCTGAATCTGAAACAGTATGCTGAACTCAGCACACAGCAAGAATATAAGACAAGCATTCAAGACAGCGTCTTTCCCAGCAAAGGCTCTATTTCTTTCTGCAGAGGCTTCTCCTCTCTGTGCGTAGCCATTTTCCCTGTGATTGCTGGTATAAGCCTAAATGAAAAGAACTGAGTTTAGAGCAAACCCACACCTGATACAGCTTTATGATGTGGGGATGGTTGAGGAGTTTCATTATCTGAACTTCTCTGTAGATCTTCTCCAGGTTTGAGGAGTTGAGTCTCGTCTTGTCAATGATTTTGATGGCGACCTGCATGTGCAAAGACAGGACAAGTGAGTGATACATAGCCTAGTCCCAGTTATTTGGTTTTTAATAATACAATTTTTATTTTTATTATTATTATTGTTATTATTATTATTATTATTATTATTATTATTATTAATTTCCTGTTGAAATAAATGCCAAAACAACATGGCGAAGTATGGACGAGAAAACCAGAATAATACAAGAATAAGAAAACAGAAGTCAAACACGTGTAAAAGGCAAAAAGACAAACGCTTCAATGTGCATCTCTCTCTCAAAAAAAGGCATGAGAAAGTACGCAAAAAGGTAGCGCTTGCCACTGGGCTAGGACCCTTAAGAAACATAAAACTGATCTACCAATCCGAAGGTGTCATGATTAATTTTTACATTTTTAGAAGCCTCACCCAAATAACATTACAGCATCATATGGTACATTTGATAACTGTGACCCAAAATGAAACAAAAATCTGCCTCAGTGTTACTCGAGACAGAAGATAGAAAATGAAACGCAAACTTAAACGCTACCTGGGTTTTCGTGACTTTGTGCCGAGCCAGTTTGACCACGGCGAAGTTTCCTTTCCCCAGCGTCCGCAGGATCTCATAGAAGCCGACCTGCAGCGGCCTGCCGTGTGGCGGACTCGATGGCGACCCAGACCAACTTTCCGACATGATCACCATGATGTCAGATTCAATCGTCAGTGTAAGCTTATTCCAGCGGGATCCTTTTGTTTTGGTAAATATTCTTTATGCCTGCGTTAAAAACGTCAAAGTAACGTTTAGTCCGTCTGAGAGTGTCATGCAGTAACAGGCTAATAATAATAATAATAATAATAATAATAATAATAATAATAATTTCGCTCTATACTGAATAAAATATAGCCCATTGTTTCAACAAAAAATTGAGATAAATTATATTCAACAACAGAACATGAAGTGACGATTCCGGCCTGCTGACCACAATATATAGTCTACCTTACAAAATTGGCTACAGCAATTTATGTTTAAAATATATTCCATATTTTATAGATACATTATGTATATATATCATCATTTATGAAGCATATAGCCTGGTATTATAACTTAGCTATAGTTAGTTCTGTTCAATAAGGTTGTGTTTCAAAAAACATTCCCGGATTTCACTTTTAAAAATCTTAACAATACATCTCAGTAACATTTCCCAAATGACCACAGCAGCCAGAAACTGCGATAATGTCTGATGTCAAGCATTGTATCAACTGTAGTAGTCCACAATGAACTTACCTTAACGGGCATGTGGACACGAGCTCCTACTCTTGTTTTCTTATTTTCTTCAGTTCATATGACAACAATTCCATGTGAAAACTGCTTTTAAACATAATAAGCTGTCCCATCGAATGAAACTTTAACGGGATTTCAGCGACACTGTTAATGAACAAGCCGTCTAAAAAATAAAACTATATACAATGCATCCTGCCCGCACATATCGTTCAGCACTGCACTAACTGTGCATACTGCTGGCATGCAGCGGGCTACAGTCTGATACTCTGCTGGGGAACTCCACCCCTCCTCTCTTCCATAACAAATTGATACCTACCTCATTAACGTCACATTCGCGTCAGAGCTTCCAGCACGGCGCAAGGCCGGGCGAGCGCGCAAGGCGCAAGTTGCCGAGCAACAGTGCGGCTCTGCCTGCTCTGACGCGAGTGCTGATGGAGCCGTTGCTTGGAGATGAAGACGATGACGCCAATCCCAGAGATGTGTCACCACGTGATTTTTCCTCTCAAGCTGTTATTGTGTGCTCGGCGGATGTCTGCTCGTCCTGCTGGAAGGCATATAGCAGTTGCAAAAACGTCTGCGCCGGTTTTCTTGCTTTGCTGTTTTAACTGTATTAAGTATCTGCGAGATTATCGGACAACGGATTCGCGACCGGCTTGTGTGGAGACATATGCCCGTGTCTGAAGTGCGAGATCGCGGTTTACAGGCTACTTCCTCACGTACCTGCTCAGTGTCCAGCTCCTCTGTATAGTATGCGGGCTCTTTATTTCCTGACTGGGAAATATCACTCATTATAATGGATAATTATTGATGTATTTCGATGTGGGTACAAATCCTTTTTACTTGAACAAAGGATTACTTTTTCTATTTTTTTTTCCAAAATACACTTAGGCAAATATTATTTGTTGATTCTGCAAGTGTGTTATTATTATTATTATTATTAGTAGTAGTAGTAGTAGTAGTATTATTACTAGTATTAGTATTATAAATGGCTTTGCACTTTCGTGCTATGGTTAGCCATCCAAAAATTCCTGTTAGAATTTGACCAGAAATATGCACCTTAACCCAAGCAAATGCATCCCTGCAGAAGAGCATTAACCGAGCAGGAGTAAAAGTGAGTTTAGCCAATACAGATATAATTTAAAAAATATGCCGTATTTTGAAATCCTGCACATTCCTAGTACAGTTACCACAGTTCAGAGGGTTAATGTTCTCTAGGACACTGTCCTACTCCCCTCCCCCTTTCACTCTTGGGACAGTAACACTACAACGCATTCAATTCCCTCTGACCTCCCAATTACACCCCATCAATATCAATTTACAGATTTCTAATGCACGTCACCATCCACGCACACACAAACAAAGGATTCTGTGCTTGTTTCTGTTTTCCAGACAAAGCACTGAGCATGTTTGCACGTAGCGGGGAAAAAGAACATTAATATGACCCTGCCCACCTCCGGTTTTAATAATCCAAAGTGACCACCTCCCCACCACCACTCCCGCTGCAGTAAGATGAACTGATAACAGTGGTGAACGAGTCATCGCAGCAAGCGATGTTGCTTTCATTACAGTCACAGTGGCGTGCAGGGACTTAACTTCTGGAGTACTTTCTTGGTAGACAGAGTGAATCAAAAATAAGGAGCAACTTCACAGGAATTTTTTAATGGGCAGCAATTGTAAAATCAGTTTTCACAATTATAATGGTAACTTCTGGCATTTTTATTGAGTTTGTCTTCGAAGGCAGCCACCACCACAGATTAAGTGATTTGCCCTGCATACCACAAAGGATTTAAGGGGCTGTCCGAAGGAAGGCAGCTGAAATTTGTGAATTTTACAGGAGGGAAGGCTAATGTACAGTACGGCCTGGTTTAACACAATTTGAGTGCATCAGTCAAAGCGAGATCATCTGAGGTTCACGGCTGCAATCACGTGGAGAGACAAACTGTGAGAGACAGCGATTGGGAGTTTTATGTGCGTTAGTAAATGCCATTCTTTACTTCTGAGGAACGGAAGAGAGGTCAGCCCACACTCATGGATTGGCCTATTTCTGAGAGGAATATGTTTGAAATGTAAAGTACATGCACCTCACTGAAAATGTCAGGCAGTCTCGGCTAACCCCATCGCCTCCACACAAGTTTAAAACTCCTGTGTTAAAGGTCGCATCTGACTGATAGAAATGCAATGAGACAGAGAGAGAGAGAGAGAGAGAGAGAGACTGTGCTTAATTATTATGACGTTGCTTCAGACACAGCCTGCTGCGGTGCACTTCTCCACTGTTGGGGAACATAAAAAAAGGCAGCCCTGTGAAAATAGACCGTGACGCGTGTCGGAAGAGTGACATTCACAGCTTGCTCAGTTGGCCACAAACTGGGGCCAAGCTAAAGTAGTTTGTGTAGCAGTTCTGAGTGGAGCAGGAAGTTACATCCATCCATTGATGGATCTGTGGAGAGGGCTGAAAGGGGAGGGAAACTGAAACATCTCTAGGAAGAGCTCAGAAGTCAGTTAGAGAGAATGGTTCCTGCCTGATAACTGATCATCACTGGAGTAATCACTGCTGAGAAAGGGTCTGGAGCAGTGGTTTTGTCTAGTTCTTATGGCTCCATTTAGATCCCTGTGTGAATCAGATGGTGCACACATGTTCATCAGCCTCACGGCAAGAGTTTCCACCCAGCACCTGCTAAGAATAGGTTCAACAAAAACAGTGACAAACATTTCATGTATTCATTATACAAGGCGAGTAGGTTTAACCCTTTCAGCACCGTGGGCAACTATAGTTGCCCAATGATGTAAGATATCAAAGTCAGACTGTTGAAAACCTATCACGTGGCACCTTGTTTAAAAGAGCTCCCACAGGGGAGCTCTTTTAAACAAGTTGCCACGTGATAGGTTTTCAACAGCTCAGGATAACTACATTTTTAATTGCATGAAAATGTATTCGGCGCTCAAAGAGTTAAGTAAAACGATGCAGAATTAAGGCATGTGTCAGGTCTTGCCTCTTTCGGTCCAACACGCAGGCCAATTAAGACCTGGAGCGCTGCCACACTCTACCATCAACAAGGATCATCTGCATGCGATTACCGCTGAGTGTTGGCAGCATGTATAAATACCATTGCTTTCCCATTGTTCCTTGCAACTTCTTGTAAGCCACACTCTTGTATAGCTTAGAGCTTCGTTTCGCATACTTTCAATGGCTAAATCGAACCATTGATATTAGTGCTGTGAAGTACCAGCACTTTGTATATTTACGGAACCTCGTTTCCATTTTTCTTTCAGCTATTATTGTAATACATGTACTGTAGTGTTTGAACGTATTGTTTGTATTACTAATAGTTTGTTTTTGTAACCACAATTCCTCTTTTGTTTGTGAATTTTGTGTTTGCCCTCCCGCTTGCGCGGTCGGCATAATAAAACACAACTAAATCCATCCCTGCATTAGAGTCCAGTCCACATTTTCCTGGCCTCCATGCCGAACGTTACAGCATGCAAAGTCGGAGGACACGTGTAGTATACAGAAACCAGTTATCTTTACATTTTCACCTGTGCATATTTTAAAAAGCTACAAAAATTAAGGATTCCCAAAGTGAAATTAGGGATACATGTTTTCCTATTAAAATTATGCTTTAATGCGGAAGTCTGCCAAGCACCCAATGCACCATTATTTTCAACAAGAAAGCTGTACTAATGTTTCTGGCCATGTGACACACCTTCATTTTAATACATTTTCATCTAGAAAACCTTTTTTGCTGGAGGACCGACCAGTCCTGTCCAGTTGTCTTTTTTACACTTGCGTTGCACCTTGTCGACTACACGGTTTAATTGAAGGCACTTAGCTGTCTGCAGGAAAAAGTTCTTTTCGTCATGAATCGACTGAGGTTATGAACAATATGTGCCGTCTCATTGGCTAACAACCAAAACACACACACACACGCACACACTTACACTTACGCACACAGCCTGACTCAACCCATGTTATTCTGAAAATTCATGAAGTGCGTAGCTTAGCCCTTTGAGCGCTGAATACATTTTCAAGGAATTAAAAATGTAGTTATCCTGAGCTGTTGAAAACATATCATGTGGCAACTTGTTTAAAAGAGCTCTCCTGCGGGAGCTCTTTTAAACAAGTTGCCACGTGATAGGTTTTCAACAGCGTCTGATTTTGATATCTTACATCATTGGGCAACTATGGTTGCCCACAGCGCTGGAAGGGTTAATGAGACAAAGGAGATCCCTGTGATGTTGGGCCAGCTTTAATTCCCAATGGGACAGGGGAGAAGATGCTAAGTTAAGGATCTCAGGAAAACATATTGGCATCATGTAGACAAATAGCTAACGACGGAGGGGGTGAGAAGGACTAGCTTGCTAACCTTCCAGTCATCATATCCCATGTTCTTCGTGATTTGCATTTTTTTTTTCTCACATGCTCAAACTAATGCCTTTGTGGGGTGTTTTTACCCCCCCCCAAAAGGCTTAATCTTCAGAATTCGCTATGACGCCCCACAGGTTTATTTAAGGTGATAGAACTAGATAACTGTCATCAGGGGGAGTTCAACACTCAGATTACCATGGACGGCACAAATTTATTACGTTTTTAAGTTTGTGATTCATAACATTGTCCAAAATGTTCCCTTATATCTCAGCATGCAGTCACTGTGCCTTCTAAATTGTTTCACAAGCAGTATGTTTTGTGGACAACATGTCAATAAATCTCACAGCTAATGTAGTTGATTTGTTTTTTTTTCCCATCATAGCACTTTTTTTTAGCTCTGTCTGCAAAACGATACTGCTATGGGCATTAGTGTAAGCTATAGCCTACCATTAATCTGCGCATTTGGCAGGTGGAATCCTGTTTTCACGTGCTGCATTTTACTCCAATGAGTATTGACTTTAGCTCTAAAGCTGTTACTGATTTTTTTTTTTCTGATAATGGGATGGATAGGGGACCCAAACAACGCATAGCTGGGGTCTCCAATTACCTTTAATGTCAAGGATTTAATGATATGTAATATAATATCCCATGCAGGCTGGCATCAGTTTAGGTATGGCATACAGATAAACTCAATAACATGCTCCGCAGACAATTAGGAGACTCAGCACCTTTGAGTAGGGCCATCTTTAGCCATTTAAAGCAGTGCACTTACTCTTTCACCCTTCATTTTCTTCTGAATACGTTGAGAAGTCTTTCAACTTTTATTTATCTTGAATTAACTAACATAATACCTTGGTTGTGTTTGAAAGCTACGCCTAAGTTTGGCAAAGTTTTGGCTACCGCCCTTATGCTCTAAGGAAGTGATTACGCCCAAATTATGCAAGAAAAATGCACCAGCCACCACTACCCTTCATTATTGAGCACATTTGCAGTTTGTAACTAAATGCTGCTGGAGAGATGATTCTCTCTTCTCAGCTACACATTATGGCAGTTGTGTTTGTGCGTCACAATTAAGCATCACCCCCTTCCCTGTGAAGCCATCTCGCTGCATGTCATTTTCAGAATGTGGTCAACAGAAAGCCTTGTGAGTCTCAGCGCTAATCATTATCATTAGGAGCAGGAAGAATTACGGATTCAGCATGTAACCGCGGTTACACTGATTCCACTGCACAGAGTTGCTAAATAGTTGAGGCTGCACTGCAGTCACTCAGTTCCATTTCCTCTGAGTTCCCATTTCTGGTTCTGAAACCGTAACTTTGGGTGGCAAAGTTGCTGGATATACTGTCCCTGCACAGATCATCAGCAAAATGTCTTCCTCTCCGAAATGTGGTAATCCGTGCCCAGTGGAAAAGCGTTTGGTGTTAGCAGTCACTTTGTTTGAGGACAGTGGTATATTTGATTAGTGTGTTTTGTGTACTCTTTTGTTGAATGCTTTTGCCGTCACAGTCACATTACAACACATTCATTTTATCTTGTGTTGCGCCCTCTTAAATGCGTCTTTTTCCAGTGCCCCGAGTCATTTTCAGGAAGGCTGGCTTGTTCTGCCAGCATTCGGTAAACATTGTTTTTGCTGTGAATGTTCTTTTCTCTTAATTTCGAAACTGTGTAGAAGGCATGACTGTCCACAGTGTTCTTGTCCACCAGGAAACAGTGGCTTCCTTGTGAGTCAGCATGTCAGGCAACTATCCACATGTCTGCCCGAGGAGGGGAGCAGCCGTTCGCAATGACAATGTGACATTGCTGTGAATCACCTGCATGGATCTGAGTACGCAAGCAGGGGCCACAGGAAGTTGACGTTGATCTAGGGTCGCTTGGGGGCGGGGGTTGAGGAGGGCCTCGGGACAGGAAGTGCATGTGGACACAGAGTGCAGCTGCTTCACCTCAAAAGAAATCCAACCCTGAATTCTGGGACTACCCAGAATTCACCTCTGTCATGTGATAAGGGCTATAATCTGTTGGGAAAGGTCAGTGGAAGGTTACAATGCTTAAAAAAGGTGGTGACTGGAGGGAGCCGTGGGGGCGGAATAAGGCACTGAAGGAAAGAGGTTTTTATTCTGTATTTGCCTATTTTCTCTTTTTTCTCGGCGTGTAAAACAAACCACGGTTTTGTCATTACTGTATCATGCCATTTGGCATATGTGCTGCAGACGCTCAATAGATACGACATCCGACAGAAATCCTTATTGCATTCCAGTAGCCCCCACAGCCTTCCCTGCATAAGGGGTGCAATTTGTGCTCAACCATGCAATGTACTGCAGGGGAGACCAGCTAGTAATGTGGATGGACTCTCCTGCCAGAACACTGTTCACCCCAAACTGCCCCTCCCCCTGCCCCCATGGGCAACAAAGCCTTCCAGCTAACTGACTTTCCACTTGAAGTGGAAATGCAGAGGCCGGGAAAGTGCGGTGTTCCTGCGGGAAACATCCTGGCGGTTTGTCAGCAACAGCTGAACTGGGGCACAGCCACTTTGCCCTGTGTTTTCACGCTGTAGCAAAGGTCTACACTGGTCAAAGAACACAATTTTCTCTGTTTGTGAGTGTTTTTGTTTGTGCATGAGAGTTTTTGAGGGTGTGCATGAACATGTGAGGACATTAAAAAGTATGGAGCCATTCAGAAGCTTAGCGTAATAAAAAAAAAATCCCATGTTTTGAGAGGAAACAACACTTTCATTCATTTCATAGATGCTAAAATTTGTCTCTGCCAATGTTTATCCGGTCTAATACACTAGCATGGATAAAGTTAAAGTTTGGTTAAGAAATGACCCAAATGGCAGCATTTATAGCTCACAGTAGTAATTTGTCAGTGAATAGTTATTATGAGAGGTGAAGGCTATCCCATGCATGACAAGAAAAAGAAGATTTCAACAAAGAAGCACGTCACTTATTTCCAATAAATCGTCCCCCCCTTGAAGCACACAAGTACACATCCAGTGGACAGTCCCATTCATGGGGTTCACATGTAGGTCACCTCAGACTCTCCTCTGTTCCCATTGCAGTACTCTGTCCTCCACAGTCATGATGACCCAGAGAGACTGAGAGCGATCGAGAGGAAGAGAGAGATGAAGAGAGACCTGAGACACATTCACACTGACGTCAGCACTGCAGTGGAAAAAGAAGCCATGGCAGGGATCCAAGGTTGGGAGGAGACGCAGGGGTACAGTCCACTTTCCCCAGTTTTGTCACTTCTGTGGAGGAACGCTGCACTCGGCATGATGAAATAAGAGCAGATAACTCAGGATATGATCAATATTTCCCTCTGTCAGCAGGGAGAGTGCATGGGAGATGACTGTAATATAATGAGATGAGGATGAAGGCTACGGTATATATCTGCTTTCCCCAGTTAAAAAGACATTTTTAGAGGCTGAATGGTAATTCTAGCCGAATCAGTGACGTTCAGTGTGGATTTGCCACGTCAGCCTACTATAGAATCCTGGGCGCATCAGAGCCAAAGATGGCTAACAACCCCCATAGGACAGTACACAATTAACCATAGCGCCCCCTCCAGGGACAGTGATTCAGGTGAATGTGTTTTCCATTACCTCATGGCCAGAATGACTCGTGCAATCCACCGAGTCTGCCTACATCAGCGTCACATGAGATATTCTCCAATAATAAAAAGAAAACCTACCCTGCTGAGCCAGTAGGTTGCAGAAATATAGCATGAGGCGCTTTGGGAGTTCGTACATATTTGTGACCGAATGTACGGTGATACAGGACAAAAATATCATCAGCATTCGATGAGAGATTACTCATGAGACTAGTTGAGCGGGGATTTCTAGTAGTCCTGGGGGTGAGTCAGCTGCCCTACTTGAAAAAAGAAAAAGAACTCATGATCTATACGGGAAAATCAAGTTTACCGACCATCTCAGTGCTGTGTGACAGAAGTAATATCCCTCTGTACTGTTTTTCAGTGATATCACCATCACTGTGTCTTGTTCCCACCAGGCCATGTCACATCCTGCGCGACTTCCAGGAAAGCCGCCTACTTCATGAGAGACAACTTCAGATGGTGTCACCATAGACAGTAGCTATCGCACTGTATGACATCAGTGGTATTGATCAGGAATATTGTCGATAAGAGTGTTTACTTTCCTCAGTTCAACTAGCTTTTGGCTGGCACTGACCTATATAACTGGTTGTCTCTCCGTTACCTGGTCAGATGTGTCCTCCTCCCTTTCCTAGAGTGGGAAAATACAGTTTTTTTTTTTGGGGGCTGTTGGAAATTGCATTTTCCAATAACTGGAAAGAGAATTTAAGCTAGTCTTGGAGCAGAAAAGGAGTTGAAAAAAATTCTGATTGTGTTTAAAGGGCAAATCTTTTCAAACAGTGTTTTTTTATTTTGTAAACTCAACTGCCGCTGGCTGCTGAAAGACTCTGCCTGCGTTTCTTGTCATTCTCCCTTTGGGGGTTTAGAGCTTAACTGCAAGAATGAGATAATATACGACAATTGTTCCAAGTGTCTTAGATTCAAGTACATTAGAGATCCTGGTTTCACTGCTCGAGGTTTCAATGGCAGCAATTTCAAGCGCAATTTCCAAGCCCAAGCCTCCTCACCAGCATGTGCAGCTGCTGCTAACGCTGACAGGGGAGATGGGGGGGTGGGCAGAGAGAGAAGAACAAACAGGACAAAGTGTGAGGTGAGCTTGCCGCCCCGCAGGGTATGACGTAACAGAGAGTTTCCTCACTTAAATTATGCAACACCTGCAGATACGCAGGGAACTGGGTCTCGATGAGTGGGCACCGTTTATCTGGCCCCCGGTCCCCGGTCCCCGGTCCGTTTTCAGAGCCTGCGGAGGCGTTCGTTGGGGACAGCGGTGACTGTGTCTCACTGGCAGTGCTGACGGACTGTCTGGCACAGCCTGTACAGAAACTGACACCACAGACAGGAATGACATATTGCTCACTGGAATATTAGTCAGAAATACAAGCGGCACACAGGGATATATTTGACGGAGAGGGACAGCTGCAATATTACAGTAACCAAGGAAAGAGGCCGAGAAAATGGGGGAAGGGCTCCAAGCATCATGAACACTGTCATATTAACCACCCAAAGCAACTCAATTAAATTTTATCCATATTTACATCCAGGGTTCGATTCAGGAAGGACTGACGTCTCAAAGAACTTCAATGATGCTTTAAAGCGTACCCCTGTGAGCATGCTGGGGCAACACAGGCAAGGCAAAAGCTCTCTTAAAGAGGCAGGGAGCATGCATACAAGCTGTTATGAAAAGTTCCACATTTCAAAACCAATTTAAATGTTCAAAAAAATTATGAGGACAAACATTTGAGATTGAAAGTGCAAAGAAACACTTGAATTTGGAAACTTTTTGGCCCAGCTAACGCTGTTTGGCAGAACTGACCTTAGACAGACCTGAGTCCTGAACCCCTCACTCCAGTTTAACTCCCATTTTAAATCTGCTGTATTATCAGCTCTAACTCATGGGTTGATACATACAGACTGTCTGTCATTTTCCAAAATACCACCACAACTCCCCTCAAGCACCATGCCATGAAAAGTAAAAACACAGAAAACACTTAAAAATTTTATTGAGAACAAGAAAGAGAGGGACACATTCTTCCATAAACCTGAGGCTCCCTCTCAGTTGTTACCTTGCCAGAGGCCCAGTCAGGGTTTTAGCTGGGGCATTTGGTGCATTTGGGGGGCGCAGTGGCCCCCCACAGTAAGACTGTCAATGTAGCTGTACCAGTACTTGCTGTAACTGTCATACAGGAGGGCCAGGTGGCACGCAGATCAGGTGCGAGATCTCTCTGACGCGATACTGGATAAAGCCAACGCCGCTGAGCTCATAAAGAGAGGATTATGAGTGAGTACAAGTTTCCACCAAAGACCTTTAGTTCCATCTGTAGATCAAGCAGTCTGCTTAAATGCAGGCTAACACTTGGCCTGGCTTTGTTTGTGTGAGTAACAAGTTGAGAGCATGCAATTAACTTGTCATTGACATTAACTTTTTCTTGTTAAAAAACTTTAAGTTTGGCAAATGCAGTTTGATTGGGTAATTAGGTGATTCCATAAGACAAAATGCAAAAAGAAAAAAAAAATTGAGGGCTATGTTTGTGAAAGATTTGTAAAAGACCACAGCCCAGCTTCCTGCTTAAGCGCAAAATAAATTGACCTTTGAAATGGGAGTAATGGTGTTGACAACTCCCCCTATGGCTCTGTGCAGTGGTGGAGGGTTAGAGCATATGAGCGTGATTCCTGTCATGCAGGGGGGTCTCCCCTGAAGCAGCCACTTGTTAAAGCATGACCTTTGACCTCACCCCCTGTGTGTTCCCTCAGCCACATTGGTCGGACAGCGCAGCACGTGTCAGGCATGTGGATTAACCAAATAATCTGACTCTCACATTGCGTGGAATGGTTTAGCTGGCCCTCCTTAACCATCTCTGTAAGTCTGTTTTCTTTCTCCCTCCGGCCAATTTTCTCCCTCCCCCCCCCCCCCCCCTCCCAGCTGTCAATGTGGGCTGCAAATGTCCAAGGACAGGCATTCAGGGTGGCGGGGGGATGGAGGGAGAGAGCAAGGGATGAGATGGTGGAAAAGATGTAAGTGAAAAGAAGGGCTCAGGTGGAATTACAGGATATTAACCATGGGGAACACACCTGCCGCGCTCTCTGAGGCCATGTGAGCGCAAGAGATGACTAGAGCCGCATCCCACTGTCTAGGGCACTGCGGGATTGATTGTCTTTCCCAGATAAGACAGAACTATGTACAGTAGCCTTGTACATAACTGATGAAAACAGAGACAGACTCGCAACATAAAGGAGAAAAATGAGTGTTGAAACTAAAGAAAGCAGCAGTTTGGGAAACGAGAGACGAGTGGAGTGGAGGCATGGAAGAGTGGAGGAGGTGTGGCTACAAATAAGGGAATAAGGAAAAGCGCTGCACAGAATGGGGTGGGCAAGCGGGGAGCAGGAAAGGTAAACACAGACCTGTGGAGAATGAAAACAGATGGAGAACAAACAGTAAAACTGAAACTAATAAATAAAAAATCCTAATATAACTTGCAAAACACTGACACAGCAGGAACATTTAAGAGGCCTAAGAGGGGTAGGTGGGACTCCACATCAAATAAATTTATGTTAATATTCAATTAAACACTCAGATCAATGTCAAAGTATCTAATTGAAAGCCTAACAGGAACTTTTGAGAGGTCTTAGAGCGGTGCGGCCAGCGGCTGAAATTTCAGAAATTTCATGGGACACCGCCTTCTCTGCTCAAGCAGCCAGAGCCCTTCTACAGCAAGCTCTCCCTCAGAAGCGGACCCTCGGTGAGCCCAACCTGGCATTCCTGAACTCCCATCATGGCAACCCTAACACCTGCCGCACTTTGCAGGCCCAGTGTGGAACGGTATTAGAGCTTCAGCCCTCCTTCCCCACTGAGTGTTCAAGAGTGGCCTTTGTCATCACTCGCCTCTCTGGATGCACCAGGGACTTTACTGCTGCCTGCTGGGAGACCAGTTATTCTGCAGTGACATCATTTACTGCCTTTGCAGCAAAAATGAAGAAGGTGTAGGACCGTTCCCACTCCAGTCATGCCAGTGCTCGTCAGCTGCTCCAACTGAGTCAATGCAACCTTTCGCTGTCGGATTACTCCATCGACTTCCACATCTTAACTGTCTCCACACACGAGAATGCCTGAGCCCAATACAATGTCTACCTGTTTGGTTTAGCACTGCACATACAGGAGGAGCTGAACACCTGAGTCTTATTCCCAGATCTGGACCTGGCACTGAAAATTGACATCTGCTGGCAGGAAAGACAGTCAGACCAGCGGGTGAGGTTACAGGCACCTTCCCTAAGTGCATTGCCAGATGTGCAACTTGGAGCTTCTACTCATCCGGCTCCTCTTGTACCCATAGCCGTTGACCAAACTTGGCTTCATAGGCTGCCTCCGGAGGAACAGCTGTGCCGGACAACGTTGCATGTTGTCTGTCTGTGCTGTGAAAGCAATTTACATGCCATAGCTAAGTGCCCAGTTTGACAGATGCGAGCAATATCAGTAAGTAAAGAGCGGTCAGGAGCTGCGGCCTCTTTAGTCCATCCACTCCTTCCTGTTCGTCTGACCTGGCAAGGCTGCCCAATCACCATCATGGCCTTGATTGATTCCGACATCAATGGACATTGTATCCATCCTGGTCTCGTTTGGAACGGAAAGATACCACCCAAGCCATTGCCAGTTCCCCTCCAGTCCCAGGGGTTGACAGGGGGTTCCCTTCCTGACGTCATCGAAGTCACCCAACCGGTGCGAATGCTGACCTCTAGTAACCATATGGAAGAATTGGTCTTTTACATCTTGGAGTCACCACATGCTCAGGCGGTGTTGGGCAGACCCTGGTTAGAAAATCAAAGCCCTCGAGTCAACTGGCCTTTCGGATCCATATTGGAGTGGAGCCCTTCATGCTCTCAGTCCCATCTTCATGCTGCCACTTGCCCAACTGCACCTCCGTCCTCCGACCATCGTAAGGAGCCACTGGCCCTGAAGGGTGTTCCTGCCATTTACCATGACCTTCACATAACATTCAGCAACGCAAGAGTGACAGCACTTTTTCCCCACAGACCCAACGACTCTGCCTTAAACTTACTGCCTGGAACATCGCCCCCTAGCATGGCTTCGTAGCAGAAGAGTCCGTGCGCTGAACTGGCCTGCCTGCAGTCCTGATCTTTCACCGATTGAGAACATTTGGCGCATAATCAAACGAAAAGCCCATCAAAGGAGACCCAAAACTCTCCAGCAGCTGGAAGCCTGTATTAAACAAGAGTGGGATCAAATTCCAATGGCTAAACTCAAGAAACTTGTCTCCTCAATGCCCAGATGCCTCCACTCTGTGTCAAAAAGAAGAGGGGATGCTACACCATGGTAAACAGGCCTCCGTCCCAACTTTTTTGAGACCAGTTGCAGCCATCAAATTTGAAATGAGCTCATTTTGTGGATAAAATAGTAAAAATTTCTCCATTTCAACATTTGCTATGTTATCTCTGTTCTATTGTGAATAAAATACTGGCTGGTGTGATTTGAAAGTCATTGCGTTTTGATTTTATTGACAATTTACACTTTGTCCCAACTATTTCGGAATTGGGGTTGTAAAAAAATGCCGCAATTCCTACACCTTCCTTCCAATTTCTTATGTGTTAAAGCTCAAACTGGAGCAGAATGTCTTCCCTTTGAACTCATATTCAATTTGAACTCCTATATTCTATGGACGACTGCTAAAATAATAATCCGCTGTCGCTGTCCAAATAATTATGGACACGAATATGTTGACTGTGGCGCTTGTGTTTTTAGAGGAAACCCTTCCAAACATGCAGAAAATTGTGAGATTAAAGTGAACTGAACGGGTATCATGGAAACAGAGCCAAGAAATTTTTCGTAGATCCCCCAGAACTTGGGGAAACTGTACACAGCGTTTTTAGCACCCCACTGTCTCAGCTTACTCCAGAGGCAAATGGTCTAGAGATCGAAAAGAGCAAAAAAAAAAAAAAAAAACCAGGCTAACCCTTTTGCGTCACATAAACTGAGTGGAGAAATGGAAGAAGACGTTGTGGTGAAGACCTTTCTGGTTGCTGCAGCAACAGTAAAAAAAAAAAAAAAAAAAAAAAAAAAAAAGTATGTTGCATCTACAGTAATTGCAGCCACAAGTGCATGAGCTCGGGGACCCCAGTGCAGGAAGCAGATGCTCTAATGCGGTTGCATTCACGCTGCACAGTTCTGAGAGAAACCACAGAGCGCTGTTGTTTGGCAGCTTGACTACTTTCGTAAGTCAGAGCTACATATCTCTAGCATTGCTATCAAAGTACAAAGCTAATTTGGAGACGTTCACATAGGCTTTCATACTTTACATAGGCTACTTCCTGAGCCAATAAAACATTTGAAATTAATAATAATAAAAAAAAAAAACATAAAGGAATCTATCCATTGATTATCTAAACCGCTTCCTTTCATAGGGGTCGCGGGGGAGCAGAAGCCCAACCCAGCCGATGATGAGTAAAGCCTCTTTTACACTGGACGCGAAACGAATTTTTCGCACGACCGATTACATTCAAAGTCAATGCAAAGGCGCGAATCTTTGCATTGACTTTGAATGTAATCGGTCGTCTGCGAAAAATTCGTTTCGCGTCCAGTGTGCAAGCGGCTTAAAAGTCAGGAACACACCCGGGCCAGTTTGCAAATCCATCGCAGCCGAAAGGAGTATGAGGAAATGAAACGAAGCAGTGCAAAAATGAAGGAGCACAGGCCCAACTCACATGAACAAATGCTGAAAAGTATGGGAAGCATTAATTAGAACATCTCACAGATTTTTTGAAAGCAGGCTGGTTAAAGTTAAGTTTCAACCTGGCCTCATTTTTATTAAAAATAATTTGGCGTGTAATTTTTTCATAACAGCACATAAATGCACATACTACTTACACAGCATAACGTGTTTGTTTCACTGGATTTTTATATTTTAAAGCTCTTCGTAATGTACCGACTTGGCTCCATCACAAAAGTGATGAAGTACTTGGTCATTCAGACAGCTTAATTTTATTGTTCATGAAGAGTACGGAAAATCGTCGGTGACAAAGAGGCCAGGCCTTTTCTCGCGGCAGATTCATCCTCCATGGAAGCTACAGGTTTTTAACTGTTCTGCTGAAGCAGATGTCTCAGGTAAAGAATCAAGTTCATAATGCAGGTTCAACTGCGGCAGAACTTGTTTCCAAAGAAGGTAAGAGGTTTTCTGCCAGCGAAGGTCCCCGTAAAAAAAGAGCGATTTAAATTTAAAGTTGATAAAAATAGGCACTTTTTCATGATAACTGCTCAGCAGCTGCATGATATTTTTTTTTTTTTACAAGGACAGTCATATGGTTTTGAAAGTTCACACCTGGCGCTACCATAGATACTCCCAAAGATGCCTCCGGGTCGCTTCTTCCTGATTCAGTCCCATCGTTCTCAATCTAGCTTGAGTTTAGTTCCCTTGTTGGGAAATAAAAATACAACCCTATTTCCAAAAAAGTTGAGATGATATGTAACAAGCAAATGAAAAAGAAACCGGAGATTCGTAAATTATTCTCAATCTCTAGTAAACTGAAAACAGCATAAGACATATCTAATGTTTTTTTTTTTTTTCCTGTACTTTATTTATTTGGAAATAAACTTTCATACTGAGTTTTCATTCTTTATTCTGGCAACACATGCCAGAAACGTTTGGACAGGAGCGTGTTTGCCACTGGTTACGTCACCTTACCTTTTAACAGCCCTCCAAGTAATTGTTTGAGGAAATTAATACAATTAAGTTTTGAAGGATGACTTTCCTCATATATACAGTCCCCTCAATAATTATTGGCACCTCTGCATTGACAAGTAAAAAAGGTTTTACCTTTCTGCAAATTAGCCCATTCTCACACTATAAAAAAGAAAATTTCTACCTTTAACTGAAGTCAATTTATTCAGAGAAAAAAAATCCTGCATCACAAAATAATAATTTTAAACAAAACCACGCACCACATTTTTTTAAAAATTCTGTTTAATGATCTTTGCAAGGGGTGCCAATAACTGTGGAGAGGACTAACCCCTAGATCCCACCGGGGGCGTCTTGGCCGCATTACGGCCGCGATACAGTCGTCGGAGCTGATTGAGGTCGTTCTAGACAATGCTTGTGGTTCCACCGGCTGCCCCATGACATGTCTTGGCAGCGTCCCAGAAGCGGCACCCGCTCTGCTCCGCAGACAATACGCGGCGAGTCTATTTCTGACGGAGGAGGACCGCAGTTGCGTCAAGCTAAACAAAGCAGATCGTGCCGCGCAGGAAGTCACACACAGGAATGGAATAGTGCATCTGGTTAATTTTCAAAAGAAAACACTCTGTGCCGACTCGTAATGGCAGTTTCAACAATCAGCTTCTATCCATTTCGAACACGTTAGACACTTCCAGTATTGACACAGGTTTAACACCATTTTGGAACTGAAGTCACATCACCGAGTTGCGCCATATGCGCCGCAGGAAGGTTTGAATGCTTGTGGAGATTGTTACTGGCAATGAAATTTGAGAGATGTACTGTTTAACTAATAAGCACAACAAAGTCAGAAACGACAGTAAACACAATTAAAAAAGGAAAAAATAGAAAGCATTTAACTGTGTAGCCTACTCACACATGGTAGAAGCAGAAAAATGGCGAAATTAGCCAAATCTGAGTAGGTCAACTGTACCAGCGGGCAGGATGCCTCACTTCAGCGACGCTCTCGGTGGGATATGAAGTCGCATGGAGGACTGAGCAAAATAGCATCGCGCTCGTTACATCGTAGATATGTGCCTGGTGGAATATAGGGGTAAGTCTTCAGCTGCTCAGATGTCTGAGCTCTTCATTGTAATATTTTGCACTTCTTAAAGCTCCACATATTTTCATCCAGAGAGAGGACTGCAGGTAGGCCAGTCTAGCAGCCTCACTCTCTTATTCAAAATCCACCCTGTTGTAATATATGCAGAATGTTGTTTGCTGTTGTCTTGTTGATATAAGCAATGGCTTCCTTGAAAAGACACCATTCTAGGATACGGATGTCACACCAAAATTCCTGTAAGTCCTTCAGCATCAATGGCTACAGTGATGCTGTGGTTACTGATACCATGGGCACTGAGTTGCCCCCTTATCATGACGGGTACTGGCTTTTGGTCGTTATGTTAGCAATAAGCGTGAAGATCATTTTTTTCTTTGACCTGGAGAACACAACATCAATTATTGCCATAAACAATCTGAAAGGTTGACTGGCCGGACAACAGCATGTTTCCATTGTGCTTCAGTCCACTTCAGGCTGTCAGTGTTTGAGGTCTGTGTCTATTGTTCTTCATATGAACTCATGTATTTATTGTTATTTCTGTTATTTTATATATTTCCTTTTGTAATCTCATGCCCCATTCAGTTTCTCACGTACTCTCTCTCTTCTTCTATCTCTCCTGCACAGTCCTGTTCATTTCATAGTTTATAGCCACGCCTCTCGCCACGCTTTCTGCTTCCTAAACACCTGTAATTACTTTCTGTTTCCAATGGTTTTCCCTAATTATACCTGTCAGTTAGTTTCTTTCTTTGCAAGTTTATTTGCCATTTCCTGGTAAGCACTATGAGCCTTTTCTGACTCTTGTGAACTTCCCCAGTAAAGATTCTGTTTTTGTTTCCACGGTTTTTAGAGATTGCCTGCCCGTTTGTGTGTTGTTTAATTCTGGTTACGACTATGGCTTGTCTTTGGGAATAATGATATGGATCTCCTCTGGTTTTGACAATCTTCCTGTTTGGCATTCAACCTGTGGACTGTATTATGATAGTGATTTGGATTACCTCTTTCGTACTGCATTTTTTCTGATTGGAATTGAACTGACTGTACGACCAAGTTTAAGTTCACCAATAAACCTGTGTAACAGATTTTCTGCCTGCTCATGAGTTCTGAGTCTGAGTCCTGTCACAGATGAGCTCAAGCCGAGAGAAGACAACATTGTTTCTAGACAATTTCCATGTGACCTCTATGGTGCATACTACAACCTTCACTCGTATTTGTGATCGGAAAGCTGAATCAAGTTTATGGGCAAATGTTTTCTAATGTAGTCCAAGCCTATATTGTTATATCTACTACAAAAGCATGTCAGTTTTCAATGCAGTGCCATTGGAGCGATCCAACATCACAGGCATTCAATATAAATTTTCAACCTCATCCTTTGTGCTGACATTTCTCCAGGTTCCCTGAGTGTTTTAATGATAATATGCACTGCAAAGTACAAAATCCCTAAAATCCTTATAACAGCACATTGAGATACACAGGGTGTCCCAAAAAAAAAATGTCCAGGCCAAACCAGGCTGATTGCATATTTTAATGTGTCCATGTAGGCCTATTCATTGAGGTGGGGAACTTTGATAGGATTTTGTCCATGTGTTTGCATAGTCACGATGGTTGGCCAACAGTTCACAACTGAGCAACGTGTCGTCATGGTCTAACGAAGAAAATGAACTCTAAATAATAATTGTAATTGCAAATTAAGCAAAGAGAAAAACGTACGCAAGTAGACACTATGCTATTGAGTTGTTAGCCTACAGTGAACTACCAATCTGCAGTAGACACATACTCAACGAGTACCTATTTTTTTAATAAATCTTGACGATAATCTCTCACTTCGTAATCTTTCCATTTTTAATCATTGCTGCAGCTCGTCTCCGTGTAGTATGTAAAAAGCAGAGTGTAAATGCACTCGCCTGCAAAGGCGCGCAGTACTATCTCAGAATGCACCCTTTAATTTGTAGTCAGAAACTGACCACTGACTTTCGACGGGGTTTTTGTTGGTCAATTGCGCAATCGCTTTCTGCTGTTTCAAGACTGCAACACGCCATCAATGTGTCTGACCATACCTCATTTTAAGGCTAACACCCCTATGGGTGCTCAGTTTGGTACAAGCACATTTGCTATTAATGCAAACTGGGCGCTATGGATGAGATAATGACAACTGCACCAGTCATATGCTAGCAAAGACACTTGTGTCACGCTTGGCGCTGCTGTGCGCTGGATGTAAGATAGAACCCATAATGATGTGAGAACTCGCAATAATTAGGTGATGAATAACAAGTTAGGTTAGACAGGTGAGCCAATCGGGCAATAGTATAAAAACAACCTCCAAAAAGGCATAATTCCTCAAAAGCAAAAACAGGCGGAGGCTCAACAATATGCCAGCAGATGTGTAAGCTTATAACCCATAACTTCGGATGCATCATTCCCTAAAAACAAGTAGGTATTTTACACTTGACAGTGCGTGATGTATAAGACAGGAATCCAGTCAAATTTTTTCTGTTTAAGGCAAGGCCAAAAACCTCAACAGCGAATACGGGATCACCATGTCTAAAAAACAACCATAACATTACACCTTAATAGCAATAAACACTTTGGTAGAGCTGCACAAAGACGCCCCACTGAAAACCAGTCAAACCAGCCATGTCATTCTCTGGATTTAATCCAATAAAAATCAACAGTCTGAGATGGAGATGGCAAATCCTAAAATATCAGTGATCGTGAAAACATCTGCACGAAGGATTGGACAAACATTCATCCAAAATTGTGTTCTTTACCTTACACAAAGTACAAAAAAAGACTCAAGGTTGTTATCTTTACCAGAGGTGTTTGAGCAAAATGATGGGTCCCAACTATTTTTACCCGTGGTTTTCATTAAAAATGACATTAGCTTTCATAAAAAACAAATTACTACAAGTAAATCACTGTAAAATGAGAATAAATGGACTGGAATAGAGGTATATAGTTTCCCATATGTTTGAAATTAACACATGGATTATGCAGCCTTTATCCAAATTTTTATTAAAGGTGCCAGTAATTCAGGTTGGACTGTAAACAAACAAGCACGCCCAACAATATGTGTATACATGCAACTTCATATGAGCTCACACATGTGCACACACTAACATGTTGATGTTAGTACTTCACATAGACACAGTCTCACTCATGCATAGAGTATGTGCACTCATGTATATGAAGGCTCATATACGCAAAGGCATTCACATGCACTCAAATGCAGCTGTAAAGGTAAATTATTCAGAGAAGGTTATTCCATTCTATTCTCCTGTTTCACTTTGTGGGAAGTAAATGTTCACTGTAAATGTTCAGAGAGCTCCTCCACTTTCTGTGTCATTGCCGTTCTTTGAGCATGTGCGATACACATGAATAATCCTCTCCACAATCATTGGCACCACTGAAAAAGATGAGTAATAAGAGTTAACCAAAAGGTGAATTTCTTATAACTTTCTTAATCTCACTCTGAAAAAAAAAAAAAAAAACTGAGTTTTAATCATGTAAATTTATTCTGAAAAAATAATCTCTCATCAAGAAATAATCATTTTTGACAAAACCAAATGAGCCCCAATTATTGGCACCCAAAAAAAATTCCCAAGAACAAAATGCAATTGAAGAGTTTCACAGCAAATTGAGACATATCCATTTTTGCTGTTTTGAGAAAAAGGCCTTTTTTCTTCAAGACAAAAAGTTTTCAGGAGAACCAGTTACTTTTTATTTCTCAGTCTTGCTCTTGACTTACCAAACATATTTAGCCAGAAAATGGAAATCTAGCATCACTTTGATGCTGGTAATGCATTAAAATAGTTTGAACTTTTTTTTTTTACAAAATTAGATATATCCATGGACGTGTCTCGTTTTGCCAAAAAAAAAAAAAAGGTGAAATGGATATGTCTCACTTTGCAAAAAAAAACCCGCTAATTTTGGCATAGTGAAATAAGGGTTAAATCGCCGTTTGACCCAAAACGATACTTGGACATGTGCGGCTATCCCTTGGCTATGTTTCTAATATCACTACTAGAAAATTTTGAATTTGGTGCGTCTTGTTTTGCGATGAAACTCTTCAATTTTTTTCCAGAATATTTTGCTGTTTTTTTATGTTGATCAAAGCATACAGGAACTTTCCAATTCATGGCAATCTGCGTCACTGGGGACTAAATATGAGCTGAAACAACGCCCAAACTTCCTTATTCATTCATCAACATGAGAAAGCAGAAAACACACAAATCAAATAAGGGAAAAGTTTGTCAACCTTCAAAGGAAATAGCTACTTTCCTCGAAATGCCCATCACTACTATTTGGGCAGTGATTAAAAAGTTGAAATCAACTTTAACTGTTGCAGACTTACTTGGAGGAAAGCCAAGTTGATTTTCCCTCACACTCAGTCCAGAGGATGATGAAAGGGGAAAATAATCCCCAATAATCATTTTTGGAGTTACGGAAGGCATGCCAGAGAGAAATACTTTCCAGAAATGACTGAAGAATGCTGACTTAATCCTTTGTAAAATGTGCCATATATACAAGATTTGATTTTATTTTCATTTGATTTGGACATGGACAGTGACATAAATTTGAGGGACTTCAATTCCCACGCTGCATGTGGATGTGCATATTTTGCAACAATGCTCTCTGCAACAAGACTCTCCAGCCTGTGGCCGAAGGCCTGTTCCCTGACCGTGGTGCAGATGTCACTGTGACTGTATGGAACAGTGTGATGTGGGCTGTGAATTGTTTTAGTTTGGAGGACTGACCTTTCAGATCCCGATAGTTTTCACAGTACGGGAGGGATTTGTGTCAGTGAGACCATATGTCTGTCTGTGTCTCGTATTCTCTGCACCTCTGAAATGGTAGTCTTCTAACCTTCTCCAGAAGTGGTCAGCAGATGTGCAAACAGAGACAGAATCTATCTGGTTCGCTAACCTTAAATGCGCATAAGTTAACATCCTCATGTTCACATCCTTGGGGGGTAGATGAACAGTCACATTTGTCACCTATTATTGGGGTAGATGTTCATCATTTGTTCATTAGGCCCATGTCCATTAAACATTTTCTAGTCTTCAGCAAGAAAAGATTTTCCCAATTGATCAAAAGAATGAATAAATTGGATGGAATACCATGAGTATTCTGGCATTCAAGTGCACCTTAGAATATATTAGTTTATTGCTTTATATAAATGAACTTGCAAGGAAAACTGCAATTTTGGTCTCAACCTTAAAAGTGACGTGTTATACCACTTTTCCACAACTTAGTACAGTTTTCTGTGGTTGAAACAAGATGTCCGACAGGCTTTGGGCCAAAGTACCACTAGGGTAAAGCAGCACAGCTCCCTTCTACCCCTTTCGGAACAACTCTATTCAAAACAGCCAGTTTCAATGCTTGTTCCTGGTAATGAGCCACAGCTCACCCCACCCTCCTCTTCCGTGGGGTGTATAGAGGCCAGTATGGCTTTGCGTCACTATGGTAACTGTTCAGCGAGAGCCCTGAGAGAGCCATAGCTAGCTGCCAGAGAACACACAGCAGTGCCACCATATAGCTACATTTGAACATTTGAGTCAGACTCCAAGCATTTTTAAAACTTTTTTTGGGTGTATCAAGCTGATCGAACACTGACGCAGAAAAAAATAAAAAATATTTATACCTTTTTGTGAGCTATGAGAATTCAGTAGCTTCGAAAAACACTAAAAACACATTGCTATTGCAATGACCAATAACGTAAGCTGAGGGGAAACTGACTAATTCTCCTGTTTGATCCTCGTCACTGAAAGAATCAACGCTTAGTTGCTAATTATTTAGCGTTCATGGGTACGGGTTGGAGAAGTAATGCCCCTTAAGGCGAGGTGAGAGCGCCAATAATCCCGCCAATGATAAATCCCGAGTGCAAAAGGTTTAAGTGGACGCAATTTAGTCTTGATTAGCACTCGTGCTGCAGTTTAATTTGCACTGAATGATCAAGATTCAATTTTACCAATCATTATTAGAACCCTAGCGACAAAATCAGTCATAAAGCCGCTGTGTGCGGCCGTTGATTGCTCCAACAAAAATGGAAAACTCGGTCCTGCCTGTGGGCATAAGGTTCCACAAATTTCCCTTGGCAAAGCCTGACTTGTTCCGACAGTGGTCGCGCAACATCGTCATGTTCGGCATGCTTTCTACCCAGTTGTTTCAAAGAGCACGTTTACGCGGAGTATGGAATTGAATCACCCAGTAAATATTGAAAGATTTTGAAAGATGATGCTGTGCCAACGGAATTCAGTCATCGGCGGGCTCCCAAACCCAAGCACTCGTCAACTTTGGATAGGCTGGAGAAACAACAGCATCAGTTATAAATATAACAGGTAGGCTTTCTAAATCTTATGTCAGCTTATAATCTGTCATTGTGTAGTCATACCGATCCAAATATAATTCATCAGACAAACGCTTGCTTACAGAAGCCAAGTTTTATTTCATTTATGACCTCCGCACGCTCAGGAGTTCCGGTGTCCGGGTCACATGGCAAGCTACTCCAATTCCAACAAACATGGCGCACCACCAACATCGTATAAATCTGACCTTCTCGAGCTGATTTAGCCGTTACAAAAATGTCAAAAATTACCCAAAAATATTCTGTATATTTGAACGGTAGGGGCAGTGTACTTTTATTGGGTGAGAGCTGAAAACTGAGAGTTTTCTTTGCCTTTAAAGGATACAAGCTTCCATTGCTAGTCTATTCATTTGTGAATGAGCACGTCATTTTCCTCACATGAAATGATCAGTGTCATTTGGTTTTTCTTCATCCTGCTCTTTCTTAACCCATTTTTTTACAGTTCTTTTTTCATTCTACATGAACTTCACAAACATAGACATTTCTTTGGGTCTTTGAATTAATATTCCTTCTTTCACAAGAAATGTTCCAGGAATGGTCTTGGAATATGTTTGCAAAGCAGTTAAAAATAGTTTCTCGGCATAATCTCAATGTTCATTACTTAAAACTTGTTAGCAGGGCTATCCATACCCCAGCATGATGTGGAGACTACAGAGTTGGAGGTTTTCCATAAATCCTCTCAACGACAAAATTTATCTCAGTATTATCCCTGAAAAATTACGACTTTCGAAAGATTGATAGTTTTGTTGTTTGGTTTCATTAATGTGCAGTGATAAGTCCTCTCACTTTAATTAAGCTTGGCAATGAATGAGACTTACATGAGGCAAGGAGGAAGTCATTTGAGTACCACAGTATCAGTTACAACTGAGTCAACTATTACCATGGTTTTGATGTTAGTTTACCAAACAAAGCCAAAGGTATATTTCATATATATTACACAAGAGCTAAAAGCTTTGACCTAGTGGTCCCTTTGAGACTCCTCGAAGAGAACATACCACAAGATTCAAACAAACAAAACAAAGTTTATGCGTAAAAGCTGACACTGTAGGTATTTCGGGTATGCTGACTGCTCCTAAAGTAGGTTAACAATGGAGGGTATTGTACATATAAGTAGTGTTGCAACTTGGAAATATTAAATTTACATAGTCGTCTGTGCTGCTTGAAAGTTATTCTGCCTTATTTGACCTGAGGTGGAAAGTCCTGGTTCAGACAGTCAGTCGTCCCCAGCACTGTGCTTCGACCACCCGGATTTGTTTCAACCAGGAGACATAACTAATGCATGTGATCAGCTGAATTTGTAATGGGGAGAGAAACATGGTAGGATATTTACACTCTAACCCCTGGATTTTCCACCTCTGCCTTTGACTCAGTGTTAAGCAACAAAGATACACCTCTAATATGGTGAAATTCCAATCCTGCAGACCGAGTACACACTGTACATTTACTTGCTTCAAAGTGGTGAGCATGTGCAGCAATCATGACGCAGTTCCTTAAAGCCCTGCACTTATCCATTTCATGGAAACATAGCAGCATGTAGCCAGCAGCAAGCAGCAGCGTGGCAGAGGAGTTGAGGATAAATAAGCTGGCTTTACTGGTTTGAATAGACTGCCATTTTGTAAGATAGTTGTGACTGATGTTCAGCAATGTAGATCATGTGCTGGCAGCATGAGTGGAGTTGTCTGCCTGAACTAGCTAACTTGATGTGATCATGTGAAAAGCATGACTGTGAAGGCTGACAGCAAGGTTTATCTTAATTGAACAAAGATTGGGTGTAACTGAAATATGAGCTCATGTCCAGTTTGGGGTATTTGCTTCCTATTTGGCTGTTATGGATGAATGGTTTTGAAAATCTAAAATCCATATAGATACCTTTTATCTCTTGACCTCACTTCATGTTGGCAGCTTTGCCACCAATTTTGATTGGCTGCAACAAGTGAGTGCTTTTGTAAATCAAAAATAGGACCAAGGGTCTTGTAGCTTACCGGCAAGCAATCTTACAGTGATGATACAAGTTATGAAAATTTCATGTGAAGTTTGACCGTCGAATCATTGGTCATTAGCTTTGTTTACATGGACACACATAATCGGAATAAAGGCCCAATCAGATTAAAAATGCTTCATGTAAACACGTCAATTCTGATCCGATCCGGTCCATTCGGAAAGAAATTTCATTCCAAATCAGAGAGGTGGTTTACGCCGATCATCATTCCGAACAACGTCCGTGTACACACCCATTCGGATCCTGTCTTCGTGGTTGGGGTAAAATTGTCATCACTGCGCATGTGTGCTACAAAGAGCGAATGAGGACATGCAGACAACGTGGCATTTGTTTATAACAGAGGCGACAGTACAGCTTTTTCGTCTTTTAATATTTCCGGAAAATTAGACAACTCCGCGCATGCCCAAATGATTCATTCTGATTAAACGCATGGTGATGTATATGCAAGTCATGATCAGCTCATTTCATTTAGTGTCCATGTGAATTTGGATTTGGAATTTCCGATCAACCGAGGTTAAGATCGGATTGGAGAAATTTTGCGCATGTAAACACAGCTAATGTCAAGGTCACTAAATAAAAGTTCACAAACATTTATAAGACCTCCTGTAATACAATCCTAAGCTCTGAAGCAGTTTTGGCGATACAAGTCATTTAAAATTCAATGTCAATTGTGAACTTTAAAGGTCACAGGTGGACAAGTTGAAGTCAGCAAATGCACTTCATATATGACTTTCTAAATGTCTCTATACAAACCTTGGCTCAATCTGTGACCATTTTGGCGATACAAGTTATTGTAATTTCACTGTCGAGTTTGACCCTGAAAGGTCACTGACAGTCAAGTTGAATGTCACCAAATGAAAGTTCATATGTGACTTCCTAGATGTCTGTAACACAAACCTAGGCTCCATCTGTGACCATTTTAGTGATACAAGTCATTGAATTTTCACAAGGTCACATTTGACCTTCAAAGGTCAATACGAAGGTCACCAAATGACAGTTCATATATGACTTACTATATGTCTCTAATACAAACCTAGGCTCCATCTGTGACCGTTTTGTAAGTACAAGTCATTGTAATTGTATTATGTGAAGTTCGACCTTCAAAGGTCACCAACAGTCAAGTTAAATGTCACCAAAAGAAAGTTCATATGTGACTTCCTTTAAGTCTCTGATACAAACTTAGGCTCCATCTGTGACCTTTTTAGTGATAAAAGTCATTGGATTTTCACTGGGTCAAGTTTGACCTTCGAAGGTCAATATGAAGGTCACCAAATGACAGTTCATATACAACTTCCTATACGTCTCCAATACAAACCTATGCTCTTTCTGTAACAATTTTGCTGGTATAAGTCATTGAAATTTCACTGTAAATTTGGCTGTTGAAGGTTACTGAAGGTCAAGTTCAAGGTCACCAAATGAAACTTCATACATGTCTTCCTATATGCCCACAATACAAACCTAAGCTCTATCTGTAATAGTTTTGGTGATAGAAGTCATTGAAATCTCATCATGTCAAGTTTGACCTTCGAAGACTACTGAAGGTCAAGTTCAAGGCCCCCAAATTAAAGTTCATATATGACTTCCTATAAGTGTTCAATACATATATGTTCCTAATCTTCAATATTTTCAAGCCTAGAAGCCTTTGAAAATTGTAACATTTTGCTTCACCTCAACTTTGACCTTTCAAAGTCATCTGAGGTCAACTTTAACACAGCCAAAATATAGGTCATATATGACCTCCTATATGTTGATAATACAAACTTAATCTCTATCTGCAACCATTTGGCCTCCACAGGCCATCTTGCATATTCATAAACTACAGCGCCCCCACTAGACCCACTTCCATCGATTCAATCAAAATGGCGCTCGCACTGTACATTGACAGTACCAAGGAAAGTTGATTGCCTGATTTATGAAAAAAAAAAAAATTATCACGCAGTTTTTGAGAGTTTTTGAGAAATAATTTTTTTTAAAATTTCTCAGTCCTGTCTTTAACATTGGGGCCAAAATTTCAAGGCTCATAAAACAGACAAAAATGATTCAATCAAGTATCCAAAAAACACGTCTGGAGATATGGTCGAGTAGTATGTTATGTAAAATTCATCAGGCCAAAAAAAAAAAGATAAAAAATGTTCCGGACGACGGACGCCACACCACTAGTAGTCAAATGATGCAAAAAAAAATTGTGCCTCCCCAAATGGAGACTCGAGTCCATTTACCAAGTTTAAAGTTTAATTCATCAACTGATTTGAATAGGCAATGATGGGCAAACACTTTTCAAAATCAAAAAATGCACCTCATAGCTTTTGTGAGGCTTACTCTGAGGATCATCTTATCAATTTTGGTGAAAATTGGACGAAATTTGTGGCCCGTGAAAACTTTTTACTCAAAAAAAAATCCATTATGGAGGAAATCCAATATGGCAGAAATTAAACTCTTTGGGTGCGTTGAACTTGGCTTGATCCAAGAAATCCAACAGCACCTATTTTTCTAAACTGAAACATATGATTCAGAAGTTCCTCGTATAAACATACCTTCAACTTTGACCTATTGGTGGTGTTAGTGTGCTCGAGACAAAGACATGAAAGAATCAGGGGACTGTCTCCAATCAGACTGCCAAATTTCAAAACTGTTTACCATACGGTTTAAGGAGCTGCCATAGACCCCCTAGTGGAAGAAAAAGAAGAAGATTAAAGTTACTTTTACACGTAGGAAAAACACACATATTTTCATGCGGTTTGGCCTCTCTTTAACACGCAAACGGAGGTTTTTTCACAGAAAATGATCATTTGTAAAAACCCCGGCCAAAGTGGAGATTTCTGATAACGCCGTTTATGTGTTGCCGTGTAAACTGGGTGAAACGGGGTTTTAGGTTCTGAAACGTCACAGCATGCGCCAGAAAATGCTTACCATCATGTGAGCGACCTATCAGTCCACACAAACGAACCTAGCGCCATATTTATTGTTTCGAAAGGAACAGGAAGTCGCATGTCTTATTCATTGTTGTTGTCAATTCTGAGGATTCTGATTGGCTGGCATGGCTTTATCCTTCTCCCTACACTGCCGCCCATAGGTTTGGCATAGTTATGGCGCTCGACAGCATATTTATCCGGGTTCATGTAAATGACAACATTTTTGAAAACAATGTTGTGTGCATGATGTTATTATTGAAAACGGAGGGGGGGGAATATTCGTTTCTGTAAATACCCAGCTATGTGTAAACGTGGCCTAAGAAAAGGTAGATACACAGGGCTGCAGAAGGTATGGGGGATGCTAGGGATATATCCCACGCAGTTTTGAGGAGACAACAATCTGTCCCCCCCTGACACACACACACACACACACACTTTTGATAAGAAATAAAAAAAATTACCATATGCTACGCTTAATAAAACCTCTGATTAACAGTATCACATCCCAACTAACCAGGGGTGCGTTTCCCAAAATCACAGATGCTAACTAACATGGTTAGACTCATTGACTGAACGAACGCACCCCAAAGCCATGTAAAGACCTGACACAATTTTAAATCTGCTCTGCTAGTAACAGTTACATATCCGAAATGTTTCATAATTTTACCTACTTTGACAACCATCACGAACAGACTACTCACATCTCTAGACCATCTCCTGTTCAACCTATGTGAGACGTTAGACATGTAGGCTATCGACCCACTCAACTACGACGACCGCTAATTCTAAACTCATTTTCACTTATTGCATTATAATGATTAAATAGAGGATAAATAATTCTTACACTAATTTCAACTTCAAAAAGATTTATTTCTGATATCTTTTAGCGACTAGACGCAGATATATGTCTTGAGTTACTTTTGGGCATGCAATCCTCTCACTCGGAAGGGTGTTTTAGCATTAGCTGCCTGGTTCTTGAGAAAAAAATCCCTATGGGAAAATGAATGGGCTTTCACTAAAATCAGCTAAAATAAGGAATAAGTGAGACAATGGCGGTAAAAAACATAGGCAAACGGCTAGGTGAATTGAAATATAGTAATCTGTCTTTCGTTGGTTACTGTCACTCTATAACACAATATTTGAGATGTGGCTGTCAAAATGCTTGAGTATAAATTAGAGGGACTACATTGTATTGCTTGCCTCAAACAACACGCGGGACTTGAGAGTGAGATACATAATGACAGGCTACTCTTCTCTCACACCATGCAGTTTCGTAAGAAATGTAAAATTACATTCTCAAGCGTCTAAATATCTGGTTTATTTTACAGGTTGAGCCCATGAAATTCTCAGGTAATTAATGTATTCAGTCAAGTTAACTTCGTGGTTGTTGTTAGAACACTTGTGATCTAACGATAGAGCTCTGCTTACCTTGTGAAATTGGTGAAGCATTAGCTTGCCAAGTGACTTGCTCTGCAGTCCGTTAGTTTTAGCTGTTAGCAAGAGGACAGCAATAGACATATTTTAGAAATGTAATGGTCTAAAGTCAATTGAGAGATGAAATACGCGTGCATTTTATTCCATCCGTATCGAATGAACCGTTTAGAAAATAAACACCCCCCCCCCTTTTTTCAGGACAGCTATGCTCTTGAAATTTCAAATCAGAATTAGAATTCACTAATTACAGTTATAGGATTGGGTTCAGGCTGTTGTTTGGAGGCAGAGACTGGAATACTGTAGTAATATCAGCGGTGAACACTCCAAATCGAACAAAGAAATCGGACTCACAAATTCTTTTAATGGCTGTTTCATAATTTTGGAAAACTGGCACAAAATGAGGCAGGAATTAGAACTACTCGAAAAATGGTAGGGCTGTCAGATGAGTTCCTCCAATAAAACTATTGATCCCGTGAGTTACAGTCTTACAGGTCACAAAAGGGTGCAGTGTGTTTAAACCCAACAATCAAAGTCAGTTTGAGGCTAGCAGAAACACACACACACACACACACACACACAAACAGAAGCATCCTTGCATTCACATACATCCTCCAAAAGAGTTAAGAAAAAAAAACCCTTTAACTCACACACAGCAGAAAAAAATCAGGAACAAACACTAAGCTGACGCACATCCAACTCCCATAAATCAAGCTCTTCAAAACATCAGTTACTCTCGTGTTTGAAGAGGGCACACTCTGTCCAAAGAGCTGTGCACATGGAAACTCCAGCTAATTACGATAAAATCAATTCCTGCCAGATTCAATGCTTCTGGCCATTTGAATCCCAGAGGGCAGCTGAAAGTGAATATCAGTCTCCCAGAGACATGCAAACGAAGGCCTATCTCGGCGATGGTGTCTTCATTTATTCTCTTCATGTTGGAGCTGGGGAACTCATGAGCCCCAAGCTGACAACTACTCATGGTGGAGGAGAGAGTCACCTCTATGTGACTATGTTTTAGGAAGAGAGCACTTCTGACTGTAATACCTTTGCACAAAATAGTACCTTGGTGCATTTAGCCTTTTAGGAAAAAGATGGGAGGGGTGCCTATACTGGTGTTGCGTTCTCGATGACAAAGAGCAGAACACCATGGCCCTTGGTTGAGGATCGGTATGTTGTCATTTCATCTGATCTGCAAGCATATGTTCTGGATGCACAAGTGAGGGGCTCAGCTGTCAACTTGTCACCAGCTGGTGGTTAGTTGGTTCACACGGTGGGGGAAGATGCCAGACAGACCAGGAAGGTCTAAATCTGGAGTGAGGGTCTGGTGGGAATGCCAGGTGGAACAGGATACTTGGACAGATATAAAGTCTTTAAGAGCTTCTCTTGTGCTCCAAAGGAGGTTAGGGACCTGGATTCTGAACAGGCCCAGTTCAAAACTCAGCTGTTAGGCGCTAAGGTCAAAAGTTCATCATTGCCTGTCCTCTAGCAGTGTAAGTTGTTGTCAAGCTAAAGAAGGAAGCTTTCAGGGTGTGGCTGGTTTGGAGGACTCCTTATTCAGCTGATGATTAATACCCCCGTTCCACAGAGCTTTCCGGCTCATCAGTCACTCGTCGGAAGCAAAGTTTATTTCTTTGATCCGATGAGGCGAAATCGTCCGATGAAGGAACTAAGTAGTTCCTTCATCGAACGATTTCGCCTCTTCGGATCACGCCCGACACGTCGGACACTGACCTGATAGTGGACAAACACGAATCGGATTCAGCGGCCTGTGATACGATAGTCTTCCGTGGGTGACCGGAAGAAATAAACTTTGCTTTTGACGAGTGACTGATGAGCCAGAAAGCTCTGTGGAACGGGGGTATAACTTACAAGCAAAAAATGCTGTAGCTGCTGCATGGGAGGTGTGTACATACTTTATATGTTAATTCTATACTTCTGGATATGATAATTATGGAAATATATGCCATATGATCAATAACCTTTGAGGAGATCATCACAAATGTGTGGGGAAAAATGCACTTGATGCTGGTTGTCTGAGGTAATTGAGGTATTGTTTAAGTTGCCAGCTTAATGCCCTTTAGTGACCAGTCAGTATTTCCAAGTAAAAGCTTATCGTCTTCAGAAATTATTTGTAATCTTTAATGATAGCAATATATGAAGGTTCTCCTCCTAGTACTATGAACAGGAACAAGATCCCAAGCCCAACTCTCAGCCTCCAGGATTGGGACCACCATCCTATTACTCAAACTCAGTCTGTTCCTCTGCCCACTTTATTAGGAGCAACCTCCTCAGCCTTCTGCAGTCATCAGGATTGGGTCTGCATTCCTGCTCCAACTCCATAGTCCTGACATCTGACAGATCGGCTCCGGCAAAGTGTGCACTCCATCTGGCTGCTGTCCCGGGTAACCATTGGCTGGGCACAGATAAGCCCTTGTACCCAAACCTGTACCATCTAAATTGAACTGTGTCATTCTGCTCTGGGCAGTCATTACCGTAATAAGAATAAACCCTACTATTGGATAGTACTCTGGCTTCACGTTTGATACCTGGTCTGGATCATCACAATTTTGGGACCATGCCACAAGTTTTCCACTAAGAGTGAAAAAAATCCTTCTCAGCTCAAAGGCTTGCATCATTGACTTGCGTTGTTAAGTGCTACAGCCCCACTCATGTGATCTCTGGAGATCTGAGGATGTTTTCAACCATAGTGGACGAACCGTTCACAAATGTGCAGTCTCTCCCCAACCCCTCCCCGCACTTGTTAAGTGCATCAAAAATATTTGACAGTTTAACATAAAGTAGAAAAGTAATTGAAGACCAGTGTGCAACAAGTACCAATGTCACAAAATAATACTTATGAGATTGGGGGGGGTTCAAGGTTTTCAAAACATGTTGCACATCTTTTTCAAATTGTAACATATTACAGAGCCTATTGTTGCTTCCAGGGGCAATAGAGAGCTGGCAAACCATTTTTTTTTTTTTTTTTGTTTTGTGAAAAAACAATACTCATGTATTATGAAATCAATAAGAAAATTGGTTTTGGACTTAACTCTTTCAACCCCAGATATTCTAGCATCACTATACCCTTCAACCCCACAGCCCTCTGTAGAGGGCTGGTCATTATCTGGACATTGTATCTTACTGTTATCTCTGGAATCCCATTAAATGTAACCTGATATGTTCCAATCAATTAGTCAGATTGTTTGAATTTTCCCTACAGGAATTTGGGGTTGAAGGGAATATGTTGGTCAGCCCTCTGTAGAGGGCTGTGGGGTTGAAGGAGTTAAGTACCTTTTTCTACCAAATACCTGGACTTAATTACCCCGCCTCACCTGAAGGGTGAGGGAAGGGGTATTGTTTTTGGTTTGGTTTGTTTCTGTGTTTGTGTGTTTGTTTGTTAACACTCTAGCGGCAAAACTAATGGCCAGATTCATGCCAAATTCGGTATAGGGATTGGCATTGACCCCGAATAGATCCCTATTGAATTTCGTACAAGTAGGTGAAAGTATGTGCGAGGGGCGGGGTTTGTTGTGCCTGGCACCACTTGTTACTTTTTACCACTAAATGGCTGGACTTGAGTACTTTTAACAGACAAAGACTGTCCAGCCTCCATGGTCACCATTTTCACTGTTAAGCCCCTTTCACACCAGGCTGCATAGAGGCGCGGAGCAGCGCAGATGGCCATACGCGTTAATGCGCATAGAGAACGCAAAGACATCTGCGGGGATGCACAGGGGTTCTCAGTAATGCACAGTTGTGCTCAGACATCGAACACAAAGGTTAAACATGTTTCACTTTTTACGCGGACCTGTGCGAAGGCCTCCCATATGCAATGAAACGTGTTATAAACGCACCTGTGCGTATTGCACACGTGATCTGAACGTAGTATGAACGTGCCCATACGCGTTCCGCACGTGATCCACACACGCTTCCATTCTGGAAGGGGTCATCCGCGCTCAGTTTCCTGCGGATCTGTCATTTTCATTGCATATGGCCATCCGCGCTGCTCCGAGCCCCTACCCAGCCTGGTGTGAAAGGGGCTTAAGTCACCTGTCACATACTAGCATTTTGATTGTACAATAATAACTTTGGTACTTCTTGCACTGAAGTTTAGTGAATTCGACAATGGCAGCACACCAATACACAGGACTGGAGTACTTCTTCAGAGAAATTTTTGGTATCAGATGACTGTGCCATTGTGGCTTGTAATACTAGTGTCAGCTCATTTTTTGCAAAATGTGACTTGAGTACTTTTTGCACGCATGTCTTCAATTATTTGTAATAATTGAATATTGTATATCCTTTGCATTAAAGTCTGTACCACATAGACACCGATACACACGGTATCCTCCGCCAGGCCTGTGCCAAGACTTTTTTGGCCTAAGTCTTCCCTTTAGCGTGTAAAATACATGTTCAACTGGATGCAGATCCAGTGACTGACTCGGCCGCCAGAACCAAAATAACAAAAATTTGTCACTGCCCACTGAATTATGGTGCTCACTGTATTTGTCAAAATATCAATCAAACAAAAACAATTTGCACAGCCAGAAGGAGAATAAAGTGGTACCCATTTGAGGGAAGGTGTAAAAGTAACTCTTTTCAAATATTCTATAATTACTGCTGAGTAAAATCTCACATTTAAGTTTAACATTTGTTTCTAAAAATGTTCTTGTTTCAGACTTTTTTGAGGCACGTGTTATCGTCCTGACTGAGTGCATGTTCTTGATGCAATGTCATGAAGGTAACATGGAAATGAAATGAAAAAAACGTTAAAACTGCCCAAATATGAAAACACTACAGTATATGCCAGAGTTGTCTACCATCAGAATCCAAGCTCAATCCCTTCTCACGTTTTACGTTGAGTCGGTGTGCGTGACAGTTTCACTTTTTTCTTCAAGTTGCAATTAAACAAAGGTCATTAACTCTGACCTTTACATGAAAACCAAGAAGAAGAGAGAAAACAATGATGACAAGGCCTGCAGGCAAATGAATCAGCATTTGTGCATTTATCTGTGGCATTTTGTGGGAGTGAGCATGGTTATGAGTGGGAGAGAGATGCAAAAAGACAGAAATTGAATGGAGACTAATTGAAAATAATCATACTATGATAAGAGCTGTTCAGTTCAGGAGGAGACAAACCAAAACAGCATCAGCTTTCAGTAACTTTTTTTTTCTCCAACCTATTTTCTGAAATAAGTAAGATTTAAGTAAGCTGATAAATTCTCCATCTATTAATGTATACTGAGGAACATCAATGTTCACAGTAGTCAGACAGTAACCTATGATATTGACATCCATGTATCTTCCTGCTCCTCAGAATAGTGACAAAGTAATATGCAGTACCTTTCGGAAGTCTGGAATCACTGGGAACTTTTTATTTTTGAAAGGTCGATTCTCTGCCTGTTTTACAGGCCTTCTGGATGTTATTCTGATTACCTACTTTTCATCAACTCTATCTCACCAAGCTTCACAATACTGTATGTAGACTTAAAACACTTATTTCTATTATCTGTTACTATGTAAGGCAAAAATTTTGCCAGTAAGGTGAGAAAATTTTGATTCATTTCCAGATTTGCTAATGGGATAAGAAAATTTCACTCGTCAAGCAAATGGTAGCTTAAAATGAGCTAAAATTTTCCACTTGAGATAGAAAAAGAAGGAACTTCAATCTCATAATAAAATTAAGACTTGCTAAGACAGACACTTTTTGCAGTGTTCTTTGGCAGACTAAACAGTGCGCTATTGATATTTACATAGAAGTTGATACAAGGTGTGCTCATTTAGGAACAGGTATTTCCTGTTTTAATGATTCAGTTGGTTTTGGCACAGAATATTTTTGGGGCCCCCAACAATATCCTTTCAATAGACCTCAACTACTTTTTCGGTGCTATGTTATATGGTATCAGTGTCATAGATCTTACCATCTCACCCCATAATCCAGCATTATCCTGTTATGTTCTTACCAATGATACAGTGAGCACCAGAATTAGGGCACCTTCAGTGAATTAGCCTGGAATCCATACATATCAAGTGCTGGTCGCTCCCAACGGTCACTGACTGATACCAGTCTGGCCTTAGTCGTATAGCCAGCGTTTAGCCCTTATGTCACTAATGAAGTGAATATATGAATATTCATGTTTTCTGCTCTTGGCTGATTGGATGACCTTTTGTTGAGAACCACCAATCGAATATGAGTTAGCTGGCCAGCAACGGCATTCGTGAATGTAATTTGACATGAGCTTAAAAATTAGATTGTGGCTTGCTTGCGTTTACTCTTGGAGTGGTTGTTAGGTTTTGAACTGGATAATGTTTGGCCATATCTGCATTTTGTTTATTTCAGTGGGGTTCCCCGGTATAATAAAGGCTAAATTAAATAATATTCAAATTATATAATGTATTTCACTATAATTGGCATTAGCTATAGCTCGAAGGGCATGATTGCATCAGCTAGATTAAAGTGATACTCCACCCAAAAACTATAATTTGTATATCAATTACTCACCATTAGATGTCTTGAATGGACGAAGTTGTTCTTCACCTGGCGCAACTTTATGGCCACTGGAGAGTTTTGAAAAATTATCCAAATTCCTTTTTTGCTGGAAGCAAATGGGGTCACCCAGTAGCAATGGGAAAACTCCACAAAACGTCCATTGACAAACTTTCAAACCATCGTCCAACGCATCGTCCAGTATAATCCAAGTCTGCTTTGTCCACTCGTATCCTCAGAACTCTAGAAACGCGGTTATTTTTCACTAAAAATAATGAAATACCACAGTTATGCTTCAAGTAAGCTCGCGCATTCAACGGAAGTCCTGCCTCCCGGCTCGTTCATTGCCCAGAGACTCTGCTGCCACTCAGATGAATACTCGTATAAACACGAGCCGGGAGGCGGGACTTCTGTTGAATGCAGAACTGTGGTATTTTATTTATTTTTAAGTCTGGCTAAAGGGGCGGGGCACCCTTGCGACTGTGAGCCAATCACAGATCTCATATGGATTTTGTGCGAATATTTGAAAGTCAAACGCTGGCCTACCGACTGAAGCCAGACATATAAGCAAGTGACCGTTGGGAGCGACCAAAGCTTGATATGGATGGATTCCAGGCTATCAGTGAATATGAGCGTCAGGATTCCATCAGAGGTGTGTTTTAGTATCTGTGTTTTCTTCATTATAGTTTCCTATCCTCAGTCCACGTGCTTTAGTTTTCCTTTTGCTGATACCTCTTGTCCTGATTGTACCTTATTATTATCTTCTATTAAGTGTTCCTTGTGTTTCCTCACTTCTTAACCTACCTTTAACGTTTCATGAAAAAGCTAGTAAGTCACATTTTTGAGGAAAAGGATTTTGATGTTACTTTGGACTTTCTGGCTTCAGCATCATTTCACACTGGAACTGTATAGAAATAATGTACAGGTTTCCCAAAAAATACCAAAGAAAAGAATGTCAAAAGGCCTGGCCATATTGACGGGGTTGGATATATTTTCCCCATTTTTTCTCCAAAATGTCTGAAATGTGACTTACTAACTTTTTCCATTTAACGCCACACCTCCGTTATGACCTCCGCTGTGTTTCTTCAGTCCTCCCCATGTATCTTGTGTTCAGTTAATTAGTCCACCTTTGTTACATGTTCATTCCTTTCCCGTAGTTCTGCTTGTTCGTGTTTATTTTTCGCTTTCGCATACCTTCCCCGATCATTGTTTCTTTGATTGCCTCGCTCGTTTCCCTGCCCCTTTGTGCTTGTGCCTCGCCAGTCGTTCCACATCTGCTCGTTGGTCCATGTTTATTTTTTCCCCTGTCTTTCTGTCCTTCGCTGCTGCTTTGTCTTGACTAATTTTTCCCCAATGTGATTTTATGGTTTTTCCATTTCAAGTTTCCTTGTTTTCCTAACTTTTCGCCCATGTTTGTTATTTCATTTTTTGTATTCTCATTTCTCTTTCTGTCCTTGTTAGGTTTGTGACTCTGACCGCACCTGGATCTGCCCTTACACAGCTGACAATGAGAAATACAGGCTGTAAAAAAAATGTCTTTGCTGTTTATCCTCTTGGTCTTTTGCTCAAAATATTCACAAAAATCTTACCTTTTCATTGAAGTAAAATTATTTAAAGAAAAAAAATGCTGAAAATAAATTAAAGAGGTCAACCATGACTTCCTGTTTCACTGGGGTATTAATATGATGTGAGTCAGGCCAAATTCCCTCCGTCATATATCACTCATGGATAGACCCAAGAACACAGTAATGATGATTTACCAAAAGTTCTTGCGCCCCCTAAATCCAGAAATTGATATAAGAAAAGCTCCAAACAGTTGGAAATACTTATTTCCACTATCAGGGCAAAAATAAAGAAGTTTAAAGTGACAAGTTTGTTACGACCCAAGTCATAGGCCATAACAAAAAACAAGAGATCACACAGGGAAATATAAATAAAAATTAATTTAAACAAAGTGCATAAAATAACTGAACCCCCCCTCCCCAAAGCATGAAACCAGGAAGCACACAGTAACCAACATCCAACAAGCAGCCCCCACCCCTCCCTCTGAATTGGGAGAAGGAAGTTCATGAGATAATACTTAGTACAGGTGGGGCCAATGAGCTTCAATTGGCTCTTCGCAATTCCACCCAAGAGTGAGAGTTAATTGGATTTATACATCTGATTCCAGTTATCAAGTTGGGATCTTCACATGCACACCCATCCAACCCTTGACACAAACAAACAGAGCTGTAGCAGGATGTTCAGAATCAGCCTGGGGGAGGATGTGCATGAGAATTTCCGAGGATTATAGCTGGAGAATATAAAAGTTTAATTGAGTCTTGGAGCCAGAAAGTCCCCAAAACTACCATCAGACACCAGTTCAAAAAGCCAGACAAGCTGAAGGCAGAACAAAATCTCAATCGAAACTCTTAGTCAAAAAATGCTCAAGGCAGTAACAATGAGCAATATGACACAAAGTGCAGATCTAAAAATAAAAAAATAACTGGAACAAACAGGGTTGAACCTGGAAAACTGGCAGATTTGAAAAAAATTGGCTTGTAAGACACGGAGCAGATAGGGAAATGAACAGCTGGGGAAAGACACGAGAGGAATGTACTAAGGGGCAGGGTCACAAACGAGGCAACCATTAAATTATTCAAACACTCATGAGGAAAGAGGAAAACAAGTTTTTGGAAACATGGAGAAAAGACAGACACGGAAACAAGAAAACATGAAATGAAATGAAAATAAAAAGATGGTGAACTAGAGACCATCTGAAGATGGTATCACATCAATTTTCAGTGTATCACTCAAAAGTTATTGAATGGACTGGCAGCCAGCCATACAGATATATAGACAGACACACAGATCGGTGGACAGTCACTACGATGCACAGGATGAAGTGATTTTAATTTCAGGATGTTTTTAAGGCAGAACAACTCAAATCCAGATGCTTGGCCCACCTCATCCATTATCCCCAAGCTATATACCAATATTCACTCAGGCTATATGCCTGCCAACTTCAATCAATGTCAAATGTATCATTCAAAAGTTATTGAATGGACAGACGTACAGGCAGGAGTATAGTCACTGATACTCTGGATGACATGCCACATTGACTTTGGTATCAAGTCAAGGCAAGTGCTTTTATTTGTCGCATACATTACATGCAGTGAAATGAAGAGAGGTCAAACTGCTCCTGCACTGTGCAAATCAGCAGTTTGTTGGATTGATTCCACAGTGCTAGGTCTGCCACCTGGTCTTGGTTGCCCCGCTCGTCGTTTCCCGAAATCAGGCCAAGCACCACGGTGTCATCGGCGAATTTCATGATGGAGGTGGAACAACTGGAGGCTATGCAGTCATGCGTGTACATGTTATAGAGCAGCGGACTCAATACACATCCCTGGGGGAAGCCGGTGTTGAGGATCAGAGGCCCTAGGTCACACCACCACCCACCCTCACCACCTGGGGCCGGTCGGCGAGGAAGCTGAGCACCCAGTTGCACATTTGGGTGTTAATCCCCTGCAACCTCATCCTCTCAGCCCGGCAGAGGGGGACTGTGTTATTGAATGCTGAGCTGTAATCTACAAACAGCATCCTCACATAGTTTCCCCTCCCCCCATCCAGATGAGTTAGGCTGGAATGCAGAAGGCTGGTGATGGCATTATCTCTGCTCCTGTTTGCTCTGTAAGCAAACTGTAGTGGATCAAACGAACTGGGCAGAGAGGTACAGATGTAGTTTTTCACCAGCCTCTCAAAGCACTTCATCACTGCTGATGTCAGGGCCACAGGACGATAGTCATTTAGGCCTGTAAGGTTGGTCTTCTTAGGCATACTTCTTAGTATGTTTCCGGGGTTAAAGGGAGAGTTTGGATTTTTTGAAGTGGGGTTGTATGAGATACTTATCCATAGCCAATGTATTACCTACTGTAGATGGTGGTCGGCAGGCCCTCAGTCAGGAGAACCCAGCGGGAGAAAAAACATAGACTCTAGCTATGGACGGGGCCCAAACAGAGTGTATTTCAACCACCTAAAATCAATATCAGTTCACGTCTGGGCCATGTCAAATCTTTGTCCACTGCTTTACTCTGCTGTCAGACAGCCTCCTTTTTTTGCACTATATTTCCCTAACCGCTGCACTTCCGGTATTCCTATGCATTCTACGCACTGCGTTTACACCGCAAATCAGCTGCTACAATTGCGAGATCAGACCGCATTTTCACTCTTTAGCAGAAAAATGATACATGTTTGTGCTCTTCCAGGCTGTTCTAACAAAGCAGCCACCTGGTCACCAGATTTCACCATATTCCGGTGAATGATATTGGCATTAGACAGCTGTGGTGAGTTGCACTATATATGAGCATCAACACTCCACGAGCAACCTTGGCGCAACTCCATGTTTGCAGTCATCATTTTTCTGAAGATAATTATGTAAAACCACCACAAAATACATTGTATTGACACTTGCCGAAGGGCACTGCTGTACCCAAACATCAGGTAAGATGTTGCTATATAACTACAAATAACTTACGTGAAAGTATAGTAAATGTGAAGTTACGCCATTTTCCGAGCAACGCGCTCATAGTATTACATTCAGAGGGCACATGCTTGATAAATTTTACGATGAACAATAATGCAAGCTAATTGGGAAATAGACACTATTCTTACTGATTGATTCTCGCAACTGGACATAGTTACTAACAAAGAAACGTAAATTGGAATGGGTTCGGAGAAGTAATGCCCCTTAAGGCAAAGTGAGGGCAGGGCTACAATCCTTCCAATGGTAAGTCCAGGGTGGGAGAAGTTGGGTCCACCATTAGCACAGTACAATGAAGACCAACATAAAAATAGCCAAACAGCTCCAATTTACAGTGTCCACAAATTACAAAGAAAAGAAATAATGGAAAAATAATGCATTTTTATAAACAGGTTGTGGAGGTGTTCTTCTGCGATCGTCATTGATTCAGCCGGATGTGTACTTATTTTTCCTAACCAAGTTGTGGTACCTTTTCCAATCTAAGCCATACTTCAACCAATCAGACTATATCTAACTGGAATTGTGAGCCAATCAGATTGTCTGTAATTGGAATTTCTTTTCCTGACTTGGTTAGGAAAAAAAATCCGGCCAGCAGGACTGCTCCCTCTCAAAAATTTCTCCCTGGAGCCTGAATTTATGCGTTATTTCTTCCATTTTTTGAAGTACCCACAAGCATTCTAGTCGTGACTGAAATGTTGGAACATTGGGTCTGAACACTGGGTTTAAAGTGATTATTTTTCATGGCTCCCACTAGGAGAATCTGAAGATGTGAATGACTTCTGCTGTCATTTCCTTTGGGGATAATTCCAAGTTAAGCAGCCAACGGTGCTTAAGGGATCTGTATTTTCAAAACAGAATTGAGTGCAATACTGTATAAATCTCATCCTAGCATTACTTCAGTTTTTCCATACCAGAAAGTATTAACAAAATTGGAGTCTGTTTCCCCACAATTCATCCAACAGTTGCAGGCAGATGAGGACTCAGTCTTTCTTGTTATGCGTGAAGTACGAAAATATCTCCCTATTAGCTTCCATTTGAATTCGCTCCAGCCTCAAGTTTGATTCAGAAAAGATGAACTCACAAGTATCTACAGCGATTTCTTACTGTAACTCTGCATCCCACTTTGTTTTAATGTAAAACGAGTCATGTGTTTCCATTGAAGTGAAAATCTGATAAAGATTAGAAATCACCCTCCCACCAGTGACTATGCTGGGTACCAACAAAATGTTTTTTGGTGCTGATGGTAATTAGAATTGTCTAATTTATAGATACCCAAAGAAATCAGTGCCTGGCCATCAGGCCGAACTCCTCCTTAATCTGGGCAAATGATCAAAAAAAAAGAAGATTTTTTGTCATTTGCTCGGTGCTCACAGATAAGACCATATCTTGCCAAATTTTTTAAGCCTGAATCTAGTTGCAGTGGTGCCAAATTGGAAATGGATTTCATTGATGTTAAAATTGACCAGGAGATGGATTTTTTTTTTTTTGTATTTCTTTCCAAAATGTGAGTAATGTTTCTTGTCTATATATTGTCTTGCATACACAGAGGTATCGATGAGTTAAATACTTGTTCTATTGCATGTTCACCTTTAGATCTCTCAATGTCTGTCTGTCTGGTTGAAATATCATTGACAATCCAAGCCACCAAAGGTTTAAATTGTGCTGCGCAAAAATATAGTTTTAGCTTTGGTAGAGCGGGTCTCCCATTGGAACCTATATCTCCCGCTTTGTGTCATAGTCATATTCATAAAAAAGGAAAATGTGCGGGGGAGGATAATTATCTCATCAGACTCACATCGTAATTTGAAATTATTAGTGGTCACAGTGGTGGGTGGTGAAGGGAAACAGGGGTGTGTGTGTGTGTGTGTGTGTGTGGGCGGGGGGGGGCAGCAGGAGAACAGCCCTTGAAACTAATGATTAGTCTTGATTTTTTTTTTTCAATCATTTGCTTTCATTTGTCACAACTCTGTATGAATGCCTTCCATGTCTCCTCCCATCCAGCAGCTGGCATGTCAACCAGTATATTGTCTCCTTTAATTGATTTGATGCCTTGCATGCCTCCCCTGCCAGGTGTTCACGCATTTGAGTTTCCCATTCCCTAACGTGTGTGTGGCATATATATATATATATATATATATATACAACCCCAATTCCAAAATAGTTGGAAGTTGGGACAAAGTGTAAATTGTGAATAAAATCAAAACGCAATGACTTTCAAATCACCCCAGCCAGTATTTTATTCACAATAGAACAGAGATAACATAGCAGATGTTGAAACTGAGAAATTTTACAATTTTATCCACAAAATGAGCTCATTTCAAATTTGATGGCAACTACAGGTCTCAAAAAAGTTGGGACCGGGGCCTGTTTACCATGGTGTAGCATCCCTTCTTCTTTTTAACACAGAGTGGAGGCGTCTGGGCATTGAGGAGACAAGTTTCTTGAGTTTAGCCATTGGAATTTGACCCCACTCTTGTTTAATACAGGCTTCCAGGTGCTGGAGAGTTTTGGGTCTTCTTTGACAGACTTTTCATTTAATTATGCGCCAAATGTTCTCAATCGGTGAAAGATCACTGTAGGCAGGCCAGCTCAGCACACGGACTCTTCTACTACGAAGCCATGCTGTTGTAATAGCTGCAGTATGTGGTTTTGCATTGTCCTGCTGAAATATACAAGGCCTTCCCTGGAATAGATGTCATCTGGAGGGGAGCATATGTTGCTCTAAAACCTTTATATACCTTTCAGCATTCATGGTGCTTTTTAAAACATGCAAGTGTCCCACACCATATGCACTAATGCATCCCCATACCATCAGAGATACTGGCTTTTGAACTGAACACTGATAACAGGAGGGGTGGTCTTTCTCCTCTTTAGCCCGGAGGACACAACACCCATGATTTTCAACAAGAATGTCAAATTTGGACCTGTCTGACCACAGGACACTTTGCCACTTTGCTACAGTCCATTTTAAATGAGCCTTGGCCCACAGAACACGGCGGCGCTTCTGGATCATGCTCAACAATGGCTTCCTTTTTGCATGATAGAGTTTTAGGTGGCATCTGTGGATGGCACGGCGGACTGTGTTTACAGACAGTAGTTTCTTGAAGTATTCCTTGGCCGATGTAGTAATGTCAGAGACAGAATCATGCTGGTGAGTGATGCAGTGGCGTCTGAGGGCCCGAAGATCACGAACATCCAGTAGAGGTCTTCGGCCTTGTCCCTTACGCACAGAGATTTTTCCAGTTTCTCTGAATCTTTTGATGATGTTATGCGTAGTCAATGATGAGACCTTCAAAGCCTTTGCAATTTGACATTGAGGAACATTGTTTTTAAAGTATTTTTTTACACAATCCTTCACAGGTTGGAGAGCCTCTGGCCATCTTAACCTCTGAGAGACTTAGCCTCTCTATGGCATCCCTTTTATAGCAAATCAGGTTTCACACCTGATGCAAGTTAATGTAATTACTTGCTAAATGTTCTTTCAGCTGATTCTCTTATATATTAATTGCTTTTTCAGCCCTTTTTTGCCTGTGTCCCAACTTTTTTGAGACCTGTTGCAGCCAGAAAACTTGAAATAAGCTCATTTTGTGGATAAAAATGTAAAATATCTCAGTTTCAACATTGGACAAGTTATCTATGTTCTATTGTAAATAACATATTGGCTCATGTGATCTGAAAGTCTTTGCATTTTGATTTTATTCACAATTTACACTTTGTCCCAACTATTTCGGAATTGGGGTTGTGCGTGTATATATATATATATCTTATCACATATATTTGTCCTCATTCTGTAACAGGGGGGAGTAAAATGCTTTTGATTGCCCTCCGTAGCTTGTCATGCTAAAGGTCTGAGCTCTAGAATATAATTCTCGACTCCCTGCCTGGCTGTCTAGTTTTCTCACCGCGCACAATGATTGACTTCAGCTCACATCTGTGTCGACAGGGGCCTTACATGCTGGTACACCATAGACGTCAGAATGCCTGCCGAAGCGTTTAGACCGCGGGAGTGGTGACGCCAGCGGTCTCCATCAGCTGCCCTCCCGTCTGAATACTGTGCCACCCCATAATAATCACATCTCCTTTGCTGATTACGAGGATTCATAGTGCCTTCTGAGGGCAGCATTTATTCCCCACATTAAACTCTAACAGTACGCCTCACCTTTGCCTCCAAGATTGCTCTGTGCAGGATCAGAGGTTTGTGAGCATCATTTTGCATTGTGCTTTCTCGGTCCACTCATAGCTCGGAATTGCTTTCAAAGGGAAGAGCAACTCAAGATGTTCTTTAAAGAAACCATTTGATCCAAAAATGTTGCATTGGGAACTGAGAGATTTAAGCATGCACAGTTTATAGGCGCTATGAAGTGCAGACTTGCCAAGTCGCTGGCGAATCACCCTCTCTGCCTGATTTGCGAGCACGTGGTTTCCCTGAGGCTTGTATTTACCGGTGTTAAAAGCAGCTTAAGGTGCAAAGAAATGAAGGGCCAGAGGGCTGTGCCGCTGAAAACAAAGCTGAAGGTGACATTGCTGCCGATCCTACCGCAGAGGCCGGTCGCTCTCTTCATCATTTTTGCTGGGAGCAGCTTTGCTAGACTGTATGTACCCAGAGAGTTTCTCCACACTGGAAAAGGTTTTCTTAACTACCTGGCATTTTCAATCTGTGAATCCTTTTAAATCTGACGGCTCAAAGCCTAAAACCTGAGGAGAGAACAGCAAGCATACATCAAGAATATGAAGTTAAAGCTTGTTTGTTAATCCTCCTGTTCTGCTCTTTCATTTTCTATCATCTGCTCAACGTGCTTTCTCTTCCCCACTCCCTCGTGTGCTGAAGTTGTGGACATCAGACGCACATTTGGAATGACATCACCAAGCTTTCATGCACCGCCAGCCTCTTCCTCTTTGTGTGCAAGAGCAGAGCTAATCATGCTCTCTCCCGCACGTGACCCACCCGCCCCCAGGATCCCCGCAGTGCGGCCGTCAGAGGCTGGGATTTCAGATAAAGACTGATGTCATCGGCTCTGTGCTTCAGCCCCGCACAAACCCGGCTCCACCGTCAGAGCCTCAGCTCACCTCACCTGTCCCAGCAGATGCTGCTCCTCCACCCGCCAGGGCTGCAGTGCTCCTCCCTCACCAGCCCCTCCCCTGCCCTCTCATTCGCTCTCGCCTGCGATATCGGCACCTCTACACTCTCCTGCCTCAGTCCTTTACCTCCATCTTCCTCTCTGCGTCGACAAAATGCTACACTGCCGTGCAGCAAATCTGTCAATACGACAAACAGAAATACTTTAAAGCAGCTGTGTCACGATTACTGCGCACTCTCAGAAAATAAAGTGAATCTGCTTGACTGCGAGTCATAATCTGATTCCATCCTTGCCAATACGATATTATTTTGCATTGTATTTATACAACCCCAATTCCGAAATAGTTGGGACAAAGTGTAAATTGCGAATAAAATCAAAATGCAATGACTTTCAGATCACATGAGCCAATATGTTATTTACAATAGAACATAGATAACATTTCAAATGTTGAAACTGAAACATTTTAAATTTTTATCCACAAAATGAGCTTATTTCAAATTTTCTGGCTGCAACAGGTCTCAAAACTGTTGGGACACAGACAAAAAAGGGCTGAAAAAGCACTTAATATTTAAGAGAATCAGCTGAAAGAACATTTAGCTAGTAATTAAATTAACTGGCATCAGGTGTGTAACATGATTGGCTATAAAAGGGATGTCTTAGAGAGGCTGAGTATCTCAGAAATAAAGATGGCCAGAGGCTCTCCAACCTGTGAAGACTTGCGTAAAAAAATTGTGGAATACTTTAAAAACAATGTTCCTCAATGTCAAATTGCAAAGGCTTTGAAGGTCTCATCATCGACAGTGCATAACATCATCAAAAGATTCAGAGAAACTGGAAAAATCTCTGTGCGTAAGGGACGAGGCCGAAGACCTTTACTGGATGCCCGTGATCTTCGGGCCCTCAGACGCCATTGCATCACTCACCAGCGTGATTCTGTTATTGACATTACTAAATGGGCCCAGGAATACTTCAAGAAACCACTGTCTGTAAACACAGTCCACCGTGCCATCCACTGATGCCACCTAAAACTCCATCATGCAAAAAGGAAGCCATTGTTGAGCATGATCCAGAAGCGCCGCCGTGTTCTGTGGGCCAAGGCTCGTTTAAAATGGACTGTAGCAAAGCGGCAAAGTGTCCTGTGGTCAAACGAGAACAAATTTGACATTCTTGTTGGAAATCATGGGCGTCGTGTCCTCCGGGCTAAAGAGGAAAAAGACCATCCCTCCCGTTATCAGTGTTCAGTTCAAAAGCCAGCATCTCTGATGGTATGGGGATGCATTAGTGCATATGGTGTGGGACACTTGCATGTTTTAAAAAGCACCATGAATGCTGAAAGGTATATAAAGGTTTTAGAGCAACATATGCTCCCCTCCAGATGACATCTATTCCAGGGAAGGCCTTGTGTATTTCAGCAGGACAATGCAAAACCACATACTGCAGCTATTACAACAGCATGCCTTCGTAGTAGAAGAGTCCGTGCGCTGAACTGGCCAGGCTGCAGTCCTGATCTTTCACCGATTGAGAACATTTGGCGCATAATTGAACGAAAAGTTCATCAAAGGAGACCCAAAACTCTCCAGCAGCTGGAAGCCTGTATTAAACAAGTGTGGGATCAAATTCCAATGGCTAAACTCAAGAAACTTGTCTCCTCAATGCCCAGACGCCTCCACTCTGTGTTAAAAAGAAGAGGGGATGCTACACCATGGTAAACAGGCCCCTGTCCCAACTTTTTTGAGACCTATAGCAGCCATCAAATTTGAAATGAGCTCATTTTGTGGTTAAAATTGTAAAATTTCTCAGTTTCAACATTTGCTATGTTATCTCTGTCCTATTGTGAATAAAATGCTGGCTGTTGTGATTTGAAAGTCATTGCGTTTTGATTTTATTCACAAGTTACACTTTGTCCCAGCTATTTCAGAATTGGGGTTGTATATTTCAGTTGCTCAAGCATTATGCTTTTTATATTAAGGAGTTTTTTTTGGAAATTCGAGGATTCAAAAAAATGTTCTTCTTCTATGATTACTGACGTTCAGCAAACTAGCTTATATTCTGTTTCCCTCAGCGAAAGTAAGAAAATAGCGCTTTGAATCCTTGAGTTTCCAAAGAAAACTCCTAAAAATAAAAAGCATAGTGTGTGAGTCACTATAATAAACAAGTACAATGCAAAACGATGGATTTGCAAGGATGGGCGTGTTTTGACTTGCTAACGAGTGGATTTAATTCGTTCGAAGTTTTGAGCATGCGCAGTAGTCGTGACACTGCTCCTTTAACTCTCTTTTCTTTCTCTCAGCTGGACAGACGCTGTGTGATTATCCTGTACTGTGGTGCAGTGTAGGATTGAGGATGTTCTTCATCCAGATTGTACACACATGAGCTACACACAATCACACAAACGAACAGAAAGACATACGAAACCAAACATGCACTTTTAAATTTGTGGCACTGCGCATTTAAGAAATGCATCCCTGTTGCTGATATGTCTTCGTGCACACGCATCTGCTTGCGTATGATTGTATGTTTATGCCATTTAATTTACAAGTGCATTTGCATATTTTTGTGTCTGTTTTAGCATTCCTGTAAATTGTTGCTGATAAAATAATAGTGTGCTTGTCCAAGCTTCCAAATGACAGCTCTTCAAAAAGGTCCCAATTTTTTGTCAACATCAATATTCTAACTTTGTGTGAGGAACTGCAGTTCTTTCAAAACTGCGTCACCAAATTCTTACATTGACAAAAATTCTACCACTTTCACAGCAAATTTATTCTGTTAACCACTGTCATCACCCTGAGTGGGTGTTCACTTGGTCAGAAGGGACAGAGCAGACCACAGACTGTATAAAAAGATGGATGAAGCAACTGTGACGTCACCCATTGGTTTCAGCATACCATTCAGAAAGCCTTGATTTTGGCAATTTCAACAGCGCCATTTTGTCATTTTGAAACAGGATGTAATTTCTATTGGACAAGAGCGTAAATTGAACGTCCAGGGAGGAGCGAGGGGTGGATCTACGTGTGGATCTGACCCTATCTGACGAGGACCAGAGTATAGCCACACCCCATAAAGCATATCTGGTTTATCCTTTATTCTAGTCCATTTGGGACCATAATTTACAAAAATGAACATCATGATATATTGAAGGAGACCTGAAACTTGCGATAAATACCATAAAATAATGTGGAAAACCTAAATCAGGTGGGAAAGTAGGGTAATTTTCTCATACACTTCTATAGCGTTGAACTTCCTTCTGCAACCACCGACGTCGCCATCTGCTGGCGATTAAATAGACTGCAATTTTCAGACATTTCTGCAAGGGCTTCACCTTTCAGTCCCGGACGCTGCGTCCATCTTTTTATACAGCCTATGGAGCAGACGTGCTGAAGTCTTGCAGCAGTTTGCAAGACAGGAAGTGAGTGTACAGCAAGAGGTTGGGGGGTGAATCATGGGTTACTGGTTTGTGCCGCGGCGATTTCTCTGCTTTTATCGACCTTCGTGACACCTGCCATCACCAGGCAAACAGCTGAGGCAGCCAACTCACCTCATTACAGCTGGTGACGCACTGCACACAAGTATGAATTTCGTCAATGTCAATGTGTAACCCCACTGGGACCTGCTGATCCCTCACAATTTACTTCACCTCTCCTGTTAAATTCTCAAATATTATTTACTCTTTGTGTGTGTGTGTGTCTGTGTGTGTGTGTGTTTGCGTATGTGTGTCTTTGTTTGCGCGCATAAATGCGTCTGCTTGTGTGAGCGTACGCCTGTGCGCTTGTGTGCGTTAGAGTGTGCGATTGCCTGACGCATTTTTCAAATAGAGGGGGCCAGGAAAGCGGCATTTAATATTCTACGCAGCGGGACGTAAGCTGCTTCCCCGCCACTGCGCGCGGCAGCTCTCTTACGCCACAGATGAGTGACGGCTCATGATCTCATGGGTGAGCCACACAGAGACGAGGGCTGACGCTTGGGAAGAGAAAGTAAGAATCTAAAACACATTTTAAGAAAATAGGATTTCATTTAAGAAGACCAAAAACTTCACAGAACTTTAACAATAGTCACACCAGTGCACTAAGAGGGGCTTCCACAGGGAAAGATTAGAGTAGAAAGCTACACTACCAGTCAAAAGTCTTTGCACACCCCAATATTTTCAGTAATTGTCGCAATTTTTTAATATTTTGTTCTAGTGTAATAGTCTCATATTGGTTGTATAACAGAAAGGTATGAAAACTGAAACACATAGTATAAATCATGTATATAACAAAACAAATTAAGAACAGCCAAGATCAGTAATGATGGTCTAATCCAGTGCTTCCCAAACCTGTCCTGGAGTCACACCTGTCCTGCATGTGTTAGATCTCTCCCTGCTCCAGCACAGTGGATTCAAATGATCTACTCATTACCAAGGAGCTTCAGGGGGTTGATAGCGAGCTGATCATTTCAATCACTTGTGCTGGATTCCTTGTGGATTTTTCTAGTAAATTTATTATTTGTAATAAACAAAAATTGGGTTCCAATGATTTCTTTGTTGTCAACATACATGTAAGATAAAGACTTGACAAGATCTTAGGGTGTCCAAAAACTTTTGACTGGTAGTGTTCTGTAAGTAACACGCATATAATATGTACCCCTTGGTTGACAGAGAATGCTCAATTTCCTTACCTTTGAGAACGGTGAAGTGGGCGGAGTCTGATGCACAAAAAATGACTGACACAGACAATAGGCCCTATCTTCACAGCTTAAGCAAATAAGGATATGGCCAAATACAATTTGTCAGTTGAGGACATTCCAAACACAGATGCATGGTTTGAAAGGGCTGAGCTACGTGGCATAAAGAATTAAATGTCATCTTTCCTTCCTTTCACCGGCAGCTGCATTTTCCCCGTAATGGTCTGCTAATGTGATCTCACAAGACATCGAACGACCAAATTTACCTCTGATAGAAAAGGTCTTCAAGTCAACGAGGCCATTAACACTGTATTGCATGATGTGGTTCAGATTCCTTTCCAGTTTTTGCTTTTTTATTTTTGTAATTAGGCTTTCACTCAGCTGTGGGCTAACAGGTGGAATCATCTGAACTTTAAAAGTTTACAGTATTGAAATACTTTGCGTATTAAAGTAAGGATGTTGTAAAAAAAACACACACATAAGTGACTATTAACATTTTTAAAATGTTAATTTAGATTAAAAAAACACTGTGATATAATAGTTTTTATGCATTGCAATATTTATATTTTTACATTATCATTTAAGTCCTAATATTAATCAACTGTTCTGTGTTACTGTCTTGATGTCTCCAGTTTAGATCAGTCCTGAGCTGAGTAAAATAAATTAAGGAGAAGGAAGGAAATCACAAAAAAAGAATCACCTGCAGCCCCAGGACTTTGCGACCCCTGGCATTACTTGAGAATTTTTAGTGACAGGGCCACTCCGGACCTGATTCGCATGCATCATACTCGTATGCTTTGACATTAACTTTTACAGCATTTACATGAGCTCCGGGCTGTCAAAGGAGAGTGTATCGCCACTTGAAACCACAGGCCTGCATACTGAGAACAGGGTATCATTCACTTTTTATTTTTTATGAGTGTGTACGTGCTTATTTTTAGACACCCCTACGTGTGAGATGTGCAGACAGAGACCACTTGTGCACTACAGTCAAGTAGTACCCTGAGGTTTGTGTAACAGGAAATCTATCTCAACCGGCCATTTGGCCAGTCACTGTGCGTTCCCTCCCTCTGCAGTATTTACTCTGTGATGTTCTTGTTTTAATTTTTCATTCACCCAGCTGCATGCGAATGGCCCTTTCTGCCACGTTCAGCAGCGTGAGGATACTTTTTTGCTGTACAGTCAGATCCATAAATATTATTATTTTTGCAGTCAACCAAGCATACTGAAGTTGAAATAAAGTCATGAGTATGAGCATGAGCTGATAAATTGGGAAATAAATAATAAGAATGAAACAGAGCCAACCAAACATAATGGGAAAATTGGTTGCCCAGCGGTTCCGTGGCCAGGTGACGAGACCATCAGACGAATAGCCAAACCACAAGGTATGGCCAAACCAATTTTTCGGATCGTCATTGAAAATAGCACACTGTTGAGCTCAAGAACCCCAAATGGTCTAAAGGACCGTAAATAATGCCTGTGGTGAATACAAAATAATTCTGTTCCTGATGAAGAAAAACACTCTTCATTAAGTGGTATATCCGAGTGAAAGTTAATAATCAAGAAAAGACTTTACCAGAGTAAATACAGAGGGTTTAACCACAAGATATAAACATTGGTAAGCCTCAAAATTAGGCCAAAAAAAAAAAAACATTTAAAAGAGCCTGTACAGTTTTGGAACATCCTGTAGATATATGAGACAAAGATTAGCTTGTGTCTGAACCATGGGAAGGGATGAGTACGGAGAAGGGAAGGAACAGCTCATGATTTATAGCATAACACCTCATCAGTGAAGGGTGTTTTTCAGTAGGCTAGATGTGCAGGGCAGTGAATGATACTGGCTACCTTGTTTTTATCATTGATGTCACTGGTGCCAAAAGCTGCAGGATCATTTCTGAATCGTATTGGGCCATACTATGTACTCAGATTCAGCCAAAGCTTTAAAACTCGTCGTACATTGTTTCAGCATACAGATGGAAAATGACCCGCAGAATTCGAAGAAAGACTTTTTTTACAGTGACGAAGTAGAATGTTTTATAATGGTCCAGTCGATCACCTGATCCAAATCCAATTTTGCAAGCATTTCACTTGCTGAAGTCAATTCTGAAGGAGAATCACCCCAAGAATCAGGACCTGAGGGCAACAGCAGTGAGCCATGCTATAGCATTATTTGGGAAGAAATCCAACATCTGGTCATGTCAATGGATTCCAGACTTCAGGTACTTAATGACTGCAAATGATTTGCAGCCAAGAATTTAAACCATGAAATGGTAAAATGTCTCACTTTCAACATGCGATATGTTGTCTATGTTCTATTGTGAATAAAATGTCAGTTTATGAGATTTTCAAATGATTGCATTCTGTTTTTATTCACATTTTACACAGCATCCCAACGTTTTTGGAATTGGGGTTGTAAATGCCTTTAAATTAAAGCTAAAAGTTAAGACTCCACTTAGATCTTGAATGTTTAATTTCAAATTCACTGAGATGGCAATAGTCAAAATGTTAAAAATTGTGCGTCTGTCCAAATACTTATGGTCAAGCCTGACTGTATGTTCTACCTGAGGCGAAGCTTAGTAAGACCTGATGGACCTCGTGCCCTCTGTGTATGGGACACGGATGAACCGTCTCTACTCTCCTTATGGCTGATCCTCCTGCCTGAGAATTTGGCTTTACTGGGACCAGACAGGCAGTGCAGACCAGCTGTAGACGGCAGCCCTTCATTTCCCCTCCCCTCCCCCTATCTCCTCTTCTTTCTGCAGAAAAAGCACAGGACAGTAAATGACAGGGCGCACTGAAAATGCTCTCCTCTTTCCTCATATATTCTGTTCTCATTACAGCGAATGCCTTTCCTCAGTTCCCCACTCTCCCCTCCCCCGCAAACTATGCACACCGCGCTGCATTTCGCTGTGATGGACCATTTTACGTCACCTCCTCCTTTCAACCAACAGCCACTGAGGCATTTAATGCAGCTCTGGATGTCAGAAGATGTTTTAGTGGCTATTCCCTCACCCATTACTTCTCTACTCCCCACTGCATATTCCACAGAAAAGAGCCAGTCTGTTTCTTTCACCACGGCACAAGGATTTACTTCATTTAAAAAGGCTTCGCCTAGCAACCACTTTTAGGTACAGGATGTACTTTGGGGTAAGGTGCTGAATAATCAAATGTGAGGTCTATTGTATGAATAAGTACCTCAAAAGCATTTGGTCATTTATCACAGAACAGCGTGCTGCGTAACGCAGGCCAGTGCTGGCACTCTGCACCGTGTAATCTGTCATCGAGCTGCCACCGCTGATCACAGCCTTCAGGCTTCAACACTGTCCAGCCATTTCTGCCTGTCGTCAGAGTGAATGCACAAAAAACAATCAGCACTATAAATATATTTAAAAAAAACAATCTTCTAATGATTGGTGGCGCGGCTCTGTTCTGGGAGCTCCAGGCATTTCTATGTGAGCAGACATGGAACCCAATGCAGACACTGCTGTACAAACCCCTCAGGACACAGGACACAGCTGTACAATAATAACATTGATGTTATGACAGTACTATAGTATGGTTGGACAAGCAACCAGTTTTAATATTCAGTGATTGAGTAAAAGCAGTTAATGAAGCTGACAGGGTCACTCTCAACAAAGGCAGCATCTAAATGTACCCAAGGTATTTTTTGATATATGCCTTTTTTTTTTTTTGTAATGATGTGGACACCGGCTATTTTGTTACTGTGTTTAAAGGAAGGGAGCACCATGCCTTATATTGCGCTTTGCTGTAACAATTGAAAATTGAGTATTTTATGAAGGCCAGTTTAAGATTTTATGGAGACATTGAACATCTTGAATGTTGCTCTCAATAAAGACTCACTTTTACAAATTAAATGGAAAGTAAAGTTATAATTGTTTCCCCTTTTTATGTTTATTTTGTTGATCTGAAAAATGATACAGTATGTTCCCTCACTTCAAAGTGATACAATCCGATCCGTGAGCTTTCTGATCCGTTGCACCCTTTTTTATTGCTAGCTTATGTCGTTACAGATTGACGTCATGGCATTCAGCTGAAAGTGTTCCCAGGGGGCTGCTCTCGTTTGACCTCGCTCGTAGCACCTCAGAGCTCCTTCCTCCCTCCTCACTGCTCTCTCCTCTCAGCAGAAATAAGCGCTTTGAGACGGCCCGCAAGATTGTGGGTCCGGAAGAATTTCTGGTTTAATCGAGGAGCAAGAAAATGCAAATAAGCGCATCGATAGGCACCCTAAGTGTAAGACAACAGCCTTGTTATCATTTACCGAGCAGTTAATACCACATGGAAAATATGTTATATGACTGGACGTGTTTTAGCACAACAGCCATGCTGTCATTTCCATGGGAGCCAATATTCCAAAGAAAATACAATATAACACGCACACACACGCACACACACAAACATATACTGTACATGCACCATTTTGTCCTGTCCCTTTTCATAGCTCATGATCTGCTTGTCGTAGACACTTGCGGGTGGCATCATTTGACTAAGCAGCCCTCCTCATTCACTGGTGACAGTTTGCCTTGTCCGCACACTTTAGCCATGCCTCCTTTCAAAACTCATGAATCGTTTGTCATACACTCTTGAAGGAATCATTACTAAACTCAGCAGAGGTCCTAGTTCATTTGTGATGGTTTGCTTAGCCTCATAAATCATGAACTGTTTGCTGAAAACTTTTGTGGGAGGCAACCATTACAACCATACAAAGAGTTCATTTTTCACTGGTGATGGTTTTCCCCACCCCCTACACCTTAACCACACCCCTTTTCATAATTCATGAACTGTTCATCATAGGCTCTAGTAGGAGGCATTATTGCAGTTAGCAGACAGTTCCTTTTCAGCGGTGTGGGTTAGCTCCCATACTTTTTACTGTGTTCTCTTTCATAACTCATGAACTGTTTCACATACACACTTGTGGAAGAAACCATCGACCTTAGCAGGGAGTTTTTGCTTCAATGGTGTGAGTTAGCCCTGCCCCCAATACATAAGCCACACCCCTATCATATCTCATTACTTATTTTAGGCACTTGTGGAAGCTGTTATTGGACTAAGCCATGTTCATTTTACATTGATATAGGGGTATTTGCAGTGATACAGTGACTCAAATTGAAAAATAATGTTGGTCAGGCGTGTAAAATGGGGGGTCCAATGGTCCCTCAGCCCCCCGACTTCTGGGACTCCTGGTCAACTCTCCATTGGCCCACTGGGGCAGCTGGCTTGAAAGCAACTTGAGATAAGGGTGGCGATGTGTAGAGGCTGAGCACTCAATCAGAGGTGTGTTTCTCAAACAACGACGGATGTTAGCTTTGAACTAACATGGTACAATTCAAATGAAATTAATTAACATTTGAAGTACGACAGTTTCCCAAAACTGTTGTACCTCGCTCATACTGCAGCAGGTTGAACCATGTTGGTTTGAACTACTGTCATGTGAACCACCAATGTTTCTAGATATGTGCCGGTCTAAAGCTCCTAAGCCTGAAGCTGGCAAAGATCATAAACTTTGTAATATTATGCCAAAATATAACAGTTGTGACCAAAATTACTATGTTAATTATTTAGGCTATTCATATTGTAGTCATGTACCAACCACTGTAAAGTAAATAAAATTAACTATTTAAATGAAATAAAATTTTAGGCAACGGTTCTTGTGGAAGAAAAAAATCTCAAGAACAATTTGGTATTTCAATGTATTTACTGAAATAAGCTCTATCAGCAAAAATTTTCTTCAATGCATTATTTCTTTGACATTATCAACAATTATTACAGCCAGGCTCAACAGACATCCTTGAGACATTTGCGAAGCGCAGCGGACTAGACGACTGACGCCACCGTCTCGCACTCATGCCCTTTCAAACGATGGTTTGTATCCCAGGCAACGCCACATCATTTGGCAACGTATGCTTTGTGATTAACTAGTGATTCATGAAATTATTTTGATGATTTACATGCCATGTTGTCTCTTTTGATATGTGTCTGAAATGAAGCTTAACCTGAGGGCACCCATCTTCCTCGTAGGCATAGAATTACACACAGAGACAAAGAGGGAATATCAAAAGTTGTCATTTTTATTCCTTTTTCCAAACTTGAAAATTAATAAACTGATCCAAAGAACAAAAAAATGGCTGGAGATCTAAAAAAAAAATCAATTCTGAGGGCCATGGATGGAGATGCACTGCAGAGGATGTGAGGGGGAAATGGAGGGACTGTGCCAGCATCGCTAAAGGGAAGGTTGCAGCTCTCAGGAGTCAGCTACAGAGGACGGGTGGCGGGAGCAGCGGTCTGTCGGCCTCCTCTTACTCCTGAGGAGAGTTTTATACATGCTAAGCCCAGAAGTGCTGGCAGGAGTCCCAGGGGTATAGATGTATGTGGTGCACAGCTCCGTAACATGGGAGTCTTCCACCCTCTGCCCACTTTCTCCCAGCCCAATTACAGCTTGCCCCCTACAGTTCGATTCCCAGGGCCCCTCAACATTGGGCACCCCCATGCAGGACCCCTCAACATCGGCCATCCCCTCACTAGGCCCCTCCACACTGGGCCCCCGCTGGCACTGGCTTCAGTGAGTCAGGACTGCTCTTTCCCCTGTGTCTCCAGAATCCTTTCAGACTGGCAGTTTGTCTAAGTCCCTGCATCCTGCTGCCTGCATAGCACGGCCGTCACAGCAAATATCCAGCACCCTGAGGATGAGGCGATCTCTGTAAAGGATGCTGAAGATGACCATGCATTCTGCAGGCCGAGAGGAATGACAAATTCATGAAAAAAATATATTTGACCTCCACCTCCCCCTCCCCCTTTCCTTTAACCAACACTTCTCCCTCCACTATTATGTATGAATGGATATAATGATTTGTTCCGCATGCACAGTGACAAATGGGCAAAAAAACATTTTCTCTCATGGATACATTAAAAACATATTAAGGTAAACAGCAAGATCATATGTTCTTCCAATTACTAGCAACAGAAACTTGCCAACTTTGCCGATTTACATAGTTCTTCGTAGTTCGAACTACAACTGCATAGTTCGAACCAAGTAAGTTGCTACCATAATTCACAACTGTGTGGGAAACGTACCCCACAGCAGTTGTAACACTGCCTTTGTGACTTTCATTGTATTTGCCTTCTTCCATCTTCTTCCCTGTAAGAAACTGGCAGTCACCTTGATATAGAAAAAAGGGCTTTGGTAGCAAGCTGCTGTAGTAGCCCAAAGGCAAATTCAAAGTAACTTTTGAAACTGCATAAGTGTAACTCACTGCAACCAGTGAGTAGAAAATAACTCCATAAATTCCCTCGAGGCTGCGTGGGAATACTGCTATGAATCAAACACAATACATAATAAAATATTTGCACTCTAGCAAATTTGCCGCTCATAAATTACATGCCCGTCCAATTAGTATGCTGCCTCTCTTCTGACATTCTCATTAGCTTTAATGAAGCGTTCTTAAAGCATTTAAGCAGCATTTTATTCCAGGAACAGTGCTGTGATTTGATCCTTTCAGCCAAAGCATGCATGTACCAGCGTGCAAAGTTGAACACTGCCAAGATCACCGTGAGCACTGAATGTTCAAGCAGATGAGGTCAACAACAACATCTCAGATGGCCACAAAGCTGCCCCACTATCACATCTTGAGATTTCACACCACGTGTCCCCAGATTCTCACCCCAGCATATACACCCCCTAATCTGCAGACTGAAACCATGGGTTAATGCAGTTCAGACGTGGACTGAGGTGCCCCATGCAGTACTGATGGGCAGCTTTGACATCACTGGTTGGAATTTATTCGCTGAGGATGCAGATCTGGAGGGGTACAAACCATCCATTCTTTCCTTCATGAACTTTTCTTGCCAATGGGACAAAAACAAAGACATTCAGAGTGTTCCCCAGTCAGAGACTATGACTGAACCGTGAGGTGCGGACTCTATTCAGGGCACGAGACCCTACATTTAAATCTGGAGAAGGGTCATTCTACAGAAACGGCCACTTTTGGGATAGCATTATGTCAAAAAAAAAAAATGTATTTTCATACATTTAAACTTCAGTAACACTTTTAGTTAACCATTTTGCTTTATGAATCCACAAAAATTAGAGCTTAATCGATTACCATTATTTTTCTACACTCGCTTAAAACATGCTTCTGCTGTATTTTTTGTAATTGGTGTAACCACATAAATTCACAAGTTTTCAATAGTTTTAAGAAATGATATTGCTTAACATATTCTGTACACATAGATAAACAAAAAAATATATGTATGATGCCTTTTCAAAGGCTTAGAACAAAGATAATCATAGTAACGTAAATGATGGTAACACCAGTGACGGTAACACCAGTGACAATTTTCATGTCAAAGCCATTTTACAAAATGGCAGTAATAGTAATTCAAACCAAATGTTACTATTCATGTTGGCCTCATTAAAATGCATAATGAAATCCAATTGTATTACATTTCTTTACATTTTCCTTCTCATAAAATGGGTAACACCAGTGACACCTTCTAAAATCCCCTCATGAAATTGTGAGATTAAGGGTCAATTTTACAAAATATGAAAAGAGGCAGCAGACTTATCATGTTCATTCCATGACATTCTCTCAACAAGTCGTTTGCTCAGTAGGAAATGATGTTATAAATGTTTTTATTTTTTTCAGAATAGGGGTTATTGTGATGTGGTAACACCAGTGACATGACACCCGGGGACAGCCATTTCCATTCAATTATTTCTAACAATGAGTTGGAATGTTATTAAATTTTGCTTTCCATTTCATAAATGTGATATTGGTGTAAAAATTCTTGCATTCAAAATGTGGGGAAAATATATTTTCAAACTTAAAATCTGACATTAAACCTCCACACATCAGCCTGGGGACATGCAATTTTCATGTGCCTCAAATTTGGTATGATTGGTTAAAAATGAATTTGACCCAATGCCAATGCTCAAATTGGTATTACTATTCAAAGAACATCTTATATTACTCAAACATATACATCTAATGTGAATATTAGCTATATTTAATTTGCAAATAGTATGCAAAGCCAAGGGACAAGAAAGTGGCTTTTTCTGTAGAATGACCCAGAAGCATTAGTGAGGCTTAGGTTGGGGATCAGAGCAGTCAAGCACTATCCTGGTGTTACCAGACCTGATAATATCCAATTCCAAATGAGATATAATCTGGAGCTTCTCAATATTGGAACTGTTTGTGGAAGCGGAGAAGCCAATGGGCGTAGCCCACTGTGACTGCAAACATGATTGGATCAGCCTACAACCAATGAGAGTAACAAATACAAAGCCCCGGCAACCCACTGAAAGATGCTTTAAGCACTGCTGATAAAAACTCAAATTTGTTTAACAGCTGTCTGCAGCTAACAACTGCTTTGTCACTTTCAACTCCAGCTTCTTGATAACTGCAGTTGTGAGCTGGCAAACAAGCATTGCATAAAAGTAATTTGGAGCACTTGCTAATTTCTCAGTTCTCATAAACATCTTAATTTTCATACGCCTCCCTTTTGACAGCTTTTGTGCCACAAATGTATCCGACACTTCATGCAAGCATACACACATCTGTGTGAGAAGGCATTTCTCAGGATGCATTTTCATTTTAATATTGTTAACCATTTGTTAACAGCCACAATTATCCCAGTGCTCCAGAGGGCAGCAGTGAATTGTTTGAATGACTACCTGTATTTCCTCTAACCCCCATCATCACCATGTGTTTCAAGAGACTGATTCTCTCCCACATGAAGGCTTCGATCCCTGCTGATCTTGATCAACATCAGTTTGCGTGTCACACAAACAGATTAATAGATAATGCAGCCATAACAGGTCGCACAGTCCATACAGACATACAGCCTGTACACATCTAAAAGGACACTCAAGTAAGGAAACTGTTTATTGTGTTTTGCTCAGCATTTAAGACAATAATCCCACACAAACTGGTCAAAAACTGAGTGCTTAGGGCTTGAACAGTTCATTGTCCACATGGATGCTAGACTTTCTATGCAACAGACCCCAAAATGTCAGGAATAGAGGTCACACCTCCTCAACTCTGATCCTCCGCACAGTTTGGAGACTTAACATTTTAAACAACAGAAGTCGGCGGGGAGTAACAGCCCCTTCAGGTAGTCAGTTAAGCGTTAAATTAATATTTAGCCAGAAAGGCTTGCCCAAGCATGAAATCGATCTACATTGTCAGCAGTTGAATCAGCCGTGGTTAATTTACAGTAAAGTAAGGAGGACGGCCCTTGATACTTCATTTATGTGCATGATGATGAATTCCCTGATATTTCCCATTTTGCTCCAGAAAGGGCGAAAAACCTCAAAAAGCTCTGTCACAGGTGAGTCAGACTGAGTGCCAATTAGAGGGGAAAAGAAGTAAAGTCCCTTTCTGCCCCATAATGGTGACAAAGGTCTGCCGTGAGAGCAAAGGGTCCTTGCAAAAATGAAGAAAAATATCACAATGTGCATAGTGTGGAATAAAATTTGCAGCAGTAGCACTGCAGGGGAGCAAAACAAGAGCACAGAAGCTGGATTGCTGTATTAAGGGCACTGACGCTAAATGGTGTTTTGAATTTGGAGCTTAAATTGACCATATGATTTGGTAATGAGCGAATTATGCCCTAATTTTGATGGGCGTCGTCAGCTGAGCAGTCAGCTGAGTATTGTGTGGTATGATTGGCTGGGAGTCAGTATCTTGACGCCGTTGACTGCCTGATCTGTCAGAACTCCCACTAGCTCCATGAGTGTCTCTGCAGCGAAACCCTATGGACTTCATTCCATACAGCCATGTAGACAAAAAATATAGGCACAGCCACCACTCAAACTTCTTGCATGCATACATGCGTATCCACAAGCACACACATGCATGTGTGCGTGCACACACACACACACACACACACACACACACACACACACATATACACACACGTACAAAGGCGTCAGTCAGACAGGTTAGACAGGTTTGTTCATAATGATCACCAGTGCCACAAAACTGTGTACCATCTTAAATTGCTTAAGCATTTTGTTTAACTAAGAGGGATTGCATCCTTACCAAAAGACAAATAATTGCTGTTACATCCTGAATGTTTGTCATGAGTGTTTCGCCGCAGTTTAGCCATCTGTGTCAGTATCGGTTCTGTGTTGGTAATTGTTTCTTATTACCCTTATGAATTTACCACAAAATACTACAGTAAAAAAACTAGTTTTCTATAGTAACTATGGTATTTTTGCGGAATCACTATATATATACTATAGTAACTCTGTAGTTTACTATAGTGATGCTAAAGTAAATCACAAAAGTCAAACTCTACTATAGTAAACTATAGCAATGATATTCAATTACTATAGTATATTTGCACCAAACTATAGTTTACTGCAGTAAAGTGTAGTTTACTATAGTTTACATCAATTTTACTGTAGTAAACTACAATTAACTATAGTAAATTTTTATAAGGGTACTCAATCATTATCTCCTTACATGTCCTCCTCCCCACACTTTTGCACACTGAACCCACTTTGTAAATTGCCTTCTGTGCATTTAAGTTCCTGGTTTTTGTCGTCCCTTTGCTGTACTGTTATCTTCCACCTTTGGTGTTTAACTCTTGATTTATAAGTTATAAACTGGGCGCTCTGTCGCTCCTTGTGCCCAGCCTCAGCGGTTCCATCCTGCTGTATCTTTGTCGTCTTCGCCTGAGTGTTTCCCTCAGCCCAGTGTGTTCCAATCGCCCCGGCCCGACACCTCGCCTCCTGAGCTCGGACTAGCCTTCCTACGACGCTACAGCCTGACCCATAATGTGCCTGATCGCCGCTGCCCGACCTTCAATTGTCTTCTGATTATCATCTTTGCTTGTTTTTGCACATGCGGTGCCGTCTTATATTTGTTAAAGACGCCCCACGGGGTTAAGTCTGAGATCTGTGTTTGGATTCTGTGATCTGCTTTCTGACAGAGTGCTAATAGCATAAAAAAAACTCCACCACACTTATCCTTGCTATTGTGTTAAAAACATATCCTGTTGGTGTGTCCTGAACAGCATTTCGTAAAGTACAATTGACCCATTGCCCGCCGTGGACTTTTCTGTCAATTATGACCAAATGGTTTCCCCGCCATTGATAAGGTATAATAGCGATCAAAATGTTTGTTCTGTTATACAATATTACAGTGGGGGGAGGGGAGGAGGCACGGTTTCGGATCCTTCAATAAAAATAGGTATAGAAAGATCAATGAAAATTACCAAAAATGCTGGCAGTGCCTGGCAACTTTAAAAATACGCTGGCAGAGAATGTGTCAGATTTGGCAGTGCCCAAGGGTTTGGAAACATCCCACAGGACTTGAAATGGCCACTTCTGTATTTTTCAAATTTTGCAATCTATTTTGTATTTTTTGCAAGCTGGATCCCATGAAATGAAAGTGTGTTGTACAGTAGACAATGAATGCTAATTTTACAGAGGAAGTGGCAGTCTGTGTATACAAAGGGTAAACTATGCAAACTATTTGACTGGTGTCATGTAACACTTTTTTATTGCAACAAGATACAGGACACAATTCAAATAGCCAGGAGGAAATAGGTGCTGTTTATGCACAAAGCATGAATGTTTGTTTGGTGTTTGCATTCGAAGAGTTCTAACTTACATTTATCTACCTATTGAAACCCCCAGGAGCCATAAAGGTACACAGAATTTTCAAAGTGATGTTTATATGAAAAAATGAATATTAATATTATGCTTTATGTTGGAATCGTAACAAGAATGCATGCCTCTACTGCAGTATGCCCAAGCCGTCAATAAGATTGAGCAGAATTTAGTGAATTACTGCAACAAATCTTAAATTCTTTCCTCCCTGTAACAATCAACAGCAGAACCTTGTTGTTGAAATAGACAGGATGGGGCTCAATCATACATTCTCTGGCTTTGGCCTCTTGAGAAAAATCAACAATGGCAGCACAGCACCACAGCAGCAGTGTAAATTTATTGCTTGTGAAATGCAAGCTGTCCAAGTTCCTCAGGATTAATGGTCAACTCCCCATGTGCATGTACTGTATATCACAACCCTCGTGTGAACTCCTCTCGTGTCTCCTTCCATCCGGCATCTTGCTTGTCTAACAAAAATACTGTCTCTTTCAATTGGTTTACGACCTGTCTGCTTTCCTTACCAGCAGTGTCTTAATCATGTTTCCCTTCCCTCATTTGAGTGGGAGAGTTGCTCAATTGTCATTTGCCATATTCCCTTTAGCAACCAGTCAGTACTTTCTGGTAAAGTTTTCTGTCTTCGGAAATAGTGCGTAACCTTTAAGGATAGTAAGATAAGGAAGTTCTCCTCCTAGTTCAGTTGATAAGAACAAGCTCCCAAGCCTTTCACTCGGGCTCTAGGATTGGGGCCGCGATCCCTTTAATCAAACCTCAGTCTGTTCCTCTCGCCCAGAACGACCTCCCAAGCCTTCTACAGTCATCAGGATTGGGACAGTGTTCCTGCTATACTCCTCTGTAGTGTGCACTCCATCTGGCAGATCTCCCGTAAACCCACAGGCCAGGTGAGGAGATGCCCACCCTACCGCACCTGCACCATCTGAACGGAACTGTGCCAAACTGCTCTGGGCTCTATCCCCCTGTCTGACAGTTTCACTATCAACTAGCTCTTCTATTGGATTGTACTCTGCCAGCACATTTGGTTCCTGGTCTGGATCATTACGCTGTAATTGTTTCTCGGGGAGCGGAGGAATAATGCAGGAACAGCCCGTCACCTCAGACGCAGCACAGAGTTCTCAGTATACGCCTGTCAGGACAGTTTGATGGCAGATCTGCAGCTCCAGGCCCTTATGCTCTGTGCTGGGAGTTGTTTTTCCATTATGCCCATGCTAAATCTTCCTGCTCACAAGAAATATACATTTATTTATGCAATATATAAAATTACTCTTTCTCTTGCTAACCAGGGCTCTTGGTGTTGACTAATTTGCAATATTTGGGAGCAAATACAGCCTCATGTCTTTTCAGCAGTGCTCCAGCTGTTTTTTATTTAAGCACCTACCTGTTATTATGGGTGTGTGCGTGCCTGTGTGTGTGTGTGTGTGTGTGTGTTTTTGTACTTTCTGTGTTTCACTTCACCTGCCGTCCCCTCACGTTTCAGCGCGCTGGCCCTGCACGGAAGCCAGATTGACCTCTGACTTCTATATCCTGAATGTTCAGTTGAAAACACTGCATGGCACGTGGCCACTCTAATCCAGCACTGCAGTGAGCTGTGGTCGCTCAGCACTGTACAATAGCCATGGTGTTTGCGGGTGACACATCATGGCTGATTAACGCCCAGCCATCTTTTCCAGCTCCAGACAAAGTAATCGCAGCCGGATCCATGAAGAAAGTATGAGCCTACAGGTAGGATTAACACAAAAGCATACGGAGCATCTCTCTTAATCAAACAGGAAATGTGTGCTGACCTCACTTGGTCGTCTCTCTGTCTCTGGACGTCCCACTCCACCATTTTTACAATGAGAACCTTACAGGACTTTTTCCCTTGTGTCTCTTGTCTCTATTTTAAACAGATATTTATGAATGCATTGCCATCTTCAATCCCAAGGAGACCTTCTTACTCTGATGTTGTTTAGTTTGACCAAATATCGCTCTTTTGTTCTCAATTTTTCTATTTTCTCCCTGCCTCAAGGAGAATTTATCCTTTATTTTTTCTTTTTACAATTTTTGATCCTGAAACTTTGCAGGAACTGGTGAACCTCCAGAAAGATTGAGATGCCCACAGTTGTAAGAGGTGGTAGCAGGATGGTGCAGTGTTTTGATATGATGCCAGTTCATAGGAGACTAATCACAGCAGGGAGCTGCTACAAAATTTTCAGTATGTCCATGTAACCACATTGCTCGAAGGAAGATCTACCATCTGCCTGTCAAAGGCAAAACAACAAAACCTCCCCATTATATTACTACATTTTTAGTGCAGTTTTTGAAACTGTAATCTGTTATGGTTACGCTAAGTCACAAATGCTGCAGAATTGAAAATATTTTGCTGACTGACTCATGAAATAGAATGCCTACTCCCATGAATTGTAATGGATCAAAAGCACATTAAATGTACAAAGCAATTTTGGACTGGAAACTTTTGCTGCAAACTGACCAATGGTAGGCCTCTGCTGTCACATACACAGTCCCTTACACACAATAATTTCACATACTCTGAAGGTTGTTTGAATCTGCTTTTAGGGACAATGGGGTTTGGGATTCTATGTTTAGAAGGTGAGATGTGCCATGCTCATGGTTACACTATGGCAGTGACGTGCCGTCGAAGGTCAGTTAGGGTAGGCAGAATCCTCACCGACAAACAAATAACTCTATTACTTTGCTTGATTAGCAATCTGAGGATTGATTAACTAATTTACAAGACTAAACGGCAGAATGGCGTGCCAGTTCCATCCACGACATTATTGCTCAGTGCATCGAACTTAAAATGCTCATTAGACAGCAAGTTTGTTCATATTTGCTTAGAGGAAGCTAACGCAATGCCATTAACAAATATTAAAACCTTTCTTATGCGGCGTTCAATGTGTGGTCAATATGTTTACGATAATATTTCCCCCCTTAGACATGTACTTTTTAATGCCATTTTTCAAAAATAGGGAGTTTATTTTCAGTCTTCTTTCATAATCCGAGAAACAAAAGATCAAAACAATATACGGAATTACCGAGAGAGTTGAGATTTTTTCCTAATTAATTATTAAGATTTACTTCCTTGCAGTCTCGAATCAAAGCATAAAGGTAAATTAATCTTTTTGTCACTATCACCTCTTCATCATTACAGGCTTAATTGACCAGAAAAAAAAGGTCAAATTGATTGATTGACAATCAGGCATAGTACGTGGAAACAGGTTGACAAAATCTAGCGATAAAAAAGGAGAAGTCACTGCCTACCCTGACCGCACGTCCCTGCACTATGGCCCCTAGAGCAGGTGCCCATCATTGAATTTAAGATATGACCATCTTCCTTAGGTGACCCAATGTCAAGAACAAGGAATATAAACAGATACCATTATAAATGTAAAATTCAAAATTCCATATCTGTTCAACATGGCACTGGCAGGGTTGCATATTTTACTTTGTCGTATTGGTCATATCATATTATTCTATACTGCTGCTAGAGGGAGATGAATCAGATATATATCAGCTCCTCAGTTCAGGAGTGGTGGGGTCACGAAGTCATCTATTGAGGACCACTCAAGTGTGCACACACCGTTGCAAACAAGCACAAACGCCGACACTTTCTACACTCATGTAGCCGCAAAAGTGCATGAGTGAGTGTGCACGCACATCTACACACACACTCACACACAAACACAGTTACAATTGTTTGCCCTCCATACTGACTCTGGTGACAAGCAGTTTTCCAAGCGAACCCTAAGGAGAGCAACTCTGAGGTATTAGGTCATTACCTGCTCTGTAAAATTTTCATTTATCTCACACAGAGAAGTATACCTCACGCCCACACCATCCGCTTAATGTTTAACCACCAAGTGTTTATCAGGCTGGGTTCCCACAGAAGTTCTCTGTTCGCGTGTCGCGATACACGTTTCACGATTCACTTTGGTGACAGTCTCCACCAAGTTCACATAGAATGAGTTCATTTGTCATTATGTTTGTTCATTGTTCAGTTGCGGTTGGACATTAGGTTGTTTCATGAAGCAAAAACCTCAGTATTTCAGTCACCAACATAATCTGCCAGTTTTCACATTCAGTGAGGTTCATTTCGCTTATCCGAAAGTGCTTTTGTGAGTAAACAATGACAAATAGCTCTCCGAGTACATATGTACAGATCAGGAAACGCTAATGTGCTTGCATTCACTGGACTCATCTGGTTTTCCAGCTGGTAGTTCGCCTGTTCACGTCAGCAAAAAACCAGCCTGTTCATTCCTTGATTCGAGCGTGACCCCTGACATGAAGGTGAAAAATGAGACGTGAACGTCCATGGAGCCCCACACATTGAAAATGACTCGTTCACTCCTCAGTTCACGTGTGAATCGCAAAAAGTGAACCATGACACATGGAAAGTGAACTTCTATGGAAACCCACCCTCAGGTGATCCCCCTCTGTGATGTCATCACATTGCTTTATCCTATCTTTTCTGGGTTAGACGAGCTCAAATAAGTTCAAATAAGGGTGACTAAACTCCCATTTTGAAATAATGGGAGGTTATTTCACTTGAGCAAGACTAATGACCATCAGAAATCGAGCAACTCTGTTCCTAACTAGAGGCACTCTGAGAGTGCAAACCTCTGCCCTGGCAGCACAGTCGAAATCTTGCTGAGAGAACATGGTGATGCAAGACCAATCAACCCACAAGATTTGAGTGACATCACTAGGAGCAAATTCAGTTATTGCGTGTCACAGGATTTCAAGATGGCTGCCTTGGCGGCCACATTGTTTGACCGATCGTGGTCAAAATCAATAGGGTCCATCCCTGATGTAATAGCAACCCACCCACAAAATTTCAGAGATATCTGTTGATTCATTTTTGGAATTATCTTGTACACAGACAGACAGGCAGACAGACAAACCAACGCCCGCAAAAACATAACTGCCTTGGCGGAGGTAATCAACATCCATCACACACCACTGAGTTTCAAAGCCACTTTCAACCATTCGTCAAGACCAGAAGCTTGCTTTTCTTGATTTTCATCTTGTTCTAATTCATTGTTCCTAAAACAGTTAATCCTTTGGTTCCTAATCCTTTAAAAATCCAGAAATTATAAAATGTTGGGTATACTTAACTCATTGCCTACAGTAAGCTGGTGCCAGCGGCATGGATGACTGTTCACAGTCCGATGAAAACACGAAATCAGTTGACGATCGCGGTGATGGGCCACCTGTACTTCAATACTTTATATTGTGTGATTTTTGGGAAAAGTATTCAGTACAAACGCCACAATTTTATATAAAAGTATTCCGCAGGGAATGAGTTAAGTCTGTAGCGGCTCATCGAAGGAAAAAAAAGCCTGTGCAAACCTTGCCTTTCAATGCTTAATTGCCTAATCCAGTCAAGTTGCCTTAGCTGATTAGCAGCAGTTTTGAAGATTAATCAGTAGAATGACTTTCAAATTTATTTTCAATAGCATTAGACCATTTTGCATATCTTTTGAATGTCCTGAACTCATGTAGCAACTGAAGCAACACAAATTTACGCAAACTGGATTGAGAGGCTGATTAAGCAATAAGGTGCGAGACACCTTGCATTATTGCGAATATAGACATGCCAAAGGGTGTTGCTTAGCACGATGCACAGCTGAGTGACTTTGAAAGGATGGCAATAATCCGATTAAATGTGAAAAATCCACAACTTTTGCAGACTTCCAACTGTCCTTCTGGATTTTTTCACACCTTCGAAAATTTAGTATTTTTTGCATTCATTCGGATTATTGCTATCCTTGCAGTGTCACATCAATTACATAAATGTTGCCAATAGGCAATCACTGTGTCATTTTCAGTTCATAGGCCATGTATTGGACATAATTATTCAGTGAAAAAATTGTTAATCAGGCAAATTTAAACGAGAGCAGCTTGAAAAAAATCAAGCAGTAAAAGGTGAGGTCACTGATGGCCAAGTACAATTTGAATAGGCATTTGTGTAAAGTGACTGGCACTGAATGTTGCCAATAAAACATAAAAATCAAACAATTCATTTAAAAAATTGTATCACAAATTTTTATGTACGATCTCATAAATTAAAATCTTGTAATGCGTTTCTCCCAGCCATGAATTCGTGAATTCAGGCCTCAGATTTGATTTCACTAATCAGCCCAAATTACTGGCTGAAAAATTATGCTAATCGGTAAATGCAAGGTTTTCATATCCCCTTTTAACACGACGAAGCCCTGTCTCTCACCGCTAGTGTCAAAGTTGAGTACCATAAGTCCATTTTCATTGAAGTCCCCTACTGATGAACGATGTATCTGCTTTGTCTTTCTCATTGAGCGTATTTCAAGCACCAGTTTAGTATTTTCATTTTCTTTCCACCTCAAAACATATAAATTGTATCATTTTGCATTTGTATTTTTATCTTTTGATATAAGATATAAACTAAAATATCAGCGCCTTGTGGCCTCTCTAAAGTTTGTAAACATGCGCTAAACCACAGATGTCAAAAACAGACAAGTGCTATCATGCTTATCTGTGACAAAACACATGCACCAAGGAAAAAACTTACTAGCTAGAATTTTGAATGCCGATCTTCATCCTGCTCATTATTATGTTCGCTGTTTGATGCTTCTCTCTCGTTGGTGTCAGAGGCTACATTGATCTCTGGCCTGAATTGATAAGGTTGTATACCAAACTCATCAAACTCTCAAAAAAAATCTTGAGAAAAGATTTCACTCGTTGTCAGTCTCCTGAACATGAACTATTCTTGGACATGATTTTGTGGTGTAGTCGTAATCTAGGAAAATTTTGTGGAACAGGGAGAGCAAAAACTTTGGAAAACTGCATAAAACACTTGTAAAGAGACTGTGAAGGTCTTTTGAGTTGACTTTGTGACGTCATGGACCAACTTTGCTGAGTCTGCAAGTGAAATATGGCATCACCCACAGCGGTCGATTTGAGTTTTTAGAATTTATTTTCTCAGACATGGATGGTCAAACCGCTCTAAAAATTATAGTATTTTGGTCCCAAACTGATGTAGTTTCAGAAAAAAATTTGATCATTTTTTTGGTCTCAGTTTCCCTTTACTCTCCATATTGTATATATTGAATCATACTGAATGCTTAATAATGAAAATGTTTCTTTAATTTTAAACCCAGTCACTGAAAACAATTACGACACTGCAGTGCTATGGTTCACGATTCATTTCAATTTTTTAATAATGGTGTCATACTTTTTTTTACCCTCGTGTTCAATGAAAATAGTTTTCCCAAATCATAGCCATAGGGTTTGGTATTATTTTGTCTAATATTTTGTGGGTTTGTGATTTTTACTCCAATTGAAAGGGTACGATTGTGAATGCTCTGTCCTTCACTTAATGCCTAGACGCTGGCTAGCCTTTATATCCCCCGCAGTTTCAAAAAGGCATTGCCCTCTGCAAGCATCTGGCTGTTTAAATAGGTATTGTGTCAAAAGAGATTGACGTATTAATTCCCTTGGATAAATATCTGCTCAGTTCAGAAAGAGCAGTGTGTCCAGGCTCCTGATCTATTCAACCTTGGAGGCAGAGGACTGAGGGGGGCATTTCTCTGGGAGAGGGTAGCTGATGGATAAGGTTGAGCAGGAGAATAACATCAACCTATGTATCAGAACTCAGGAAATCCCTGGCAGGCGGTGATCTGCACTGGAGCTCCTCTAGAGCCAATAAACCATGAGGAGTGATTGTCTGGCAGGTGTTGTGGATCAAAGGATGTTCTGTGCTTAAAAGAATAGAGAATAAAAAAAAACTTCTGCATTTTCTTCCCTCACTTCCTCGGGTCTCTCTCTCTCTCTCTCTCTCTCTCTCTCTCTCTGTTCCCTTTTTCCATCTTTCTTCCTGCTGCGACTCGCAGTCCTGTGAGAACTAGTCACGAAAGAGAGAGAGGAAGAGATGCTTTCGGCAGTACTGGAAAACCAACACATTCTCATCTCGACTCGTCATATAGTGACGCTACCTGACCAAGGGTCGATATGCGACGCAAAAGGAGGCTTTTGAAGTCCTTATTTGATGCTTCAGGTTAGGGTTCGGGTTAAGGGTTAGGGGTTAGAGGGAATGGTTTGTTTTAAACTGGCTTCAAATAAGGACGTCAAAAGCCTCTTTTTGCATTGTACATCGACGGTTGGTCAGGTAGTGTCACATGAGGCGTGGGGATGAGACTGGGCTCGGAAAACACAGCACCCCAACCCCTGTCCTCACAAAACCATTTACTCTCAAACGTTTCTTTCCTCACACACTTTGGGCCAATCATTTTTTTCCTCTGAGTGTATGTGTGTGAGATTGTGTATTTCTGTGTAAGGTTTGGTGGAGCACCAAACAGCACAACAGGAGAGACATGCACTGGAGGATGGCACTGATGTCTGAGGCCCTAAGGATCAGAGCTCTCACAGAACATGCCAGAACAATCTGCTGCATCTGTAACTCCTGTCTCTATACACTGCATCGCACAATACACCCATATCCCTACTGTGTATGTTATTCTCAACTAAAACCTTCTTTTAAGCTTCTCTCATTTATCATATTTGTATTACCGACTGTTTCCAAACTTGCACAAATACGGTAATTTTCGACCTGAGAAGTCTACCCAGGGTGCGATTTGATATATCTAAATGTACCTCGCTTCCCGGAATGTCTTTAAAAACGTTCTCTGGTTCAATCGAAAGGTACTGGAGCTGGGATAAGTTTCGACAGACATGCAAGGCACTATACATTGATTTGTCACCATGTACCCTGGGTACAGTTCGAAGGTAACCCTACTTGCCAAACTTGCATCTAAATCCAACGTGTCACAGGAAAGCTGTGTGTTTGTGCATGCTTTCCCCCTGTATATATGTGCATGTGTCTATATGTATGTATTTCCTGACTTCCTGGTTAAATAAAGTTAAATAAAACTTAAGCACGCAAGGTTAAAGGGTTGCAAAAAAGGTTCTAAAAGCTGAAAGTCATTACAAACGAGAGAACGATAAACAGATCTTAGCGCCCACCACTGAACATTGGAAACTTTTTTTAACATTGCGAAGTAACACCAGCACCAGATGCATTAGGTTGATAAAATATTTGAAACATCTTACTGATAGTATTCAGTATGTGTATTATACATGTTTTTTGATTTGCTTTTTGTACAGTTTACATTCAACAGTTCCAAATATTTGTGCTGGCGTTACTATATCAATTTTTCTTTTCTCTCTTTGTCACCTTAAATCTCTGACCTAGTTTTTTCACAGGGTAGAATAAGCTCCAGGAAATACTCTGAACAGAGTGTACAATCAGAGATAGAATTCATATTAGTTGCCCTGCATACATTTTAAACATGCAAATGAGGTCAAATATTGTGCAGCGCAAAACTTCTGTCACGTCCAGACTAGTGTCAGGCAAGGGTGTGTTGCCCTCAGGGTTTTTGAACCTTGTCATAGACTGGATCGTGCCACGCACCACAGACGACCAGAACTACATACCGCGGAATCAGATGCAATAAGGTTCAAAGGGTTTTATGGAAATGCGCTGTGTAAACGCGCTGCGATCGGAATGTGATCAGATCTGTCCAGACCAGCTGAAGGACAGAAATCTGATCTCAATAGAGGATAACGAGAAAGCATTAAAATACCAGGTGTAAACGCAAAGTAAGAAATGAATGTTTTTTTTTAATCCAGATAACAGATCGCATTTTAATATCAGGTGTAAATGGGGTGTAAAAGACTCGCAAGCTGCTGGATGGGTGGAGACACAAAATGGATTCACAGGAGGGTTGTGACAAAATTGGCAGCTGTACTACCAGCATCTTGTGTTAAAACCCTCTGCAGACCATTCTTTTTTTTTCAGCAGACCAGCTCAAACAGATGTAAAAATACAAAAGTTTTACTGCATTGCAGTGAACTTGATTTCTAATGCTTTTATTGTGCTCAGTATATAAATACTACCACTACTTTAAAGTGAAGCACCTTACTACAAATGTGGACTGGAAGAATCAGCTTTCAAATTCAATTGGCTCATCCGACTTAAATTATTGAACATATAACTGTGCAGTTATCTCAACCAAGATGTGAAGCTTAAGTGATTTAATGCACAGTATGTGCTCACGTGTAATCATGATGCAAGCTTGACCCTTGACCTATTGCATCACGCTCCTGCACAGAGGAAGCTTTTATTGAATATCACATCCCCCTTGTAAACTTCCTCTGATAAATGGCGGAAGACAAGAAAAAACACTTGCCACTCATATAGAATAATGTACTTCCTGGAGCGGGATGGGAATCGGTTTTTAACTCTTTGGACCTGACCCATAGTTTGGTGTAAACCGACAGGCCCCAGCCCCGGGGCGAGCCTTGTTAAGTTTCTCACCTCCAGAGATTGAGCTATACAGTCTGTGGTGTGAAGGTTACATCAGCAACGTGTTAATCAAGGCCAGGGTGACGCATTCAGGCCGGACATTCTGCATTCCTCTTACCTCATAAATGAACCAGTCAAACAGAAACAGCGCAGAGAGAGCTGTTGTCTTTCGGTAAATTCAGCTAACCTACGCACTTTTTTCATAAGACCAGTTATGAATTTAATCAGACATTTTAATTCAATTTATGGGCTGACACGTTCAAAAAAATTGAGAAAGTGTTTTACTCAGCCGACATGCTAAATAGGACTGGAGCACTCGTGTACGCAGAAAAGTAACCTGGAAAAAGTGACCAGCACAAACAATCATGTTCAAGAGCACACAGTATGTCCCTCAGTAGAAATATGCACCGCTGAGGTACTCGGTCAGGAATGCAGTTTTTTTCTGCATTATCAAAGTTGTCCGCCAGGCAAGCTGCTGTTAAGCTCGGCCCTGAATAAATTCCATTCCAGAGGGCAGGAGGTGGGGCCGGAGCACACAGTCATGTGGGGCTACCAAGCAAATTCCTTCATCATGTACTTGCAGTTCTCTGTGTTTTGTATTTGTGTGCAGAGATGCTAGAATTTTGACATTAATTGCATTGCATCTGTTTGAAGTAAGTTGCTCGCACTGGCATTGGTTAAAAAAAAAATTAGTTTAGGGAGTGACATTTCTCATTTTTTCATTGAAATCAAATCAAATTTGAAATCCCTTTATCTGCCTGAGAGTTTAGATCTTAACAGACAACAGCTCACAGAGCTGACTAATTCAGAGTCAAATACAGCAACACAATGAAGCAGCTTTACAAAGCCACATCCACTCACTGAATTGTTGAAAAACCTGTTACTGACTTGCACGTCATCAATGGGGTGTTTCAGCTGTTCGTTAGAATTCTCATTTACTTCTCATTTTCAATGCAGATATTGAATTGAAAACAATGGAGCATTGAAAAAAAAAATGGTGATGTGTATACTCCCGGACCACTTTATTAGGTGTAATGACAATTTAATGGAAATAGTCCACTCCTCCAAACACTAACTAATGTGGCTGAAACTGAAAACATAAATAATGCACGCATGGAAAAGTGTTTTTCTTTTCTTTTTTTTTTTGATTGACTAAATGTAATCGGATATATGTTTGATTTAAGGGACTCTGTCAATGGCATGATTGTAGATGCCAGACGTGGTTCCTGCATATCAGTGGGAGTGGTTTCAATCAATCACTATGACATCAGAAGCTCAACAATGAAGTAACTTAACACTGATATGATGATTCTCAGAGTCTCTCCATGGGTGAGAACATATTGCCTGACAAATGTGGACAAATTTGTTTGTTACTCATACCTTTTTAACTATTAGCTCTTTAAACTTTTATTTTATTTCACATAGAAACATCATATTTTTTACCACCAACTGGCAGGTTCAGCAGACCTTGATCTTGAAAGCAAAGTTCAGGTTATCACGCAATGAAATAGTATAATTCCATTAAAAGAAGATCTTTGAAGCCCTCGGCACCTGGGAATATGATTTGAGGACCAAACTGTTCAACATGATTACAAAAATATCATCAAATCATAAATCTTTTTCGACATACAACTTTCATAACATACTTGAGGATTGTGGTTCCTTACTCATTTTTGAATGCTTTGTGCCAATGCCACTGGAATAGTAACATTTATAATCAGAAAATAATAATTATTCTTCACAGAAATTTTCATGCTGCCTGTATGGATTTTTAAAGAAAGCAAAATTGACCTCATTTGCTAACATTATCTCAATTTCAAAGCAAGTGATACCCCTGCTGGTCATTACCTGGAAAGACATTCTGTCTCACGGAATCTTGGTGAAGTTTTATGACCGATTTTCTATGACTATGCTCAAGTCACTGAACACATTTTTCATCACGTCCTACTCTGTTAAAATGGTTGATTGACTGAATCATATTACCCCAGATCAATATAAGCTGGCTCAGAGCTCATTCTGCATCCCCAATATACAACATGATTTTTTTCTAGAGGTTATTACCCAGTAATTGATTTTTTAGTTTTTGTCTTACTACTATCAGGCTGTTGCTGAAATAAATTGTTGCTTGACAAGTATTTTTATTGACCACACTGTTATACGCGCGTAAGATAAAATAGATGCACACAATAGAAAAGTGGAACTTTATACAGCCTCTGAAAATATAGTTATGGAGGAGCACACATCCACCCATTCTCTACCACTTAAGCCGCATTCACACCGGACGCGAAACGAATTTTGCGCAAGACAGATTACATTCAAAGTCAATGCAAAGACGCGAATACACGCGAAACGCGTGTATTCGCGTCTTTGCATTGACTTTGAATGTAGGATAATCTGTCGTGCGAAAAATTCGTTTCGCGTCTGGTGTGAAAGCAGCCTTATCCGGGGCCGGGTCGCGGGGGTAGCAGACTAAGCAAAGAGGCCCAGGCATCTTCCTCCCCAGCCACGTCCATCAACTCTTCCTGGGGGACGCCAAGACGTTCCCAAACCAGTCGGGAGATATAGCCCTTTTAGCGTGTCCTGGGTGTGCCTCGGGGCCTTCTCCCAGTTGGACATGCGCGGTACACAGAGGAGCACACATTGTTCAAATGTCAAATTCTTCTTTAAAGAGAATTCAGTGAGAATGTTTAATGCTCAAAAGCATGCGAATTGCTCAAATTTCAAGCAGTCCGTCACGAAGCAGTATAAATTTTATTATAATGCACTTTATCAGCACCATTCCTTGTTTTTGCTGGATTTGAAGAGTCACTTGTTTAGGTAACAGTAAAAAAAAAAAAAAAAAAAAAAAAGAGATGTAAATGCACCATAGTACATGCACATTGCTAAGGCACTATAAGAGAATGAAGGTGCCCCTTTGCTAACCATAATCAAAAGCAAGTGATGGCATGTCACTGTCTTATCACTTAAATAACACCTATCTCAGCAGTTCATGCTTAATGTAGTCAGTGCATAACCTCAATTCCAGGAGAATTAGGACAATGTGTAAAATATAAATAAAAACAGAGAGCATATATTTCTGAATCCCTTCATTTGTAAATGACCTATTGACAATCAAATGAAAAAAAAGAACAAAGACCGAATTGGTGATGTTTTAACCCCTCAACTTTATTGTTTTCTGAAAATAATTCCAGTTTCAAACTGTGATGTTTCGAAATATGATATCTCCAATGCGTTCTAATGGCGTTGGGACCGGTTCATCTTAACGACTTTGTAATTTTACCTCTCTGTTCAACAACACCCCATTGCTGTTTTATTCCTGAGGACACAAATTGCTGGCGTTTCAAAAGCAGAATCTGTTCCCAGTCTTGCCTGACAGGATTTCAATTGGTCAACAGTCTGGGGTCTCTGTTGTATTTTGAGCCTCATAATCTTCCAAATGATTTCAAAGGAAGTCAAGTCCTGGCTAGTCTACTACTTGCACTCTGTGACTACAAAGCCACACTGTTGTAATCTGTGAAGTATTTGGCCTGGTGTTATCCCTCTGCAACAAGCAGGGGCTGGAATGCAGTGTACACTGTTTCCCACAGACCAGCAAGTAATGTGTGGTGGCAGACCAATTTTTTTTAAAACAGAGATGATTTACATTTTGTTGGGGGGGGGGGAGAGATTGCTCTAATTCTGTTGGGGGGGGTAAATTACGCGTCTCCCAGTACCTTTTAAAGTTTCCCGGTTTTTTTTTTTCTTTAGCGAACTTGCGCATGCATTATCGACACGCGGCAATTCCGCATTTATTTACAATTAACGGGAATCAACTTGTGGCGCTCCACATTGAGGCTGTGGCGCCCCGCCACAGAATGGTCTATGTGTGGGGAAACCCTGGTACATTTTTCAAAATTGCACATACCCTTATGTGTCAGTGGTGCCTTCCAAGATGCACAGATTACCTATGCCAGAAGCCCAAATGCAGGCCCAGATCATGAGAGGCTTGGCTTTTGAATATGTAGCTATAGTCAGTCTCAAGTCATACAGTTGGACTCGAGTGTGTCAAAAGAGTGAAAAATAACGCCTTTATAACCAAGCGATAAGCACTGATGCTGTGTCACCTTTGTGTGCACTGATCGCAAAGAATTCCCAGCACTACATATAAGTTCTTAAAATTGTGATTTGTTTTTATTATATATCACGGAATTAAAAACAAATTACGACTAAGCAATGTGCCGTCGGTCTTCGTTTTTTGACCTCAGAAAATCTTTTAGATGTGTGTACCTTTATGGGAGGAATTGGGAACACAGCGGATATGCTTTGATTCACACTTTCAATAAAAAAAAATGCAGTCCCCTATTGGTCAAAGACCTCAAACTCAAATACTGGTGAAGGTCCGCTGTGTCTGCCAGTTTTTGGCATGTTTCTGCACAAGAATATTTTCATTAGGGCGCTGAAGACTTCAGGTGGTCCTTTTAGGTTTTCAGAGGGTCCTGCCCATACTTCAAATGCTGTGACAATACAGTATTCTCAAGAATTATAGGCACCTTAATGAAAAAGAAGAAAAAAGGCAAAAAATAGAAAATAATTTTAAAAAGCAAATAATAAATAACATTGTTAATAATTTATTTGTTACGATTAAACATCTTGGTAAATTATATTGTAATTTAACTCACTTTTTGTGTATCAGAATTTGTATTACAGTGATCTCATTGAGCGTAAAAAACAAATCCAAGCATCTGAAGTTCGCTATGATCATTGGAACTATAATTGGAAATGTTCTCTAAAATGCGATCAAAATTGAATTTTTGTCTGTAAACACCATCAGCAAGTTTGACGGCTTAAGAGGAATGCATACAAGGATAAGTGCCGCATACATACGTTAAAATATTGAGGTAACACATTTGTTATTTTAGGCTTCTTTTGTTGCCTGATCCATTGAATAATAAACTTCATTCCACCTTGGGAAATATTGGCAGAAAAGCCGGCTGTCTCTACTTGTAGATGGAAACTTGGTTATAAAGTTTTCCATGGGAAAATATCAATTTATATCAACATCTTCGTGGAAGTGATTTGGTGAAAACAACATCCATGCTACCTAATGGCCATTTCCTTCTCTGAAGGAAAATCCCTTTGAAGTCCAGTGGTCAGAACTGGATAGAGCAATCAATAATTGCAAAACTAAAGATATCAATGATCCCAAAAGCTTCAGCAAATAGGAATAGTCAACAATTCCTCCAAACAACTAGATCATATTTTAAAGGAAAATACTTGCTGCTGTCATCTTTGCCACGGATATTTGCATGAAGTTATGAACCTGGGCAGCAATAATTTTAACACCTGTGGTTTTCATAAAAATGGGATTACTTAATGTAAAACATTTAAGGGACTACATCTTTCTTTGGTTCTCAAGTTGCTTTCAACTTGTAATGAGAGACTTGAAACACCATTACACTTAATTTAGGTGGTAGCTTGTGCACGAAGTATGAAAAGGCCGAGTAAACTCGGCAATTGGACTCCTACATTGTACAATTTAATTTCAGTGTGTGTTGGAATACTCCTTGTAGAGTTGTCTGTATTGTAATATTAATGTATGGTTAATTAATAAAATAAAAAAGAAAGAAAGAAACTTGCCGATTGGAACGAGCTCAATGCACTTCAACGTCACGGAATTAGACGCATTGATGCTTGATTGTGCTGCCATCTTGTGGATATACCAGTAAGTTCATGCAGTCAAAAATAACTGATCTACTTGCATTCTGAAGTTGCTGGTCTACCTAGCAACTGCGTGTATATGAAAACATTGAAATACCGTTACTCACAAAGGGAAATAAATACGCTGATGAGGAAGAAGATGAAGTGGAATTGTTGGCGCACACATTTGTCCAACTGATAATTTATGAAGGTAGAAAGGTAATAAGACAGATGCATTTAAATGTTGTTGATAAAAGGAAAGTAACATTTTTTGTAATGGGTGAATGTTCTCCATGGAAGAGAAGAATGGGGCTATGACTGCACTTTGCAAACAGTATTTATAATTAGTAAACAGGGATTGTGGGGGTATAGGAGTAATACGGGAGTTGGCCATTCGGCTAAGGTGACTTAAAGGGGAAGGAATATAGATTTAATAATAATGTCTCGAAAATATGGGGCAAAATCATTCATCTGGCATCAAGTAAAGGAACAGTGGCAGGAGGGACGGAATAAAAATATCAAAAGTAGACATAAAGAAAAGAGATGATATTAAATCAGTTGGGAGGAACAAGATAAAAAAATGTATATAATAGGTTTTTTAACCATCTCAACACACAAAGTTAAAATTGAACAACACAGCAAAAAGAAAAAAAAAAAAGCCCAACTGGAAAATATCACATTTGCCACTTGATATGAACTACTTTGTACAATACATATTCTTTTCTGTGGAGATCAAGACTTGCTAGTTGGGCAAAAAATGTATAAAGACCCCAAAGAAGGAGTCAGTAATATCAATCAATTCTGTGTTTATATGACAAAAGTTTCACCAATTAGGGGCCTTTTGTGGATTTTAGTCTTTAATTTGTCCAGCTGAATTACAGTTCTCTTTACTGCGATATAGAAATGAAAGAATATGGTTTCTTTTCATCTGAGCATACTGAGCTAATTTTGTTAATTTTGTAATAAGGAATGCTTAAATACTGTATATTTACTGTTTTTCAAAATTTTGGGATGGCAATTATGTTTTGAATGAAAACCTACAGACTAACCTCATGTGAATCCCTGTCGTGTCTCCTCCCATCCGGCCGCTTGTGTGTCTTTTAGACATACTGTCTCCTTTGTATGGTTGACTTCCTGCGTGTCTTACCTGCTTACTGTTATACATCTGTGTTTTCCCATTTCCTCACGTGTATGTTTATGTGTATATGTATATACACAACCCCAATTCCGAAATAGTTGGGACGAAGTGTAAATTGTGAATAAAATCAAAATGCAATGACTTTCAGATCACATGAGCCAATATGTTATTTACTATAGAACATAGATAACATTTCAAATGTTGAAACCGAGACATTTTACATTTTTATTCACAAAATGAGCTTATTTCAAATTTTCAAATTTTTTTTGAGTCTCTCAGAACTAAAGATGGCCAGAGGCTCTCCAACCTGTGAAGGCTTGCGTAAAAAAATTGTGGAATACTTTAAAAACAATGTTCCTCAACGTCAAATTGCAAAGGCTTTGAAGGTCTCATCATCGACAGTGCATAACATCATCAAAAAATTCAGAAAAACTGGAAAAATCTCTGTGCGTAAGGGACAAGGCCGATGACCTTTACTGGATGCCCATGATCTTCGGGCCCTCAGACGCCACTGCATCACTCAGCGGCATGATTCTGTCATTGAAATTATTAAATGGGCCGTGGAATACTTCAAGAAACCACTGTCTGTAAACACAGTCCGCTGTGCCATCCACAGATGCCACCTAAAACTCTATCATGCAAAAAGGAAGCCATTGTTGAGCATGATCCAGAAGCGCCGCCATGTTCTGTGGGCCAAGGCTCATTTAAAATGGACTGTAGCAAAGTGGCAAAGTGTCCTGTGGTCAGACGAGTCCAAATTTGACATTCTTGTTGGAAATCATGGGCGTCGTGTCCTCCGGGCTAAAGAGGAGAAAGACCACCCCTCCTGTCATCAGCGATCAGTTCAAAAGCCAGCATCTCTGATGGTATGGGGATGCATTAGTGCATATGGTGTGGGTCACTTGCATGTTTTAAAAAGCACCATGAATGCTGAAAGGTATTTCAAGGTTTTAGAGCAACATATGCTCCCCTCCAGACGACATCTATTCCAGGGAAGGCCTTGTGTATTTCAGCAGGACAATGCAAAACCACATACTGCAGCTATTACAACAGCATGGCTTCATAGCAGAAGAGCCCGTGTGCTGAACTGTCCTGCCTGCAGTCCTGATCTTTCACCGATTGAGAACATTTGGCGCATAATTAAACGAAAAGTCCATCAAAGGAGACCCAAAACTCTCCAGCAGCTGGAAGCCTGTATTAAACAAGAGTGGGATCAAATTCCAATGGCTAAACTCAAGAAACTTGTCTCCTCAATGCCCAGATGCTTCCTCTCTGTGTTAAAAAGATGAGGGGATGCTACACCATGGTAAACAGGCCCCTGTCCGAACTTTTTTGAGACCTGTTGCAGCCATCAAATTTGAAATGAGCTCATTTTGTGGATAAAATAGTAAAATTTCTCAGTTTCAACATTTGCTATGTTATCTCTGTTCTATTGTGAATAAAATACTGGCTGGTGTGATTTGAAAGTCATTGTGTTTTGATTTTATTTACAATTTACACTTTGTCCCAACTATTTCTGAATTGGGGTTGTGTGTGTGTGTATATATATATATATATATATATATATATATATATATATACACATATAAATTCCATAATATATATTCCTCCTTACTTTGAGAGTGCAAGTTGCTGGATTGTGCCTCTGCCCAGTTTATAAGGAACACCTCCCAAGCCCCCTACGGTCATCAGGATTGGGACTGCTTCATGCTAAACTCCCAGGTCCTGCCATCTGACAGTTTGGCTCTGGCGAAGAGTGCACTCCATCAGGCAGCTGGCCGGGAACACCACTGGTTGGGCATGGGCACGCCCCTTGCACTCAAGCCTGTGCCATCTGAACTGAACTGTGTCATTCTGCTCTCGGCTCAGCCCCCCTGTCAATACCATATTACTTTTATTACATTGTACTATTGGAGTGTACTCTGGCTCTGCATTTGATTCCTTGTCTGGATCATGACAGTACGATCCAGCCGACGGAATTGAACCAGTGGAGATCCTGAGCTCAGTTGACACCCTGAGGTAACAGAGTGTTCGGATTGGTCAGCAAGAGGAAAAACTCCACTAGCGTCGCCAGTCCATTGGAGCCCTATCTAATCAACTTGTGACTATTTCTAATATTTCCAGAACTCCGCTCAAGCAGCCTACTCTATACTGCGGTTGATCTCTCTCAGGTGAATGCCCATCAGGAACCTAACCTCACGGTGCTGAACCCCAGCAATGGCAACCCCTCCATCTGCTGCAGTTTTTTAACTTTATGCGTCCTGGCCTTGTTCGCCACTAGTGGGTCCCAACCGAATGACTGCCAGCTCTCCTCTGGTCCCAAGGTCTCACAAGGATTGCCCTTCCTAATATTACAAAGGTAACCTGGCCATTTCCCATGCTGACCACCAGTAACCACTCCGAAGAGCTGGAATTTCTCGTGATGGAGTCACTGCATGCCCCAGTGGTGTTGGGAAGGCCCTAGCTTGAGCGTCACGACCGTCATGTGGACTGGCCCTAGGGATCCATTCTAGGGTCAAGCTTGTCATGTTCACGGTCCTGCCTTCATTCAGCTTTCAGTCGCCCAGCAGTTCCTTCCTCTGACCACCAGGAGGAGTCATGGGACCTGAAAGGAGTTCACAAACTATAAATGCACAAACGGGCTTCACTCCCAGACTTTAAGAGTGCAGGACCAAAATCGGCAATAATGAAATTAGAAATAAAGGTCGCACTTTGCATAAACACATTTATTTGAACAAGCGTCTCCGCACAAACGCGTTTCGGCGTAGTGCCTTCTTCTTTGAATACGGTTGTACCTAATGGGATGAATGAGGATCTGTCCCTTACCTGCTTTTTATAATATGCTTTTTATAGTATGACTTTGTATATCTGTATTAGCTATATGCGCAGTGCTACAATGACGCCTAATTATGCGTGCTGGTATGATTTTATATATTGGAAATTATCATGCAATTTACATATTTACATAATTGCATTATCACCTAATCGATGAGGGTGTGTCAGTGCATTGGTGTGGGTATATAACCTGTGGAACGACTATGTCTGTAAGCACACTGAAGAAGGCACTACGCCGAAACGCGTTTGTGCGGAGACGCTTGTTCAAATAAATGTGTTTATGCAAAGTGCGACCTTTACCTGAAAGGAGTTCCCCACGTTTACCTCCATCCGGCATTCAGCAAGGCCTGAGCTACGTCACCTCCCCACGCAAACACTTTGATTGTCCCTTGGACTTACTGCCTGGAACATCGTCCCCCAGGGATAAGCTGTGCTCCGTAACCACACGGGGTACCAGGCTATAAAGGAGTACATTAATCAGTCCCTGGCTTCCAGAATCATTTGAGACTCTACGTCGCCAGCCAGAGCTAGTTACTTCCTTGTGGCCAAAAAAAGATAGGTATCTATGTTGCTGCATTGACAATCGAGGAATTAATTCAATAATTATCAAGAATTGTCACCTTCTTTCTCTGATAGACTCAGCATTATCCAACCTCCAGGGCTGTCATTATTTCACCAAGCTAGCCTTGCGCAATGCTTACTACCTTGTGTGCATGCAGTAAGGAGATGAATGGAAGACGGCATTTAACACCCCCTCTGACTACTTCAAATTCCTGGTAATGATGATAGGGCTTGCTAGCTCCCCCGCTATGTTCAAGAATTATTGAGTTCCTCCTAGACTAGGTTTTCTGGTTCATCTATATCTACTTAGAAAAAATATTGGCGTTCTCTCCAACTCTGGAGGATCATTCCTGCCATGTCTGCCAGGTTCTTCAAAGGCTGTTATATAATCAACTCTATCTGAAACCAGAGATGTGCAGACTCCATTGCACCACCATTGCCTCAAGGATAGATTGCCAGAAGGTACAGGCTGTGCTGGATTGGCTGAACCCCAAGACTGTAAGGAGCTGCAGAGGTTTCTCGTGTTTGCCTATGTCTACTGGCGGCTTGAGGGTACACCACTGTAGCTGCCCCCCTGACAGTGCTTATGCCCATCAAAACTCCCTTTGCCTGGACCCCCCAGGTGGCTTCTGCCTTTAACCACCTCAAAGTATCATTTACCATTGTTCCTGTCCTCAAGCTCCCTGACCTCCAGTGCCTCTATGTCATAGAGGTCAATGTCTCTGATGTGGGTGCTGGAGTTGTCCTCTTTCAGCAAGCTGACCAGGGCAAACTACATCCTTGTACATACTTCTCTCATCAGCTATCTACAGCTGAGAGGAACTACTCCATCAGCGATCGGGAGCTGTTGGCAGTGAAGCTTGTTGTTGAAGAGCGAAGGTACTGGCTTGAGGGGTCCGTTCTTCCCTTCCTCATTTGGTCGGACCCATAGACTGTATAAAAAGATGGACGCAGCACCCTGGTCTGAAAAATGAAGTCCATGCTGAAGTACCGTAAAATGGCATTCCATTTAATGGCCAGCAGATGGCGACATCGGTGGTTGCAGCTTTCTGTATAGTTCAATGCTATAGAAGTCTATGAGAAAATGACCCTACTTTCCCACCTGATTTTTCATTTAAATAATGATTTTTCACATTATTCATTATTTTATGGTAGCTATAGCAAGTTTCAATTCTCCTTCGATATACCATCTTTGTAAATTATGGTCCCAAGTAGACTAGAATAAAGGATGAAGCCAGAATATGCTTTAGGGGCGTGGATATCCTCTGGTCCTCGTCCGATACGGTCAGATCCACCTCTCTCGTCCCTCCCCGGATCTTGATTCTCGCTCTCGTCCAATAGAAATCACATCCGGTTTCAAAATGACAACATGGCGCGATTCAAATTTCCAAAATCGAGGCTTCCTTTATGGTATGCTGAAACCAACGGATGACGTCACGGTTGCTTCGTCCATCTTTTTATTCAGTCTATGGTGGGACCATTGCAACCTGGAGTACCTCTCGACTGCTAAGAGGCTGAACCCCAGGCAAGCCAGTTAGTCCGTGTTGTTCACAAAACTCAACGTCTTCTTGCCTCACCATCCTGGATCAAAGAAAATCAAGCCTGACTCCTTATCTCATCTCTACCCTTCCAGGGCTCGAAATTAACTTTTTTTTACTTGGTAGCGCTGCGCTCCCAAGTTCAAAAAGTTAGGAGTGCGAGCCAAAATTTAGGAGCGCACACACCAAAATCTAAGTAGCACAATGATGTTTAAAAACTAGAATATAACACCGCACATTAACAATCCAACTGTCTCCAGCAAATGAAAGTTAATAGACAATATGACGGCCTTGAGTTCATTGATTAACAAAAGTTTCCAATACATTGGCTTTATGCCATAACCTGATGCCAGGATTTAAAATTGGGTCTCCTGGCTTTCTGCCCTTCCATCTGTCTCTTCACTGCCCGTGAGGCATCAAATATGTCCAGAGGAGGACCCTCCGCACTGATGCGAATCAAATCTTCGACTCTGTTAGGGTTAAATGCAGATCTGACGTTAAATCACCGTTTTTGCCTTAATATTGCAATATAAATCAGTCGACAGAGGTAACTTTGTTATTTGTTGGCCTATTATCACAAAAACAGATGTTATAATGAGTTAGATACGTTTGTTTTAAGATATATGCCGCACGCCACGGTCATCTAATTTCTGCATTTTCAGGAACACCCAGCGTGTACATGCAAATATATAAACGCTTACAGGTCGAAAGATGCGCTGAAAAAAAATATGTTTTTATGATTTTGGCAGATATGCTACTTCAGATATGAGCGATGAAACCGAGACGAAGATTTTAGGTCTACGCAAGCGCTGAACCGCGAGGCAGCATATTTTGAATAGAACACCGGACCTACTCGTTGACGCACATTTGTCACAGCATTTTCTGTGTTTCGCTCTGTCATCATGTTTGGAGGGACTTTCACGTTTAAAGGGTTTAGACTCACTATAGCCACCTGCGAGATCCGGGCCATAATATTTTCAACGAACGCAATGCACTTCACCGTTAAGCCTCTGCCATTCAGAATTTCAAAGCCACTCTTTGAGAAAATAATAAACTCATTTCGCTGCCGGTTCGTCCAAATCACCGTTGTAGTCATTGTCATAATTCTCAGTTTCAGTAACTTTTGTTTCAGACTCGTATTTATTATTTTTTTTTAATGTTAACGGTACCAAAAAAAAAGTCTTCTATTGTTCTTTGTTTCATTTTTCGTCTAGATCTTCTGTATAGTTAAAATAGTAACTCTCAGTACCGCGAAATGAAGTGATTGACAGCTTATATTAACCATTCTAGAATCAGCACTGAGGTTTAGGACGTCAAGCTCCCCTTTGATTGGTCAGAATGGTCACTGTCAGCTCGAAGGAACACACTGGGTGCGCTCCATTCTTATGCCGGTACGCCCCGCTGCGGTATGTCCAGTAGATGCATGCACTGCTCCGGCACATATGCCCATCTCTATTCAAGCTGCAGCAGCAGTTTGCATGCCTACTGTGTCATGGATTTGCCCCGCCGGCTGAAAACTACAACCCGGGAGGCACTGGGACCATGGGCCCAAAAGCAAGTGAAAGGACCCACTCTCACAGGCGGGGCTAAAACCAGAATGCAGCTGCACTGCCAACTTCACCTCCACTTCAAGGAGCTACAGGTGTGGCTCGTTGAAGTGGAGGCAAAGACTGCCCGAGGGGGAGGGACTGCAGGGCAAAACCATCACAGTACCCTCCCCCCAAGGCACGCCACCTGGCGTGAGAAGAAGGGACACATTCCGCCGGACCCCGGACCACACAGGGGAACACCTCCGCCGGAACCCGGAACCCATGGCGTCAGCCGGACCCTGGAACACACTGCCGGACCCCGCACGCATGGCACCAGCCGGACCCCGATCGCATGGCACCAACCGGACCCCAAATGCCTGGCACCAGCCGGAACACATGCTGCCCCTGGAACACATGGCGCTGCAGGAACACACTGCTCCCCAAGCCCCTACACAAAAAACACTGCTGCTGCTGCTCCCCTAGAATCCAGCCTGACTGGGTCCCACGCTGGCAGCTGCATTCTGTCATGGATTGGTCCCGCCGGCTGAAAACTACAAGCCGGCAGGCACTGAGACCATGGGCCCAAAAGCAGGGAAAAGGACCCCCTCGCACAGGCTTGAAAGAAGGTAAAAGGTTTTTAATAAAAAATTACAAAAATAAACAAACCTTCCATAAAAACATTGGGGACCAGCAGCAACAGAGAACACCGGGGCTAACACCAGAATGCAGCTGCAGTGCAGCTCTTAAATACTCTAAACTTCACCTCCACTTCAACCAGCAACAGGTGTGGCTCGTTGAAGTGGAGGCAAAGACAGCCGGAGGGGGAGGGACTGCAGGGCAGAACCATCACATACTGATTACCAAATTTACAGGAAAAGAGGCGTTTAATTGGGAGGGGGGGAATACTTTAATTCAAAGGTCGCACAGTTGTAGAGATATGGGACATCTCTAGGGAGTCGAGGGAGTAGAATGGATGAACACCAGACGAAAGTCTTATTACCCCAGCTGCAGTTTTATTAAGGGGAGACGTTGTTGTGATACAGGTCGTGGTTTCAGCACTCCAAAAGTAATCTTATAACACAAAATTAGTGGCACGTCACAGATGTGCTTGCGTTCCCTTACAAAGACAAACCTCCTGACTCCACAAAGCGGAAGTGACGTCCCCACTCAGACACCCAGGCAGTGATCATTACACAGCATTAATTTTGGTCGCATATGCGACCAAAACGGTCGCAATTTCGAGCCCTGCCTTCAGTGCTCAAAGATCCCCTGACGCCATCCTCCCGGGTAGTTGTATTCCGGTGATCACCAAGCTTCAACCGGAGAGTGAGGTCTAAGAGGTGTTGCAGTCCTGTCCCTCCCCACCATAGACTCCATCCAACCGTCTCTTTGTCCCCGAGAGACTGAGAGGTAAGGTCCTTTCCTAAGCCCATGGCTCTCAGCTGGCATGACATCACGGCATCTCTCATACCCTCGCCCTCATTCATCGGCGCCTTTGGCTGCCAACCATCAGCCAGGATACCCTGGAATTTTTTACAGACTGTGCTGTGAGCGCCCTCTCCAAATCAAGTAACCAACACCCTTGGGGTCTATTACTGCCCTTGGAGATTCCCAACTGACCCTGGGTAGCATAGCAATGGCTTTTGTCTCCAGGTTACCACTCTCTGATGAGCTCACAGCAATCTTCTCCATTGTCATCGGGTTCTTTAAAGGAGATATTGTGATATTTCACATCACAATCTCTTTATTCTTAATCAGTTGCATGCCCTGCTGCCCCTCCCTGCATGAGTATTGTGACACAAGCAGAATATACGTGCGTTGTGCACTCACCTGCAAGGATGCATAATACTGTCTGACTATACGCCCTGAAATGAACAGATAGAAACAAACCATTGAATGTAGACCAGGTTTTTGTTGGTCAATAGCGCGACCACTTTTCATGGTCTGAAGATAGCAAAGCGCTTGTCCACACCTCGTTTTGAGACCAAGACATCCATGAGCGCTCTTTTTGGCGCAAATGCACTTTCTACTCACCCCTAGATTCCACCGGGAGCGTCTTGGCCGCGTTACTGCCACGACAAGGTTGCTGGAGTTAATCGCGGCCATTCTAGACAATGGTTGTGATTCCACCAGCCGCGCCACGGCGCGTCTCGGCAGCGTCCTAGAAGCGGCTCTCCGCGCTGCTCCGACGAAAATACGTGCCGAGTCTCCCCGGGCTTCCACACCATTAAGCTGGATTTATGGTTCTGCGTCGACTCCACGCAAAGGGCACGCTGTCGCCTCGACGCCGTCGTGGACCTTTCGAAGTTCTGCATTGAGGTCGTTTGCGTCGTGCTGTGCCGCGAAGCAATTCACCGACAAACCGCTAGGTGGCGTCAGGTTTCCGAAGGACCTGTCGTGAAATCACGTGAGACTCGAGTAGAGTGGACCAATCAGTGCCCTTGCGGTCTGCGTCCCTTTGACATGCAGTTATAAAATTTTTGAGGTGCACTGCAGGCGACGCAGAGGCTCTGCGGTGGGGGTTCAGGTCGCCGCAGAGGCTCTGCGTAGCGATGGCGTCGGGGTGTATCTACGGGTGGATCTGACCGTATCGGACGAGGACCAGAGGATAGCCACGCCCCCAAAGCATATTCTGGCTTTATCCTTTATTCTAGTCTATTTGGGACCATAATTCACAAAAATGAACATCATGATATATCGAAGGAGACTTGAAACTTGAGATAGGTACCATAAAATAATGTGGAAACTCATTATTGAAATATAAATAAGGTGGGAAAGTAGGGTCATTTTCTCCTAGACTTCTATAGATTTGAACTTCTTTCTGCAACCACCGACGTCGCCCTCTGCTGGCCATTAAATAGAATGCAAATTTTAGAGATTTCAGCATCGGCCTCACTTTTCAGACCCGGTGCTGCGTCCATCTTTTTATACAGTCTATGGTTGCGCCACCGCTCATCCGTGCAGTGTCGCGTCCTTCATTGAAAACAGTGGTCTTGCTCCGCGTGATGTCTCGATTGCGCTTTCTGGCGCTGGCGGGCCGCAGTCGCGCTGATCTGAATATAACAGGGATACGTTTCCCACAGTTCGAAAATATACAGTCATTGGATCCAACTACGTTAGTATTTGTGCTAATGGGAATCGCACACCAGATCGTGCCAGGCAGGAAGTAATTATCAAAGGGAATACGCTTTTAACTAAAAGAAACTAGCCACAAATCTTTGATATAAAAATCATTCATAACTTACTTTTCAACTACTTGTCTGTGATTTTGTTTTAAATAAAACACGGGCCCAATTTTTATTTTACGCAGTGTCTAGAGATACGGCAGTTTTATAGGTACGGCGGCCGATATGAAGGGGTTAGGATAAGGATTAGGCATTATGGTTAGGGTTAGGGGTCAGGGTTAGGTTAGGGTAGGGTTTGAAATTGGGACTGCCGTACCTCTCTGCATTGAAATGCATTGGAAAACTGCCGTACTAGTAGCAACTGCCTTTATTTTAATCTATGGCGTTCGCGGCTGGACTGTAGTTCAACAAAGTCGGAAAGGAAATTAAATGCAATTAAAGCAGAAAAACAACAGAAAGCATTTAAGTTTGTTGTACAAATATCCTGGTAAAAATAACAAAATATGCGAAATCTGAGCAGGTCGATTGTATCAGCTGGCAGGACGCTGCGCTGACGTTTCGCGCTCAGTGGAACATGCAGTCGCCTGCAAGACGGAGCAAAATAATGTCGCTCACGTTATGCTGCAGATACGCGCCCGGTGGAATCTAGGCGTTAGGCAGACTGGACGCTGGGCTAATGGTATTTGCCTCGGACGGAAAGTAGCAAAAATACGCGCTTCATGCTTCCGGCTGAGAGTAAAATAGAGGCCCACATGTCCTATCTTTTACTTATTTGAAATCAATCTTAAATTGCATCATTCAGTTTTTCCTTTTTTTGTACAATATTTTTTAAAAAAACCATTTGCATTATAGTTCAATATGATTATGGACCTCATCAGTCATGCGAGTTATTTCTGACACATGAAAGGATAAATGACATAAAGATGAATTGTGCGAATACGAAACACGATGTCCGCTTTAAAATTACGAGATTGCAGAAACAAAAGTCAGCAAACACGAGGAGAGGGGGTTGTGGACTGACGTTGAGAGCTATTGGCCAATGCCATGCTCTCGAAGGAGCTCCACGACAGGATTTCATTCCTTTTTCTAGTCTGGTTGCCTACTAAATAACAGAACCGTCGCTTCACGCTGAGCCACAATAAAATCCAGTACGGGAACTGATATGCCGTGCTCTTGAAAGAACTCCACGACGGGTTTTCCTGCCCTTCGCTAGTTTAGAGAAGAACAGTCGGGCTTCGCCAAGCCGTAATCTAGTCCTGTCCGGGATTTCGTGATGTTTTTAAGTTTCAACCTCTGAAGAGTGTATTTTTTCTGCAGCCTATGGTGTGCGTCCGGTGTCTGGTTTGCCCCTTTGTGTGCTTTTGTCTGTTCGTGGTGCGGCGTGCGCCTGGAGGGAAGCGTTCCTTAAAAGCCTGCGAAAGGGAACAGTGTTTTATTCCGACAACCTGAATCATATTTTTGATTCTTGAACGAAGAGCTGGCTTTATATCGGCAAAATAATGTCCGTTAGCATCGAATCTGGATTTTCGAGTGAAGAGGTTCTTAATATTCGCTTCCCACTTCACCGGGCGTGCAGGGATGGAGACATCGGCGCCTTGTGTTCGCTCCTCCAGCGCATCACAAACCAGGCAGATCTCGCCGCAGAGGATTCTTTCTACGGATGGACTCCTATTCACTGGGCCGCGCATTTCGGAAAGGTAGCTGAGCCAGCGCCGCCAGCTCTCCCGTGTGAGCCATGTTGGCGCTCGCTTCCCAGATATTGAGCTGCTGAAGAAGGCTTAGCGGTGTAGCAAACGTTGATTTGATCGAAAGCCCAATGAAATGGGGCTTGGCCGCCATCATAACTGATAAGTTGGTTCTGGCTATGATTTAGCTCGCAACATGAAGTAAGAAAGCGGGTTCGCTTGAAAACCGTGTTCCCGTACTATACCTTTCGTGTTGCCGTTGTTCCTTTATCAAGTTTAAATGTGTTTTATAAAATGCAAGTAATGTGAATTCAATGGTAAAAAAAATTACTGCCCGCTATGTAACATTGCTTCACAGTATTTGGGGAATAAAAATCTATTTAACGTGAGTTGGGGACTAGCTGTTCATATCTATTAGCGAGTTGGATAGAAAACGTAACGGCTAAAGCGGTCTTATTGTTTGTTAGCGAGTCACTGGCCGCGTTTGCCCGTGAATTTCTCCAGTCCCCTGAAGGGAAAACGCAGATAACGTTAACGTAGCTCGCTGATCTGTTTCTGTAGCTCTAGGGACGCAAAATCCAGAGAGCGGCTGTAAGGGGGGTAAAGCCGCTTTCACACTGGACGCGGAACGAATTTTTCGCACGACAGATTACATTCAAAGTCAATGCAAAAACGCGAGTACACGATTCGCGTCGTTGCATTGACTTTGAATGTAATCTGTCGTGCGAAAAATTCGTTCCGCGTCCGGTGTGAAACCAGCTTTAGTTGATAAGGCGAGCTACATCAAAATTCTAGATCATTAGCTCTCTGTCGAATGCAGTCTAGGCCATTGTCGTTGGGGGAAGCATTCCGCTACTGCCGCTGTACAATAGTAGATTAATGGCTACGTTTTGGTCCATTCTGAGGCGTGCCGTGTACCTGTAGTGGAACTACTCGAATATGTGTATCGCCTGGTGGGCGTGTATGATCTGGAGAAACTGTTCATACAGAAAAGCGTATTTTCCTGTATTCTAAAGAAAAGCTGCTGTCTGACTATACTAATTACTGCCGAGTGCTTCTGGCCGTTGGCGTGGCCTTTTCCTTATTGGCTGAGTGAAAACCAATAAGAAACAACCCGCCAAAAATGCAGGTGAGTCCTTCGCTTTGAGCTATGATTTGAAAACACCGCGGTTCGGCAGCTACGGGGCGTATTCGAATCCCCAATACAGTCAACACGAGTGCGAGGTGCGGGGTTTTTCGATCCGAACACGGAAGTGCGAGTTTGGGTGTTCTCCAGTCTCCAACTCAGGCCAGCCCATGGGGCTGCGTATGATGCAGAATAAAATTGAATTGAATTATTGCGATACGGACGGTTTTTACAAATTTTCAGCCAGATCAACCCTAGTAACCGGGCCTGAAAGTTACTTCATGCTTCTATACATAGTTAATTGCCACTGAAACTACTCATTCTCGTGAATAGAGGGCTATTAACAAGATTAATCGGTGAAATTGATGAAAATTTCACATACGTATCTCCCGCGTCCGCCATCTTTGTTCTTGACAACACTCGTCCCACTCTCCAAAGTGGGGAGTGACAAGAACGCGTTCTGGTGTTGGTTCTCGGCTGTTCGGAACTTCGTTCTCGTGTCGAGTCAACCCGAGTGTCGCCAAGAACAGGGATTCGAATACGCCCACGGTGTCCAACCTCTTGAGTTAGTGCACTTGGTCGTGCAATTATTCTTCTGGGAAAAAGAACCTAGACGCCAGGGAGCAGATACAGCGCACCTTTGGCTACGGAACCGGCGGCTCATGTCTTTGGACAGTGTTTTTTAGTGAAATTGGATACTAAACCATTTCCAGGCTAAATATTTTGACATTATTCCACTTTGGTTGGCAGATCATCAGATGCACTTGTTTAAGATGACTGCATCGACACACCTTCTGTGGTTTGGCAGTTGAATTACTCATTAATGACAGTCTTTAGAGCAGACTCGGTCTGCAAAGTTGCTGCCAGGATTGTTACAGTGAAATCGTGAGCCCTTTTGTAGAGTAGCACCCCCCCAACAGTAACCTTTTAAGATGGTACAGTAACAGGCTTGAGTAGCTGAAGTATGAAAAGCATGTGAATGCTCTCTTATTAGTGACTGGTTTTGCTGGTTGTCATTACTTTCTTTATTGTTTCAAATAACTGCCTCTCAATAACCGCCCATTTTCCATCCATTCAGTGCGGGCCTGTAGTGCTCATAAGTATGTTTTCATATGGTTTTGAGTATGCAAGCATAATGCACTGTAGGCTTAAGGAGATGGTGTGGATTCTCTTGAAAGTTCAGCCAATGTTTTGTATATTTTGAATGAGTGAACTAACTTGCAGGCTTTTCCAAGCAGTATGATTCGTATCTTGCTTATTGGAGGTGGATTACAACATGTGCCGGTAATGTCCTGCCAGATAGGTCTTCCTGAATCAGTGATGCTGGCAGTTGTTCAGGCGGCCCATGGGATTGTGGTGGCGGTTACTGATGGCAGCTGCGCACACCCTGTTTCTTGGAGCATAGTCTCCTGTGTCATCAGCAAAGAAGAAGGGCTGTTTCTCTGAGCCGCTGAGTGTGCCTTTTCCTCTATGCTGAGGCAGGGAGGGAGAGCGAGTGAATGAGAGTCGGGCTGGTCTGGTCTGGTCAACTTTTCCATGGTGTTCCGTCTGGAGAAAGTTGTCCAGAATGTGGGAAGGTCATTGGAACAGTAATGGAAAACTTGAAGCGGGAACACGGAACAGCTGTCTGCTTGGCAGTGGGTGTTTAATTGTTTCATTTCCTTGCTGGTTCCTTGTTTTCTTTATCCCAACGATAAAGCAGTGATAAGGCAGCGTGTGATTGGCCTGCCCTCCCTCGCTAGCCCTCCTGGCACCAGTTTAAAGCTCTGATATGCCTGAGTTCCTGAGTCTAGACTCCACCTTCGCTGCACAAGCAGCTGGCACGTTTATTTTTCCAGCTTGTTGCTTTTGGGTGGTCACTTCTTTCTATTTATATGGTGTTACTCTTCGGTGTTAGACGAAGGCGAACAGTAATTCTGCAGACGAGCTCGCGTTAAAGGAACAGCCCCTGATGGTTTGCATTTGTGTGTCCTAAACAATGGCTCATCTCAACTGAGGATGACCTAATCTTGTTTTAACATCTGCTCCCACTTGGATCAAACTAGGCTCCAGCAAAGTGCTGATGGTTGTAAGCAGTGCCCATTTGTTTGGTGTCTGGAGACATTTTTGGTTGACATTTTCAGTTGGTTTGCATTAACCTCTCCTACTTTTTGAGTTTCTTCAGTGTTGTAGTTCTGAAAATGTCTGCCTTTGAGAAAAAATATATACATTTGACTGCCATATGGTTTAAAGGAAGCCCTGTCCTGTTTGAACATGTAAATCATATGTCATGTCCCAGTGCCTCCTTATCAGTCAGTCATTTGGACTGGTGGTTACAGTAGGAGGCTCATGAGTGGTTAGGATGCGGTTCTTCCTAATTTGCAATGGCCGGCTGCAAACTGCAAAAGGTGCGCTTGCACACTTTAGGTCTGGGCCATTTCTCATAGTAGGCATTTGCAGATATTCATGGGAAATTGAGTTTTAATGTGCTTTTTCTGCTGCGCCAGATCGCAGACCTGTTCCCTGGAGCAGATTGAGATGATGGGCATGTGTGAATTTGTGGGGCCGTGCCATTCCAACGAGAACGTTACTGCGGCGGACGTGGCCCAACTCTTAGTTCCACCCTCCCCTTATTTGTGGTTCAGATTTGAACGTCAGCGCGTAGAGGAGTGGCTGTAATTTGATAGCGCCTGGAATTTAATGCGTGGGTTGACTTCTGCTTATATTCTACACCCCACCCCCACTTGAGGAAACGGTTTTTTACTGTACAGGGTGAGTTTGTTTATTACAGGGAATTGCTGATTTAGATATTTAATCTTAAGATTTATCATCTGGCTGTTTGCTTCAAAGCCCCCTGTGCAGCTGTTTATGATCTTGTTTCTGTAGCTGGCAGCATTGTCATGTTTAATGGTGCTGAATGGATTTGGCAGTGGAGCTCGAGGGGTATTTATGACCTGAGGCTGTGTGGTGATGTCGTGTCCTCTGCCCTCGCAGCTGGAGTGCATGGTGCGGCTGGTACAGGTAGGCTGCGGTGTCAACGCCATGACGTCCAAGTTTGCCCAGACGCCCACACACATCGCCGCGTTCGGAGGCCACCCCGAGTGCCTGCTCTGGCTGCTGCAAGCCGGGGCGGACATCGACAGGCAGGTAGGTGAAGATCCACGCTGCTCTCACTTTCCGTTGGGGATCTTTTTTTTTTTTTTTTTTTTTTTTTGCACTCCAGCACATTCGGATTGAAATGATTAGCCCTTAGGGCGCTAAATGCAGCTATTGTTGCACAGTGATGTAAGATGTCAAAATCAAAGCTGCTGAAAACCTGTCGTGGCGACTTTTTTAAAAGAGCTCTCTTAAATAAGTCGCCACATGATGGGTCGTCAACAGCACAAGATAATTGTTGCCCCTGGACGAAGTCGAGGCGGCTACTATGGATTCATGTTTGTCGACTCCGCCGCCGCGTCCGTAGACACTTCCTTGTGGACGCTGTACAGGCTGGAATTTTTGACTGATTACTTTCATATTTGCTATGGAATATCAAAATCTGTCCTTTTGTGGCATCACAAGAAGGCAAGATCACCTAGAATAATGAAGTAATCAATTTAACTGTTGTTGATCAGTTCTCCTTGCCTTGGGGTGGTCACTTCCCTTTGCGATGTCACAAAGGAAAAGATTTTGATACAGTTTGTGGTGGCTCATTGGCTGTGCGGCTGGTGATACAAAATGGGACCTTTAACTTTCTGGTTACTTAGATGTATGTAACATGCTTGGCTCACCTGTGGTCCCTGTGGTGTAATGGCTGTGGCATCGTAGATGAGCTTATCTGATTACGGAGGATTATCCTGGCTTTTAAAGACTGTCTCCGCATTGCCGGGCCTCAGGAGAGAAGGGCAAGTTGGGCGCACTTATCTCGGGGCTCTTTGGTGTTCACTGCTCAGCTGCAGAATACTAGTAGGCACCTGGACAGCGCATTACCCTTGCCATTGCATCATCATTGAACGGGAGTGTTAAACAAGTCAACAGTGCAGGCTTTATGCACGTAGAAATTAATCAAGTCCTGGATCAAGAATGTCGCATCTTCACCAAAATTTAATCATGTCCATCTGAGCACAGTATCTATCAAGATGCAAAATTTCATTGGCGTCCGTTCATTACTCGGAGATATCTGATGAATAAATGAACAAACAAATCCAACAAGCAAACGCCAAGGAAAACGTATTACCTTGCAGCGGAGGTACAGTAATCTGTCTGGGCACAGTGCTGCCCTCTGATGATTGGCTGGGAGGAAGGGAGAATGAGCCGAGAGCTCATGATGGTACGTTTATATGCAGGAAAAATGCACTCCTACAAATGCTGATGGCTTTCTTTTTGTGAGGATTACTACTAGTGATAACCTACTCTTGAATTAATGCAAAATGACAACTCCTTTTTTTTTTTTTTTTGTTTTGTTTTGATTTGAGGATTACAGCTAGCTACGACCCAGACTTGAACCATGACAAATCCTTTTATCCTTTATTTTATTTATTTATTTTGTTCCGTAATCGTCTTCTGGCGGTCCATGTTTGTGTTGATATTTTAAAATACTTGGGATACACAACCATAGGCAGCATTGAATGATTCTGAGAGATAGCGCTGTACTTTAATTAAAATACAGTATTTCCTGTTGCACTTTTACAAGTCTGATAAGCTGGTAAAATCGCTGGAAGACGACACACGGGCTTTGTGGGCGGGCATGTTGTGTGTTGGGCTTATTGGTGTTGCTGGCCCCTGGTCAAAACTTGTAACACTCTAATCTTCATTTAGAAAGGTGTTTCAATAGTTTTAATTCAGGGTTTTGTTTGTGCAGAGAGGTTTTGGGTGAAATCAGATGAGAAATTTGTTTTCTTGGCGCCTTTTGCTCAAACATAGTTTGATGACCATTACAAACTACCGGTGAATAAGTGAATTTCACTAAAAAAAAAAGCTGGGATCCCCACTTCATGGCCATTTAGTACCAAAACCTGTTTCTAGGTTGAAAATACAGAGCAGATTGATCCATACTTTATCCAAATGTTCTGTCATCTTATTTATTATGTCCTGTGGTCTATGGTGGACTGTATTTTTTATTTTATTTTGTTTTTGGGTAGGGTTGCTAATGCAAATGTAGCCATAAATATTGTTTCTCTCGCATTTGCTGCAGTGTAATTTCCACATGAAGAATTTGACCATGTTTTACACCCCCCCCATATTTTTGAAATATGAAAAAATTTCCCCAGGGGCAAGGCAGAAATGCAGATTACATTACCTAACCCTAAGGTGGTGGCGACTGGGGCCCATGAGAAATGACACCACCTCTTTAATTCTTGATGAATGATTACATGCATGTTAGTGGAGGTCATGCCTGGGTGTCTCAGCGGGGGCGCTGGGAGGGCAGCGGGGTCTCTGCCCAGGCTGAGCAAACTCTCGACGACTGAATGGATGGGTGATTTGATGGGCTTTAGTCATGCAAGATGACCTACATTCCAGCCCCGGCAGGACTGGCGCAGGGTGGAGCAGGTGGGGGCTGAAGGTGGAGCGCTTTCTTTCCTCTGTTGCTTTATCATGGACTCTTTGACCCCGTTTGCCTTGGGCGGGGTGGAGGCGGGGGGTCATGGGGGCGTGGGGGGCATGGTTTCGGCTCATCTGCCTGGATTTCTGCACTGGTTTGACCTCTGAATGCCCCCTAGTGAATTGTGAAGGTGGCTATTTTTATTTAGTTGTTTACAAGGGGTTTAGCGTTTCTGAAACTGAGACCTACCCGCCACACACATGTCCGTGGTCTCGAGACGTGGTTCAGCTTTCTGTGTCTGTCTCTCCCCCCCCCTCCCTCCCCCCCAACCTAGTACCACCGCTTACAGGCTGTTGAACTCTGTTCATAAATGCTCTCTGTCTCAGGCCAGTCATTCTACATGTATTTGCCTGCATTTGAAATTCAATCCATAGTCTCATTGTACTGTGTGCGGCAAAAGGTAATTTCCATGGGGCTGCCTGTTGACTTGGTTAAAAATAGACTGGACCTATATGTTCTAATGAAACGGAACTCTCTCACACCATGTTCATCTGGGTAAAATTATTCTGCTCGCAAATTGCAAGTTAAAAAAAGGTTTGCCTCTTGCAGTGTACATGTAAAATAATAGCATTAATAATAATAAGCTATACTCCATCTGAAGTAAAAATACAATACCAAAAAAAAGTCTCTTGGGGGTGTGTAAAACCAAAGTGTTTTGCCACTCTTCAATTCAACACTTTTTTTCCCCAAAGTGAATCATTGAGGTGCCACTTTCAGACAGAATAGCCTAGAGCGAGGGTGGAGAACCCAGCCCCTTTAGAGCCCTAACCCTACATGTAGTCGATACACCTCTGCTCTGACACGCCTGATTGACACGACTGCTTCAGTATCAGGCCCTTGACGAGCTGCAGTCATTGGAGTCAGGTGTTTGAACAGGGGATATCGAAAACATGCACGTCTGTGGCTCTCCAGGAGAGAGAGACAGAGAGAGAGAGACAGCGAGAGCGAGAGAGAGAGACAGCGAGAGCGAGAGAGAGAGACAGCGAGAGCGAGAGAGAGAGACAGCGAGAGAGAGAGAGAGAGACAGCGAGAGAGAGAGAGTGTGAGTGAGTTAGATTCTTCATTATCAAAATACAGAGTTGGCCAACACGTTGAGAGAACCTCACAATCGTGAAATATCGTAACCTTTGAATTATCACTGTTATTAGACCTGTTGATGATAATGGGGATCCCTCTTTCCCAAAAGATTCACGGTAATCTGGAAGTATATATGCTGCCAGTGGCTGCATATTATAGCTAAACGTCTGAATAAAGAAAATGTTGCAATGAATTTTTTTTTTTAAATACTGAGAATTTAAAAATGGCTGGGAGTAAGAACAGTACATTTCTGGGATCATAAACTTCATCTGACTGATTTTCAAAATTATCTACTTTTTATTAGTCAAATATGATGGCTCTCCAAGTAGCTCCCCAAGCTGTCAAAGCTCTAAAAATTACGGACTGTCAAATCAAAAATAGTCATGTTTTAAACAAATCGACTTTTGACTTAAGTTCAATATGAATTAATGATTTTCTAGCGGAATTTGGCATGAGTATATCAATATAGGCTTGGATGGACATCAGTAGTCACCAGTAATCTCTCCAAACCAAAAACATGTCTTTTCTTCATGATCGTTTAGAGGTTTGTCCATTTCTTTGCATAACTGCATCAGCCAGCACATTTACTCATTAAAGGAACTGCTCATTTTACAGTCAGAACGTTCATCCTGCAATGGAAAGCTTGCGATTTACAATTCAGATCATTCAAGCGAAACGAAAGCTTGTATAAACTGTTTCGCACCCCATGAGGAGCAAGTATGACTAACACAGTAATATCTGAAATCTACTTTATTTTAACAAAACAGACATTTCACTATCAAGAAAAAGCAGGCAATATGCTAAGTTAGATTGAACGGGATTGGTGCAACAAACCTAGCGGGGAATTTACCGAAATCCTGGAACTGTTCTCATTTTAATCGTACGAAAACCTAGGCATTCGATTTAGTTGAAAGTGGTATAAATTCTAAAATGGATCCATGTACAGTATTATTGGCAAAGGCTAACGGTTACTCATACTAACCAATGTGGCGAACAAGCTCTGTTATCATCGTGGCTATGGTACGCCGAAAATTAAAAAACAGCTGGCTTACTAGCTACCTATAAGTGATATATACTCCATTTTACTTGCATAGTAAAGAGAAACTCTCCATCATTGAATCCCTCCTCCACAGAAACAGAGCAACAGTGCAATTGGGTACAAGGAACCCTCTAGTACTGTTCTCTTCGGAATAACTCCCATTATCCATGTCGATATCACATTGCCGTCACATACATGTAACCTATGCACCTCTGGGTTGGTTTTGGAAATCTTTTTTTTTTTTTTTTGTACTCGCGTCATTCAGCTGCACACAATTGACAGAATGCAACCTGCCTTGCTGTTATGCAAGGATTTAAATACTTTTCTGAGAGTCCAATCAAAATCTTTCAATTACTGTGGAAAGTTTACAATCTAAAATTGGATTAAAAAAAATCTCAATCAATAGATAACTACTAAGTTCGTGGGTGTGAACCATAACTGTTCTTTACGCAGATAAGCCTGAGGAAGCACTAGGTTTCAGTGAGAGATCGTATGAGGATGTAAGGAACCTCTGAATTTGTTGAGGGATGAATCTACATGTAAATCAGTTGTTGGGAATTGCGCGTTTTTTAATATGACTATAATTGATTGTAAAATGATAGATTATCAATACCATGTTGAATTTTCACTTCAGAAAACTGATTTTTTTTTTTTTTTCACTGCTTAATTGAGGTACCCTTGGCTTAGTATAGCTGAAGTAGTTGCAACAAAGGACAACAAATTTTTCGATCTCAAGAGATCATTTTTATTAACTGCCGGATAGATGCCATGGGTGAGTATATTAGGCAGTTTGCGCATTAGGCTTGGCTGAAGACTTAAATTCATACAATTCCTGGGAAACAGGGGTAGCACTTAACTCGTCCATATTCTAAATCATTCACAGGCACTGCTTCCTGGTGAATATTCAATAACGGTTTCAGATGCGCCACCTGTTGACAGAATAGTGTAACTGTGCATAAATGGAGCAGCTCCATGTCTGCAGGCATGTGCATCTGCGCAAACTTGTCAAAAAGGTTGGGACAGGGGCAAAAAAGACAGGGAAAGTTGAATAATGCATTCAAAGGAAAGGATCCATCTGGTGGAACATCTCACAACTGATTGGGTTAATTGGCAACAGGTCAGTAATGTGATTGAGTTTAAAAAGAACATCCCAGAGAGGCTGAGTCTTTCAGAAGTAAAGGTGGTAAGAGCTTCACTATTCTTTGAAAGGCTGTGTGGGGAAAATGGTTCAACAATTAAAGAATAATGTTTCTCGATTGCAACATTGCAGAGACTTTTGGGTTTAAATCATTGAACTATTGAAAAAATTAATAAAATATTGGTTTTCAATACACTGGCTCCTAATTTTGATTTATACTGTTTTATCTACATACAATGTCGTGTGGTTTTGGCCTTTGGTGCCCTACATTTTGGCCAAGATGCCCCAATTCTAAAAGGCCTAGTGGCCTTGCCCTAAAAATAACTTAATTTGTGGCCTGGGTTTAAATGATTTGCAAATCATTGAATTTTGTTTTTATTTACATTCTACAAAGCCTCATCTGATAGCAGGGTTGTACCTATTGGATTTATTTATATATCAATAAATGAATTTTTATTTTAATTTAATTATGGACAAAGTCCATTGTCAGCAACGTGTAGACTGGTCTGTTTATGCAAGTGTAATCGATGAAGTTGATCTACATCATGGAGTTCTTGATATTCCAAATTGCAGCTGATTTAAGAAAAACTATGATTTGGACGGTCATTGTGCCCCTGTTGTTCACGAGTGTTTGCAATGTTTCCTCTTCTCGCTGCAGGACTATGTGGGTGAGACGCCCATTCACAAGGCAGCCCGGGCAGGCAGCATGGACTGTGTTAGAGCCCTGCTGTTACAGGGAGCCAAAGCTGAGTAAGTCCTGTTCACACTGCCCTCAGTAACTGCTACCAAAGGGGAACTCCACCAAAAACCCATTTCTGATGCGTTTCTTTTCACCCGTCAAACACTCGGAGTCCATGTTCGTCTCTTCTGCTGGCTTGGAAACGAAGATGCCTCCAGTACCAGACAAGACTGATACGCTCCGCTAATTGGTGAAAATTTTCAAGGCTATGCTGATACTTTTATTAAAAATTGTCTCAAATTCTCTTTGCCCAAATCCATTCGTCCTCTTGCATTCTTGCAGCAGCAATTAGCCAGTTTCTGGTAAAGAGTGTGTAATAATGGTGACAACTTTTTTGGCTCCTTTTATTTGTAGAAATCTTGAGGGAGCGCAATCTGGGGTTCTCATGGCCAGCATTGTTTGAAGTGCTGTACAAACTGCCACTTATCACCTCACAAGTAGCACTATTTTTGGCCCAGCGTTTGAATGGCAGTTTAAGGTCCTTTCCACTTGAAACTAAAAATTTGGGGACTTCAGTTCGAAATGGCTTTGCTTCCCTTGCCTGATTACGGATGCATCTTCATTCCCAATGATGTAATGAGTTTTCGAACCATGGTCTTCGGGTTTTTTTTAATCAGTTGAGAATGGGGTCTTCATTGACCAGGGTGTTTGGTGCAGTTCCCCTTTTAAAAAAAAAAAAAAAAAAAAAAAAAATGTTTTGGAAGGAAAATTAACCCTGATGTGTAACATTAATTTTGTAAGTATGTGTTATAGATCCTTAAAAGAATGTTTCTTTAGAAGTGAATAAATTGAATGTTTGCTTGAGTATGTGGATAAAGTGGATTTTTTTTTTTTTTTTTTTTTTTTGGTTGCTTTTGTTTTGATTGCTGGAATGGGAGGAATGCACATTTCTTCATTTTCATACTTCGCTCAGAGATGCCCAGAACAACCTGCGTTTGGGGTCCTCGAGGAGGTGCTGAGTTTCAGCTGCTCAACTAATGTTCTGGCGTGTGATTGGCTGAAGCATGTAGTCCGGTTTACTCTCTTGAGGGCGTGGCTGTGGACCGGCAGACTGCTGTGCTCATCTGCGTTCAGTATCAGGAGTGTGGCAGGCGGTGGTCGTGGGAATGGCTGTCGTCCCATTTAAAGAAACCGAAAGCGGCCCTCCTCAGGACGGCACAGGGTACCCACCCAAAAATAATGCTCAATTACAGAGTGGCACTTTGCAAAGCCTTGCGTGGGCGGAGGTGTCGCGCTAATCAGTGTCTAGCCCATTTGAACTAATCGCAAATATTTCGCTAAGGCGACTCTTGATTTGTTCACATGAGTCAGTAACTGATGGTGCATGGCAGTTCCTCTCATTACAGGACTTGCAAAGACACCGCTGTGGAAATTGGACACCAGCTAGCTGCCTGTTGTGTAGTTGAAGAAGGGGGGGCGGTTGTAGGAGTTTGGTTCTGGTAGCAGTTTATTGAAACTCTGAGTTTTAGTGAATCCTGGAGTTTTTCCGTTGGAACGGGTTTAACCCCCTTTTGGTGGAGGTACATTTCTGTAAACTGCTATCAGTTGCTGATTAAATCACAGCTCCGTTGCTGAAGGAGGAAGCGTTAGCCTTCACTTCAGGCATCTAGCTGCTGCTGCAGACATACCCTTTCCACGACTGACTGTGTCCTCTGCTCCTCCTGGGCGGCTCGCAAAATAAACAGCTCAAGTCTGTGCCGTGTAGCGGCAGGTTTTGTCGGCCCAGGCTGGTACCTGTAAGGACATGCGGGCCTTCACCCAGAAAAGGGAATTTTACATTCCTGGATTTGCGTGGTAAAAAAAAAAAAAAACCATGAGTTGTGTGATCTATGATAAAAACCACAGCGCAGGAGCTGAAAGGCTCATTTATCTTGGTGCTGCACTGCAGTGCTTCTGCCCTCAATACTCACGCCCTCCATTAGAGTAAATGGGATCTGATTGGTGGAATATGTGCCCGCACATTTGCACCTGCCGTTCGGGGATAAATGGATGGTGTGATCCCACAGATGAACAGTGGTCAAAGGGATGAGTGACTGGCCACCTGTCCTTTGGAAAGCTGAAAGTGTTGTCAGTTATGAGAATGTATTTCCTGCGCACTGCCCTCCACTCCCTCTGCTAGGTGGTGTCCTGTTCGAGGCCCTGCTCCGTTAGCGGGGGCTGTATATGAGCGCCGCTTTTGCTTGGGCATTATACTAATCCAGTGTAGTATTGAGTCGTTTAGGTCATAGTACTTTGATTTCGTAGGTGACTTTGATATAAAAAGTTGTTTATGGTCGGTTACTAGCATTTTGACCAAATGTGGAATTTTTGGCTTCGTGACAGTATGGGATAGTGCGGATCAAAGTCAGCATTCCTGTCTGAGCTTAGTAAGTTTGAGGAAGAAAATGTACATCGTTGAACAATTTGAATGTGACCCGTTAGCTGCGTAGCCTTGTGTAGTACATTATGGGGAGAGAAAAGAATAAGTGGCATTTGAGTGTCAATTTGCGATAATATTGACGTTAAAAGATTGTTTTGACAGGCCAGCGGTCGTTGAGGTGTACAGTTTGTCGCAGTTCTGGTTTCACTAGCCAGTATTTCCCACCTGAGGTGAGCGGTATTCTTAAGTAATTGTATAATATGTGTTGCTAGCACAGTTAAATCATTTGTGTATGTAAGTCTTAAAGTTTCATTAATTTGGGTTGAGAATATAGAGATGGGTTTCTTTAGTGTCTGAGCGATGAAAATCACTGACTAACGTGCAGCCAGTTGCTCTTTAGACTGCGTGAAATGACAATTTGCTTCTAGAGGATGCATTCGTAATATCTTAAGTGTTTGTTGAATTGGTGTTAGAGGAGTTTAGAGGAGTTAAATTGTGTGAGAAATGTGGTTTTGGCTTATTGTGCCTTTAGGCAGTATATTGGGAATGTTACCCATTAAATGATGTTCCAAGGTGGGCAAAAAAAAAAAACCTGAAATGGTGGAAAACCTTGCTGCTTCACCCCAGAGGGCCGTTGACTGGACTGAAGGTAAGTGCTAGTAGTAAATGTTGACTTCCTGTGTCATCTGTGGGGCTGCACCAGCGCTTCCTGTGTCGGGGCGAATCGACTCGCTGACCTCAGTGCAGTTCAAATGACTGATGTGGACTGGAGTTTGAAATGCCTCCCTGTCTAGTCAGTGGAACTAGTTTGGGTTTCAGTGCCGTGTGTGTGTTCCTGTTTCCACGCTTTAGGTAATGATGCAGCCTCCTTCCTGAAACCAGAAGGGCTCTTCATGTACAGGGTTTCAGGTGTGAAATTTCAAATTGCGAGCTGCGAGGATTGAGTCGAAGGGGGTTTATTTTAGTACACCCCCCTCCTGTTAAAGACATTTTCTGTTAGACCCAGGCTCAACTGAAGCACCAGTACTGCTGCAAATGCACTGGTAGTTGGTGATTGCTTGGCTCTGTTCCCTAGCTGATTCAGCTGGGCAATGCTCGGCATATTTTTATACCATGTGACGCGAAGTACCTTCGTTTGCTGTCGCTAATCATAAATAAAGGCTCCCATTACAGAAAAATCGTCATATAGCTGCAGCTTTTGCATAAAAATCCCTAAAGTGTGAGACTCCCAGCAAAGCTAGAAAATGAATTATGCGGCTGTGCATCTGCATTGTTTTACCGCTTTACTTTCTACAGATGTTTAGTATGTTGAGTGTTACTTTTTCATAAGTGTTGTACTACAGTGTGCGCTAGAGTCACTCAACTTCCTGCCGTTTAGAAACGCCCTCTGAGAAGTTGTAAAGTCATTTCCTTTTATAGACAGCAAAATTTATTTACTGATCACTGTACCTTGATAATCTCTAAATCGCTTTCTAGATTTAATTAATGGATTACTGTAGACGTATCAATTGGTACATCTTCTCCATAAGTCGGTTTATGTCAACAGTAACCACTTAGTCATTGCATTTTTGAGAGGCAGGCTTTAACCTTCACAGATGAAGACAGACCTGCTGCTGGGTTTATTTTCGGACTGCTTAAACTTATGGGTTTTGCTGGTTGGTTTCCTGTTGTTCCGGTCTTGCTTTCCAGTTGCTATTCTAACGTGTCAGTCAAAGGTGTGCCCATCTGAGAAACATATTTTTCAGTCCCACACAATTATAACATGAAATTCTTGTTCTGGCTGTCCACCTGTATTTGACAGTTTATTGTGCTGGGTACTGCCAGTACATTTATTTCAGCAATATTTGAGTGATGAGAACCTTCTAAGGAATGTGTCTTTTACATTTCTGCACACCTTTACTTTAATTCAGAACATTTCTGTAACAGAATGAATCCTGAGAGGGAGACATGCTATTGGCATGCAAATACCAGCCAAATGGACTCGGTTGTTAGACGGCAACAGGCCTCTTAAAAAACACATGCACGGCACTGAAACCCACCGTGGAACCTTCATGCTGCTGAGAATAACTACTTGCTTTTACAAAACTGATCTCGCGTCCGCTGCTGAAGTGATGAAATGTGCATTCGGTCATTAGCCATTACCACTCTTGCCAATTTGAGAATTGTCTTTACCCATGTATGTGAAGGTTTTCTCATGATTCTGCTCTCAAAGTTGATGATAAAGCATGTTATTTGAAAAGTATTTTGTCACTTGTTTCCTTTGACAGCTGTGATTGCGACATTATTGCTTTCTGGAAGCCACTAATCTCCTAGTTTAAGAGGCCATGCAAAGATGTAGATGAGTTAATTTAGATGATGCTCATGACTTGATTTTAAAATTTTCGTTTTTTTTTTTTTTTTTTTTTTTTTTTTTTTTTAAGTGAGATTACTTAATCTTAAATTTCGTGGACTCCAAAATTCTACAAATTGGGCTGACATTTGTAACTACTTAAAACATGCAGGAAGGTTTCGAAGCAATACAAAAGACTTTTTTCACTACTCAATTTGAGCGGAGACTTAAATTAGACATTTAAAATTACGTTTTCTAACCGTTTCCCACCTGTTAATGAGGCAGGTTAAGGAAATAAATCCATGAAAGGGCTGCCTTTAAAGTTTGCCGGCGTCACATCTCGGTTTTGAGTGCTTTATGCCAGATCTAAGCTCCCAGCAGCCATTGGATGGAGTATTTCCTGTTTGTGCTCTCTGGTCTGGTACTTCAGAGGTCCTGTAACCCCAGGCCTAGCTAAACGGAGGAGGAAACTTAAAAAACACTTGACCAATAGGGAAAATGTTTTCTGTTCTCCACTGCGATTTCAGAACTTACTGAAATGAATAACACAGTGCCACAACATCATTGGCTTACACTGGGACTGAATGCCAGAGGGTCTTTTAAGGGTTAAGTTCTCAGCTCGCGCGTCAGTTCATACGCAGGTTTTACCTCGAGCTTTTGTTGGGACGAAGCCACGTATTTTGTCAGGACTTTGGTTTGCCTCTGATTTGTGTCAGTTTGCGATGGATTTATACCCCCTGGACCCCCAAGACTGAAAATGAAGTATCCTGTTTTTTTCCCAGTGTTTAAGGGGAGCCGAGAAATGTTAAATGACTGAAATCTTCAGAAAGTCTTCAGTGACCTGCTCAGGGTTTGGAGAAACTAGAGATTCCTTTATGAAGGCACTATGCACTCGAGTCAAGCTAGCAATCAGTCTGTGGAACAACGGACATGGAAAAAATAACAATTATTTTTATCCTGAGGAAAGTATGTGGACCAGTCAGCAACCTCTGGTGTAATTTTTGTTCTCTTAGTCGCATTTCAGCAGAAAACAAACGTTGACATGACTGACGTATGGGTAAAGGCATTTTAGACATGCCTTTATTTTTATTCAAACTATGTAGTTGGCAGCAGTACTTATCAAGCTTTGTTTTTATTCCTGTGAAGGAGAAAAACTGGCTGAGCTGGAAAGGCGCTCGATGCAGTGCATACCTCCTGCACCATGCCTTCCTGACCTTTTCTGCAACGCTGACCTTGATTTTTTGACCCTGATTTTCGAAAATCTAATCTCCTCTTACTGTTATCCCATAGAACCTTCCCTCAGTTTCACTAAAATCAGTCCAGAACTTTCTTCTCCGACAAACTGAGACAAAAACGCCTCGGTCCATCTTGTTGACGGAGGTAATGAATGATAACATGCTGCATAACGACAGGCTCCAGGACCTGTGATCTCTGAAGTACCAGGCAGTAATTGCACGTTTAGGCCCCATAAAAAATACTAGTTTATCATTCTTTTAATCTGAAAAACGTGATGCGGACGGGCGGATTTAAAAAAATGTATATTTTAGTAAATATATTTTCATATAGTTAAGCGTTCACGTCACGTTTTTCTAGGTTTCTAGACTTGTTTATTTTCCGGTACTCAACTGAGAACGACACAGTTAATGGCTTAAGTATCCGTGTATGGGTACATTCACGCTACTCGCAAAGAGCATTACGCAGATTGCCCGTTTTCATACTAAAAATACAAAAAAATTGCTGCGGCTACGATCTTCCAATGCGGTGGGGCATTATAAACTAAAATTTTTTTGACCTTTAGAGGTCACCCTTTTGATCTTGCAAAATGGCATAAAGCCCATCTTCGAAGCACTATTTGTCAAGCAAAATTTGGAACCAATAGAACTTCACATTCTCAGAAGCGTGTAGAAATGAGAAAAATCATTAAACTAATAGGGATTCTGATAAAATTTCTTGTATTTGTGGCATAAAGTCAAATGGCAGTCTCACCAGACATTTAGGAGCTGAATTTAATAGGTGTTATGGTGTGGGCATTCCCAAATGACCTTGCACCTAGTTTCCAAAATGGATTCCTTTGAATTACAAGGGAAATTGGCTTGTACGGTTTGTTATCACTTTAAATACGGTACGTTTGCTGTAGCTTTATGTGACTAATGCTGTAGAGTCCATTTGTTCATCAGATAAATGATTGACTACCAAAGGCAAAGTAGTTAATCTCAATTCTGTTGCACTGAAGTGATTTTTATTGGCTTTCCTCATCAGCATAACTGGCAGATGGGCATAACCACTGGCCTACTGTTAGCAACCACTCCTCTTGAGCAAAACCAGGGTGTGCGTAACGCTTGATTTGAGGAAATGAGCCTGGAAAAAGGCACTCTAACAAACAAAAAATGATGGATCCCTCCACCGCCACCCCCGTAATCATGGTCGGCGCTCTTTAGTGCCTGGGGAGAGTACAGCTGTTTGCACAAGCGTGATGATAACCAGACCTGGCACTACTGTGCACACTTCTGAAAATGAGATCTAAAAACGAATGATCAATTCCTGTGGTAAGGGGTCTCCACTAACTGCGTGCCTTGTCACCCTACCAAATTTGCTTAGATTATGAGCGGTTATCAATGGATCATCAATAGACAAGGGAGAATCCCAGCTGGGGAATTCCAAAATTTGATTTGTCAAATATTTTTTATCGATCCCTCTCCCTGTCAGTGGTCCGTTTTGCAAGCGGTGTTTGCCACTCTGCCTCTGAAATTCGACATCTTTGTGATTCCGAAGGGTTGTCTATTTTGGTTACACTAATGGTGTTTTTAAAATAGACCTGTTACATTATCAGGAAGGCTTCATAAAAGTCCTTTATTAATAATCCTTTCTAAATTGGTGCCGGGGTGAGCGGTCATTTGAATTGATGCCCAAATATAAAAAGTATGATAGTCGTCACTTTAATGTAAAGATGTTATATACAGGAAAAACAAATGTAGAATGTGACGCACGGCCCGCATTTTCCATTGGGTAGTGTTTGAACTTCGACCTTTAATGTTTGCTTTGAAATTCCTGGGTTTGAACATTAACTCCAGAGGAATGAAATGCTGCTGCTGGGTTTCAGCCGAGACGCGCCTCCTGCACCCTCGTGCCGAGAATTTTCTTTTCAAACGCCTTTCACTTGACCTCGCAATCCATTGGTGCGACTGCCCATCTGTTACTACCCTTGTGCAACATGCTCTGCTTCTCATTGAAGGTCGATTGAATTCTCAAGAGATTCCTCCTGCTCTTGGATACCAATGCATTTGAAAGAAGCAAACATCAAGGTTCTTGTTTGTGCATTTCAGCCTCGCTTTGTGGCCATTTCTCGCCTTTCACGGAGCCGATTTTATTTAGCTCAACAGTTATGGGTCATATATGACAATGTTGGAATGTTGATATTGCCCACAACATTGTGTTAGATTTGCCCTCGTCTGTTTACATGAGTCCAGACAGTTTTGCACCACAATGAAATCCTTACATTTTGCCCTTACCCAATTATCTATGAAGTAAATTCATTCAAGGAAGACTGTGTTGAGAAGTCGGGTGTCTTTTGATCTGTGAGTTGGAGCACTAGTCATTCTCGAGATTTTTACCTGCACATTTTGGTCCCCTCTTCCTGATTTCTTAGTTTAGCTTTGTCTTTGTGTTTCTCCCTTCAAGATCACGGAGACTGAAGTCTGCTTTTCCATTTTTGCTCTTGTAGTTGGGGTTCTGTTTCACCTGAGGACCACTTGCCTGTGTAGAGTCCTTTCATCTCTTTAGCACATTTGAGGAGACATCCAAGATGAAAATTTCTTTGGCTTTGTGGCGTAATCTTTGTTTGGTCATGTGCAGGAGGCCGCACCTCCATATTCTGCCCGTGCTTTCGTTTCTTTGTTGCTTCACGGCGAATCTCGTAAACTTCGTCTGTTCAGCAGTTTAGCGTCCGTCCCTTGAATCTTCACTGTTACTGTGGGCCAGTCTGCCAGCAGCCAGCATTTTATTCAACTCTGTGTTAATTGGCAATGCATTTCAAAACAAACAAGGGTTCTAAAAATAACAAGGAAAAGGCAACAAAAACACTCCCAGACTTTGTCAGCTTTGTAAAGTATCTAATTTTTTATTACTTCTGGTAACATTTCTTTTCTATTGCGGATTAGCCGTCCTTAAAACCAAAATCAATTCGTCAAAAGTTTGTTTTTTTTTTTCTTTTCTTTTCACAAAATTACATTGCTGAGGAAACCTAGCTACTTGGCGCGTTTGTATTTCAAGTATTCGATATTCCATAACTTGAAAATTAAAATCGTTTCCTTAATCACGTTTTTACTTTTAGTTTTTTTTTTTCGTTCTCTTCTGTTCATGAGCCCAGTCCTTTTAGCGGTTAGGTTTTGCAGATATCTAGGAAAGGTTTTAGAGTAGATGGCCTCAAATCAGTAGGGCAGTGCCTGAGCTCAACAGGGTTTCTAACGTTTAGTTAAACTGTCTCTTTTTTTTCTATTAAGAATGCTGCTTTTGGTTTAAATGTTACTTGCAGTGTTATTACTATTTTGCTTAAGATCTGTTTTTGTTTTTTTGTTTTTTTTTTATCTTGTCACCTTTTCCCTTCTGAAAGTGACATCGTAATAAAGTGCTGCAGAAAAAAATCATTATTAAACTGTTAAAAAAGAAAAAAATACACGTCTCAATGTTTTTCAGCTATTTAATTGGAAATGACTTGATTTTTTCAAGTAACCCCTGAAAGCGGGAGCATTCCAAATAGACACTGCTGACTCTGCCACGTGCTTCAGCGAAAACCGTACAGTTGTGGCATTGAGTGTTCTCAGTATCGCTTCGTATCTACACACTGGCAATCTGTTGAGGTATTTTCTTGCGGTGATTGGTTTTAAATGCTAGGAATACAGTTCTAATTAGTCTGTTTTTTTGTTTTGTTTTTTAGACCTGCATGCTTTGCTTATATCCTGATTTTATTTAAAACAGTCTCTGTATTTTATCATTTAAAAAAAAAAAACATTTTTTTCTTGTAACTTCATTTGTAAACTAACCATAGGAGTACGTTCCTAGCGCAGGCCTAATCAGAGAGTATGCAGTGACAATGTCAGATGTAAGCATGGGTCTACTGTTTCTGATGGTCATGTTCTAGCGAGAGAGAGGGACGTGAGGAGCTTAAAATGTGTATATAGAACTGAAAAGCAAAGCATTTCAGGAATTTAAAAAATTAAATGCTTCCCTTTTTTTTCAAAGCTCAAAAACAGAAAAAGACTTGGTGTTATGAATTAATTTGTTAAGTGCCATTGTGAATGGATTTCATTACCCCAGATCAGATGCTACGTTGAATGTTCCCATGGAAAATGGCTGGTCTTGTTCTCAGAGTGAGGTTTTCAGAAAGGTTAAGTGAATGTTTGCTTATGAGTGCTTTTGTTCTGACATATTTGCAAGTATTGTCCTGTGTAACCCATTTCCCCTGCAGCCACTCTCCCTTTCACCCATTACTTCTTCATGCTGATGGGTCTTTAGCCCCTGAGCATTGGATTTAGGCCATAGTTGCACTAACTGGTGACTATTAAGAACCACATACCACAAAATGAACACTGTATGGAGGGACTGCTTCCCTTGTGAAGCTGCAGGGCGAGTGAAGCAGGTGAGATGGGACGAGCTGGGTAGGAGCATATTGAACTGTGCCAGTGTTCAACCTCGGCTTTTTTAGCAGAGAGCCTCATGTCAAGAGCTTTGTAATGACATTTGGCAATCTTATGACTGATTTGGATGGTGTTCAATGTGAGTGTCTACATCCGGGGTAACTGATCTTGTCCCTTGAGGTCTACAGTCTTGGAGGTTTACATTCCAACTCTAATCTGGGACACCGGATTCTAAGAACTCTGTGCTTAACGGATGCTTTGGCTATTGAATGAGGCGTGCTCTGCTCGGATTGGAGAGAGAACCTACCGGACCATAGATCTCTTGGAATGGGATTGGTTACCTCCGGTCTACGGGGTAGCCACAGGCCACGAGACTGCCTTTCGGCTATGACCCTGCTGAGGGATTCATCTCTGAATTTTCAGCAGACACCATTCCCACCCCAGTAAATTTTCAACATCCAAATCTGTACTTTGGCTGAACACTGGATTTTCCTGTGTGAGTCTGGCTGGGGTTTAGACCCATTTTGTTTAAAGGTAATTCATATAAATGATGAATTCCTGGCGAAGGGTGTTGTGGTTGAAATGCTCTGAATAAACTTGGAGCTGACCATCTTATATATACTGGCTGCTTGTCAGCAATGTTGAACCGCATTTCAGATTCATGCATTTCAACCCACAAAACCTGGCTGATTTCTCTGAGGGCTTGTCAAACAAATGATTTCTTTGGGAGCAGTTTGGAGCGTCGATGGTCCCTCATTGATACCAGTCAGGTTATCAAAAAAAAAAATTGGATTCTACGACCCAAAGTTCAAGAAGTTGGCACATCATGGAAAGTGCAAATAAAATGATGATTAATCTGAAGTTTCTTAACCCTGTTCTACATTAAAAACAGTGTGGCAACTCATTATTTGATGCTCCGATGTTAATTTCATAGCTTACTGAAAATCTATTGTGCGGTGAACACAGCAGAGCTCAAAGGAGTGGCACTGTTTAAAACTGTTTAAAAGACTGCTCTTGCAGGGTGGCGATTACACTAATTAATCGTCTGGGCACTGAAGACAGTAGCTGGTGAAGTCTTGCTTCTGGAATTTACCCCTCATTCCTCCATTATCCAGGTCTTTAGCTGCACAGTTGCGAAGGGCCTTCATTGCCATACATTTTGCTTTACAATGTGCCATACATAATTTGAGTCTGATCAGGATGGCAGGCAGGCCAGTCATGCACCCGCACAGTCTGCTTACACAGCCATGCACTTTTAATCTGTGTAGAATCTGATTTACCGTTATCTTGGTAGAAAATTCAGGGACCTCCCCGGCACAGCAGATGCCTTAATGGTGGCATATTTTGCTTTAAAATTCTTGCATAACTGTCTGGGTTAATGGACAGTATTAATGTATGGCTTCAGCTTTATGTATTAGGGCTTTAACTTCCATCTGTGGATGCAGCAGTGAATGATGCTGACTGACAAGGGACTGATGAAGACACAGTAGTGTCGAAACGTTAGTCTGTTTGCACCATAAAGTCTGTTAATTTATCAGTGTGCTCCAGTCTCCTTTGTCCCTCTCTTAGGATTTATTAAAGTCTTTCTGAGCCCATGTAGTGACATCTGTCACCGTTTTATAATGGTTCTCAAGACGGTGATGTCTGCGGGATTGGAGACCACACTCAGGTAGGCTTTGGATTAGCCATTTAGGTGCAGCATTTCAGACTGATTCTGTCTCTCCTGTATTGTTTTTGGCTTGGCAGTGCTCCCAGAGTGTTTCCTTACCATAACTCATAAACCGCTGAATGTTTCTTGACCAGATTTTGTAGATGCAGTGATCGGCTACTGAACTGGAGCTTTTGGTATTTTGGGGTTTCTGGGTAGGGGGTGGGCTCTAGTTGTAAAAACACTAATTATGCACTGTAGAGGGTGAAACGCCCAAAATCCTACCGCTTGATCTTGGGGAACGTTGTTCATAAAGTGATGGATTATCAGCTCGTGCATTTCTTGGCAAGGTGGTGAGCCTAGACCCACCTTTGCTCTCGAGGGACTAGGTTTTTTATTTTTTATTTATTTATTTATTTATTTTTGAGGCTTCTGTTAAACTATGGCACACCTGTTGCACATCAATTTGTCATAACTCATGATATTAGTCCTAAATTGCCCATGCACCTACTTTTTCTTTTGGGGGGAGGTTGTTGCCATTAGTTATGAAATGAGTACATTTTCAGCAAACTGTTGAATTCACATGCGAAAGCATTGAATGTGGTTCTGCCGTTTTCAATATGGCATGGGGTTAATAGACTTTCAAATGGGTGCTTTCTGATTTCATTTACATTTTCCATAATGTGCTAACCTCGCTCAGAATTTGTTGTGTACTTCATTGTCATTGTTTTTTTTTTTTTTTTTTTAACAACAACAGAGGGTTAAGTAGGACCCTCTCTCTCAGATGGCTTCTCCTCCCGATCAGGCTGGATTAGAGCTCAGTCTGCTCGGAAAACACTTCTAAATTTCCTCGGCTGCAGATTGAGACCATCAGCTGAAGACCGACGAATATACTTTGGATTTACTCACAAACTGGATTTAAGGAAAATGCATAAATGTCCATTTTTTGTGAGCCTTAGATTTCTTACACAATAAGAGGAAGGATGGGCTTTAATTAAAACATTAGTGCATTGGCTTATTGAAAAGTCTCTGGCTATTTTCCTGTGTTTACCTCCTTCTCCGGGTCCAGTAAAACCCCCAAGTGCTCACCGCTGTGATTTTAAGTAGTATATCCAGGCCTTTAGGGATAAGTTTGGTGTATTCAGAGTGATCATTAGATGTTTCTTCTAATGGTTACATCACAAACATTTGACTCTGGTACCTCCTGTGGGATCAGAAAATTCTTCCCGTAGGCGTACTTTGGTCCCTGCAGGTGTGAGTGAGTCTTGGAGATGAGATGGCAGTAAGTACAGCCCAATCTCTATTCTCTGACGGGACAAAGTGCACCAGCGAGAACTCAAGAAAGACTTCCCCTGCGTTAGCGAGATCTGACAGCTGCAGGAACTTCCCCTGCGTTAGCGAGATCTGACAGCTGCAGGAACTTCCCCTGCGTTAGCGAGATCTGACAGCTGCAGGAACTTCCCCTGCGTTAGCGAGATCTGACAGCTGCAGGAACGTCCCCTGCGTTAGCGAGATCTGAGAGCTGCAGGGCAGTTCTGAGGTACGGTCAACCAAGTGTCCCCTCCGTGACAGACAATGAAATGATCCCTAAATGGAAATGGAGTGAAAAATTGAGCTTTTTCCTCCTGAATATGGCAGTGCACTGTTATACCCATAAATTGTAAAAAAAAAAAAAATACTTTTTAATACATCAACAGAATTTTGTTTGGGGGACGGTTTAGTGTCTCGTTGCAGAGGGGACATTTTGTTGAAATACCCCTGAATCGCCCTGCTGGAGTAGCCCATTGCAAATACTGAAAATTCGATTTCTGTGGATTCCTACAGATGAAAATGAGCAAGAATGCTTGACGATCCGTTGAAGATTTAATGTTGCTACACTCGTGCAGTCAAGTGTTTTATGAACGCGACTGTGCTGGGGCTCGGCAATATGGCTGAAAGTGTAGATCCCCTAATGACTGTGTAATTCATGGTGCATACGCTTTCTCCTGATTATAACTTTTTTTTGGTGTGCAGTGATCCAATTGGAATTGCGATGCTAGCTAACTTGATTGGGCTAGAGGCGGATCAGTCTGCTAATTTGAGCCAGTATGGCAGCCCTTGGCCAGTGGGCCCTCCTTAACATCCATCCAGTTCTAAGCAAATTTTTTTCAACTCTTGCTCTCATGTACATTATTTTTCTTCCATGGGAGTATGGACCGTATAGCCAAATTCAAAATGTGGCACACATTTTGTTTGTGGTACATGTTGTATTACCCATTTCCAAACTATGCCTTTGAATATGAGGATCTAAGGCAATGTCTTAGAAATACGATCAAGCTGAGGATGTGTTATCACGGTGAAGGCCCATTTGCCGGATCTTCATTTTGTGAGACTGCCGCAGGGGGATTTTTCTTGTTGATTTTGTACACTGGAAGTAATGTCCATCATGAATTGTTTAGTCTCTTGCAGGAGAGTAAATGTACATGGTGGCATATCTTGTAATCCTCACTTACTTCGACAAATTCTGTTATCTGTGTGAGTTTAAACCAGGGATGTCCAATACGATCTGCCAAGGGCCTGTGTGGGAGCAGGTTTTCATTCCAACTAAGCAATTACTCCGATTCTACTAATCAGCCCCTGGAGTCATTGCGAAAGACCTTGATTAGTCATATCAGGTGTGTAAGTGCTTGGTTGGAATGAAAGCCTGCGCCCACACCAGCGCTCTCTGGGGAAGATTGAGGATGGTTGCCCTTGGGCCTGTATGGGAGCAGGTTTTACTTTGACTCTGCGCTGCATCTGTTTAAAACCTCATAAGTTTATTGGTTTACTGTTGGGCTGCATCAAAAGCCTGGACCCAATTTGGCCCTTTTGGTTCAGGATTGGACACCCCTGGTCAAAAGTAGTTGGTTGGCAAATTCTAGTCCTGGAGTGCCTATGATGTTTTTTGATTTACTCCATCCTTAATGGACTAAATAATTTAATTAATCATGAGGCAGTGAATGAGTGACCATGTGTTCGAGGGATTCCGCAGGTCAACAATCAGGCTGAGAGAATTTGGCCAGAGATTTCTAATGACTCATCAGATTTGATCAGGCGTGGGTGGAATAAGACGAGCAATCATGATCACTCCAGGACCATGTTACCAAGGCTGTCCGAGCAGGAGGAGTTTCACCGGAATGTTCCGTGGTGCTCGGTCCCAGCTCTGCTTACCCACTCCATTTCATACGGCTGACTGAAATCGAGATATTTTAGGGCAGAAATTAGCGTGTTCTTGGTTCACGGCCATGGGGCAAACCCTGCCTTGTCAGGCGATGATGGATTGCCTTTCCCTTCCAAAACCCATTTCTCTGGGAGGAGGGGAAGTGTTACTCTCCAACATAGCAGGGTGTTTGAATCACTTTCAAAAAGTATTGCCACCTCAACTTTCCACTCACTTGTTTGGCTGGTGTTGCTCATTGGCTGACCGGAATCTAATTTCACCCCTTGAGTAATAGGCTGTTAATTTAATCACTGTTTGGCTTGGAAATGCATGAGGATATTTCCATTTCTGTCTGCCATTTTGCACAAGTAGGTGTGGTGAAATTGCACCCTTGCTCACTGTTTTTATGGAATATTATATTCAGTGTTGCTTTCCGTTGTCTGCAGCTGGCAGTTTAACTGGTGCTTGCCCAGTAAATTAGGAGGAAAACTTGGGCTAGCGGTGGTAAATCGTATTTTGCGATGGTCTAGTTAATGTTTGTTGCTGTCCATAAATTTGCAGTTCTGGAGATGATTTAGAAACTGACCCACATTTTGTAGCTACCATTGGAGGTCCTCCACCAAATATTGATTCTTTTAAACAAAGAAACCTTAGATTTAGGGGTGTAAACCTGGTGTAATGACTTTGGTTGGAATTGGTCTGGACTGATTAGGAAAGATCCTCTAGTTATATTTTACTGACACATCCATGCACCAAAACAAAAAATTGGACGAGTTGCCTCAAGTTTCCCAGAACTGCATGAAATTCGGTGAATATATGGGGCGTGTCAGTTTCATTAATATAATCCCATTCGGGAATGTAAATGCATACTGATTTTATTTTGATTACACTCCTGGAAACTGGAGCGTACCTCACTTGGTGAGTAGTTCACATAGTGTAATGGCCGTACCTCGATGTTCCCATCAGATGGTGAACAAGGCTTTTGGCAGGAATTTGCTTGTGTTTACCGCCCCTGAACACAATGCCTTTACTTGCTTCTATTTTTAGGCCACCTGGTCCAAGGGACCTAGGGTGAACTATTCCCATGGCGTATCGTCCATCGTCCGTCCGTCCATTGTCCATCCGCCAATGGTTTCATTAAACGACAACTTCTGAAGTTCTGCCTGGCAGATTTGGATTGCGCTTGGTACAAATATTCTTCTCATGGCCCTGAGAGTGTTTTGGTTTTTTTTTTTTTTTTTTTTGGGTCCGCTTCAATATGGCCGCCCTAGTCTCTGATCGGCAGACACATTCTCTAATTCTCCAGTTCCGCTGCTCAGATTTGGATCAGGCGTGGTGCTTTTATTTGCCTCATGGTCCTAACTGTGTTATTTTCGGCTTGACCGAAATCCTATTTGGCTGCCCTGGTCTTTTAATGGCTGTTGCATTTTCGACTTCTGAAGTGTCACTGGTTAGACTTTGATCAGACTTTGTGCTCATGTTTGTCTCATTGCTTGATTTGGTATCCAGTATGGCCACCCTGGTCATATTGAACTCCAAATGACTGAAAAGACCTGTTATGATGTCGAACCTGGGGAGATACTGGCCCCCAGGCTCTTGAAGTGTGCTGTTGATCATTATGGTGAGTTTGAGATAAATCTGTTGGGATAATGGTGAATAAAGGTGGGTGCTGGCTGAAGTGCTGAGTGATTTTCAAATTGTCCAGGAATTGTTTTTTCTATTATAAGTACATTGTTAAAATGCTTTGAACTCCAGTGGACATGATAATCGGCCCGCCCTTGGGGGCATATCGATCCGCTTTAAATACCAATGTTCTTAAGTCTTCCCTCCAGCTTCATTTAGATATACAGCTTAGTGACTCCTGTTGATATATTAGCTACTTTGAAAAAATTTCAAGATGGTTTTTTGATTTTTACTCCCCCCCCCCCCAATTCCTGTGACTGCGGTACATTGACTGTGTTTCCAGCCAGCATTCATCCTTCACCAACTCATGATTAAAATGTATATATTCTGATCTCCGAGTGGCATGTAGTGTAATCACCAGAATAGTCGTGAAAGCTGTGTTTGTGAAGGTAATTGCTTCTTTCATTTGATTCCATGAAAAGTTGAGGATGTTTTTTTTCTTTCTTTCTTTATTTATTTATTTATTTTGCTAAACTCCACGGTTACCTGTACTGGCATCACTCTTGCCATGAGGTCTGTGGCCTTCTTCACTGATTTGAATGCGTTTCATTTTTGCGGAATTTAGTGGTCGTGAAATTGTTTTATTCCTCCCAGTTGACAAAAACGAGGCAAATCTTTTCCAGTTTGATGTGTTGTCCCTTGCGAAATTTGTATCTCTCATTATTCTGAACTGATGGTCATCCACGAAGTACCTGTATTTCTGCGTCGAGAACTGCGTGCTGCTTTAGAAAAGCCCAGGTTATAGCTTCCTGATTTTAAAATGGGGCACTTGCAGGGAACTGAACTATAACATTGGAATGAGGCGAGGGGTCATTAATTTCCTTATGACTTCAAACTGGCCCATAGCCTGATGCTGCGGGGGGGGGGAACAGTCATTGCAAATTGGAAAGGGAACATGTATTGATTTGGAAAATGCTGCTAGCGTGGACATAAATGCGTCAGTGTGTCCAATCCCCCCACCCCAGAAAATTCTAAATGTCATGAAGAGCTGTTGCTGCAAAGTGCAGAGTACGGAGACCAAAGGGCTAGATGGTGCCGGCTCAAAATAATGATTTAGGAGCTGCAGCAGCGTGTTCTGGGCCGGAAGAAATGCTGGTGTTCTGGAAGAGACGTGCAACACATCAAACTGGATTAATGTAATGTTTGTTCAGAATATGCGGTTTAAGTGTACTTCCTTTAACATCTAATGCCAATGCGTGTTCCTTCCTTTTCGAAAAACTGCATTTCTGTTCTACATTTCTGTGGGCATGCAACTTTCACTTCGCCTCAGGTGCCAGGAGAAGTTTTTCAAAGAACCTAAATAAGTATTTTTATATCTCCACTGATAGACAATTTATTTTCTCTTTGCTATTAGATTTTTTTTTTTGTTTTAAGGGGAGCTGGTATGTGTGTTGGTGCAAAAAAAAAAAAAAAAAAGATCTATGAAAGTATGAAAACATTTTTGATGACAGAAGCTTCTCTCCTTTCCAATTGGCACATTGGGCCGAGGAGCTGCCAAACTTGCTGTAGCACAAACCTAGTACCCAGTCAGAGAGGCATGATGTCCTGTTAGATCTTAGTGACATTTCTCTGAACATTGAATGTAAGTTTTTTGTTTGGTTGTTAAAGATGTGCTTTCAGGATGTGTGAAATGGGAAATAAAACACTCGAGTCGAATGTGCCATTATAAAGCCATGTAGAGTTCTCATTGGTCGTCCTCAATTTCAGCAGTAAATTACAGGTTTCGGGAAACGAGTGTCGTACAAGTTATTTGTGAACAACGGCTGGAGCCCAGTCAAAAATCCACTTTCTTATCGAATTATTTAGTTAATATATTGATTTAAAGGGAGTAACATGGGAAAGTCAATCACAATTACCCAAAGAACTTTGTTGTAAACGTTGAGTTGGAGGTTCTCAGAGAGCTTGATTAAATGCCATTTCGGAGTGGACTAAAAGATTTTGTTTTCAGTAACTGGTCTGGGATTAAGGAAATTAAATGTCTTCTGTAATGTATAATTTTTAATTGTAAAAGTTAGCCACATCTAGTTTGTAGGTTTTAATTGAGGAGCACCTAATCTTCGAGGCATTAATTTGAAGTATTATTTTTCTAAAATTCCAGTATTGAAAGGAACCCAACTAGACCAACCATGAGTCTGTTGCAACAAAACATTTCTTAATACAATTTTAGGAATATGGAGATGTCTTTGCTCATTTCAGGACTGCTTTCTTTGGAGCAGTTAAATAATGCAAGGCCCCTGCAGGTTCCTGTAGTGCTTTTCTCATGCTGTAAGGCCACCATCATATCCGGTGTGTAAACCGGAACAAAGGTTGATCTGTACTGAGGGTTTTTAGTCCATTTTTCAGAATGGAATATTTGGTGGAAGTAGCCTGTGGTCGTCTTAGCTTTCATCAGATGAGTAAAATCACCCTTGGACGAAGGTGGAATTTATCAAAACTGTTACAACGGCCAGTTCAAAACCAGTTTGAAGTTGCTCCTGTTGAAACTGCCCATGTTGAGTCCTGGGGTGCGTCCCGTTTGCCTGCCGTCCTGCTCGTTTCTCTTCCTCTCATTTCGTCTACCAGGAACTGACATGGGGAAAGTGTGGACAGGAAAAGAGCAAATGGAGGGAGAGATTGAAGAGGAAGTGAACAGAATCGGGGCAGTTTTTCCCTTATCGTCACCCCTGGGCCAATCACAGACGCCAGGCTAATGGTCTGGGTGTGACATTCAAAAAAAACCTCCTGATTGGACGCTCCTCAGGATCCTCTGAGGTTCTGAGAAGGAGAGTCTGATGGCCTGTCCACACGAGAACGATTTTTTTTTGAAATCGCATTAATATTTTATCGTTTCGGCCTTGCATCCACGCTGAGATGGCAAAAACGAAGCCCGAAAACAGTATTTTTTGAAAACAGGTTCCAGAGTGAGAAAATCTGAAAACGCCACCCCAGCGTTTTCATGTGGACAACCAAAACAGATTTTTTTGAAAACGATGAAGTGATAGCCCCCATCATAGGCCTGTGTATGGCGCTGTAGCGTTTCTACGGAAATGAACCAAAAACGGAGAAGGCAGCGAGCATGCGCTGCCTTCTCCGTTTTTGGTCTATTTCTATAGAAACGCTACAGCGCCAAACACAGGCCTGGAATATTTACTACAGGTTTTGGGTCGTTTTAGGAGTCTCCGTGTGGACGCAGATATTTTTGGAAACGATGCCGTGTGGAGGGGAGATTTTTTGGATACGACAAAAAAAAAAAGGACAATTTTTGAAAATCTGTCTCCATGTGGACGAGGTCTGAAGCTGCTTAATTTGTTAGCTACAGTATTGAAGCTCAATGGGAATGTCAAAATCAGCCTCCGGGTCACGCAGGAAAGGAGGAGGTACCAAGGGGGATGGAGGAGGCGTTTCAAGGGTAACGGGACGCACCCCTGCTTCCAGCGTGACCTCTAATTCTGAGAGCGGCTTATTGTGTCCACCTCAGAGCTGGATTTGGGTGAGAGTTCAGGTGTAATCTGGTAAAGTAGGAGGCTTAAAAAACATGCTGCCTCCAGTAAGGCTGCAAAGTGTCAGCAGTATTGTGCAAACCTTTGGGTGACCATACCTACCTTATTCTGCTACTCCAGACTGTGAATGTTTTATTTCCCACTTAAGTGTTTTTTGGTGTACATCTCTAGCGCACAATGGTCAGGGGTACTGTACAACATTGTCTTAACAGGAATAATTTGAGAGAGACCTGCCATTTTCCTCATTTTAAAAAGTGTCTCTTTTTGATCATGTGAATGGAAGCATTTAATTTTTTAAAGTTGGAATGGTGTGGGTGGGGATGGGTGTATGGAGGATAGTCATTCCTGATTCTCTTTAATTTCATCAGATTTGTGCACTTGTCTTAAAAATTTCAAATGCTTTTTGTTTTCTTTGTGATTTGAACTGATCTTCTTTGCATAGACTGTTATGGAAGTGATAGGTTTAGGTTTTTAGTCAGATTTCAGTATTTAAAAGTGAATTATGGGCTTTCCTGAATGAGCAAACTGCCAGTCATCTTCCACCATGCCGAATATCACTCATTGGGTTTATGCATCTGAGATTGACCCTCAATATCTGATCAGATAAATGTCCAGGAGATGCTTGAATTCAGTCCCTGCTAAAAGCTGCAGTTCCACACTGTGGGACTATCCTGAAACTTTCAGCTTTCTTCAGCTTGCATATTGGTGTAAGTAAATGGACTCTCAACCTCACTGGTAATTTTTAATTTAGATCGTTGAAGAGTGCCAATTCTGAGCATTCGTTGATCTTTCGGCGGATTTGGCTACCCTCCATTTTCAGAACTAGCCCAATACTATGGCTTTTTGATTGCTCGGTAATACTCGCAGCCCTCCAGGGTTGTGTAACATTTTGAAAACAGTTTTGAACAGTGCTGTTTGAACTGGCTGGGAGCCAGTGGTCTGTAGCTGCACGTACAGATGTGATGTTTGGCACAGGCCTGCAGTTCGTTCCTCCTCATTAGGAATGTCACACTTTTCATCGTCCTAACTTTGCCTCCTCAGCAAAGGGGCAGCCAATTAATTTGTGCATTAAGACCAGGGCAAGGACTGTAGTGTGCAGAAAAATACCAAGATATATTTATTTTTGGGGGTTGTTTTTTTTTTTTTTCTCCAGTCTGAACATGCTCTTGAGTTCATGCATGCTAGCAGTGCAGTAAGCCATGTTCTCGGAGGAGTCAGTGAGATGGATTCAGCTCAAAACAACTGTGGTAAGCTTTTTAGCTTGGAGAATGAGAACTTTCCCCTGTCGCCCAACGCCCCAAACCTCAGATGTTTTAAGCACCTTCAGCTGCAAGTCTTGCACCATCTGCTATTATTGACAGAAATCCCAGCCTTACAAAAACCCTTGTGCGCCCCCAACCCCCCCCCATCTTGTTTAATTGTGACAGGATTACTGTATATAAGGTAGACAGAAGGTAACAGTAGTTTATGTAAATCCAGTCTTCCCTGAGAAAATTTGCAACCCTCCCCTTTTGCTATTTCTTGTAATGAATTGGAATTATCAGATTATTCTAAAGACCGGGTACAAGATTATAAATGGAGATCATAAATGGTCGAATTGCTTCAAAGGGATTGGCAGTGAAAATGTACTTTTCCCCCTTGTCCTAATTGCCTCCATTTTAGCCTATTTTCAACACTTAAATGGTCTCAGATGATTATACATAATGCAGTACATGACATAGCGAGCATGAGGGAACATACAATACAGTTTTGAAATGATCATTTCATTTACATGAGGGAAAAGGATTATTCAACACCCATGTCACCTATATGGATACAATAATTTCCCCCTAAAACTAATAACTAGTGCCACTTTTTGCAGCAACAATTGCAAATGTCGCTGCAAGCAACAATTTCTGGGTTCAAACCAACACAGACCATTAGGAGTTGAAAAGCATTTAATCCAGATTTGAGATAATATGGTCGAGATGTGAAAAAGGCATTGAAATCTCATTTTTTTTGCTTTTTCACAAATTGGATTAAACTTTTTGATTTATGGGATAATTTGCATCAGGCCCACTTCCATGTTTGGCAGCACTGTCGCTCCCATTGGTCAATTCTGAAAACCTATTTGGGACCTGTTCCGGCAGCTTAAGGTCAAATTGCCTCAGTGTTCCTCTGACACTAGCTTTGGTGGTGATGGTTTTCTCAGTGCTTAGGATTCCATTTTTGGATCCCATCTCTTTCTGATGGCTTTCACTGTTGGTTTCTGGAGTCCCGAGCCATAGAAATGGCTTCTTAATCCTTTCCAGACTGATATTTCAATACATTCATCTTCCAGAATTTCCTTTGATCCTGGCATGAAGTGCTGTTTAGTGAGACATTCGAGTCTACTTCAGATTGCTAGAGATGTATGATTTAAGCGATGTTTAATTCAATGGGGCTAGCAATCAAGTATTAAATTTGGTAAACTGGTAGAGTAATTAGGGGGTGGACTACATTTCACTCTGGGCCAACTGGCTTTGCGCAACTTCTTCCTTCAATAAAAGAAATTCCAATTTCAGAACTGTATTGTTTGCTTGTGTTCCCTTTTTTTTTCTTTGAAGATCTGAAATAATTGAGGCAAATGTAGAAATGGTGGAAATCAGGAAAGGGGGCAAATACTTTTCATGGTACTGAAATTCTTTGACACAAAAAAAAATGCTTGTCTGCAGGCTAAAAGTAGTTTTAGCCTGAGGCAAGGATCTCGGGTCCAGATCCAGGCAGTGAAAACGGTCTAAATTCTAAATCTGCAAAAATTCAGGGGGGGGGGCAGTGTGCGGGTGAAGAAGTCCGATGCACAACCCAGAGTGACATTCGCACAATTGTCTTAATGCCAAAACTGGAGGGTGGAATGGCGAAACACTGGTAAGTGGAGAAATCGCTACCATGAACTAGAGCAGTTTGTTCATTCAGAAAGTCCTTAAGCGCACTGCAATGAGAAGTGGTGTTAGTTGACTGAAGAGCGTGCCTGAGTTACTGATGTCTGATGTTTTCGGTGCCCGGTGTATGTCAGTAGTTGTAGATGACCACTTAACATCCTGGCGCTTCTTTTTGCTGGTTTATTCTCCTTTTCTTTCTGGAGAGCTGAACCACATTTCTTTGTCCACTTTTCTGTCTTCTGCCATCATCCCTTGAGGATCTGCCCAGAAGTTCCCTTTGCTTGAAGTTGGCTTGCTGTGAGTCCTTCAATTTCACAAAAATCACTTCTCTCATGTATGCAAGTTCTCTCCGGCACACTGGATGAAGATCTGTCCTTGCGTGCGTCTGCATCTCGGAGAATCTGTATTCCCTCACTTTGGACGTCTTCAACTCGAGAAGGAGAAATCTGGTCTTGGGGCTCATTTCCTCACTGAAATGAGATCTTTTGTGTTCGACAAGCGAAGAAAACTACTGTGCTGTATTCTGTGGTGCCTTCCTTTTGGCCACACACTGAAGAAATTTGCGTTGTTGACCTTTGTTTGACAAATCTCTCAAATTTTTTGTAGAAAGGCTTTCTTTGGATATTTTGGAATGGGGTTGTGAGGAAGCATGAAGTTCAAATCCTAAGAAAGTTTGACTGGAGCATTCCAACAGGCTTTGGGTTCTGGCGTGTTTTCTTAGATATGGTTCCGGAGTATTCTGCCCAATCTTTAAGTATTACGTCTCAAAGAGAAACTTGACAGGAGTACCATTTTATTTACATTGAAGCATTGTTTACCGATGGAGCGGACTGTTGATACTTCATCTTTGGTTTCTGTTGAAGCAGTTGTTACCGGAACGCCTTTTGCACGTAAGGACTAGTCCTTCAACGTGAGTTTGGAAGACTCCCAACTTCATTTCTCCTTGAAAATACAATGCTCCGTTATGGAACAATGGCACCTTTTGTCTCTATTCAGCCAGTTTGCCAACCTGGAGAACAATTTATCTGGATACCATTCCCCCATTTTCTCTCTCTTCCTGAAATCCTGTCTTTCCGTCCTGTCAGGTGATCTACAGCTTGGTTGGTTTTGAAGTAGTTAGTTTCTCAGAGAATAATGTGGAAATATATTTCGTGCGGACTATAGACCGTAGGATATTGGGTCATGATGGGGTCCTCAGTAACCCAGGCACTTTATTGCTGCTCCCTTTTTATGCGTTTTCCACGTCTCCATTTCCTGTTGCAGTGTGTATACATTTTTTAACGTGCAGAAGCCAAACAGTTCCCTCTCCCTATTTGTTCCATGATTTTATTGGTAGAATAAATGAAATGGTTTAGTTGTCATGTCACCTGCAGTACGATGTCAGTGGTCAGGGCACTAGAGGCAGACAGGAATCGGTGTGATTTGCATGAGCGGCGGAGACTGTGAGCGGGCGCTAATTGGTTCCTCTTTATCGTGCAGCCTGAGAAACGCTAGTGGGCTGACTGCTGCTGACCTGGCCCACGCCCAGGGCTTCCAGGAGTGTGCCCAGCTCCTCTCTAACGCCCAGAACCAGCTCAACCAGCTCAATGGCTTCTGCCCCAACGGGGCTTTGAACGGGGGCCGCACACATGCGCCGGTGCGGAGCCCCTTCAATGGGGCACCCAGCAGAAAGAGGTCCCTCGATTTCATGGAGTCCAACCACATCAAGAAGGCCAGGACTGGTGGTATGTCATTTCTGACATTTCAGTGACATTTGAACTTAAGATATGCTAGATCCTTGCATTTTGGATCATTAAAATCTGTATTGGTCATAATCTAGGGAAGGAGCTCCCAAACTGGGGTGCAGAGTGTTTTCCACAAAATGGAATTGCATGTCATGAAATTTTTATAAAATAGATGATGTGTACTTGAGTTGAAGTTTTTCCAAAATTATTTAGTACAGATAGTACATGGTCTACCGCTGTACTCCCTGATTTTCATTGTGCGCAAAATTTCAGTCCTGAAATTTTGCTTACTTGGTTCTTTTTCATGTTAAGAGGGATTAGTAGCCCTCTTTAATCACACTGACAGAAATGGCCATGAATTCCCCGAGAAATGCGACCCCAATTCCAAAAAAGATGGGATGCTATGTAAATTGTAAATAAAAACAATGCAATGATTTGCAAATCTCATAAACCCACATTTTATTCACAATAGAACATAGAATACATATCAGATGTTGAAAGTGAGACATTTTACCATTTCATGAAAAATATTAGCTAATTTTGAATTTGACGGCGGCAAAACATCTTGAAAAAGTTGGGAGGGGTAACAAAAGACTAGAAAACTAAGTGGTACTATTTAAAAAAAAAAAAAAAAAAAAAAAAAAAAAAACAGCTGGAGGAGCATTTTGCTACTAATTCGCTAAATTGATGACTGGTCAGCAACATAACTGGGTATAAAAAGAGCATTTTAGAGAAGCAGAATTGCTCAGAAGTAAAGATGGACAGAGATTCACCAACCTGCAAAAAACTGTCGGAAAATTGTGGAACAATTTCAGAAAAATGTTTCTCAATGTAAACTTGCGAAGACTTTGAATCTACAGCACATAATATCATCAGAAGATTCAGAGAATCTGGAAAAATCTGTGCGCAAGGGACAAGGCTGAAGGTCAACATTGGATGCTTGTGATTTTAGGGCCCTCAGGTGGCAATGCATTAAAACAGGCATGATTCTGCACTGGAATTCACTGCATGGGCTCAGGAACACTTCCAGAAATCATTGTCTGTGAACACAGTTCGCCGTGCAATCCACAAATGCTAGTTAAAGCTGTATCATGCAAAGAAGCCATTTGTGAACACAATCCAGAAACGCCACCGTCTTCTCTGGGCCAAAGCTCATTTAAAATGGACTGAGGCAGAATGGAAAACTGTTCTGTGGACAGATGAATCAAAATTTGAAATTCTTTTTGGAAATCATGGACGCAGTGTCGTGCGGTCTAAAGAGGAGAGGGACCATCCTGCTTGTTATCAGCGCACAGTTCGAAAGCCTGCATCTCCGATGGTATGGGGTTGCATTAGTGCCTATGGCATGGGAAGCCTGCACATCTGGAAAGGCATTATCCATGCTGGAAAGTATATAGAGATTTTACAACAACATGTGCTCCCATCCAGACAACGTCACTTCTAAGGGAGGCCTTGCATATTTCAGCAAAAGAATGCCAAACCACGTACTGCATCAGTCAGAACAGCATGAGTTCACAGTAGAAGAGTCTGAGTGTTGAACTGGCCTACCTGCAGTCCAGACCATTCATAACAGAAAACATTTGGTGCATCATAAAACAAAAAATCCTGCAAAGAAGACCCAGGACTGTTGAGCAGCTAGAATCCTACATCTGACAGCAGTGGGACAGCATTCCTCTCCCTAAACTCCAGCAACTGGTCTCCTCACCTCCCAGACGTTTACAGACTGTTGTTAAAAGAAGGGGGGATACTAAACAATGGTAAACATGGCCCTGTCCCAACTTTTGAGATGTGTTGCTGTCATCAAATTCAATATGTGCTAATATTGTTCATGAAATGGTAAAATGTCTCACTTTCAACATCTGATATGTTTATGTTCTATTATGAGTAAAATGTCAGTTTGAGATTTGCAAATCATTGCATTGTTTTTATTTACATTTTACATAGCATCCCAACTTTTTTGGAATTGGGTTGTTGTAGCCCACCGTTCTATCTGTTTACAGGTACACTATTGCATTTCAAGTAACTGTTCTTGAGGTGACAGTATTTTTAAATGATCAAATTCAGGACTGGTGGATCAATAAGCTGCCAGTTCAATTTATGAACTCAGGCGTTTCAAATAGTTTTCCTTCAGCTTGACTCAAAAACACTGCCGAGTCTTACTCATTTACTTCATCTTGTAAAATTTTTCATTATCTTTCAAATGGTTGGTTTTAGTGACAATGTGTCCACAATTTCATCAGTAAGAGGTAAATTTATTGCTTAATTTCATTGGTTATAATTTCTCCTCTTTAAGTTTAGAAAGTTGATTCAATGTGAATTAGGCACATTTATTTCTCATGCCATGCATGGCCATTTCTCGTGTAATGTGCCTCGAAAGGGTAAACAATCCTGATGCTTGAATAGAGCAATTATGAACAGTTAGCTATTTGTTAAAATTCTTTGGTTGCCTGCATAGCAAGAACTGAAACTTGCACAAAAAATGGAACCCCAAGTTTGGGAAGCTGGCCTAGGAGACTCGGGGAAAGTGTGTGAAGAGTCCAGTGTTGTGCCTCAGTGTGTACTCTGATTGAAGGATTATCACAAGAATTCTTTGCCTGTGAACGCTTTGCTTGGAGCAGTACTCATGTGACTGTTGTAGCTACATGGTACAGAATATGTGCTGGTTTACTTTCGATCCCCTGTGTGCTGGGGTAGTGTGCGGGGCCTGATTATAGCATTGCATTGCAGTTTCCCCAGTATAATCAGATCCTGTTTGAAGATTAGGATACTGCTGGGCTACTTTTCAGCTCTTAGTTGTTTGGCTGTACTGCATTTCCCAATTTTCTTTTTTTTTGCGGCTTAAAATTTGGCTAATGAAACTCTGTTTCCTGGGTGAGCAGTAAAAGTTGTTCAGATGTTTACCATTTGCAAGAACACTGAGTGACGAGTCCGTGTCAGACCCCTCTTTTCTGTGCTCCGGTTCTGCTCCTGCAGGCTTGGACTCGCCCCCAAATGTTTTCTGTGGCACAGAGGGAGAGCTGGAGAGCATGCACATGGATCCGGCGCCGTCCGCCTCAGGTGGGATTGGACCCTTTCCGTTTAGCGCCAGCGTCACTGACAGCCCCCAGATGGCAGTGTGTGAGGAGCGGGGCTCCCCCGCCCCCAGGGAGCTGGAGATTTTCACTGTGGCATCCATGCAGATCCCCTGCCGCTGCACTAACTCCTACGCTTACCTGTAGTGGCCTTCGCCCTGCGGCCATTTCCACTTCTGTGACTTCTTTCCCGTCTCCACTCTCAGCTTCTCTTTCACAGGCCCTCTCCCCTGAATATACATCCTTTTCCTCTGTTTTTGCATGAATTACCTGTACTACATGTATAATTTTTTGTATATAAGTACACATATGTACACTTGGATACATATGTTCAAATGTACCTTTAAATCGTATACTTTGTTGCCTTCTTGACCCATTGAAACTATTGCCCTCAAATTTTTTTTTTTTTTATTTTTAAATTATGCATCACGGCATTGATTCCAATTGGTTCAAAAGTGTTGTTGAGTATTTGCCCAATTTTTAGATGTAATTTTGTTTTGCACAATTATTTTATCCATCCTGTTCCATGTGTCTGTGCTCCCTTTCACTTCCCTGCCCTCAGTGGGAGAAGGGCGGATCGCCAACATCGTATTCTGCCTGGCATTTTTGGGAACAGCTAGAGGGGAGCAGAGTTTCTGCCGGGGACTGAGGAATTGGGAAGGGACTCTGAATACGAGGCCTGGAGCGGAGCCGTCACTGCTTAATGACATTATGCGTCACCGAGTGCATATTGTCATTAAAGGAGTCATATTATGCCTGTTTCCCAGCTTACTAGTTCCATGTTTGTGGTCTATTTACAAACATTTGCATGTTTTTGTGGTCAAAAAGCGGGGTGTTATAGCTGTTCAGGCTGTGTGTGCAGCACCTCAAGTTCACTCAGCCTGAAACTGGCTGGTTTGGCCTCTGTCTCTTGGGCCCTGTTTACAATTGGTTTTAACATGCGTTTTGGTTGATCGGATCACAAGTGGTCAGGCAAGACACATTGTTTACACTCGTTGTCAAGCTGACCACTTGTGTTCGAAATTCGTTGCTTACTGAGCAACTTCCGCTAAAATTCGGCGCCCAGTTATTTCATATAACGACAATAGCAGTCGTTCCTGCCAGACGAAGTCGAGATTTTGACACAGTATCGCGTTGTTTCATTGTTTTTTGGGCAAGCTAACATGTTACCGCCTATAGTTAACATTTTCAGGATATTTCAGTTCTTGAAATTAGCCGGACGGGCGCATTTGCAACTTGAAAGAGCACACGAGATCGCACAGAAGAGGAAACTTATCACAAGTTCCCGGCCCATATTGATGACGTTTACTGGTTACGTCCTCGTCAGGAACGCATCTGGACAGAATAGTGTTTACACCACCAAACGTGGTCAGATGTGTCCCAGACCCCCTGCGCAAGTGGTTTGAGCGATCGGATCTCAATACGTCTGGGACCATGTTTACACTTGTATTTAGCGCTGACCACTTGTGATCCGATCACCCAAATGCGTGTTAAAACCGAGAGTAAATATCACTGCTGTCATTGGCCAACTGCGGTATAGGAATTGGCATTGTCTCAACATGGCGATACGCATAACCAAACTTTAACTGGCCTCTGCCTAGCTTTCTTCAAAGACTTTCCAAACTTGCCACTAGTCGGGCATTATGCTAATTTGTTACAATGTGACATAGATTGTTACAGTAGAAAAGGCTGGACTGAAAACAAGGCATTTTGGGCAGTTCAGGGGCCGTTTTCTGTCTCTTTGGGGTGGACTTCAGGCTTTGCAACTTTGAAGATGTTTTATATACGCAAAGAACCTACAACGTTTAAGGAAAGGGGGGAAAAACCAAAAAAGCATAATATGACCCCTTTAAGCTCCGGAGCCTTTTAAACCCTGTGGGTTTTGGTCATTGGAGACCACAGAATGGATTCCCATCCAGTGTTCAATTATGGATATCTGCACTGCCCAATTGTGTGATCTAGAATGTTGCAGCAAGACTCAATGTTCTCCTTCTGGGAATAAAAGGGGGTATGGCCACCCCTGAATTTTACTGTTGGTAGTGCTGAGTGAATCAAGCTCTCTCCTGCCTGAATTTCGTGGTTAACATCTCACCCGCTTCTACCATGCTCCAGTCAAGGACCCTAAAGATCTTCCAACCCTCCCAAATTTTACAATTCTGTCACCATGCCAAAGTATATCTTAACGAGAATGTAGGAAGTGTATTAACCTTAGCTGTGTTGCCTGTTTTTTCTGTGCGCTCATAGGAAAACTGCAAGCAGGTGCTATATAACCTGTTTAAATTTCTCTGTTCCCCTAGTTGGGTGCAGAATAAGCCTCACGGTAGGTTGGAGTTCTGTTTCTCTGTACTCCGGAAGCTTCTGAGAGGGCGTATCCTCTGAACTGTTCTCAATGATTGTATTTATAGCAATTGGTAATGACCAGTTCATTTCTGTTTTTGTATTTTGAAGTTTTTCATATCTCGTAGCATATAGTTTAAGTTGTGATTTTGGAAATAAATTGGGGACTTCACTGAATATTCTGATCGCATTGAATTGTTAAAAACGTGAATATGTCATTGATATTAAATGATTTCAGCAGGACTGGTGAGCAAGGCTACTTTTGGTGAAAAGATTTGCTTAAAACATGGAGCTGCTCATTTGTTATCGCAAATCAGTAGCTAATATATTCTCCCTGTTACTTGTGCATGAGAATAATTCCTACTGAAGCCATCTCTGAAATGTGTGATAATGTTAGCAGTGTGTCCGTCGGGCCATTCAATAAACATGGATTCTAATGTTAATGATTGACGTGCATTGCTTCTGATGTACATTCAAGCGCAACTGCCTTCACTGAACAGTTTTTTGTCAACTCATTAAATTTTGACTCCTTTCAGAACCAAGATGATTATTGCTTTTCGTGAGTGGTCTTTTTAACTTCATGCCATTGTTTTTGCGCATGGGCACTTATTCACAATGCAATATATTTTCAGGAACTACTATTTTTTTCCCTTTTTTCCCCAGCTTTGACAAGAATGGGGTACATTTTCCAGGTGTGGTGGGGAAAATGGATGTGATGCCTCTAGATGTGATCATTTATATAGCTTGAGTCCAGAGTCAGCCGCAGAGCAAACCCTATGCAGTGATTCATACTGACGCTAAAAGCCTATAATGACCGTGCAGCTGAGGGAGAACCATTCATCTGCATCGGTGTCGTCACCATCTTGCAGACCGCTGCACTTTCTCGACTGGCCTTCTGCAATAATTGGCTATTTTCCCTTTCTGTCTGTGGACCTCTGCCTGTTAAAAACTGAGCAGGCTTTGCTGAAAGGTCAAATGTGTGCTCCTCCCAACCTTTGTTGCTGGTGTCTTCTGTGGTTTTACCATCCTGAAGTGAAACCAATTTATCAGGATTTCGTAGCACTTTGTAGCACCTCTTCACCCCCTCCCTTTACTGAATGCACCAATGAAAGTAACGGGTTGTGGGAATGTACTGAAAGGGCGACTATTTCAAAATCGTGGAGCTGACTTATCTGAATATAGCCTCCAATGAAAACCGTGTCTCTCCTTTCAGCCCATAATGTCTAATGAATTGCAATTTAATTTAAAATGTCTATTTAGAATTTAAAAATGCTTGTTTTTTATGTATGTTACGGAGGTCTCGGTGTCCGCTCACTTTCGGAAACACGGTGTACCTGTCATCAACAGTTGTGCTGCCATCTAGTGTGTGGTGGATTGATTGCTTTTGGCTTGGCAGAAAAGCGGGTCAGTATGCACATCAAGCAGTGTCTTGATTCCAAACAGTCACATGGACGTTTTTGTCATCAATAAGCTTTCTGCACAATTGGTTTTTACTCAACATGAATATCTAACCCTGTCACCCTGGAGATCCTCCTCAGGGGGTTCGAAAAATGCCCAAACACAAAGCAGTGTCAGTGCACAATTTAGTCCTACGAATTTAGTCCTATAATTAAGACTGTTCTTTGTAAGGGATTCTGAAATGCCATGTTCTAGGATTTGTTTGAAGGAAATAAATTGAATTTGGACTAAAATTCTGTTCAGGTTTATGTAATGTGAAATTTTAGAGAATTTTACCCAAAAAGTTTTTTTTTTTTTTTTTTTTTTTTTTTTTAAGCGACCTGCATCTTGAAAGCTTATCTATCCAGGATTTTAAATAACTGCATGTAACTACTTTTCAGTCAACTGAGATGTTCTGCTGTGCGCACTTTGCGACAAGGAATATTTGAGATTAATTTTCTGTGGAAAATTGAGGGAAAGGGTAATACTGAGAATTCTGCATTTGGTGGCACTAGGTTATTTGATTTTAGATCATGTAATTTATTTTTTAGTTGGTAGAAACCTTATTTTTCCACAGAGTAAAGAACAATATCTTTTTACCTTGTAATACTGACGGAAAAACACAGGCGTGTAAACACCATGCATCCTGAATTGGAACGGTCTGCTCACTACAGTCCTTGAGACGGTGCTCGGCTCACAGCTTGTGTGGGAGAGACTTGTGAGCAGTATGAAGATGGATGCTGTGAGGACAGATATCCCCAGGCTAAGGTCAAAGATGAAGTAGGAGAAAAATGGTCAGGGAACTGGTAACGGACAGGCAGTTGAGAACATAACTGGGAATTGGAGAAATTAACTTCCTTATTTTACTCAACTGTGACCTGACTTTTTGTCCTCTGAAATGAAGGGGTGTGTGATTTGGGCAAGATCCAGCATTGCTGAATTTCTCTTATGTGGAGCATGGCAATCTAAAGTAGTTGTGCAAAACAAAATTACATTCTGCCTGTCGATGACTAGCTGTCCTTGTATTATCCAAAACTTTTTGATATTTACACAAAGCGCGTAATGTGTAAAGGACCAGACTGCCCTGTCACTTTTTCTGTGCCAGTCTGCAACCCTCCCAGTGTGTTCTTGTACAAATATATGCAACCCGTGTCTGCTTTTGAACAACAGGACCCCCGATATCTGCTGATTTGACTAATGGCCATGCACCTGAGAAGACTTTGCCTGAAAGTGGATTTTTCGTGAATGGAAATGGACCCCCGCTGCATGACGGTGGAAGCCTGGCGTCTTCAGTGAGACTCCCGGTACCGCAGGGAGTGACCACACCCGGTCCCACCATGAATGGGTTCCCCAGCCCGGTCCTGCGGACGGAAGACGGAGAGGGAAAACAGAGTTCGGACATGTGCGGCTCCCTTCATTGGGACGGCAGCCCCAGCAGCTTTGTGGCCCACAGACCCTCCTGGGCTGCCAATTCTGCCGAAACTCTGCAGTACGGGCACTACCACGGCTTCGGCGACACGGCCGAGACCATCGAGGAGATCAGCAGCCAGATGGAGCACTCCACATCTGTGAAAATGGAGGCGCGGTACGACCACGCGGTATTCAACAGCATGCAGCTCTATCACGGGTCTTAGGGCTCTGTCCTGGCGTCCATCCACTCCTCTCTCCATTTATCTCCAACAACCAGTGCGCCCTGGCAGAGGAATTGCACAGCCTCTTTGATATCTTTGTAATAATTCGTGCGACACTGCACTTGGACGCGAACAGTGGCAGGCAAGCCAGCCTTGCTCTTTAAAGGGAAGTGCTAAAGTCTTTTTGCTTTTATTTTTTTTTTTTTTTTCTAGTATGTAGTTGTATAATCTGATACAAAGTTTGTGTTTGTCATTTTTTGAACAGATCCTGACACTTGTTTGATGCACCCAAGTGCTACTTTCTCTTTTATTGCAAGTAGTGAATTTGATTTAAATGTAATTGGATACTGAGTTAGGGAGTAATTGGTTTCTTGCCTGTTTTTTGTTCCTGGCTAAAGTGGTGACCTGTGTTTCGGAGAATAGTCATAATTGACAGAGCACGGCGCCATCTTTGTGATTGTTAGATGATTGAATGTTTTCTGTACTTTATCCATTTATGGGTATTTTCTGCGTGTCGAAATGAGTATCTTAAGATTGTGAAACTGTATTTTTGTTGTGACGAGGATGAGTTTATTGAACGGCTGATATTACATTCCCTTTTGCTATTGTTTTCGAACGCTGACTACAATAAACTGGGCACAGAAACATACGTGTACATTCATGTTGTTGATGCACTCTAAGCACTGCTGTCTGGATGTTCAGTGCTAGCATACCTCAGCAGTCTGACCAAACTTTTTATTCCTGAAAAGGTCCCGTAGCAGTCCCAACCACTAGGCCACCACGGTGCCACAAGACCTCTTATATTTTTGTATGAATGTTCACTTTACGCAATTTGCCATTTGTAATATTTTTTAGGGACTCAAATGTAATTTTATGATCACACAATTAAATTTTCAGACTGTGTGTGTGTTTGAGAGTGTGAGACTGGAGGCATGTGTTTCTGATTAAGAGACGAGAGGTGTGGAACCTGTTAGACATGAAGAGTAGTTAAGTGCACGACAGCGATTACAGTGACCCGTGAGCTCCCCCTACAGTCGAAAATGCGCATGCCAAGATCACGATGCCTTTATGGCACAAAATGTGAATATACAGTGGCATTGCTGTACTTGGGCAAAGTACACTATTCATGCCTGCTAATTTGTTACATTCTTGCAGTGTTCTCTCAGAAATTGAATGGAAAGGGGGCAAGGGCCCCTAAGCCTCAAAAAATGGGGCCCCTTACCAATGTCAGAGGGTCTGTTGACGAGCGCCTACTACGGGACAAAGCGACATTAGGAGGGGGGCTTTGTTAAATGTATAAGGCATGTTCTACTTTTAAAATGGGCTTACACCTATAAGGCATGAGATATGCATATTTAGGGTTTCAATTAATACGTACACAAGGTATTAAAAACAGCAATTGAGAAATATAAGACTGGAGGGAAACAATTCACACAGAAATATGATTTAACCATCTGCCTTAAAAGCCTGATGGATAATTGTACACCATTAGAACTAAAATATAAACCATTTAATAACCGGCATGAGCAGACCCACAATCTTGGGCTCTAGTTCCAGGCTCACATCTTAAATGTATATCATCTAATATCTTCAAATACTTTTTTCCATTACGCCTTTCTACCTGTTGGCATATAAATGCAACCACCAAGAAACATCCCACGAACCACTCTAAAACCTAGCTGGTATTTAGAAACACCCTTTCAACCACCCTGTATATCCTAGCAACTACTTAACACACCCTAGCAACCCTTTTGAAACAGCATAGCTAACAGTTTGAAACCCCCAACCAGCCCCCCTGTAAACTGAGGCAACCATTTGGAAACACCCATGCAGCAACCCTATACATCCAACCAACCACCAAAAAATGCCCGAGTAAACGCGCTGCACACCCTACTAGCTACCAACACTCTAGCAACCACCTAGAACAACTGAACAACTACCCAAAAAACACACTCGCAACCACCCAGAGACACCCTAGTAATCCAGTTTAGTGTTAGCCTTCCTACAGCGAGCAATATAGCCAAGTCGTTCAGCTTTGAGTTAGCACTGTTTGCATCCTTCATCCCTTTCTCGCCTTTTCCAACTCTTCCTCCATGCATTGTGGCGATCATTCCACTGTTGCATCCTTTTAAAACCATTCAAATTTATTTTCCACAAATTCACGCCAGCAGCGCAGTGTAGTTTCAGCTGTCAATAAAATAATGCAGTTTTGTATTGTAATGTAGTGTATTTTGGCTGAAAACAAACCCTGCAATCCAACAAAGTCCGCCTTTCAGCAGCGTTTGTCACAGGTGGTTTAACAATAACAACATCTCGCTTTCTCACTGACAAAAGCATTGAAAATACAAATACACAAAAGAAAGACTTTTTTTTTGTCTTTTTATTCATTTAGCTTTATTGGAATGTGGGAATGTTGCATGCATCAAATTCAAAAAAGTGAATATTTCAAAAATAAGTTCTTCAGTTTGAACATTAAATATCTTGTCTTTGTAGTGTACTTTAGGTCGAAAAGGGCAGTTTTTATTCAGATTCATTCAATAACTTATCCTGGTGTGCCATCTAGTGATAGAATATTGTAAAAACTCGCTGGGAATAAATTTGGATGAGGCGAAGGCAGAGCTCCTTGTTGCCAGGTGAAATAGCAGCCCACTGGGCACAAGACAGAGAAGAGCTGACACATCTGCACAATTTTTACCTCAATTTAACAGATACATGATTAGATGAATTGACTTGTAATCATAATTGTTTATATTTTGGCTAAATGCTCCCGAACAATATTTTAAATGAAAAAACGATAAAATACACAAAAGAATGATTTAATTTAGCCAGTCCCAATTAAATTTTTAATTTGAAACGAGTATATTGCCAGGGGAAAAGTAACGAGTATACAAATACTACCTAAATACTGTAACAAATCCTGGTGTGCCATCTACATAGAATATTGTAACTGCTATGCACCTTTGAAAATCTGCAGTATCATCTCAACCCCCAAATCCAGAAATCCGTAAATGATGAATTAAATTAATATTTTAATTTGAAACCTAAGTTGCATTCAAAAACTTGAAAGCCCTACTACTCAACAAAGTACATGTTGTATATTATTAAAATGGGAATCATGCAACCCCCCCCCAAGAAAATCTCACTCTGGCCTTTCAAAACTTGAGAGCCCTGCTACTCATACTTTGTATATTATTAAATGTAATTCGTAGGCTAGCTTTTCCGGGGCTATAAGGAAAATTGCTGCCACGGGGATGGCAACACAGGACTCACAAAGTATTATTTCGAGTAGGCCAAGTATTTGTCGTGCGTTAAGAGTTGCTAGCATTAAACCCGTTTAATCAGGCCTATTAATTTTTATAGGCAATACAATGACATCAATATACGTAGCCTACATGTGAATTTTTTTCATAATCAGTTTGGCGGCATTGTCACTTTAATGGTCATGGAATTGACTGGTTTTCTAGCGAAAAGAGAAGAAAATAGACCTGAAATCTGTTGTTCACTGCTTGTAATAATAGCAATGTGTTGAATGCAACACTTTCTGAAAAGAATCAAATTATTGAAATCCTAAAACAAGACACTGACAGTAACTACCATCGATGCAAAGACCGCCTTCAGAGCATAGACTGTATAAAAAGATGGACAAAGCAAGCGTGATGTCACCCGTTGGTTTCAGCATACAATTTAGGAAGCCTCGATTTTGGTAATTTGAATAGCACCGTTTTGTCATTTTGAAACTGGATGTGATTCCTATTGGACAAGAGCGTGAACTGATGATCCAGGGAGGAGCTGGGGGTGGATCTATGGGTGGATTTGATCGTATCTGACGACCAGAGGATAGCCACGCCCCTAAAGCATATTCTTGCTTTATCCTTTATTCTAGTCTATTTGGACCATAATTTACAACAATGAACATCATGATATATCGAAGGAGACTTGAAACTTGCGATAGATACCATAAAAATAATGTAGAAAATCATTATTGAAATAATAAATCAGGAGGGAAAGTAGGGTCATTTTCTCATAGGCTTCTATAGCATTTTACTTCTCTCTGCAACCACTGGCTGCTGGCCATTAAATAGAATGCAATTTAAAGAGATTTCTGCATTGGCTTCACTTTTCAGATCTGGCACTCGGTGCTTCTTGGCAGATTCCGCTACTCTTCTTCGAGGCTCGGATGTGTGAGAAAAAGTTGATATTTTGCTCCGCCTGACATTTCTTTGCCGGAGGACCGATTTACGCAGTTGTCTTAATCCGCGCACTACATCGCCACCTAAAAATGGAGGCAAAACTGACTTTCGCAAAGTCTATGTGTGGCGACGCTTCTTCGTGTCTTGACACAAGAGGCAACACTATGTTTTCACCAATATGACATCCAACCCAGCGTTGCTGCCATGGAATCAGATTTTGATTTGCAGTTGAGCGGATTCACTTTATTTGATTTCTTGTTAGGCTGAACAGTTCTCAAACTTTTGAGCCCGCACAGTAATCGTGACACAGGTCATTAAACATCACCCTCATTGTGCTGACAGGCAACTATAGACCTGGCAACCCCAGGCTCTGATGGTAACAATCTGATCGGGGGCTCCTGCTGTTTCAGTTCATATAAGTTGTCCGTATGAGTCACTGCGGGGGATAAATGTGAAATCTTACTCCTTCAGTTACCCGGTTCTGTCATTGAAGGGCACTGTTTTAATGAAAATTGGTAAACTGAGTTGTGGGGTTATCTTTCTGGCATTCTGTTAATTTTAATGACTGACCACAATTACTGTTGAGCTTATGGAGTGGTGCTTTGCTCGTAGAAAAAAATGAATCTTTCCTCACTTGAAAATCAGTTTTCTTCCTAGGGTCAATGTCATCCTAGCCTGCGGTAGCTGCCCTTATATCTAATGTATTCCAGCTGGCAGTGGTATTCACAAATATCTTCTTTTTAAGCCTTGGGATGATGAATTCATTAGTGCCACGGTAGTGCCTAGGTGATGGAAAATAAATGCAAATTTAGCTTCTCATACACATTCATTGGATACAGAGTACCTTATTTTACCAGCATTCCCAAAAGCTTGCAGTACTGGACTCGATTCTTGAGTTGTCTAGTAATTTTTTTTTTTTCAGCATTCAGAGAAACTTTCAAGCAATTTACAATTTAGCAAAATGCACTCTGGGGTAGGCATGGGCAATACAAATGAATAAAATGACATTTCTTGAGTTGCTGAGAAAAAAGTTTTTATTATTTTCTAATGATTTTTTGCAGGTAAGTACAGAAGACACAGACGAAGAGTTTGCCACAAGTCCAATGCCTTTACAGGAAAGGGTCTCAGAGCCACAGGGTCCCAAAAATGGCTGATTTCGGCATTTATCAACAAAACCCATTTTGAAAATTGGAGGGTGAAGCCTGAGGGCATTTTCGAAAATGCAGTCTACTCAGAAATAAACCTGGCTAAATTATCCATTAGGGTACCCTAACAGAAATAATTGATGCAAAAGTCATGAACCCCTTCTCTGAAGTACAGCAGCGCCCTCTAGGCCCTTTTTAATGGAAAATGCATTGAATTTCACCCAATTATGTTCAACAAACATTAGGTTTTGCATTGATATTAAAAAATGGTATGAATGGGTTGCCTGTGAAGTTTTTTTTTTGATCAATGGCCTGCAAAAATGTCAAAATTATCGGTGGGAGGGCAAACATTAACGCTACTCGCCCATTACTGTATAAAATGCAGTGAAGTCGCTGATGCCGCAGTTGTTTGCCCTCCCACTGCTACTGAAATGAATTAAACGTTCCCCCTTCAATAACCTGTGGTCATTAAAAAAAAAAACCTTTGCACTGTTTTTTTACAGTGTCCATATACCCTCCTCCCATGATAGTTCCAATGAGCTAGCCTACTGTGAATAATTCATAGTAAAACACAGTGACGTGCAGTCGGAGGTTAGTTTGGTGAGGCAGAAACCTCCCCTTTGCTTGATTAGCAATCAGACGATTAACTAGTTTAGTAAGACTATTCGGCAGAATGACGGGCCAGTTTAAATTTCCGCGGCGTTATTACTCAGTACATCGAACCTGAAATGCTCACTAGACAGCAGGTTTATGCGCTGTGCTTTGCTTCCAGGAAGCCAAAGCAATGCCATCAACAAATATTAAAACAGTTCGACTTATGCAGAGTTCAATGCTTAATCAATATACAATGTATTCTCCTTTAAATACCCGCTTTTACACCCAAACAAAAAGCGGGCGCTTATTTTCAGTCTTCTTTCATAATCCGATTAACAAAATGTTTAAACGATATACAGAATTACCGAGAGCCGAGAATTTTTCCTAATTGATTATTCAGATTTCCATCCTCGCAGTCTCGAATTGAAGGGTATATGAATGAATCTTGTGACCGTGTTCGCGAGGTGGCATAGGTAGCAAAATTTGTCAGAACACTGGTAGGTTTTGAACGCCTGGCGCTGGTATATTCCTTGGTATATTTTACTGAAACTTCACAAATAGGGTCACAGGATATTCTGTCAACTAAGTATGTACATTAACAGTAAAAATACACTCACCTTTCTTGCTATTGTTGAGAAGAAGTCACGGCGAACTCTCATGACGAACTTCAACAACTTCTGTCGAACTTATTTCACATCCCTGGAGGTCTAGACTGACGAACAGACTCGTAATTTCTCAAATTAGATGGCTGTAATTCAAAGGGCCGTAGCTGGGATATCACGTCAGCGCAGGCTGTTTGAAATCTACCTCTAAAATGGATATTTTTTGCCACGCCGCACTTGAAAGTTTGTAAACACGGGCGAAACTGAGGTAAAGCATTCATCCAGCGGGCGAATAATAGCTCTGTTCAAATTATGTTATTGGCCGAATACGCAGAGTTCATGTATGAAATGCGGGTATCCTATTGAAAAGGTTGCTTTTAATCAAACCATGGTGTTCTTTTTGTATGAAAATGGTATTTACATCATTTTTTATAAGTTTTCTGAGGCTTGTTTACCGCCCCAGTTCAGCTGTTACGCATTCCATTAGAGTTTATGCAGAGCGTTGCCCATGCCTATCTGGGGTACAAAATTGGGCTGAGGTTTTTTCATTAATAACACTTAGAACTAGAATGCCAAGGGCCCTGAAGGTTGCCAGCAGTTACAGCCCCAACAGGAGAAAAGTAACTAGCATCAGTCCGCGGATTCTACAGGAGGCCAACATGAATTCTTGTGAAAGCAACATGTCTACACGATACAGGCGTTTAAAAGCTCCAGCTCGGACATGTGCGAAAAAATTAAACCTGTTTAATTTTTTCGCAAATTTCGGCGGTGATGGCGAATGGTCCCATACTACTGCAAATCAATTTACGGTTCTTCGAATCAATTCTTCTCTGCGAAAGAAGAGAACCGTTTCATCCGCACACTTCCGCGGGCCAACGGAGCTCAGTGAGAAAGAGGTTTTAGTTACCATTATCGGGCAACTCGACTGAGCGGTCACACTTTTTCATGAGTGACAGCAACATTTTCATGTCACTTTTCTGCCATTTAGCAAAAATATAATCTTTAAGAAGTCTACATCATGAAATCTGATAAATTTTTTTCTAACCTGAACTTTCACTGTCGTCTGCTGTCAATTTGTGAAGTGCACCATCTTCTCAATTCACTTCTGGTTCTTGCTCTGCTTTCAGACAATGATTTTTTTTTTTACACAGCACTGCCACCGAGTGGGTCTAATTAGTATTATTCTTTCTATTCCATGATGCTAATAGGAACAAACATCCAAAAATGGATTTTGACCAGTTTTTATTGCCGCAATTGATCGCGAAAAAAGGTCGACCGTGCGGTTACAATGCCCATTAAAATTTTAATTATACAACTCCAATTCTGAAATAGTTGGGACGAAGTGTAAATTGTGAATAAAATCAAAATGCAATGACTTTCAGATCACATGAGCCAATATGTTATTTACAACAGAACATAGGTAACATTTCAAATGTTGAAACTGAGACATTTTACATTTTTATCCACAAAATGAGCTTATTTCAAATTTTCTGGCTGCAACAGGTCTCAAAAGTTGGGACACAGGCAAAAAAGGGCTGAAAAAGCAATTGATATATGAGAATCAGCTGAAAGAACATTTAGCAAGTAATTAAGTTAACTGGCATCAGGTGTGTAACATGATTGGCTATATAAGGGATGTCTTAGAGGGGCTGAGTCTCTCAGAAGTAAAGATGGCCAGAGGCTCTCCAACCTGTGAAGGCTTGCCTAAAAAAAATTGTGGAATACTTTAAAAACAATGTTCCTCAACGTTCAATTGCAAAGGCTTTGAAGGTCTCATCATCAACAGGGCATAACATCATCAAAAGATTCAGAGAAACTGGAAAAATCTCTGTGCGTTAGGGACAAGGCCGAAGACCTTTACTGGATGCCCTTGATCTTCGGACCCTCAGACGCCACTGCATCACTCACCGGCGTGATTCTGTCATTGACATTAATAAATGGGCCCAGGAATACTTCAAGAAAGCACTGTCTGTAAACACAGTCCGCGGTGCCATCCACAGATGCCACCTAAAACGCTTCAGCGGTGCCATCCACAGATGCCACCTAAAACGCTATCGTGCAAAAAGGAAGCCATTGTTGAGCATGATCCAGAAGCGCCACTGTGTTCTGTGGGCCAAGGCTCATTTAAAATGGACTGTCGCAAAGTGTCCTGTGGTCAGACGAGTCCAAATTTGAAATTCTTGTTGGAAATCATGGGCGTAGTGTCCTCCGGGCTAAAGCGGAGAAAGACCACCCCTCCTGTTATCAGCGATCAGTTCAAAAGCCAGCATCTCTGATGGTATGGGGATGCATTAGTGCATATGGTGTGGGACACTTGCATGTTTTAAAAAGCACCATGAATGCTGAAAGGTATATAAAGGTTTTAGAGCAACACATGCTCCCCTCCAGACGACATCTATTCCAGGGAAGGCCTTGTGTATTTCAGCAGGACAATGCAAAACCACATAGTGCAGCTATTACAACAGCATGGCTTTGTAGTAGAAGAGTCCGTGTGCTAAACTGGCCTGCCTGCAGCCCTGATCTTTCACCGATTGAGAACATTTGGCGCATAATTAAACGAAAAGTCCGTTAAAGGAGACCCAAAACTCTCCAGCAGCTGGAAGCCTGTATTAAACAAGAGTGGGATCAAATTCCAATGGCTAAACTCAAGAAACTTGTCTCCTCAATGCCCACACGCCTCCACTCTGTGTTAAAAAGAAGAGGGGATGCTACACCATGGTAAACAGGCCCCTGTCCCAACTTTTTTGAGACCTATAGCAGCATCAAATTTGAAATGAGCTCATTTTGTGGATAAAATTGTAAAATTTCTCAGTTTCAACATTTGCTATGTAATCTCTATTCTATTGTGAATAAAATACTGACTGGTGTGATTTGAAAGTCATTGCGTTTTGATTTTATTCAAATTTACACTTTGTCCCAACTATTTCAGAATTGGGGTTGTATATGGGTTAGTGCCTAATACATACTAATGTCTAAAGACATTATTAAATGAGGAAATAAATAGATTGATTTTGTCACATGAACTTGACCTTGAAGACCAAAGTCAAATCCAATATGGTGTGTTTGTTCAGCATACATGATTTGTCATTAGTATCCAATACATACCATAGATCTAAAGCCAACATTAAAGGACTTTTAGGCCGTTTTTGTCATTACCTGGACCTTGTTGCCCAAGGTCAAATCCAATATGTTGAAAACAACCAGCATACATGATTTGCAATTAGTGCCCAATACATACCTGAGCTCTCAAAACAATATTAAACAAATATGAGCCATTTTTGTCATATTACCTTGACCTTGAAGCCCAACATCAAATTTGACTGCCTGCCTAAGAATGTTCAGCATACATGTTTCCTATAGGTGCCCCGAACATACCTGAGCTCTAAGCCATATTCAGCAAGTTATAGCACATTTTTGCCATTTGATCTTGATGCCCAATGTCATATTCAACTTGCCGAGAATGTTTGGCTTACATGATTCCCTATAGGTGGCTCACACATATCTAAGCTCTAAATGCAAGCTATTATAACACATTTTTGCCATTTGCCTTCATCTTGAGGCTCAAGGTGAAATTCGAACAACCGAGAATGTTTGGCATACATGATTCCCTATAGGTGCCTCATACATATCTAAGCTCTAAATGTCATATTAAGCAAGTTATAGCACATTTTTGCCATTTGGCCTTGACCTTGAGGCCCAAGGTCAAATGTGACTGACTCACAATGTTCGGCATACCTGATTCCCTCTATGTGCCCCATACATACCTAAGCTCTAAATGCTATCTTAAGAGAGTTATAGCACATTTTTGCCATTTGGCCTTGACCTTGAGGCCCAAGGTCAAATGTGACTGACTCACAATGTTCGGCATACCTGATTCCCTCTATGTGCCCCATACATACCTAAGCTCTAAATGCTATCTTAAGAGAGTTATAGCACATTTTTGCCATTTGGCCTTGACCTTGAGGCCCAAGGTCAAATGTGACTGACTCACAATGTTCGGCATACCTGATTCCCTCTATGTGCCCCATACATACCTAAGCTCTAAATGCTATATTAAGAGAGTTATAGCACATTTTTGCCATTTGGCCTTGACCTTGAGGCCCAAGGTCAAATGTGACTGACTCACAATGTTCGGCATACCCGATTCCCTATAGGTGCCCCATACATACCTAAGCTCTAAATGCTATATTAAGAGAGTTATAGCACATTTTTGCCATTTGGCCTTGACCTTGAGGTCCAAGGTCAAATGTGACTGACTCACAATGTTCGGCATACCTGATACCCTGTGGGTGCCTCATACATACCTAAGCTCTAAATGCTATATTAAGAGTTATAGCACATTTTTGCCATTTGACCTTGAGGTCCAAGGTCAAATGTGACTGACTCACAATGTTCAGCATACCCGATTCCCTATCGGTGCCCCATACATACCTAAGCTCTAAATGCTACATTAAGAGAGTTATAGCACATTTTCGCCATTTGGCCTTGACCTTGAGGCCCAAGGTCAAATGTGACTGACTCACAATGTTCGGCATACCCGATCCCCTACGGATGCCTCATACATACCTAAGCTCTAAATGCTATATTGAGAGAGTTATAGCATTTTGCCATTTGACTTTGACCTTTTGGCTCAAGGTCAAATTCGACCAACCGACAACGCTCAGCAAGCATGATATGCTGGACATGCTCAATTCATACCTATACTATAAATGCAATAATAAGCAAGTTACCACCCGAAAAATGATGAAGTCCAGACACTTAGCCTAGGTGGCGCTATGAAGGAGCGATTCAATCAAAACGCCGTTTACACCGTTGAAGCAGGTCATGATACTGATTCCATTGCTGCGATAAAAAAAAATTCAGACAGTTTTTGAGAAAATTGCACCTAAGTGCCAAAAATGGCCATTTTCGACATAAAAATGGCCGCCAAGTCTAAACGAACGATTCAATCAAAAAAATTTTTGCTCGGGCATTAAATTGATGACCCATTTGTTCACATCCCCAAATTAAAAAAAAATTAATCAGACCGTTTTTGAGATACGGCTTTAAACGGAGGACGCCACGGGACGCAAAGTGACGACAATAGGTTACTGGCCTACGGCCGGCAACCTAAAAATGCTGTTCATGTTACACTATGAAAGTCACCATTTAATGTAAATAAGCAAATACTCTACAGCCAATGATTTTAATATTGTGGCGATCTGGCAACCATTCTTTTAACCCTGACTGATTCAGGGTGTAGCATCTCATATCATTAACATCCATGCTGGAAAACAAACCATGGTCATGGAAAACGTTACTCTATTTCAAGAGCAGCAAATTATAGGCCAGTATCAAGCAAAGGAAACACATAAGGAGGTTGTTGGAATCACTGCAATTGGGTTAAGAGCTGTCCAAAGCATTATTAAAACCTGGAAAGCATAGTGGTGAACTGTCAATTTGGAAGAAATGGGTCAGAAAAAAATGATAAATGATCGCTGCTCGGTGAAGCCTCATAGTGAAAAAAAAAATCAGTGGTTAAACTCACGGCTATCTTTAATAGTGAAAGTAAGAGCATTTCGAAGTGCATAATGCGAAGAGAACTCGACTGAACAGCTGCGTAAAGAAGCCACTTGTTAGAGAAGCTAATCAGGGGGAAAAAACCTACTTCAGTTTGCTGGGAATCATTAAGATTGGACTGAGGAGCAGTGTAAAAAGGTCATGTGGTCTGATGAGTCCAGATTTAGCCCATTCTAGAGTGATGGGCGCATCAGGGTAGGACAGGAGGTCCATGAGCTGATGCACCCCATATGCATAGTGCCCACTGTTAAAGCCTCTAAAGGCGGTTTCATGATCTCTGGTTGTTTCAGGTGGTCAGGTCTCGACTCAGCAACATTATGCAGCAATAAAAAGTCAGCAGACTACCTGAATTTTCTGAATGACCACATCATCCCATGGATTTTTTAAATCCCTGACAGCGCAGTCATATTCCAGGACAACAATGCTAGGATTCATTGGGCTGAAATTGCGAGTTGTTCAGCAAACGTGAGGAATTACGTGTTTCTAAACATTAACTGGCCACCAGAGTCCCGACCTCAACCGAAGGTCTCTTTGGGATGTGACACCTTTTTTCAAACTGTATTATGAAGTTAAATTATGACACTAGACAAAAGTTATTAAAAAAAAATTAAAGGGAGCTTGGAGAAGCTTTACATTATCCTCTCTTACAAAATCAACAACAACAACAAAAAAAAAACAACTAAATTTCCATGTTCAAGGCATTACCGGTTTGGCTTTCTCTGTCAGGTGGAAGTAATTCCTCTGGTGTCCCATTTAATTCTGATGCCCTCTGAACCATCAAAATGTGCTGGGCACTCCTCTGAACTGAAAAAGCATGGGTCCAGTGAGGTAACGATACGCCGATACACTCTCGTATCATGATACAAAGCCTCCGACACGATGAATCGATTCGGAGGACATGTATTGGGATACACAAAGCTTTTTAAAATAGTTCACATATTTTCTTAAACCCAGAAATTGCGACATTTTCAATTGCTTTAAATGAAAACGTAGTGATCTGCCTCATATTCCACGTGGTTGCATCGCTCCAAGTGCAATTTGTTGAAGTGTTGTTTCAACTCGTTTGAGGTTAAGTTTCCAAACTTCAAGTTAGCTGCTAATGATATGTAGTTTGCAATATGACTGTTTCTTCTTGTGAATAGAAGTGGAGATCTATTCAGCTTTTATCAGTTTTTTAAGTTGAAGACATTGACCTGAACAATAAACACACAGTGGTGCCTAAAGGTAAACTAACTGTATTCCTTTGTTTTAATAAACTTCAAAAGCCTTGTCTAGGGAAATCTTTCAGTGTTGCTGCTTACTTGTAAGTAGAAAGAAAATCAGCAGTAAAATAATTCTTAGTGTAACGGGATATGTATCGTATCGTGACCCCACCGTATCGTTACACCTCTAGTCCTCTCAATACTTATCCAAAGACATCAAAATTAAGATAATCCTGCTCCACCATTTAGTAGGCAGCTACAAAAAAAAAGATGTACCCATTTCCACAATAAGAAATATCATAAGCAAATTAATCAGAGAAGGTCAAAGATGAGGTCCACAAGACCAAGGCAGATTCCCATTCGCCTGACGTGTAGGTTAGTGAAGAATGCAAAATGACTCCCATTAGTGCAAGACAGCTCCAGAGTATAGCAGTTGACACAGGTGTATGGATTCTGAGATCAACACAATGCACCTATGCAAAGGAGGACATTCATGGGAAGAGTTGCCAGTAAAAATCTTTTTGAACATTAAAAATGATGCATCTGAAGTAAGACAAAGAAAAGGTACCGAAAGTCTGACCCCTTTTAAAAATGTGCTATGGGGCCGATGAAAATGGAACCGTATGGACACAATCATAGAGAGCATGTCCTATGGAAAAAAGGCAAGGCCTTCACAGAAAAGAACTCCTTGCCAACAGTTAAATAAGAGGGAGCATTTATTCCACCTCGGGGCAGTGTGGCAGCTGTGAGTACAGGTACTATGGAGAACACAAGCAATTTCATCGCTTCCGCTCTAACGGACGGTCATGTGGTTGCAACAGCTCTTGGACTGCAAACAAAACTGCAAAATGGCGCCCGTTAGCTTGTTCGGCTTGTTCTTTTTAGAGGAGCCGAGATGCTTTGGCCGAGACGCTTTACCCGAGGTGAAAATGCAGTCAGATCTGGACACGATAAAGATATAACGCCGCCGGGCACTCTCAACACTGAAAGCATAAGAGCAGGCAAGTATGAGGGATAGAAGTTACAATGCTGTGGTTGAGTATCTCCTCGCATATGGCATTCTACATAGCGAGCGGTTTTGTTTATTGTCAATATGTTACATCCACGGTGATAATTAGGTCAAGACATCACACTAATTATCCTCGCAGTGTTGGAAAAGGGAAGAATAATTCAACTAAATACCAGTAGTTTCTTGATAACATTCGGCTGTCTGTCAGGAAACTCAAATTGAAGTGAGGGTGGATAGTCCAGCAATACAAGGACAGTAAACAGTCAGACCTTAACCCCTTTGCGCACATATAGACACCGGCATTCATAAATTCCAAAATTTAATTCCCCAATAGTTCTGTAATTGAATTTCCAAATGTCTTGCTTCACTAGAATAATTTTCCAGAGTCTCTGACACAAATAATGAGCTCTAAAGCCTAAATATGCTCATGCATAACAGGAAAAAATAGCCATTATTTGTATTCTGCGCAAAGGGGTTAAACAAGCATTCAAAACCAAAACCTTTACTTTCAAATAGATTCCAGAAGAAGGGTTCAGAACTTATTTTACTTGACAGTAATTTGTGGGCAACCTCATTTATATTAGTATGATTTACAATCAATGTGATCGGAGTCTAACAAGAGTCCAGTGGAGTTAGATTACAGGCCAATGAGACACGACAGGTTTTTAAGTAGTATTTTTTTTTCCTTTTTATTCACGGAGAGATACTAAAGCGTTGATTATATAAAGCTGCCTATTGGCCTTCAAATACAATATTACATGTCATGTACCAAAATCTACATTCAAAGTGTACTTGTATCTTTAGATATACATGAGCGAAAAGAAACTGTATTCACATTCAAAGTAATATGTACAGGGCAGTCGCATTTACTAAAATGTTAACAAACAACTCAAAACTATTGCAGCCACAGGTCTTCATATGTTTTTTCTGCTAAACTAAGGACCCCTTAAGTGTTGGTGCTTCAAATAAACACATGGGCCAATCACATTTGTGAACAGGCTCTGCAATTACATTCATTCAAAACACACGCCCATAAATAACTTTTTGACCATTCCACAATACGAGCCAAAATTTAAGAACTGTAACAGGATACTGGTGCCAGTTGAAACTTTTGATGTCACAAACAGAAAACAAAAGATTGATGCCATAGGGACTGAAATGGCAGGAATAGTTTCACCCAGTAAGTCTGAGACTGATGACAATTCTGAGAACATACTGCCACCATTGAAATGTAACGCCAAAACTCAAAAGGAACACAAATGGATCAACAATACTGCTTTGTTTTCTTTGCTAACCAGGGGGAAAATCTACAATTATTGTTTAAAGCAGGGCTGCCCAACCCTGTTCCTGGAGAGCTACCATCCTGAAGGTTATCACTCCAACCAAAGCAAACCACACCTGCTTTCCCAGTTACAGATCTTGATGAGCTGCTAATGAGCTGAATCAGGTGTGTTGAATTAGGGTTGGAGCAGAAACCTACAGGATCGTAGCTCTCCAGGAACAGGGTTGGGCAGCCCTGGTTTAAAGAATGAAGAATCTTCAGCTGAGAAGCACAAAAGACAAACCTATACCAAAAATAACAGGGGCAGGTGGAAGAGTAAAATACATTGGGGGTCAGTTCTCTTCGTGCAAAAAACCAAGTTTTCATTCATCACTGCTCACCTCGTCATTCAACATAATGAAATTTAAAAAATATATATAAATAAATAAAGAAGCCAGCTGCTTTTAAATGCGTTCTAGTCTTAAGTGGATTCTGGGTACTGCTCTCAGGCATTTTTCTTCACTAGAGGAGCTCAATCTGCATGTAACATATAATGGCCAACAAGAAAATACACTGAGCGTAGTGTCGTCCAATACTGTGAAACGCTATGAATAAGAAATACCGCAGACTTGCTGCTGCCTAGCATTATGGTTTAACACCATGTTATTCACTTTCTGAGTAGACCTTTTCGCTGCATTACATTTAAGACAATTTACCCATACTTAGCTCAAATGAACATTCGAATTGAGAGCGGTCTTGTTTTAAGCCCGTGAAGCATCCGATCCCATGCTTTTTACTTTTTTTGTGCACTTGGGACATGTTACTACCTACACCACTCTTTCTGATGGATAAACCACCACTACCCCTGGTTTTCTGAACAGCACGTGCTTTTCACAGGCGAGTCACGAAACTCTGGTTTCATTGCTGCCTGCAAACCAGCCAACTACATAAGCCGCAACAGCCATTTGGTCACATGCAAAGGCAGAGGAACGTCCGTGACACTATCCGTTGCTCAGGTAGGCAACTACCTGTTGTATGCCCTCTCCTTTTTGGACTTCTCCAGGGCTTTGTCCATGGTCTTTTCACTCTCCCCTCTACATTTCGGACAGTACCACTTCCCCTTCGGCTTGTGGTTTAATCCCACGCAGGAGAAGTGGAACCACTCAATCGGACACTCGTCATTGTCGCAGCCAATCATCTCTCCGTATGACACCTGGTCACACAGACAATAGGTGGGCTCGTTGGGGTCGATGGGCAGGTCTGCGGGAGACACCTCCCTCTCCGCTTTGGCCTTGGAGCGCTTCTTCTTCTTGGACGTTTTGGCCCTCTTCTCCTTGGGAGTGCCGATGCTGATCTCGTCACTGTGGTCCAAGTTGCTGTTGGAGTTCTCCCGGTTCTCGTTGTTCTTCTGCCGCCGGGACCGCTTATTGCTGGGCTTTTCCACCGAGCTGGCTGCCTCCTCTCTCCTCTTTTCCTGACTCATCTTGCCCGGCGTGACGGTGCTCTCTGTTGGCTCCTGACACATTTCAAAGAGCTCCACATGACCCTCCACCTGCCGGCTTCGATTTTCCACAAGCTCCACCATCTGACTTACTATTTGGATCTTCTCATCTCCGAGCTCCTGACTCCGGATCAGCGCCCTCTGAAGGCAGTGCGTCAGCCGCTTCCTCAGGACTGGGTCCGTTTCCTTCTTATGTTTCTCATAGATCTCATCCAGCTCCTTCAGGATGTCTGCAAAACAACCAAACCCAGGAAAACACTTTTCACCCAACATCAGAAAGTATGTTTTGACTTGGATGCAATACAGTATAACACAGACACAATCAGAGGCCAGGGTGGCCATATTGGATTTCAAATCAAGCTAAAAATAACAATACTTGGGCAGGGCCACAAGACAAATGTGCATCAAGTCGAATCCAAATCTAACCAGTTGAAGTGGAGAAGTTGTTGAAAATGTGTCAGCCAATCACAGACCAGGGTGGCCATACTGGATTCCAAATCGAGCCAAAAAAATAACAACACTTGGTCAAACCATAGTAGAAACCTTTGTATCAAGACTGATCAAAATGTGCAATGTAAATCCTGAGACACTGACAATGTGTCAGCCAATCAGAGGCCCGGGCGGCCACATAGGATTCAGATTTGAGCCAAAAAAAAAAGGGCCTTGAGACAAATAGACCGCCTCAGATCCAAATCTGTTCAGTGGAGCTGAAGAAGTCAAAAATGCATCAGCCTATCAGAGACAAGGGCAACCATATTGGATTTCGAATTTCAAATCAAGCCAAAAAAATAATAAAATTCACGCCGTTTCTCAAAGCATAGGCTGCAGCCTTAGAAGGCTGCATTTAACTAGGCTGCTACATCATTGCAGGCTGTTCCATTGCAAAGGCGCCTTGCTATACAACCGAGAAATGCAGCCTTCATTTAGCCCGATATGGGACGCAATTGCCAACATGGGAATGGAGTGTAAATGAGCTGACAATTCAGTCTGCTCTCGGGCATGAAGAAAGCTGCAATTCTCAGCTGAATTTGAATTGAATGCGATGGAACAGCTTGCAATGACATAACAACCTAGAAATTCAGTTTACTGAGGCCGCAGCCTGCGCTAAGAGAAATGGCCAAGGGCTTCAGGAATGGATGTATTATAAGAAATGGAATTAGTATACAAAAATGGCCTCCCATTCATTTCAGTGGAAATTGCTCAATGGTGCAACACGCCGAAAAGGGGCCTAATTTCCAGAGCCACGCGGACATGCGCTGTGTGACTTGTCTCACGCATGAACGCCCTGTAGTTAGTGGTAACCCAGCAACGGCCTGGCCTGTGGTTCTACAGTCTCCCTGCCTGGGGCTGGGAATTCAATGGCGTATTTGTTTCAGGTTCCGCAGATCGATATTGTGATTGTTGACCTAGTTCACATGCGGAAACAAATGCGATTGCACCAAACCAGGTTCAACCATCATGGCGACCGCTAAAATGTAGTTTTCTTAAAATAAAAGTAGATGCTACAATGAAACATCTGGATTTTGCTAACTGAACAATCGCAATGAACCAAGCGCGTACTGCAATAGAGGCATACAACACGGTGACTGGTGCACTGCAAGGGGCTCCCGAAAGTCAGTTGCACTTTACAGTGTGCATCCGTTTCATAGCTAACTAGAGCTGAACTTGGGAGAGCCCATACCTCTGCCAGCATAGCTGGATTTGAACTCATGCCTCTATCTCAGCTGTACTTTGGCCTAGATATGCCCAAATTTAATCACTTGTTCCTCTTGTGCTACTTTAACATCCTGCAAAGTTTGGTTAAAATGGTCAGGTCAGCGATAGCAGCCAAGTTGACGGAATCCACGCGTGAAACTAACACGCCCCAAGACTTATGGCCACTGTCAATTTATGCAAAATCCAAGCAGTAAATGGTATGCATAAACATAGTGCCTGGTGGAGGCTTAACATACAGTTTAGAAATAGTAAGTCGGCATCATGTATCCAGTCAGTTAACCAACAGCTTTTATTCTGTAACGTTATATAAAGGCTAGGTGTAGCAATCGAGTCGCTAAATAAAGCCATTCATCGAATACAATAAATGAAAACATTCGTTTTGTTATGCCTGTTTTTGTTATGCCACTTTACCGACTTGGCAATCACCTTTGACAGCATAGAATCGCCACAGCTGTGCTACGAGAATGCGTTAGAGACAAGGTCCCCTTGGTGTTCACGTAGCCTGAATAAAAATAAAACATTTCTTCACTGCCGTGGAAAAAGGCAGCAATGATTTAAAAGAGAAAAATCAACAGATTATATAATATTGATTATTTGTGGTAGTCAAAAAATTTATTCACGGATTTATCAGTGTCTTTTTCAATTGTTCCCTATGGAAAAATTTCTTTTTGCCCCCCATGGCATCACGTGACTTGCAATATCAGCTTGACCGTTAAGCCCTTATCGGCGTGCGTCTCAGCCCTGGTTCAGTATCCAGTTCTTATAATACATCCATGGGCACAGCCCTATATCTGGAGGCCTGGCTTTGAGACGGCAGGAAGATGGCGGATTCAGAACAACTTCCGGTTCAAGTGAGGTTCAAGGAAAAGTCAAGCAAGAGAACTGTGATGCATCCAGAAATATAGCCAGCTTCTCTCTCAGCATACGCAGCCGCAGCAGAAGCAAGCTAGCCAGCAGAAGCAGAGGTCTAACATCTTAATCGTATGCGTCTTTAAGCTGACAACTTTTCTTCTGAGAATACAGTCAGCCCCATACAGCTATAAATAACACTCTGCTCGCCCCACTGACATTTCGTACGTCGCATTATTAGCATTTTCCACTTCGAGCTCCAACGCTCCAATACCTATGAGAAAAAAATGAATGGGGTTTTCGAAAATCTGCAAAAATAAGGCCAGTGAGTAAAACTGTCACCTGAGACCAAGTATGTTTTGCTTAACACAATTAACATTGGATTGCATTACAACCATGTGAAAATGAAACACTCCATATTCATGGAATGTGTATGTCCCCAACAATAAGCTATCATAAACAATAATTGAACTACAAGCATGGACGACGTTTGATTAAGCCTATTCCCTGTAACCAATGGGTAATGTAGTTCCACCATACCATGTCGATGGCAACATTCACCTTTTAAGGTCTCAAGGCCTTTCATTTTTGAAAAGCTCTGGCGTCTTACTATCACAAAAAAAAAAAAACTAAGCGGTATCGCTTACAAGCGCGAATTTAATCTTGGACCTTATTTTCGAAAACCTCATTCATTTTTTCGACAGACCCTGGAACCGGAACTAAAATATGCGAACGAAGGCGCATAAAAATTTACGTCACACTGACTCAGATGATAAAACTTATGATTGGCAATGCGTCCTACCTATAAGCATTTGAACAACAATATCTTAAACGCACAACATTGACCAATCAAAACGCACTACGTTCCGACAGTGCATCCCTATTTCATATAAGCGAGAGAATTCATTCAAGCGCCGACTCCGAACAATTGGTCGGGATATATAAATGGCGATATGGGCAAATAACCGCTTTATTTTGGCTCGATCACAGTCGGGTGACGGAGTAGCTGTTTCACATTACGTCCAGTGTTATAATTTGCAGACAAATCTGGGTTAGACTCATAGCAGCGCCGAACAAAAAGAGACAGGGAAAGAAAAGCTCAATACCGGTACGGCGTGGAGGCGGTCTCAGCAGAAGTACTAGCCAGTATGGCTTATCATCAAGTCCTTTTATAACCTCTCAAATTCGAAAAGGACGTTTGATTGCAAATAATACATCATTACAAAGCCTGATCTGCATCGCTTCGAAACCAAATCCCACCAGCACCTGGTAAAGTTAGTAGCTCCAGAGCAATAAGTTGGGCTGCTGACAGAACGCTCAACAGTGAGCACCGATAAAAGCAAGCCAATATAAATCTTTCACACCGGAAAACGTCTGCCAACAACTTAATAACTATTACGACTTTCAACTGATGACACCCAGCAAACAGGCGAAAGAAATGGGTTAGCCAGCCAACAAGTCCATGCGTCGAAGCAAATCAATATAATGACCGAATGTGACGAGAATTAAGCAGCTTTCACACCGGACGCGAAACGAATTTTTCGCACGACAGATTACATTCAAAGTCAATGCAAAGACGCATATACACGCGAGAAAGCTAATGTATGCTGCTATAGCTGGCTAGCGAGGTATCACTGCACACCAATCCCCATGAAACGGTAACGACGCACTATTTTGATCAAGCCTGTTCGCCAGCCCTACTACTCGTCCAAGTTAACAGTAACGTAATGGCTGTAACGCATTACTAGCTACTTGACACTAAATGGCCAGCTAACAACCGAGCTAGCTAGTTAGTTTAGATAAGAGGGCCAGCTAGGAACAAATAAATCCTGCAAACGTCGCTTTAGCTAATGTGCGCCAGGCGATCAGCTAACGAGCTAGCACTAGCTAGTTGATTAAAATACGGTTGTTGGGTCGTGTCATGTAGAGTCCCGACTCTAGTCTCATGTTTCCTTTAGCTGGGGCGCATTTCCCAAAAGCGTAGTTGCTAACTTAACTTACACAGTTCGTCCATTCACAGTCAATGGGCCCAACTATGTAAGTTAGCATCAGTGATTTTGGGAAACGCACCCCTGGGTAACTTAACTCGATGGGATAAAACACGGGTGAATTCGGTTTCTCATTACGTTACGCAGACCACTCAAAGCTCGAAAACGGGCAAATTAACGACTGGTAACCTTTGAACACACGGTAGGTCCCGAATCATTTGTATTTAGCCGAACGCTAAGAACACAAAGTACGAAACCGGGTGAAGAAGAATGATGGGCTAGCGAAGTTAGGGACGCACTGAACACTGGGTAGGGCTAATCTGCTGAAAAACTACAACCATCTACACTTTCCTTCATAATTTCTTTATTTCTCAACATATTGTGATGAAATTTTCACCTGTTATCCTTGAGATTAATATCTATCAATAAGAAATTATGAAGGAAAGTATAGATGGTTGTGGTTTTTCAGCAGATTAGCCCTACCCCTGAACACTGCAAACCTGGGTCTAATGTTACATGCTTCAAGAATAATCTAACGACAGTTCGCCAACAAGCCGAGTGACAACTGAACAGTCAAACAATTGCATGCTGTTGCATTCTGTATGCAATTATTATTATTTTAGCTTGGGATCTTAGGAAATTTAGCCGTTTAACTCATGCCACAGTGCTGATCATCAACATCGCAGCTAGCTGACTTAAGCCGCTTTCACACTGGACGCGAAACGAATTTTTCGCACGACAGATCACATTCAAAGTCAATGCAAAGACGTGAATACACGCGTTAAAAACGCAAAGCACTGACTTTGAATGTAATCTGTCGTGCGAAAAATTCGTTTCGCGCCCGGTGTGAAAGCAGCTTAACGATAGCGAAGAAACATCGGAGTTCAGATCGATGCTGGCCTCTTCAACACATCTGCCTCTAGCGCTGCAGCCGGACTAAGTTAGCAAGCCTCGCTGACGTTAGCTAACGTGTTTATTAACTACAGTTAACGTTCGCTACCTACTACCAAATGAGCAGTAATACTCTGTTCAGCCCCGCTATTCAACTATACAGCACGAATCGGTAGCTAGCTAGCTAGATATTTTCAATCGTAGCCTAGATGATCGCAGTATTGTGATCCAATATATAACGTAGTCTAACTCACCTTGATATTTAGCGTCGATCTCCCTCATTAGAGATACATTTCTCTGCAGGTCGAAAGGCAAGGTTTCGACCAAGTCCAAATAGTCTTCCACATAATTAGTAACGTGGAGGGAGTCCCCGATCGTGCCAGGGCTTAACATTTTCCCGTTCCTTGATTACCCTCCAGCTATTCACTGTCCAAAAAAATAAATAATAATAATACAAGTTTCACTTTATGCTGCAACGTTAGATAGACAGCTAGCGAGTTATAGAATGAATGTCAGACAAACACTGCGCAACCCGGTGGTAACATAACCAAAGCTAGAGAGTTCGTGGCAATCGGGTCCTCTCTTTAACTGTAAAAACGTCCAAACAAAACAAAACAGATGTAATCAGCTTCGCAACCCTCGCTGTGAATTCTGTAAATCCATCGGTGCTGGTGACCTCTTGATGGGTGAATATGTAAATATATGCCTTTCTGGTCCCCGTACAGAATCCAACGTGCAAAATGAGTTTGCCAAGTGGCCAGCAGCTCTTACCACAGACTGTACATGAATTCAATGGTTCAAACACTTGAGAAACATTTTCACTGATGCGCGCATGCGTGTAAATCACGACGCATGTAGCATTTCTGTTTTTGTGCAGTCGTTTATGAATACATCATAGTCGATGGCTTGTACATGCAAACCAAGTTACCTGTTTGTTACGCTTTTATGGTAAACTAGCTTCAGTGTGATTACTGCTAGCGATTGTAACGATCAAACTTCAATTTGGCCTGCCAAGGACTCGGATGTGGGCTCGTTTGGATTCGCACTGTTAGCCAGCATGCGAGAGGAGGTTGGCTCCAAAACAATTTTGGGAACTGAGCTAACTGTTGCCTGGCAGGGCTTTTCGAAAATCTGTGAAGCCAGTGTAGCTTGCTTGCACGAGTGAGGTGAGGGGATGACGAAAACGTGACATTGGCTTCGTCCCACGACCCACGCTGGCGGTCTTTGTACTTAGTCAAGCGGCTACTTGGGTGACGTTTTTCCGGGATCTGGCTAAAGTGTGTTAGTCGGCGTGAAGACTGCAAGTGCCATTAAGTTTCGTCATTTCACATCGGGACGCACCTATGAAAAGGAAGATGTTTCCAGTTGAGACAGTAGTTAGAGGAGTTTATAAATCTAGAATGACCTAAAAAAAAAAAAAAAGGATTGGCTTAGTATTTTGAATACATTTGAGAATGAAGACCCAATTAGTGTTCCAAACATTGAAACATCGTCCAAAATCATGAATAAGTGTAGTAATAAATTAGGTAATAAATGCGTCAATATATAAGCAATCAATTAGGTCGTCTGGATTTTGTATGCAGAAAAGAAAGAGTGGTTTTAAGATGATGGGCACTATAAATTTGTGTCAGGTTTCTGAAGCTTCTGTTACTAGCCGATATACTCAGTCCCAGCTGGCAATCGACCGACCTACAACGTTTAAATGTTGTTGAAATAATGTCAGTTAAAGAAAAAAAAAAAAAAAACATTATTTCAGCGTCAAATCAACGTTGAACATTAACTGGTTGAAGAAGTGTTGAAAAATTACTAATAATTAAACATCAAAATGTCCACTTTGAATGACTTGTATGTTGAATCAACATGACGTCTACAACCATCAATAAATTCTACCTTTTGTAAATATGTCTGTTGAAAACCAAACGTCATTTCAACATCAAAACAACGTTGAATATTAACTGGTTGAACAAGTGTTAGTAAATTACTAATTATTAAATGTTGAAATGTCACTCGCGGGAAGCTCACCTGGTAGAGCCTATACCATATACATTAAGACTGAGTCCTCACTGCAGCTGCCTGGGTTCAAATCTGACCTCAAGCTATTTGCTGCATGCCAATCCCTTCTCTCCCCTGTCTCTCTTCTGTGGCTGTCCAATGAAGATGAAATGCTATAAAATATCGTCCATTCAATAGTGAAAAGGTAATTTCAATAATTCAACTTAAAACTAACCAAAGTTGTGATTTCAACGTTGATTCGATTTTCAAAATCAACCCAAAAATGATAATTGATTCAACGTTGACAAATTCACCTTAGTTGAAAAATAAGACGTTGAACTGACGTTGCAAGTTCCACTTCGATTCACTTTTCACAATCAAATCAAAATTTAACAGTGATTCACCTCTGGCACATGACATTGATTCAACATTAAATAAACGTTCAAATGCCAGCTGGGGTGTACAGGGAAAACAGGTATTGAACTGTTCAACATTTTTCTCAGTAAATATATTTCTCATGGGGCTATTGACATGAAATTTTCACCAGATGTCTGTAACAACCCAAGTAATCCACAAATTAAAAAGAAATCAAAACAAACAAGTGGTGCCAGGCACAACAAACCCCGCCCCTCGCACATACTTTGACCTACTTTTCCTAAATTCAGTAGGCATCTATTCTGGTTCAGTGGCAATCCCTAAACCCAATTTGGTGTGAATCTGGACATTAGTTTTGCTGCTAAAGTGTTAACAAACAAACAAACCGAACCAAAAACAATACCCCTTGCCCTCCCCCTTTGGGCGGGGCAGGGTAATAAGTCCATAAATTAAGTTATGTGTAATAAAGTGGAATGACACAGGGAATAATCACACATCAAGAAAAGGAGGTGCAAAAAGGCATGGACAGCCAGGAAACCAGCAGAAATCTGTCCGTGTTCAGAAAGCAATCCTGTCCCCTATCAGTACAAATTAATATCAGCTGGTTTAGTCCAAATTGATGGCCTATAACAGTGTTTCCCAAACCTCTCCTGGTGTACCCCTTGTCCTGCATGCTTTAGACCTCTCCCTGCTCCAGCACAGGTGGTTCAAATGATCAGGTCATAATTAGCCCCAGAGTCTGCTTGATAATAAGCAAATTATTTGAATCACCTATGCTGGAGCAGGGAGAAATCTAAAGCATGCAGGACAAGGGGTACACCAGGAGAGGTTTAGGAAACACCAGCCTATAAAAAGGTTTCTCATTATCAAGGTGTCACTCAAGAAGCATCTCATGATGGATAAAAGCAAAGAGCTCTCTCAAGACCTTTGCAACCTTATTGTTGCAAAACATACTGATAGCATTGGTTACAGATGTATTTATAAACTTCTGAATGTACCAGTGAGCACCGTTGGGGCCATAATCCAGAAGTGGAAAGAACATCATTTCACCATAAACTGGCCACGACCAGGTGCGCCTTGCAAGATTTCTGACAGAGGAGTCAAAAGAATAATCAGAAGAGTTGTCCAAGAGCCAAGGACCACTCGCAGAGAGCTTCAGAAAGACCTGGAATTAGCAGGTACGGTTGTTTCAAAGAAAACAATAAGTAATGTCCTCAACCGCCATGGCCTCTATTCACACTCACCACACAAGACTCCATTGCTGAAGAAAAAGCATGTTGAAGCTCGTTTAAAGTTTGCTGCACAACATTTGGACAAGACTATGAATACTGGGAGAATATAGTCTAGTCAGATGAGACCAAAATTGAACTCTTTGGATGTCATAGCACACACCATATTTGGAGGACAAACGGCACTCACATAACCCCCAAAACACCATACCAACAGTGAAGTTTGGAGGTGGGAACATCATGGTGTGGGGCTGTTTTTCAGCATATGGTACTGGCAGACTTCATATAATTGAAGGAAGGATGAATGGAGAAATGTACCAAGACATTCTTGATAAAAATCTGCTGCCATCTAACAGGATGCTGAAGATGAAACAGGTTGGACATTTCAACAAGACAATTATCCCAAACACACAGCCAAGGAACTCTCAATTGGTTTTAGAGAAAAAAATAAAGCTGCTAGAATGGCCCAGTCAATCACCCGACTTGAATCCAAGTGAAAAATCTATGGAAAAAACTGAAGATCTTGGAAGAGGCCCCCAGAACCATCAAGATTTGAAGAAAGTTTGTGTAGAAGAATGGGCCAAAATCACACCTGAGCAATGCATGCGACTCGTCTCTCCATACAGGAGATATCTTGAAGCTGTCATTACCAACAAAGGCTTTTCTACGAAGTATTCAATAAATTTCAGTGAGTATGTTTAATACTTATTCCCTGTGTCATTCCACTTTATTACAAATAATTTATGGTTGTATTTGTTTTGATTTCTTTGTATGTGTGGATTACTTGGGTTGTTACTGACATCTGGTGCAAATTTCATGTCAATAGCCCCATTAAAAATATATTTACTGAGAAAAATGTTGACGCGTTCAATACTTATTTTCCCCTCTGTGTTTATGATTTTGGTTATTTTAATGCCTTAGCTTTTAATTCAGGTTGAGCTGGACTCACAATCTTGTGTTGCAGATAGTGAGTGGTGCAATGTAATTTTGTTATCGTTTATGGTGGTGTGCTTTTACTGTAGTGTTGTGTATTTGTTTGTATTTGTAGCCACGTGCAACTGTACAGCACTTTGGTCAACCTTGGTTGTTTGAAACGTGCTTTATAAATAAAGCTTGAGTTTGAGTTTGAGTTTGAGTTTGAATGCTCGGATTACTAATTTGGCTTTTTTCACAAATGTATTCAGAATATGTAGGCTATCCTTTTAAATGTCATTTTTGGCTCATAAACTCCTCTAAATGCTGCCTCAACTGGAAACATTTTCCTTCTGCCAAGAGCGTCGCGACATGAGATCACAAAACCTCACTGCACTTGCAGTCTTTACTCCCACTTGTATATTTAGGCAAGAGCTCAGAAATATGAAAATAAAGTGGCCATTTGACAAATGTTGCGTTCGCATCATACAGTATATATCCTTAGTTATTATTTCCATCTTGTAAACACGTAAATATCTAACTCGTAATTACGACTGGTGAATCTTGTATTTTTCTGAAAGCTCCCATGTTGCCTATCCAAGAAGTAAATAACACGGAAGTACTGGAAAAGCATTGTCTTGTGAGTCGCACACCACCCTTCAAGTTAGTCTAAATAAACCCCAAAGTAATGATGCAAGCCATTATAGCTACAAACAAACTCTGTCTATCATAAAACACAACATGTTGTTTTACTCATGGTTTAGCAGCGTATACATTTAATATGTCTCCCCGTCCACCGAAAATTGAAATACATTTACACTATATCCCAGAGCTCGTCCAGGGATGTGTTTCCCGAAATAACAGATACTAACTTACATAGTTGGAGCCATTGACTGAATAGACGAACCATGTAAGTTGCTAACTTAGTTAGCAACTACGCTTTTGGGAAACGCACCCCAGATCGACTTTCAAATTAACGTGAACACTTTGGGGAAAGTGGGGTAAGATAAGCCAGTTTTTACATAATTGTCCTCTCATCATGGAAAACTGAGACAGTGGCAGAATGAGACCACCTGCCCTTGCTTCTGGATGTCTCCTATCAATCGAAATGATAAAAATGCATTTACGACATAGGGCCCGAAAATATGACTTCTCTAAAAAAGTGTTCCTGCGGCACAACTTTCCCCAGATTAGGGTAAGTTGGTTCATTGTAAACTAGTCATATAGTGAAATGAACCAATCAGAGTGTCATCTCCCATTCCCTTTAAAAGCCAGATGGGCTTGTACCTTGGCAAATAACTATTGTAAGGGTGGATTTTCTGAGTAGCAGGAAAATAAACTCTTCTTTGCAGCGGAATGGGGTCTGCTCGTTGGCAAATTGAAAGCATGCAAGCAAACCATTGCCTCGAGTATGGAAACCTGATTACAGTGATCTCCAAAAGTGTAATAAAAATATTTTTAAAAATTCTTCAAGATTGTTTTAATCATGTCCAGGTGTTAAAAATCATCACAGTGTGTTGTATGAAAGGAGAGAAGGTTAGCACTCCCCTTGACAAGGATGGAAGAGGTCCTAGTGGCCTTCAGCACACAAATGGTTAAGGCATTGCCCCCTACTTTGTGGCATCTCTAACCAAATTCAAAAAAAAAAAAAAAAAAAATCATCACAGTGAATCCCCAGGGCTGCATTTGAACTGAATATTACATCACAGTACAACTTGTGCATAAAACAAGCAAACAAAAAAGTTTTAATTCCGAGTCACTGGTTAAAAAAAAAAAATAGTTATGCAGTGGTGGGGAAAGACTGAGAGAAATTAAAATAAGTAAAAAAAAAAAAAAAGCCAGCAATAAAGAAACAAAATAATGTTATTTTGATTACATTACTGGTACCCCTTGAATAATAACCAACAGGAGTGAAAGAATTTGCTTCCGCTTGGCTGATGATTGAGGGTCGCGTCAGATGTACGGAAGAATTTTGGATTAATTACAGATGATGATAGCAATGTCGTCCATTGCTTTTTCAGGCTACTTTCTTTGTCCACCAAACTGTGAGTAATAGCCTAATAAAGACATTTTAAATAAAGTGCTGGGTTTTGTATTTGATGATAGAAGCTGGATAGCAAACACTGTATTCATAGATCAGATCGGATTCAAAATATATTTTTTCAGGTATTTCCAAAATGGGTGGCAACAGAAGGAGAACACCTCACCGTCAACATGCCAAATTGTGTCCATAGTGTCAATATTTAGTGTGACCACCATTGTTGTCCAGCACTGCCTTGATTCTCCTAGGCATGGAATTCACCACATCTGCACAGGTTGTTGCTGGGATCCTCCTCCACTCCTCCATGACAACATCATGGAGCTGGTGGATGTTGGACACCTGCTGCTCCTCCACATTCCTCTTGAGGATGCCCCACAGATGCTCAATGGGATTCAGGTCTGGAGACATACTTGGCCACGCCATCACCTTCACCTTCAGCTTATTCAGGAAGGCAATTGTGATCTTGGAGGTCGTTATCATGTTGGAAAACTGCCGTGTGGCCCAGTTTCCGAAGGGAGGGCATCATGTTTTGCTTCAGAATGTCACAGTACATGTTGGAATCCATTATTCCATTAATGAAGCGCAGCTCCCCAGGACCAGAAGCACTCATGCAGCCCCAGACCATGATGCTGTCACCACCATGTTTGACTGTAGACAGTACATACTTGTCTTGATACTCCTCACCAGGGTGCCGCCACACATGCTGGGCACCATCTAAGTCAAACAAGTGTATCTTGGTTTTGTCAGACCACAGAACATCGTTCCAGTAGTTCATGTTCTTGGACTGGTTGTCTTCAGCAAACTGTTTTCTGGCTTTCTTGTGTTCTAGCTTCAGAAGAGGCTTCCGTCTTGGCCAACGGCCATGCAGACCAACTTGGTGCAGTGCATGGCGTTTGGTCTGAGCACTGACAGGCTGTTCTCCCACTGCTGCAACCTCATTAGCAATGCAGCCAGCACTCCTGCCTCTGTTTTCTGAAGCCATCTTGTGCACCTGATGCAGAGCATGAGGACTCAACCTCTTCAGTCAACCCTGACAAGGCCTGTTCCGAGCAGAATCCGTATTGGAAAACCACTGGATAACCTTGGCCGCCGTGCTGTAGCTCAGTTTCATGGTTTCACAGATCTTCTTGTAGGTTAGACCATCTTTGTGGAGAGCAACAATTCTCTTTTTCAGATCCTCAGTGTTCTTTCCCATGAGGTGCCATGTTGACCATCCAGTGACCAGAATGAGAGCAATGCACCCAAAGCACCACAATTTAATCCTTAAACACATTACATAACCTCATATGGCCCAGTCGAACATACAAAAGCATGAACATGATGAATAAGACACATTTCATTGCTTGGTTGACCATTACCAATTGGGGTGTGTACTCACTTTTGTTGCCACCCATTTTTGAAGTAGTGACTGTTTAGTTATTTGGACAGTGCAGTAAATCTACACTGCTACACATATTGTACAATGACTATAATATATTCAGGTTTAATTTCAGTAACATTGTCCCTTGAAAAGATATAGTAAATTAATTGTCAAAATGTGAGGGGTGTACTCACTTTTGTGCGATTCTGTATGTTGAGGGCATTCATGAACCCAAGTTGATGTTATTTCCTCCAAATCTGCTGTTGCTCATCAAAAAAAAAAAAAAATCTCCAAAATTTTAATTTTATTTTCCATTTTTGGTCATTCTCTTTACATTATTGGATGAAAATGAGTAACTGGACTTCGGTGGAAATGGACCGTTTGGTCAGAAAAGTGCTGTTCTCCTGTTTACAATGGCTTTGAGCCATTGGTCTGACATTTATTGATTTTAAGATACAGAACTTTGTGTAGTAATTTCCTGTTAGTGCATTCAGATTCCCTTAGCAGCACGGTTGTCTTTGTTAGTCTTTTTGAATTGTCTTTTACACCTCTTCTTTACCTCATGACATTTCCCATTGAGGTTAAAGAGAAGTGGTTAGCAATTAGAGTGCTTCTCAAACCTGTCCTGGAGGACCACTTGTCCTGCTTGTTTTATATCTCTCCCTGCTCCTGCACAGGTGATTCAAATGATTTGCTCATTATCAAGCAGCTTTTGGGGTTGATAAGCACCTGATCATTTGAATCAACTGTGTCGAAGCAGGTGGAGATACAAAACATGCAGGACAAGTAAGACCTCCAGGACAGGTTTGAATTGTTCTGAAATAGACGGTATGACGTAATTTTTGGACTATTGTCGTGGTTTTCTCCTTTAAGTAAAATACAAGGGAGGTGCCGCAGCGATGCACTTCCGGGTATGTTTCCACTATGACACCTCCCACCCGCTGCTGAGTGTTTGCGTGCTCCCTCTGGTACTGTCCACTGAAGTTGCAGCTGTCAACTATTTGCGGCCTGCTTCGTTGATCCTGAATTGCGTAGGAACAGCCATTTTATAACTGTTCTGGAATATTTCAAAAGAGGATTTGTCTTCTTGCATTTTCAGCGCTGCGCGCTATCTACAGATGACGGCATTTCTTTGCTACCTACAATGAGTTGGAAGATCACTGCAGTTCGCGCCATGAGGAAAATGAAAGCGACTTGACTGTCCGAGAGCATTATGGACCAAGCAGCTGGAGTATGAATGAAAAGATAAAATGAGTGTCGTAACCGAGCCACTGCTCTGAAAAGAGTCCACACCGACAATGAAAATGTTCAGTTTACTTCAAGTGGCTGGCCGCGTAACGAGGCTAAACTACACTAGATTGCTGCAGGGAAATCAGACTGGTGTGGGATATTGCTTCTTGAGAAGACATCGTGCTGCCTCAAATGCACAGTTTGCAATAACATATTGTACCCAGGAGGAGAATAGATGGGAAAGGCCAATAGGGTTCGACACTGGGTTAAAAACGTACAACAGTCTCTCAAAACGAAAAGAGCCCCTAGTCCTGGCAAAGGAAAGAACAGCTACATGGTATTTAGTTCTCTGATCATTGCGTAATTATGAATAATTGGAGTTGCGTTAGAAGAAGGATTATAACGTGTATTTTCTCTCTTGTGTTGAAGGTACAGTTGTGGACCGACTGTATATGACCATGCACACCTTGGGCACGCTTGGTAAGGTGCCACAGTTTGTTTGGTTGTTTTTTTTTTTCTACATAGACCTTGGCAGGCCGAACAACTTATGGTTGTTAGAGAGATTTTTCGAAGGTGGGCTTCGGAAAATGTTACAGGATCCTGTACTAAATGTACTGAAACATGTTGCCTTACTGGCTGCAATATTCTCGGCGTGATTCTATAGTATGTTTTTATGTTGCTGTCAACTGAGCTGGGAAGCGGTCCAATAAGGTTTTGTTGTTTTACTTGATTTTGGCATGTAAAATGTGTAACTCTCGCATCTGTGCTGTTTTGATTTACGCACTTTATTTTTCTGATATACAATGGATGTGAATGTCTTGAGCTCAGAAATTTTACTGATTTTCTATTTATTTATTTTTTGTAAATCTTATTTTCCAGCTCTTATGTCAGGTTTGACATCATTCAAAGGATTTTATCCAAGGTTTTTGGGATAAATGTAATCCATATTATGGTGATAACAGATATTGATGACAAAATTATTGCAAGAAGCTTACAGGTAACCACGTCTCTTTACCAATATCATACTAGTATTTCATCTCATCATTTCAGCTGGTATATGACATCCATTTTCTTTAATCTGAATTGGATTTTTCAGGAGAACATTTCAGCTACAGTTCTGACTCAAATGTATGAAGATTCATTTAAGAATGACATGCTAGCCCTGAAGGTGAGCTCCCCATATCTTCTAAAATTAAAATAGTTGTTGAATATATTACGTATTTAATTCTTTTGACACTTTTGACGTTTATTCTGTAATTACCTTTATGAATTGCTGTGTTTAAATACAATAACCATATAAGTTCACCATTATCATAGAGCACCATTTTCTTACTTTTTACAATGAAAATATATCTGCCCACTTGTGGCAATGCTTCGTTGACATAAAATAGTCATCTCGGTAGTTCTTGTGCATATTGTAAACTTTTTGTCTCTCTGTGCCTTTTTTAGGTGAACCCACCTTCGGTTTATATGCGAGTAACTGAAAATATACCTCAGATCATTGCTTTTATTCAGGGCATCATCCGAAATGGACATGCATATACAACAAGTGAAGGTGTGTCTGTGTAAATTTTTAGTCGGAAGTGGGCAGTAGTATGGCTATAAATTCATATTTCAAAGTATAAAAAGGGGAAATTGGGTCCCATCATTGCTTGGCCCCTAAAGGTTCAAACCCAGTTTGACAATAGTCTCAGAAAGTTACCTGGATAATGAAGAAATGTATCACAAATGAGCCTAATATGACAACTAGTTTTCATTCTACAGTATGTAACTAAATGGAAGGAGTCTGTCTGTCTTTATGTGTGTCCTTTAAAAGTTTCGAGACAATCATTCATCCGATCAACCTCACTCTTGACGGGCGTTTTGCTGAGAATCTTAAGGAAGTTCAATGCCGATTGTGATGGCGTTTGGCTGTGCGTTTCTCGAGAAAACTGCACACAGCAATACTGCTGGCTGAGGAACTGACCCATTTTTAACTGGCATGTTTTGAATAGGCCCCACATTAGTCTTAAAAATGTGTGCAAACAAAATGTAAGCGATTTGTATGGACACACCCATGTAAATCTTCATAGATTTTGAACGGAGGGAGAAATTATGCCGAAATAAACTGAAGAAAACAACATTTGGCATATAAGACTTAAAATGCAGAAATCTGAGACAATTCTGTGATCATGATATTAGCAGTTCTGGTGATTTTACGCAGAATGGTCCAGTAATATGATTCCTCGAAGTTTGTTTGCACGTCGTCCGTGTTTCAAATTGCATGGCAATCATTGTAATCTTGTTGAAGGCTTTGTCAGCACAGGAAGAACTCCCACATTTTTTCTTCAGTTGGGCTATTCTTTGTCACGTGTGTGACCAAAAAGGTAATAAATAGTAGAAAAAATCTCCAATTGCAAAAGCATTGGAGGTTCATGATTGTAGACCTTATATAGGAGTAGTACTTATCCACCTCTATCAAGTAAAACATTTTTTTGTTACATTAACTTGAACTACTTAAGGTCAGAGGTCAAATACGACTGGCCACATGTGTGACTTCTTACGAAACAGGTTTTACATAACTCCATTTGACTTCAAAAACAGTGCAAAGTTGAAAAAACTAGAATGTTCATAGTTTTGGGGTATGGAAAATGGCAAGGAATGAATTTGATACCTTACATTAGTTTTCAAAGTATTTCTTTATTTGATGGCATCTGGTCACGTGTGTGACATTTTAGTTCACTTCTCAAAGAATGGTCCAATTGAAATATTCTTCTGGCTGGGATCTCCTACAAGTAGCTGTTTCTGAGAGCCTGTGTGGGCTGTCATGCTCTTGACTTCTGTGGTGTTACTTCGATCCTCTGCCCTTTCCCCACCACTTTCAACAGACATAGTTGTGATTAAACCGCTGATAGTTAGAGAAAGATTTCCTTTGATGGCTGTTTCAGTGCACTTTGTTTCTTTTCTGTGTGTCAATACAGGAAGTGTATATTTTGACGTCCTGTCCATGGGGAACCAATACAACAAATTCAGGGATGGTGGAGACGCAGTTGGAGAAGCTGGTACAGTACATTTGTATTTGTCTCCTCACATTTTAAAAACACGTGCTCTGTGGCTGTATGACATGTTTCAGTTTTCAGGTGTGTCTGTTTCCATGAAGTGTTAGCACCAATTTAAACTCATCAGCAGTTATAACAGAACTTCTAACATTCACTCAGGTAACAGAATGGAAAATTAAAATCACTAAATTATATGTACATAATTTCGGGGTATACTATCTTTAGAATTGAACAAAAGATATGAAGTAGATGTTTCTGCCTGGTTTTTTCAACCACCTCTATTCTAGTGTTTCCCTAAACATGGCGACCAAGTGGAAAAAGTGTTTGCTTGAAATATCGCACATTGTTTTCTGGGTGAAATTTAATTTTACTGTGCTTTTGGAGTGACTGACCCATACATGTACTGGCTTGTAGGGGATGTTCACAAAAAGGACCCCAGAGATTTTGCCCTGTGGAAGTGTGTGAAACCTGGGGAGCCTTACTGGGAGTCTCCCTGGGGACGAGGGCGACCTGGCTGGCATATAGAGTGCTCCACCATCGCCAGGTTAGTGGAATTTACGAAGCAGTGGAATAAAACTGAGATTTACTTCTGCCTGTGATAGTTTCTGTTTGTTCTTATTAAAGTCTGTCCAATGCGCTCTTGTACACAAAAGATGAAAGAGCAGGAATACGTGCGAGTTTAGCGCAGATGTTGTAATGCTTTGAAAAAAATAAAAATTATGCACATCTTTTATATTCTAATTTATTTATTTTACCTTTTGTGTCTGTGCTTTATAGATTTAGTCCGTCTGGGTATTGATCAATCTGTTACCCAGTGAATTGTTGTCTTCTGTAAAAATCACCATACTAATAAAAATGTATTTAATGTTGTGGATGTACAGCAGACGATGGATAGCTGCCCGAACACCCAAAACTGTCTAATTTGAATGGTGTCCTGGCATCTGACGACCTGATGTAATCTTTTTATTTCCCCTCTGTAACCTGCAGTTCTGTGTTTGGGAGTCAGCTGGACATCCACTCCGGAGGTATCGATTTGGCCTTCCCCCACCATCAGAATGAGGTTGCCCAGTGTGAAGCCTACCACCAGTGTGGGCAATGGGGCAACTACTTCCTGCATTCAGGTAGTACTCCATCACAGCTACCCCTGTCATGTGACAGGAGTGGGTTCCAGAATTAAATGCAGGCTGTATTTGGGATGTGTTGGGGTCAAACTACATATGATCTAGCCTTGAAAGCACTGCTGCCAGTTTGTGATTGAGAGTGGCATAATCACTGCAACTGCTACCTGGTGATGAATTGATGCTAATTGCATGTTTTTGATGTATTCGGAATCCGATGAGTCTTCTTTAATGAAGTATTGCGCCTGTAGGTCAGGGCATTGAGTAGGGTTACGCTGCCTGTTCCTGGTGACGTGGAGTCCTGTTGGTTTTATTTTCAACTATAATTTGGGGCAAATTATTCCAGTATGAGCATCTAACAAGTCCTCTAACCAGGGAATTAGGAGTGCTTCATTAGGTTGGAGTGAAATGCTACAAGACAATAGTGCTCCAAGAAACAAGGTTTGGGAGCCCAGTAGGGTTATAGTCATTCAGATGCCTTTGTCTGTCTGGAGTTAAGTTGAAATTTTTTTAGTAGAGACATGTCTGTTTAGAAGACGCAAGCAGAGGGAAGTGGTCTATTTGATTTTATATTGAAGCTTTGGGTGGAGATCAGAAGTGGGGCTGTGGTCACCATTTGCATGTTGAGTCAGTCATTTACACTCGTCCAAGCTTTCGGTGCTAGTGACCTTTATTCAGTTTATCTTTCTCATGTTCACAAAATGCCCGGTCATTTCCATATCTTTGATGTCTGTCTATGTATGTCTGTTTTTTTTTCTGTTTGGAGTGTCATTTGCGAACAAAAGGGGGAAGAAAAAGTTTTGCTTGTCTTTGGTTTTATGCTTTGTTAAAATTCCGAATGTGAAAAACTACATCTCCAATAAAATTATGGAAAATCTAACACAAAATGCCAAGTCATGGTACCATATGTACCTTGAGATGGAAACATGAGAATAAATGCATGAAAATGTAGCTGGTAGAGGTTTTGATCACTGGTGAATTATTGGATGACAAACCCAGTGATTGCTGGATTATAGACATATAAGCCTTGGGCATCAGAATGATGGGATATGATGTCAATTTTTGAAGAAATGGCTTGATATCAGACATTGCAGACTTTGTTATGATGTGATCCAAAGTAATCAAATTATGAAACTGTCCCTATGGTTGCATTAAGTTGTAAGCGCAAACAGTGATTTTGGGTATGCTGCTTAGGATTCAGCACCATAAGATTACGGACATTTAAATGCATCTTATGATTTGCAGTACATATGTATAGAAGCATTCGTCTTGATTTTGCCACTAGAACCATTCATCTTGATTGTACTTGCTGTAGAATTCTACGTTTGTATTAGAATAAAGGTCAATGTACTTTCTCAATGCAATGCAATTACGTTACTTTTCACGGCACTAATACATGTATTTGCCCCCTTCGTAATTTCTTATTTTTTGCATATTTGTCACTCTTAAATGTTTTTGATCATCAAACAAATCTTAATATTGGACATATAACCTGAAGAAATACAAAATGCAGTTTTAAATGATTTAATTTATTGAGGGGGAGGGGGGAAGCTATCCAAACCTACCTGGCCCTATGTGAAAAAGTAATTGCCCCCTAAACCTAATAACTGGTTGTGCCACCCTCGGGACAACAACTGCAATCAAGCATTTGCGATAACTGGCAATGAGTCTTTCATATGGCTGTGGATGAATTTTGGCCCACTCTTCTTTGCAGAATTCTTTTAATTCAGCCACATTTGAGGGTTTTCATTTTCATGCATGAACGGTCTGTTTAAGGTCATGCCACAGCATCTCAATCGGATTTAAGTCCAGATGTTGACTAGGCTGCTCCAAAACCTTCATTTTGTTTTTTTTTTAAACTATTCAGAGGTGGACTTGCTGGTGTGTTTCGGATCATTGTCCTGCTGCATAAACCAAGTGTGCTTGAGCTTGAGGTTACAAACTAATGGTCAGACATTCTCCTTCAGGATTTTCTGGTATAGAGCAGAATTCATGGTTCCATCAATTACAGCAAGTCATCCAGGTCCTGAAGCAGCAAAACAGCCCCAAACCATCACACTATCGCCACCATGTTTGACTGTTGGTATATTGTTCTTTTTATGAAATCCTGTGTTCATTTTACGCCAGATGTAACGGGATGCACACCTTCCAAAAAGTTCAACTTTTGTCTCGTCAGTCCACAGAATATTTTCCCAAAAGTCTTTGGGATCATCAAGATGTATTTTGGCAAATGTGAGGCGGACCTTTGTGTTCTTTTTGGTCAGCGGCGGTTTTCGCCTTGGAACTCTCCCAGGAATGCCATTTTTGCCCAGTCTCTTTCTTATTGTTGAATGATGAACACTGACTTTAACTGAGGCAAGTGAGGCCTGCAGTTCTTCAGATGTTGTTCTGGATTCTTTTGTGGCCTCCTGGATGAGTCATCGATGCGCTTTTGGAGTAATTCTGGTAGGCCGACCACTCCTGGGAAGGTTCACCACTGTTCCAAGTTTTCTCCATTTGTGGATAATGGCTCTCATCGTGGTTTACTGGAGTCCCAAAACCTTAGAAATGGCTTAGTACCCCTTTCCAGACTGATAGAAGTCAATGACTTTGTTTCTCATCTGTTCTTGAATTTTTGAATCATGGCATGATGAGTTGCTTTTTGAGATCTTTTAGCCTACTTCACTTTGTCAGACAGGTTCTATTTAAGTGATTTCTTGATTCAACAGGTCTGGCAGTAATCATGCCTGGGTGTGGCTGGTGAAATTGAACTAAAAAAAATGTGGTTAATCACAGTTAATTCATGATTTAACGGGGGGGAGGGGGGGCAGGGGCAATTACTTTTTTACATTGGGCCAGGTAGGTTTGAATAGCTTTTTTTTCCCCTGCAATAAATTAGATCATCATTTAAAAACTGCATTTACTCGGGTTATCTTTGTCTAATATTAAAATTTGTTTGATCTGAAACATTTGAGTATGACAAATATGCAAAAAAGAAATCAGGAAGGGGGCAAATAATTTTTCAAGGCACTGCACCAATTTCTGCAGCTCTGATTTTCTTTCTAAAGTGTACTCCTGAGCACCAGTTAACTGCATATCTTCATATCAAATTACAAATTTACAAAAAAAAAAAAAAAAACTGAAACCCTCTCCCTCTGGATACCCTCTTCAGCAGGCCTAAAATATGATTTTTATTTCACTGACGGGACATTGTGTTACTATTGTTACAAACATGGTTAGTCACGACTATTTTATGCACAACTCAGAAGTGTTCTGCTAACCTGTTCGCCACTAGGCAGACAGTTTCCCAGGAAAACTCAGGAGGGAAAGGGATAATATGTTCTTGCTCTGTAAGGGTGGTGGTGCCGAATTTCGCACTCATGAGCGCATGTTGCGATGAGCCTCCAGCTGGGAATGGTCCTACATTACTATGGGCACTGCTTTAAAAATAGAACCAAGGGTAGGTTCTTGCATTCACAGTGATGTAATCAACCTGCAGAAGAAGCTAAAACAATGTTGCAGTGCTGAAGTGAGTCAAAGCCCCCATCAGTGCGTATCGTGAAACTATCAACTGGCTTCTTTCTCCATAAAAGTGAAGAAACCCAACTGTGAGCCATTCGAATACACAATCGTATGGTTCCGTGTTTTGGTGCGCTACATTTTATGAGAAATGCCAAAATGCTGTCCTAATTGATAGCTGCCATATCCGTCTCAGAATTCAAGGGCTTGCGATTAAATGCCCAAACCTTGCCGAGGGTGGCACGAGAATATTTGTGTTGTGAAACGCTAGTCCGGTTTCGGGCAGAGGCAGAATACAGTCAATATTTTCAGCGAGCGAAACTGGTTTTCCCTTTGCTTGTTCATGCTACAAGCAATGCAAACTAGAAACTATTCTGGAACTGTAATTTTTTTTTTTTTTCTGGAGGCTTTATGATATAGGCTGCGTTCATGTGAAGCAAATACCGTACCTATGCGGCGTACACTGACCTGCCATTGCATTGCTAGCGAAGATTATCTGTTGCTGTGTTTACTAGAGTGCACATTCTGATACGGAGAATTGACCTTCTTAAACTACAGTTGATCAGCCAGTCACATGCCAGAATTTAACGAAAAAAGCAGTCACACCACCAGCAGACAAGTTTGGAAATTTAATTGTGATCCCTCAAATTGACTGATGGGGGTAATTATTTAGTGAAATTCACTCTTCGTGTTGTGTAATTAATGGCTACATAAGGGCTGCTTTAACAAAACTGTAAATGTGCTGCTCACTCTGGTAAAAGGACACTTAAAGCCTCAGTCTGTGGATGTAAGAATGAAATTTATGTTTGTTTTTTTTTCAGGGCATCTTCACTTGAAAGGAAGTGTTGAGAAAATGTCAAAATCCTTGAAAAACTATATTACCATAAAGGTAATTCCTTTCTCCGTTGTTTATTTTTTGATTATTTTGATTCAGTATTCTCAAAAAGTATGAGAAACATTTTTAACTTGGAAATTGCTGGCTGTGGACAAAAGTTGGTTATATTCCTGAAACTAAAGCATTCTCCCCATAGGCAGAATTCATAGTTTCACCAAGTGTTTTTGCTGCAAAAAATTGTATGGGGTCCTGAAAATCATCATGGGAACTACTTAATACTCCGGGAATGTTCACAGCAAATTTGACCTGATTCCCATAACAGATGTTTGACTTACTTCATTTTTGAAAAAGTTAAGTTTGGCCTTATGGTTGTGCCAGAAGAAGGGTCATAGTGCCACGAGAAAACAGGATTGCTCTCTTGTGCACCCGGATGTTCACAGCAAAGTTGAACTGATTCTCATTAGAACATTCTCCTTATTGCATTTGGAAACATGGTGCCACCTAATGGTGGAGCCACAGTAAAGGTTATCGAGCCATATACCCCTGTACAGGTCCGTTAGTGTGCACCAGGAATGTTGACAGCAGATTTGACTGGATTCCCATTAAACTGGTTGATTTATTGCATTTTTAACAAGAGTGCTCTGAGGCGCCCAACATCTCCGCTGGAGTTGCGACAGTGATGTGCGTATCATCAGTCCATCTACAGCATATGTGCCAAGTTTCAGAGGTGTCCTATGAAAACTGTTGGAGGAATTGGTTCCACTGGCCAAGTGCCCTCCAGTACGAACAGACGGATGGATGGACAGACTGAGCCATGACATAATCCCCCCCCTTTACAGATGTCGCCTGGCGGGGGAAAAAATGATAAGTTTGGCCTGGTAGTGGTGCTTCAGGAAATGTTGTAGCATTATCAACATCAAAAACAGTCTTCTTTATGCACAAGAAATGAATTCAAGACACAAGACATGATTTCCATAAAAAAAAATCCTTGACTTATTGCATTTGGAAATGTGAAGTTTGACCTGACGTTGGCACTACAGGAAAGCTCATAGGGTCAGACAAAGCATTCAGGCACATCCTCTATGTACCAGGACTTAACATGGGAAGTTTCATGTGATTCTAATGATAACTGCTCTAGTTATCACACAAACACTTAGGATCTGTTGTGGCAGCGGCTATGACGTGCAAGGCAAATGCGTTATATCACTGAAATGCTCCGTTTTGGGGCTGTACTGTAATTTCAGAAACTTGTGTAGTGTAATATGAATGAGACGGAAGAATATTATGTATTACTATTATCCCTGAAATAAAGTTTTTGGGGATATGATGGCTTTACCTCGGATGCTGCTGATCTTTTGAGAGCAGTTTATATCGGAATCACATTAAACGTCTTGTATTCATGCCTGATGCATTGATGCAGACGTCTTGTATTCATGAATGGTTTTGTGTGACGCTACGATTTTTTTGTCCTGAAGTTCCACCACCAGGTCAGACTTCACATTTCCAAATGCAATTATTCAAAACGGTCTTGATGGGAATCATGTGATTGTTTCTGGTGCACAGAGAGAGGCTGTTATTGAAGTCGGTCGCCCAATTAGCTGTCTTTTGGAGCTACCACTAGGCCTAACTTTTCAATTTCAAAAATGCAATGACTCCAACAATTTTGACGGGAATCCTGTCCAATCTGTTTTCAATAATCCTGGGGCATAAAGGAGGAAGTTGTTGATTTGTTTGGCTTGATCAGTTGTACTGTAGCACCATCATAAGGTGAAAATACTTGCAATAATGCAATAAGTCAGACTGTTTTAATGGGAATAAAATCTACTTTGCAGTGAACGGCTGGTGCATGAAATAAACAATCCTATTGTTCTGGTCATAGTATTGCTGTTCTTGTGGCAACACCTTTCAGCCAAACTTATTTCTTTCATACACACAATAAGTCAAACAGTTCTTATGGGAATTGGGTTAAATTTGCTGAGAACATTCTTGGAGTCCAGTCGTTCCCCTGTCGATTTTCTGGACTATTTCCTGTTGTGCCACCCCATGACAAACTATGAACTTTGCCAGTGAAGGTAATGTTAGTCTTGGGGATATACCCTGCTGTTCACCACCAGCTGCATTTGCCTAGTTATGCTATGTGTTGAAGTACCTCACTGTTTTGAAGAGCAGTTGAAGCATGAGAGACACAGTTGACTGTTGACTGCAACAGGTTGCTGACCGCAGACAAAACACAGGCAGTTCTCTCAGTGTTCTGAAACACGCAAGACTTCCTTCTCTGAATTGGTGCTCTAAAATACCTTCCATTTTTAATTTCTCTGCTTTAAAGTCTGTAATGTGAGTACCTGTTAGATCGGGAACATCTAACCTCTTGCCAACTGGAAACCAACCATATTCCATATTCTGACAAGATTCATGAACGTACTTAATGGCAGTTTATTTTTTAAAGAACCTTTCGTAAATTTTGTAGGAGTGTGTCTGTACAGCCATTTTCAAATAGTTCTTCAGTTTCCCCTTGGCTGGCTTTGGGCTTTCGAAATTCCCTCTGGTATTGTTTATCTGGACCAAAGCCCCCCGCAGTTACAATACGATATCTAATTAATTGTAATTGACAAGCTGACCCCTTTGTCTCTTTTTTTTCCACCGACAGGATTTCCTGCAGTCATACTCTGCTAATGAATTTCGAATGTTCTGCCTGTTGACCAAGTACAGATCAGGTAGCCGTTTGTGTCCAATAACAGTAGGGCATTGTGCTTGGCCTTTGGGCTTAAGCGGTTTCATGCTGCTTTCTTTCAGCGATCGACTACAGCGATGCCAGTATGAATCAAGCCCGGAGCACTTTGGCGTCTATCTTGGCCTTCTTCCATGATGCCGAAGCCTATATGAAGGGTCAGCTGATTTGCCAGGCAGTGGACGAGGGTACTCTGTGGGAGAGGTAGGGTCTGACCATTCCTGGGGAGCTGGGAAAAGGGGGAGTGGCTGTAGTTGCTCTGTGCTATTAAAGGAATGGAAGTGTGATGATGTATAACAGTGATATAATTTCACGACTGAGTGAGCTTTCACTGTTAGGCTTAGCTGTCCGAACAGTTAATCAATGCGGTGGTGTATTTCAGGGGAGCGGTGTGTCTTGATTTCTGCACATGCTCAGAATTTACATCCCAAGAAAGCGAATCTGCTTGACTACAAGTCATAAACTGATTCCATCCTTGCCAATCTCTTTGTTTTGCATTGTATTTATATGGTATTTTAGCTACTCCGGCATTATGCTTTTTATATGAAGAGCTTTCTATGGAAATTTGAGGATTCAAAGTGCTATTTTAAGGTTTAGCCAAGAGAATAATGTAAGCTGGTTGCAATTGGCAGTAATAGTACAACCCCAATTCCGAAATAGTTGGGACAAAGTGTAAATTGTGAATAAAACCAAAACGCAATGACTTTCAAGTCACACCAGCCAGTATTTCATTCACAATAGAACAGAGATAACATAGCAGATGTTGAAACTGAGAAATTTTACAATTTTATCCACAAAATGAGCTCATCTCAAATTTGATGGCTGCGACAGGTCTCAAAGAAGCTGGGACAGGGGCCTGTTTACCATGGTGTAGCATTCCCTCTTCTTTTTAACAGAGTGGAGGCGTGTGGGCATTGAGGAGACAAGTTTCTTGAGTTCAGCCATTGAAATTTGATCCCACTGTTGTCTAATACAGGCTTCCAGCTGCTGGAGAGTTTTGGGTCTCCTTAGATGGACTTTTCGTTTAATTATGCGCCAAATGTTTTCAATCGGTGAAAGATCAGGACTGCAGGCAGGCCAGTTCAGCACACGGACTCTTCTACTACGAAGCCATGCTGTTGTAATAGCTGCAGTATGTGGTTTTGCATTGTCCTGCTGAAATACACAAGGCCTTCCCTGGAATAGATGTCATCTGGAGGGGAGCATATGTTGCTCTAAAACCTTTATATTCCTTTCAGCATTCATGGTGCTTTTTAAAACATGCCAGTGTCCTGCACCATATGCACTAATGCATCCCCATACCATCAGAGATACTGGCTTTTGAACTGAACACTGATAACAGGAGGGGTGGTCTTTCTCCTCTTTAGCCTGGAGGACACGACACCCATGATTTCCAACAAGAATGTCAAATTTAGACTCGTCTGACCACAGGACACTTTGCCACTGGGCTACAGTCCATTTTAAATGAGCCTTGGCCCACAGAACACGGCGGCACTTCTGGATCATGCTCAAAAATGGCTTCCTTTTTTTGCATGATAGAGTTTTAGGTGGCATCTGTGGATGGCACGGCGGTCTATGTTTACAGACAGTGGTTTCTTGAAGTATTCCTGGGCCCATTTAGTAATGTCAGTGACAGAATCATGCTGGTGAGTGATGCAGTGGCATCTGAGGGCCCGAAGATCACGGGCATCCAGTAAAGGTCTTCAGCCTTGTCCCTTACGCACAGAGATTTTTCCAGTTTTTATGAATCTTTTGATAATGTTATGCACTGTCGATGATGAGACCTTCAAAGCCTTTGCAATTTGACGTTGAGGAACAATGTTTTTAAAGTATTCCACAATTTTTTTTACGCAAGCCTTCACAGGTTGGAGAACCTCTGGCCATCTTTACTTCTGAGAGACTCAGCCTCTCTAAGACATCCCTTTTATAGCCAATCATGTTACACACCTGATGCCAGTTAAATTAATTACTTGCTAAATGTTCTTTCAGCTGATTCTCTTATATATTAATTGCTTTTTCTGCCCTTTTTTGCCTGTGTCCCAACTTTTTTTGAGACCTGTTGCAGCCAGAAAATTTGAAATAAGCTCATTTTGTGGATAAAAATGTAAAATGTCTCAGTTTCATCATCTGAAATGTTATCTATGTTCTATTGTAAATAACATATTGGCTCATGTGATCTGAAAGTCATTGCATTTTGATTTTATTCACAATCTACACTTCGTCCCAACTATTTCAGAATTGGGATTGTAGAAGAAAAAACACCTTCTAGATTTTGACTTGCAGTTGAGCGGATTTACTTCGTTCAAAGTTGTGAGCATGCACAGTAATAGTGACACAGCTTCTTTAAGCTGCGTAGTTAAGGCGTGCTTAGTCCTTGAAATGCTGTCATGGCACATCAGTAAATTAATTTCTCTCAAGACCTTTGAGAGTCACTTAGCACTGACTTGCATCCAGGATCAAATTATATTTAAGAGCACTGACCTAAGTATGGAGAGGGTGTTGAACTTCAGGGCAGATTCTAGAGTACAGGATGTGATGCATTAATAAAGCTGCATGTTTTGAAGGCTGATTTGTGTTGATGTGTCACTTGCTGTATCACATGTAGATTAGGACCCACACCCTTTTCGGCCAATGACCCCTTGCTGTGCACTAAGCTCTGCTGTCCTGCGACATCAGCCAGAGAGCTTCAAAACTGCTGTGTCCCAAACAGCTCAGAGGAGGCTTAGGATAGCTGTTTGTTAGCTTCAACACTTGGGTGAAATATGCGTGAGAAGGCGTTTCTGGGTGTGCTTATACTGCAGGCAAAGTCACGCATCGCTGCAAAAAGTGTCTGTCTTAAGCCTTAAGTCTTAATATTAAAGTCTTAATATAAGACCTAACCTCCTAGTTTTTAGCTCTTAAGTAGAAAATATTAGCGTATTTTCAGTAACCATGTGCTTGTCAAGTGAAATTTTTTTTATCCCATTAAGTCAATTATCTCACCCCATTAGCAAATTTTTGTCTTACTGAGGAAAAAAAGGTCATAGATGGTCATAGATGGTGTTTTGAGTCTTAATACAAGATTAAAGTACTTGGTAAGTTGGACTTATTTTTCAGTTTTTGCAGTGATGGAACCTTTGTGTTGTGCGTGAAGGTTTTCAGTTTTCATTCTGTTCATTTGGAGTTTGCCGAAGTGTTGACGAATACGCCTCTTCCAGTGTCATAGATCCTCAGGCCAAGCCTCTCTGAACTTGAGGACAAAGACTGCTTCCGTTTGAAAGCCTGTTGTATTCAGAAATCCCCTCCCCCACATGCTAACACTGAGCTCTTTGTTTTCCCCCAGGTTAGCTGCCACTCAGGCCAGCGTTCAGTCAGCGCTATCAGATGACTTTGACACGCCAAGGGCCATTGATGCCATTATGAACCTCGTTTACCATGGCAACTGTCAGCTTCAGGCTGTTACCAAGGTAACCCGAGAGTGCAAGCAGGGTGGTGCTGGATACAGCTGGCGGGGTAATGGCTTTTACGCGCACTAACCAGACCGTTTCGGGATCTGTGGCAGTGTGCATGTACTGCTTTTTCTCAGAGTATGCAGAGGCACTGTTTCACTGTGACTTGTTACACATGGATGTCCAATCTTTTCCACTGCCAAGGTGGGATTTTGTGTTAGCCTAGCAAGTTCTTCATGATGAAGACTTGGGTAGTTGCTTGAATAATTTGGTGAATCTGGTGTAATAATACCTAGGGGAAACATTAACCATTCTTTTTGCACAAGGTTGGACTCCCCAGCTTAAGCTTAAAGCTTCGCTTACTGATCACCACTTAGGAGTATTATTTTATATAAATCTTATGAAGTGCAGCTGTCTTTTTTGTGACTGCATTATTAGATGATTATTGAATGGAAGAAAAATGTTTTCAAAAAATATTTTAAAAATTGCCAAATTTTTAAATTGCAACCCCAATTCTGAAATAGTTAGCACGTTATGGAAAATGGAAATAAAATCAAGTGAAATTCATGTTCGAACATCTCATAATGTGTTGTGGCGCCATTTTATATATATTACATCATGAATGAACTTTTCAGATCATTTTTGATTTTATGCATTCTGCATCATGTGGAAGCTTTTTCGGAATGGCAGTTGTGTAATACTGTACTTGTTGTTGGATATGGGGAATGCAGTTTCCATCGAGAGCATCATACAAGCAAGGCCTATACTGCATGTGTTCTGTGCAGGGCGACTCCTCCAGGAGCCCAGCTGTTTTTGGGGCTATCCGCTCCTACATCGAGGGGTTCCTGGATAACCTTGGCGTCGATTTGCTGGACAAAAGGGTTTGTGACCCACTCCAAACCCTTCCTTTTACCTTTCATAAATCCCTGTCAGAGTTCATTCTCGCACAAGCTCTTGTTTGTTGTCCATGGTGAGATGGCATCACCTTTCGTCTCTCCTCTGGCGCCACAGTTCAGGGCGGAGGGAGACTCCGTCAGGACTCTGGAGAGCGTGGTGGAGCAGCTGACGAGGTTCCGGGCCGAGGTGCGAGCGTTTGCACTGACTCCAGGTGATCCCGCCGCCGGGGGGGATCCGTCCAGGCGCCCGCGGCCCCGCCCAGACCGAGTGCCCCTGCTGAAGGCCTGCGACGCCATCAGGAAGAACCTGGTACCGATGGGCATCAACCTCAAGGTCAGCTTCTCACACTTCAGGCTGCAGTAGCACTTCCTGAAGTGCCGCAACAGCAGTATTCAGACATCCCGAGCCCAGCACCTCCTGTAAACAACTTCCTGACCGTTCATTATTTTGTATTTGGTTATATTTCCGTTTTGTTACCCCTCAGCCCCGACTAAGGGGCAGAGGGGTATTATCGCCCCTTTGCAGGCAGGCGGACGGGCGTCCAGCCATTGTCCAGCCCATTTCTCTATAACCGCTTGGGTTGGGAACTGTTTTGCGTATGAGGACTCGCCTCGGTGGGTACCCAAATGACCTTTGCTCAGTGACCTTGATCTTCGAAACTTTGTCCACCTTCACCTATCATTCAATATGTCGGGGCTGAGGGGTACTGCCTTCGCTCCCACAAAGCGCATTTTTATTTTTTTAACCCTTTTCAAGTGCAGGTGTATTTTTTTTCAAACTTGATCAGGAACTACAATGACCGGTATTTGAATCTTCGGTTAGGATCACTGTAATAATAATTTGTTATATTGCGCCATAGAGGTACACATCTCAAGTTAACTGCATGTAATTGTGTGGCAAATATGGTGCAAAGTGAATAATGGAAGCCACGTGAAGAACACTGGGCGGGATAAGAGTACCAGCTTCCTCTAAAGCTTGTTTTCTGTCATTATAGGACAGGGGAACCAGTTCCACCTGGGAGATAACCCGGCAGGCCACCGAACTGGAGAAGAATGAAGCCGGGACATAGAATCTTGACACTGACGCTGATGGAAAGTTAGCTTGGCTGCAGTCATGTGACCTCTGTAACATCAAGCAGCAGCAAAACCTTCCTGCAAGGCAAACTGGGAAAAACCTTCCACAGCTGTGAAACCAAATCAAAACTGTGCATTTTACAAAGCTGAATGTAATTCAGGAACTTCCTTATGTCCACATGATTATTTTATTATTATTTTTTTTTTTTTTTTTTTTTTTTTTTTACAAAATCTTGATGTACAAAAAATGTTCTTCAAATGCGTTCATAAATTAAAACTGGCCCATAACTGTATTCCAATGTAAATGTTTACTGCCCAGAGAAGAGCTGATTTCTGTGTTCCCTGCTGCTGTGAAACTTAAGTCTCACATCACTGCTGGTGATTGTCCCGCTGCCGACTAATGCCTTGCAGTAATCAGTGTTAATTTAACAAGGTTTTCATCCTGACATTTCCCATTCGAAACCTTTACAGGCTGGTCAGAGACTGTAAGTTCCCTGCCAAAGATCGGACGCACCCACTCATCCACAGACGCGCACAGACAGACAGACACAGCCGCAATCTGTAGTCCCCTGAAATTCTCTTCCGGGGCGGGGGACTTATCAGCAAGGCTCTGTTGCTGCTGGGACAGTCGATTGAGGGCTACAGAAAACTCTCGGACTTCAGAATGTGTACTGGTGCATCTGGTGTTTATTTGTGGTTTGGCCAGAACTTTGTGATGATACCATGAGAAGAGGTACCAGTCTGGCACGGGCTCTGCATTTCCATCAAAGCGTAAACTGCAGCCATGAGTGTTCAGCAGGCTTCCTGTGACCAGGGACACCCACTCTAATAACCACACCTAGTGCTGGGAGCTGCAACACAGTCTCCTAATCGGGCAAGAGTCATTACCTCATTCTCTATGGCGTCAATTCGTTTCAGAGGAGAAAATCCCAATTTCAGCAATCAATGCAGTAGCAAACTGAGCACAAAAATAGCCTCAGGAGGCAGTGTTATGATCTGGGGGTGCTTCAATTGGTCAGGTCTAGGCTGAGCACTGTTCTGCAGCAATAAAATGAATTCAAGAGACTACCTGAATATACTGAATGACCAGTAACCCATCAAAAGACTTTTTAATCCCTGATGGCACAGGCATATTCCAGGATGACAATGATTCATCAGGCTCAAATTGTATAAGAGTAGTTCATTAAAGGTGCACTATGCAAGTTTGTTTACTTTCACTTCTGTTGACATTCGAACTCAAACAAAACAGATGTAGCCTGCCCCTCCCTCCCATAGTTCCCTCCTTCCCATGCTTCCATAACTGTCAACTCTTGTCGGTGATTGGCCAGGACGGTTTGTTATATTATGGGGCACAGCCTGTGCCCCTTGCGTTTATTTGCAGTTTGTGACGCCTGTCGGTCTCCAGAGCCAGGGTTTTTTTTTTTACAGTGAATTAAGGGGCAGGCAGCTAGCGGATCGTGGAGAGATGTCGGCGAATTGAGACAAAAATATAATCGCGCAGAAAGTAAACAAACTTGCATAGTGCACCTTTAAGCATGAGGAACCATTTCACACATGAATTGGCCACCACGGCATTGCGACCTCGACGAATTGATCATCTTTGGGATGAGCAGGAGAGAGCAGAGTGGTTTGACTCACAGATCATCAATACAATATCTTGGCTAAAAGAGAATGCAAATCTGGTTGGAAATAAAGGTAACATTGTGTGAGATTGTCAAAACAACTCCATAACAAATGAGCACTGTTATCAAAGCTAAAGGTGGTCCAACAAAATATTGTGTGCAACTTTTTTTTTTTGGATGGGCTGTGAACAATCCTGAATGCCTAATTTCACGAGTTCTCTTCCATCAACTTCCTTGCGGTCATGTGACAATCCTCTCCCTTAGATGAACTTAGTATGCTGAATTTTGGAAAAGTTAGATTACTCTGCAGTGTTTTATTTTCCAGTCCCAACTTTGGAAAAGTTTGTGGACTGTATGGAAATTGCACATAAAAACAGAAAGCAGTGATTTATAAATTCACTTTGACTAATATTTCATTTTGGACAGCATGAAGCAAAGATATTTTTGTCTGGTCAACTCAAGCTTATTTCCAAATATACATCCATTCCTGCCATTCGTGGCTGCAAAGTCAAGGATGGGGCGAACCACTTGAACATGAACAAATTGGGACGTTTAAAAACAACATTCCTCAAAGGCAATTTAGGACCAGTAATGAGGAAAATTTTTGAATAATGATGTGACTTGAAACAGCAGATGTCAGCAGGTGATAGTAACCATGCTTTATCACTAAAACAGTATCCAGGAAAAGCCTAGTCTCTCGGGAGTGAAAATGGGCCCTGGTTGCCAATTCGCCTACAAACGTGTGAAAAAGCTTTGAAAACAATGCTCCTCAAAGGAAGATGGGAAGCCGTTTCACCCTCTATGAAGCATCACGTAATTCGTAGACTCAAGGAGTCAGGAGGAATTTGTGTGTGCGAAGGGCTGGGGTGCAAATCTAGCGCTGTATATACAATGAGATGGCACTGTACTGAGAATCAGTACTTATCCATGAGTGAAATACCCACAGGATTACTTTGGCAAACTGTTGTCAAGCACTACAATACTTGGTTACTGCCACAAATGCTGGTTAAAACTCCTGTGCAAAAAGGAAACCTTATGTCAAGTGTCCTGAAGCGCCGTCAACTTCACTTGACTCAAAGGTATCAGTGATGGACCGTTACGCAGTGGAAATGAGTATTGTGGTCAGAGGATTAATATTCCAGCTATTTTTTTTTTGGAAGAAATGGAAGCCGTGTGCTCCGGACAAAAGAGGATAAGGACCATCCAGACTGTTGCCAGAAGCAAGCCAAAAACCATGCTCTGTCAGTATGGGGTTGTCTCGATGCCCTTACCAAGGATGATTTGCACTTCTGTGAAGATACTATTAATGGTGAGGGAGTATATTGAGCTTTTGGAGCGACATATATGCAGCCTTCAAGATGACATGTCCAGAAATGCCCAGGCATACTTTACCAAGACAAACCCCAATTCTGCATGCATTACAAAGGCATGGCTGTGTTTAAGAACAGGGTGCCGTGCTGGACTGGCTGGTCCCCTGCAGAGAAAGTGTTGCGTTTTTGAAACATAATATGTGACAATAAAGACCCTGTACTGTGCGACACCTTAAAACTGATTGACAGGAAGAATGGGACAAAATTATATGCAAAACACTTAAAGGTTTAGAGACTGAAGACAACAAATGATTACATGTTGTAAATTGGAATGGCAAGATAAAGTGGCAAATACTGTTCCAAATTTTTTGAAGCATGTTGCTAGAATCAAAATTGAGATGTTTATTTCAAAAAATCTATACAATTTGAGGGGTGAAACATCATATAAGGTGATAGTACAGGCCAAAGATAATTTAGGAATCACTACTGTTTTAATTTTAATTGAACATACCGTCCCAACTTTCACTGATTTGGGGCTGTCGGCTGTGGAAAATGCCAGTCCATTTTGTTGAAAAGTAATGTAACAATCACATGTTGGAGTTGAGAGTAATAAAGTGAGGTCCAAACAGCCACTTGTAGTCCGTCCTTTGAAATGCAATGCTTTTTCTAAGCTTGAGTCAAACCATAAAAATCTTTTCCAACTGAAAGGACAGGTTATGGTACATTTAAAAATATACACGGTCATTTTCACAAATCTTTTAATGCAGAAAAAATTGTTACACAATGCTACATGACTTCGTTTACATAGTCTTGCCTCATTTGTTTATCGGACAACTGCAAAGGTTCAACAGCGATTGTCACGGCTAGATTGGATGCACAAAGATAAATGACCCATAGTGCCGTATACTTTGTGCTGTGTACCTGCCTTCCAGTCGGCCGGTAGTTCCTTGTGTCTGGTGTGGAAGACTAGAATTGACCATGAGCAAAGAATAGAGTGGAAACTTCCGGTCCTTATACAAGAGGCACTCCGCAAGTGGCTCTCTATATGAAGGGAGTCAAAAGATACAGGAAACGGAAGTCATTTAAGGACTGTTCCTACTATCCAATCACCATCTGGAGTTCAGGGAATGTACTTCCAACACATAGTGTAATGCTGGTCACTAAAGGATGAGGCACTTGAAACACTCACTCCAGTGTAAAGATGTCTCAACAGGTTCAGGGCTCGACAGTTCTCCCTTTGAATGGGAAAAACACCTAAGAAAGCTTCAGCCACTTTCATCAACAAACTAAATCATTCAGGCTGGCTCCGGTTCAGAAACCTTTGCAGTTCTCCAAATGCACATTTTTTTACAGCTCTACTCCACTTTCTACTTCTAAAAGGTCTTAGGAAGTATGCAATGACTTCAATTGCAGCCATTTTTGCTCTTTGTACTTTGGCTATGATGACCTGGTGCCACAGACAGAACTTCAGTGGCAGGAGGGTCGATGAGACCAGAACACCTCCCCCTCACCCCAAAACCCCCTTTTCCTGGGCTCAGCTCTCAAACAGGCTCTTGAAGGCGCTGCCGATCTCCTGGATCATGTCGGACGTGGTGGTGGCTCGTCCATGCTTGTGGAAGGCCTGCCGATTGCACTGCCTGGTCAGCGAACACGCGCCAAATGCAGCCACCATCGGAGGGGTCGCACTGAAGAGGGGGTGGGAACGAGGAAGTACAGCAGGAAGTTATTTTAATCTCCGTTGGAGCAGGAAGGACTGCAAATGATGATACCACAGAACGCACCACAGTTGCATCCATAACATCACTCAGTAGTGCAACAACTACTAATAAAACCAGAAGAACTCACTCCATAGCAATGCAGTAATTAGCATTACATGACCCATAACATTGTACAATCTCTGCCCCAGACCACCTGCTCCAGACAAATAGGAGCTCTCTTCTAAAAATGTATAAAATAAACTCCATTTTGGTATTTCAGCATTTAATTGATCCCTCTGTTTTTTTAAAAACATAACAGAAGGATCATTGAAAATGTTTTCCAAGTTGTGGTTGTTGGTGTATTTTTAGAATTTCAATTACCGTTGTTCTGAATATAGAGAATACAATACCAATCAAAAGTTTGGACAAATCTGTCTTATGTTGTAGCACTCATTTTTTAGGGAAGTTTCAGTGTTTTAACTTATGCAAATGACCTGAGATGGTGTAAGGTAAAAAGTAAATAGTCAAAATGAAAAATAATTTGCTTTGCAGAATTCAAAATTTTGACATTCTTCAAAGGATGTTTGACTAAATCAATAGACTAACAAATTCTTTTTATTATCCAAATGAATTAGAGTCATACTGGTTTGGGACGAGTGTGAGATGTTTAAGGGGACCTCCACAGCAGTGCTGGTGTTATCATCGCCTTTGGGGGGAGAATATGCTTGTCAATTATTATTGCAAACCATTAGCCTCATAGCATAATTTCCCATCTCATTTTTAAAGTTATGTTTTACTTTTTTATCATTTTAGAGAATGGATTTTACAACCCCAATTCCAAAATAGTTGGGACAAAGTGTAAATTATGTATAAAATCAAAATGCAATGACTTTCAGATCACATGAGCCAATATCTTATTTACAATAGAACATAGATAACATTTCAAATGTTGAAACTGAGACATTCTACATTTTTATCCACAAAATGAGCTCATTTCAAATTTTCTGGCTGCAACAGGTCTCAAAAAAGTTGGGACACAGGCAAAAAAGGGCTGAAAAAGCAATAAATATATAAGAGAATCAGCTGAGAGAACATTTAGCAAGTAATTAAGTTAACTGGCATCAGGTGTGTAACATGATTGGCTATAACAGGGATGTCTTAGAGAGGCTGAGTCTCTCAGAAGTAAAGATGGCCAGAGGCTCTCCAACCTGTGAAGGCTTGCGTAAAAAAATTGTGGAATACTTTAAAAACAATGTTCCTTAATGTCAAATTGCAAAGGCGTTGAAGGTCTCATCATCGACAGTGCATAACATCATCAAAAGATTCAGAGAAACTGGAAAAATCTCTGTGCATAAGGAACAAGGCCGAAGACCTTTACTGGATGCCTGTGATCTTTGGACCCTCAGACACCACTGCATCACTCACCGGCATGATTCTGTCATTGACATTACTAAATGGGCCCAGGAATACTTCAAGAAACCACTGTCTGTAAACACAGTCCGCCGTGCCATCCACAGATGCCACCTAAAACTCTATCATGCAAAAAGGAAGCCATTGTTGAGCATGATCCAGAAGTGCCGCCGTGTTCTGTGGGCCAAGGCTCATTTAAAATGGACTGTAGCAAAGTGGCAAAGTGTCCTGTGGTCAGACGAGTCTAAATTTGACATTCTTTTGGAAATCATGGGAGTTGTGTCCTCCGGGCTAAAGAGGAGAAAGACTACCCCTCCTGTTATCAGCGTTCAGTTCAAAAGCCAGCATCTCTGATGGTATGGGGATGCATTAGTGCATATGGTGTGGGACACTTGCATGTTTTAAAAAGCACCATGAATGCCCGAAGGTATATAAAGGTTTTAGAGCAACATATGCTCCCCTCCAGACGACATCTATTCCAGGGAAGGCCTTGTGTATTTCAGCAGGACAATGCAAAACCACATACTGCAGCTATTACAACAGCTTGGCTTTGCAGTAGAAGAGTCCGTGTGCTGAACTGGCCTGCCTGCAGTCCTGATCTTTCACTGATTGAGAACATTTGGCACATAATTAAATGAAAAGTCCGTCAAAGGAGACCCAAAGCTCTCCAGCAGCTGGAAGCCTGTATTAAACAAGAGTGGGATCAAATTCCAATGGCTAAATTCAAGAAACTTGTCTCCTCAATGCCCAGACGCCTCCACTCTGTGTTAAAAAGAAGAGGGGATGCCACACCATGGTGCCCCTGTCCCAACTTTTTTGAGACCTGTAGCAGCCATCAAATTTGAAATGAGCTCATTTAGCGGATAAAATTGCAAAATTTCTCAGTTTCAACATTTGCCATGTTATCTCTGTTCTACTGTGAATAAAATACTGGCTGGTGTGATTTGAAAGTCACTGCATTTTGATTTTATTCACAATTTACACTTTGTCCCAACTATTTTGGAAATGGGGTTGTATAATTATTTGTATTTTTTAAGGTTCTGAGGAAAAAAAAGGAAAAAATCTTTTCGCCAACACAACAGTACAGGCAGCCAATATCTCAATTTGGCAAAAATATGACTCAGGAAATTATGCTATGAGGGTAACGAAACATTGGTTAGATTAATGAATTTAGGCCTTGGATTCCATTTTAGTTAAATAAAGGGGTTTTTTGGCATACACTTGCCGGAAAAAATGTGGGCTGATACAATACCTTCATAAGGCTGCTAAATAAATCCATTGCAATTTCTGATCTTTTGAGCTCTCTGACGGACGGAGTTGCCTCTGAGAAGGAATTTTATGATGATCCCCAACCAGTCACAGCAGAGTGAATAGTGAGTTTTTGCAGCAGATCCTGAAAGCTGCATACTGCGTCTATTAAATATTGCCTCAAATGTGGAGCAGCACAATGTAGCGGGAGAGTTTACCTTTTCGTGCTCTCCGCAGGCGAGGAGAAAGCCCAGTGAGCCAGCACCCCAAGAGACCCTGAGAGCAGATCCCCCTGACCCCCACAGCGCCGCCCGCTGCCCTCCTGACTGCACACAATCACTGAGAACACAAGCACACAGACACAGAACAGCCAAGAGATCAGTTCAGTTACACTCGCACACAATCACTGAGAACACAAGCACACAGACACAGAACAGGCAAGAGATCAGTTCAATTACGCCCTTGTTGGGCGACAGCCATTCACAGATGCACCTGTCGAATTATAAGCCTGAATCACATCAATGTTGTGTTAGGAACAGATGCGTCTACATAGATTTGTGGTAATAAATTGCACTTGATAAACTACAAGCATATGCTGAGAAATTACCAAATTACGAAACACAGTAATGCCTGTTAAGACACCCTGATGACACTCAGCCGTCAAGGGAAAAATATTAAATAAAATTTGAATAGGGCCTCAACCAAAAAGACTAATTTTTCAAGGAGCATGGAGTGAGCTGCGAAATGTGCACAGCAAAAGAGAAAATGTTACCTTCATGCCAAAATGACCACAGAGAAGTATTCATGTTGACAACTAATTTTAACTTAGTTTCAGTCTTAGTCAAATGACTAAAATACATTTTGGTTATATTTTAGTCACAGCCTGGGCAATTATTTTAGTCAAATTACAAATAATTGAAAATAGTATCACCTTATGGACTACAACCCCTTGTTAAAATTATGGAATCAGAGGATGTTCATCCAGCTTTTTTACTTAATAGCTAATAAACAAATAGCAGATATTATCATTGCCCAAGAGGAGGAAGAAATTCTGGAATCGCTCAATGTTGAGGAAAAAATTATGGAATCACCAACAAAAACCGATAATCAGTACTTTGTTACTCCTCCTCGGGCTTTTATGACGGCCTGAAGTCTTTGAGGCCTGGACTTCACTAATGAGAAACAACTCTCTCCATCAAGCTGGTCCAACTTTCTCGAATAGTAGTTGACCAATCAGCTTTGCAACATAGGGCCTTGTCATGGACTCTGAAACTCTTTGCCGCTACTCTTGGCCAGGACTCCCTGGAGGAAGAGTTATTGTAACTCAATGGGACATTTTCCTGGTTAAATAAAGGTTAAATAAAAATAAAATAAATAAATTTCTCTTTAAATTTCCACCATAACTTTTCCGTTGGATTGAGATCTGGACTGTATGCTGGCCATGTCATTGAGTTGATATGTCTTCTCAAGAAGTTTTTGCAGTCTTTTCTCTGTGGCAAGACACACTGTCACTCTGAAAAATAACTTCATCACAAAACCTATTTTCTATTGATGGAATCAGAAAATGGTCCAATATTTCAGTGTACACCACAGCGTTAACTATAGAATTAATGACTGCCATCACACCTGATCCTTTACCTGACATGCAACCCCATATCATAAATGAATAGAGACATTTGCTTGTTTTCTTCAGGCAGTCATCTTTGCATGTTTCATTGGAGCGACACCAGACTAAAGTTCCAACATCATCGCCTTGGCCAATGCAGATTCGAGATTCATCACTGAATAAGACTTTCATCAAATCAGCCGCACTTCATGATTGCTTCTCTTTAGCCCATTTTAACCTTGCTTTCTTCTGTTTATGTGTTTGTTTGGGGTTTCATTTGGCTTTTCTGTATGTAAATCCCATTTTATTCAGCCAATTTCTTACAGTTCAGTCACAAACATTGACTCCTGTATCTGCCCATTTATTTTTCATTTGTTTTGTTGCGCAATTTCTGCTTTCTAGGCATATTGCTTCAAGTTTTTTGTCCTGACACTTTGACGCCTTCCGTGGTCTACCCGCATGTTTTCCTTTTATAACCCTCCCATTTTGTTTATAATTGCACCAAAGTTTAGACACAGCTAACTGGGAACAACTAACATCATTTGCTAATTTCCATATTGAATTTCCTTCTTGGAGCAGTTTTATAATCCTTTCCATTGTGCCAATTGCCAGTTCTCTTGCTCGTGCCATGGTTACTCTGAAATAGCCAAGTCCCACACCTCATTAAGGTCAGCAAGCACTCTCTCTCAACTGCAGGCTAATTTGCATGCTCAGATTTGAGCTGGTATTCCTTCTAGAAATGCCAATTACAAGGTGATTCCATTTTTTTTTCCCTCTACTTGATTATAAAGAAAATGCCATTAATCAAAATAATTTAATCTACTTTGTTTGAGGTGTATTTCACAAAGTCTGAATGTTTAGCTAATAAACAAAGTTTGTTCTGTGTCAGATCTGCGATTTGTTCATTTTCTATGAAATAAAAAGGCAGTATGAACATCCTCTACATGAAGTGATTCCATAATTTGTGCCAGGGGTTGTAAATAAATATTTTAAAAATTTCCCTCCTAAGTATTTTCTTCAATTATCCTTAACAGGGGACAATTCGTCCCATGAATAACAAAAGGTCGCAAGCTGTAGTACTTCGTGGTTCAGAAAAACAGGTTTCATCCGGAATGTCACTTGCGACCTTTTGTTATTCATGGAACGAATTTCTGACATACAGCTCCTAGACACAACCAAGACAATCCTGCATTAGTTTCTCCTCCTAATGTTTTTTTTTTAACCTTAATTATGTGACAGTGTAATTATATTAGGTTTTGCGCACTGTGTTATTTGAAAAGGCGAGTGCTAACCTCCGTTTCCGTCAGTGATGATGTCCTCTTCACCCTTAAGGACCACCGTCAGGTTCCCCATGGCTGAACTCAGCTGCATGGCATTTCTGTGATAGTCTCTACTGTCCAGAGCTTTATGGTGCTGAAAACAAGGGCCAAAGAGTTCAACAGACCAACGCCTCAATTCCGTCCAACTGAGTCCACAATTCCAGGAGAACTTAAGAGTTGAGCACCATCCAGCTGGGATACCGTTTACTTAAAGATATTTGTGAAAATGGGTGCAAATGCTTGTAGCTGCATACTGTGCCTGGTAGAACCTATACATTCTGACCAGGTTTCATTTATTTTTAACGATCTGAGGAAGGCTCTGCAGTGTTTGTCAGGCATCTGCCGTATAATAAATGGCATTATAGTATTTCATTTCATTTTAAATAACTGCATGTGCGAAACCTCTATTTTTGGAGATTAATTAATTTTATATACCTTTTTGTGATTGGCATTCCCAGAGGAATTCCATTTGTTGCAGTATAATTTTTTTTCCCCACTTTTTGGGAGTAATATTATAAATTAATAATTAGAACAAATTATGGTCTTCTGCCAGGCTCTTTTGAGGTCATCTACCGGTGACTTCTTAAGAACTTAAATCCACAGCCGAGATGTGTCAATGCTGAACCGCAGAAAGACCAAATGCTGCCACGGGGCGTAGTTGTCAAATAATGCACTTTATACATTGTTTTTAATTTGTCAGTAAACAAATGGCTTAATAATTCAGAAAAAGAACATGGGAACAGGTGATGGGTAATCATGAATTAAAAGGTTGAGATGTGCAACCTCACTTGTGATTAACCGACTTCCTAATACTGCTTTTCTCCAGAATCATTTCACCTGGCCTCTGACGTTTGGATGCTGTTTGTTTAAGACCGCTTCAGGCATGACGGTATGTTTCAAGAAAAAGAAAAGAAATGGTGCGCGGTCGCCCCCATGCCCCACAGCAGCAGTTGGTGTTGTTCAACGTCAGCGTATCTTTGCTCACCACTGCCTCGTACAGCCGACTGAACTCCATGACATTGGGCGTGAGGATTCCCTTCTGGTAGCCTTCAATGATGGATGGTTGCTGGGCAACAAGCCAAAGACCGTCCTAGAAACAAAGCACGCCATCAGGAACTTAAATTGACTCAGATACTGTAAGTATAATCGATAGTGCCATTTAAAAAAAAAACTGTAATATAATGTTGAAGGCGACTTCACTTACCGCATCAATAATTATGGGAATATCTCTTGCTTTGGATTTCTCGATTATGTCCTGGAAAAAAAAGAGCAAAATAAATCAATCCTGCTTAATTTTATCACTGCCCACCCCCCACTTATGAGAACCATAACTAAAACCTATTGCAGAGAGAAGGGTTAATTTGAAATGCAGCAACAATATTGCTGTACTGGTAATAAGTGCTCTACAAAAAAGCTGATCATTTCCCTTATTCAGACGACTTATGGGAGGGAAAAAAAATCAATGTTTCTCTCCATTAATTCAGGGCACAAATACTCAGCAGTGCCCAAATCCCCCCAGCAGAGAGAGGGAGTGCAGTGGGGCATTTTTTTGCATGGGCCTGCAGTCACAGTTTCACTTGCCTTGGCGGTTTTAAGCAGCTTACTGTCTCGCCCCAGGCCGGGTCCGACCACAATGCTGTGCAGTCTCGGCAGCCATTTCTCCACCTCATCCACGGCATTTGCGTCATCACTGTCGACCAGAGACAGGCACACGCAATTTTAACATTTTTCATTGTTGTCACCAGACTGCAGAATAAGAAGTAAAAGCATCTTCCACCACTGCTTTAGTCCAGATACCAGAGATGTGATTGGTCTAATTTCTCCACTTGACCATTTTGGATTGGATTTCAGAAAATAATCAGGGTAAAACACTACTGCGGCACTCCAACACGATTAAGGCTCAGTTTACACTTTTCTTTCAAGGGCCGTCTATCTGGATAACATCCGCATATGATTTATCCGCATTCCGTTTTCTCTTCGCCACATTAATGCATCTCTGCTGGACCAATACAAATCCGATTAGCAGTTTCCCACAAGAAATGCTAATGTTAGTTGATTACCAGCTGTTTGGGGGCAGGGGGGGTTTCTGGGATTGTAGTCTTTGTGTCTCAAAAGTCCCGAAAGATGCAAGAAATAAGATCGAAATCTAAGCCAAATCTGTCTTGGACCCATTTACTCTCGATCTTTTAGCAATCTGTTCAACCCAAGACAAATGAAGCGGCTTATTTAACTTTTTATTTAATTAATTTTGGATAAAAGTGTATCACTAGGAGATCTGTGAATTTCACTAGCTCTTTAAAATGCTAAGAGACCGGTTGACCTCAGAGTAGGATATGTTTTCACGATAGAGAGCACTTCATGTTCACTCAGCACAGCAATTAATTTGAGGCATTACACAGAAATTCGTTTTATCCAATTTATTTATTTATTAATTTATTTTATTTTATTTTTTATAAATTTGGCATCTCCAATCCCACCCAAATCTGGAACGCCCAATCCGAGAACTATGTACAAGGCTTGCAACGTATGCAACCCCTTGTTGCCAGCTCAGGAGAGAGAGAGAGAGAGAGTTTGCAGCTCTCTTCCGAAGCACGCGCCTGTCAGCCCCTGCATCTTTACACTCATTGGTGGAAACTTTCGCAAGTTCAGAACGAGGGCGGACGACACCCGAACATGAGCAAGCTTAGAATCTCACTGACGAGCGCCCGGCTGGCCAACAGGAGCAAGGCAACGAACAAGGCCATTTTTAATATCCCTTCCCGGCAGTCCCTTCCCAATTTGCATATCCACAGCGCTATAGCCAATCGTGAGCTGCTCTTAAAAAGCTGCCGACCACTGCCAGTCGGTACGACCGGGGATCGAACCCGCGCCGTGATAGTCACTACTGCTCCGCAAATGCAGCGCCTTAACCAAGTGAGCTAACCCAGCAGCTTATCCAATTTATTTTGTCGATAATTTCTGATAAGTCATTTTGTGATTAATAATATCTACTTAATACTGTTTGATTTTAAGCATACTTCAACCAGTTTAATTGCTATTGTTGTTTCAATGAATGTGAAAAAGCAAGACATTTGTCAGAGTTGGCTGTTGGTATCGTCCATAACGTCGACCATTTTATTTAATCAAGACTTAATACAATGAATTAATATGTAAACAATAGCCAAAAGGAGGATCCAAGTAACTTTTTGAGCCAGCCCTTTGGTTCAGTATTGTTTTCATTTTGTGTCTATTTTGGAGACTATGATAGTCCATGATAATTTCAGACTTCTAGAATATTAAAGCCAAAGATTAAAAGTTTTTTTTGGCAAAAGAGATTTTAAATCTTAAAGAGACCAACAAGGTCTACTAAATAAAACCTAGCCTACGCACTAGAATGTGTTGCAGTTCGGCCAAATAAAAGTATCTGCCTAATGTGTGTTTATACTTCAACTTCACTAGTGCAATGGAAGCATGAAGAGGAGGCGCTGAACAGAGTTTAAAAGTTTTGACCAATTGATCAGTCGGAAGAAACAGCTGACTGCTGGTTGGCCAGGATTTGCTTGAGTTGGAGACCCTAACCAGCACCCTCTGCAGGCCTCAAGGGGAACTGCCTTGACTGTGAAGCATACAGGAAGCAAATGCACCCGGCAAATGATAACATTACTCCAGAAAGGAGATGCAATTTACAATGTCCCACATTAGTATCAGTTTCCGTGCATTTTCAGATACTTCATCACATCTTTTTAATCGAAAATATACAAGAGCACTTCTTACGTCATGGCAGTCAAACCTACAATGATATCAATGGGTTAAAATCCGAATTGTGCTGTGGAACTGCTGTTGATTGCCGTCATTCTCTTAAAATCATAGCAGTTTGCGCAAATCTCAATTCCATAGTCAGCAAATGCATTGAGGAGGGAATGGATTTTTGAGTACAATTTTAATACCACGTCTATCCATCACTTCATGGGCATCTGCTCCCCAACAGAGCAGCACTGTTGTGAATCATATGCACTGTGGCTGCATCCTTAGTAAATCAGGCCCCCAGAACACAAGACCAGGTACGGATCACAATAACACAGAAGCATGGCTTACAGTACTGGGTGCACGATCAGCTCAGGGCTGTATGACTTGATCACCGTGGCAGCGTCTTTGGTACAAAAGACGTGAGACAAGTCCGCTCCCTGAACACAAGAGAGATGTGGAACATTACTGAACAACCACACCAGCAAAACAGAACAAACAAAGCTGAACACTGCACACTTAATAGGTACACTTACCACTTTCAGGGCCGAAATTGCTGCAAAATAAGGTGCTCCTGTGTACCTGTCAAACCAATAAATAAGTTCATTTTTAGTCATTTTAAATGCCATGCCATTGAGTTTGAACCTTCAGGTGACTACATGGACCGTGCTGTAAAAACCAGACAGTCCGGTCGGCTGCAACCGCATGAGTGCAGCCCCCGAAAGCCTGCTTCTCCCTTTTTTTACGCATTATTCGGCGGAAACTGTTGCCATGGCAACCAAAATTGATAGGTGGCATACCTGAAGTGTAACACATGTCCATAACAAATATGAAAGTAATAGGTCAAAAATTACAGCCTGTACAGGGTCCACAAGGAAGTGTCTACAAACGCCAACACGGCAGCACAGATGACAAGCATGAATCCATAGTAGCCGCCCGACTTCGTCTGGGGGCAACAATTACTTGCCCCCTTCCCAATTTCTTCCATTTTTGCATATCTGTCACACTTAAATATTCAATATCATCAACCTGAATAAACACAAAATGCACTGCGAGATTATCTTTATCTACAAATGATTATCATTATCAACATATATTATCAATTATCTAAAAATTATCATTATCTACAAATAGAGGAAATCTGGAACGGTGGTGGACCTTCCCAGGAGTGCTCAGCCTACCAAAATACCATCAACAACTCATCTGGGAGGTCACAAAAGAACCTGGAGTAGCACCTAAAGAACTGCATGCATAACTCTTCTTAGTTAAGGTAAGCGTGCACAATTCCACAAAAAGAAAGAGACTGGGCAAAAATGGCATCCATGGATGAGCTGAAAGATGAAAACCACCGCTGACCAAAAAGAACAAAAAGGCTTAACTCATATTTACCAAAAAAAAACTAGAAAGTTTGTGTCCTTGGACACGGATGCCCCCGCCACTGACTAACCATATTCTGTGCAAATTTCAAGTGCATTGATGGGTAAGCAAGGTGCTAGACTGGCCTGCCTGCAGTCCTTAAGTGTCAGATTGAGAATCTATGACGCTAAAAATATGGCAACGAAGGCCCTATACAATTCCACAGCTGAAAGGCTGTGGAGAATAATGGAGAAATGGGGGAAATGCTGGTGTCTTCAGGGCTCCAACACTTAAGAGTGTGATTAAAAGCTATGTGATGTTACAGAGTAGTAAACAGTCAACTCTGCCAACTTTTTGAACTGTTATGGTCATGTTGTTGTTAAGTTTTAATAAGCAATTAGATGTACTGCAGAGGACCAATTATGCATTTTTGTACCCTTTTCAGTAAAGTACAGGGTGAATGGGAGTTTAAAATCAGTCCTTTTTAATTTTATTTGCATTTTCATGATAAGCCAGCTCCTTCAGAATTGGGGTTGAAGTAATTTCAGTACCAAGGCTACAACAAATACTGACAAAGACCAGCTGGTGTATAGAGACTGTGGGCAGTCACTGCACGTCCTGATTACACGTCCTTTTCATGGCCCCATACTACAACCTTTTTCCTTCACCCCATTCGCCCAAAAACTCATCCACCAATAACAACTGATTAGCTATAGCCTATGGGTTTTGCGAGACTATCAATACAAAAAAATATTGATTAACCTCAATTTATGTGAAGACTATTGGAGAGAGATCAGGTATTCAGACACTCCCATTTTAAGGAAAAAGCGGAATCCGCCACAGACTCTGAGTCATTAAAATATAATATGACCAAGGTCATGTAGGACTTAATTTATAACCTGATCGTAAGTCTTTTCAAGGTAACTTTTCCTCACACACACACACACACACACACACACACACACACACAAAAAAAAGTCTTTTTTTAATTCTGGGTTGTTTCTCTTGAGATAAGGAGCGAGTTAGCGGACTCACTCTTGACACCCGCCGATGACTCCGATTCGGCCGTCCTGTCCCTTGTGCTTCTTAGGGGTCAAAGGCGGGACGATGTTCCTCACCAGAGGGAGGAGGTTCTCGCTGGTTCTCTGCATCGTGTTGCCCAGGGAGAATGAGCGCTCGATAACTGCAAGGGAGGCACAGTGTGTGAATCTACTCATGCACTGTAAATTACAAATCATTCCTACGAGGTGTGTGCTGTAGTGAAGCAACAGCCCTTAGTTATGCCATATACACACGGAGGGCAAGGCATGCCACATACACACGGGGGCAAGGCACTTGGAGCACCTTGTCTCACCTACAGATATTCAACTACCTAAAATTAACCTCCCCGCACCCCTGAGTGAAGACTCCTTCCACAGCAACTTTGTCCTTTGAACTTAGCCAGCCGCACTTGCAAGTGTCACCAACGCTGCTGAAGCCCAGTTTGACCAAAGAAGATATACCTCAGCTTTAGTCATCAATTGGGAAACAACTGTCAGTACAGTACTGCTCCTGTGCCTTTACCCTACTACGATTATTCCTCACTTTTAGAACAGGTTTGTGGATAAATTCCAGTATACCGCATAGTCATACAGTATTGTGAAGAATACCCCTATACTCCCGCTTATTTAGTGATTTGGTATGTGGGAACAGAACAGGGGGGGCTTTGAGATTTGTAATCCCCATGGACACTCAAACTACCGCCCCCCGTTGCATGGGAGGACTGCTACCTAGAGGACAGCCCGGGGCGGACGTGGAGCTGCAGGTGGGGCGCTGGTGAGGTTGAGGGGTGTGCATCTGAGTGGAGGGAGGGGGCATCTGTCTCGGGTGCGGCTGGGGGGTGTGGGTCGCCGGCGCCGGCGCCGGGTTGCAGATCCCGGCGAACATCTGGCCCAACATCTGGAGCATCTGCAGCTCCCGGGAATGCTCAGCCTCTCGTCTCCTGTCCTCCAATCTCAGCCGTTGCTCCTCATACTTATAGAAGCTCTCCTCGGCCTCCACGCTCTGCTCCAGAAACTTCTCCATCAGCTTGTCCAGGGAGAGGTTTGTGTAGCGCTTTTTGGAGCGTTTGGACCTGCAGCCCGGCAGGCTGCTGGCGCCGGGGATGTTGTTCGGTCTTGGAGCTGTACCTGCAAGGGACAAATGTAGCACAGAGAGCCACAAGGGTCAGGTGTTACCAGGAGAACTGCCCAAGGCCCCAATATTCTGATCCCACTCAGTTTGCAAGCTGCATATTTGACCTGATATACATGTTTCTATACATTTAAGCATCAGTGGAATATGAATGCATATGAATCAGCGAGTTTCCAAAGGGCCCAACTCCAATGACGGAGAGGTCTGCATATCTACTAACAAATATGGTAACTGTCATGTCATTTCAGCCCAAAGTATCCCAATGACAACCTCTTGAAAGGAAATAAAGAAGAAATACATGGGTTATAATACATAGGTTAAAAAAAGGAAAAATAAATTTTTCCCTTTGCTGGAAAAAAATGTGCCTTGAAGTTGGGCCCTTTGGAAACTCAAGGATTCATATGCATCCACAATGACAGGTAAAAATTCACATGCATGCGCACAAATACACACACACCACAATTTTACAAACCCCCATTTTAGAGCCTGGCAGCCTTTAGAGCCTGGTATTTCTTACAGGTTTTGCTGATTCAGGTGAACAACAACAGTTGCTTAAAATGGCAAGGAAAACTATATAAAGCCCCAGTTACACTTGGGTTTTCATGTGTCATCCATCTGGATGAGACCCGGATATGATTTATTCAAATTCAATATACACTCAGCCAAATCACTGAGTCTATGCTACACAGATGCAAATCCAATTTTCAGTTTCCAACACAAAATGCAGATCATTATATATATATATATATAAGTTGACAGACCGTCGAGAAAACAATTCTCCTCCCCTGCACATTAGTCCCATGGCAGGAAACACCATATTCTGGGTACAGCAAAGCACTGACATATGCATCTACTGCAGAATGATCCATTACACTTCACCACTTTGTGGCTACAATGCCACTGGAGAAAACGCCGCAGGTGGTTTGACAAACCTATTTCAACTGAAGCCCAAATCCATCTTGGACCCGTTTACACTACGATCTTTTAGCCGTCCAACTGCTATCCAATCAGCTCAAGTTGCATGAAGCGGTTCAGTGTCAATGGGGTCAATGTCAAAACTTCTGACGAACGCCAGTGAAACAGTAAAAGGAACTGTGGCCATGTTTAGACTGACAGCCCAAATCCATTTCATGGAAAATCCAGATTTTAACGAGACTGATTTGAAGTCAAGACAGCTTAAAATCCCATATTTATCTCCGTCAGGCATAAGCCTGGAGAGGATCAAGCATTTAATTGTGTTTGTGTGAGTGCGCTCGAGCATCTGTCTGCTGCTAATCTCACAGACTACTGGACCCATAAGCTTAATCTTTTTGTGCACATTTCTGTCTATAAGCTCAAGGGCCTCAAAATTCTTGAAAAACTTCTTTTATTGACGGATCAGTTTAACACTGCCATTGACTGCTGACTCCTCACTTCTCTAAACCAGCTGTTTGGGGCGATAGTGATCAAAAACCACTTCGGTTTGAACTCTTGTTTCCGCTATGGACAATAAAAGCCCCTGGCAGAGATCTGTAGTCTACTGAGTGCACTTTGCTTTGCAAACCGGATCCAAACCACATCAGGAGCTGGACTGAACTGGGATAATGAATCTCATTCCAAGATGCCCTGGCTGCTCAAATCAGACTTCAAACAATCTTTGGAGCCTCCGCTGAGTGACGGGATACCAACACTACAAGGTTAAATCCAGGCGCAAAAAAGGACAGAATGGAAGACAAATGATGGAGGAGGACATTAGGACATGGAAGGACAGAGATATAAGTTTTCTGCAAGCACTTCTAAATTGCAGACTGTGTTAAGATCCCTGCCTGAACGCCTGAGATGTGTTGATTTCGGCATCAGGCAGGTTGATTTTCATTCAACAAGCATTTCGAACGGGCAGATATTTGCACTCACACTTGTCCATTGTTTCCTACTCGTGGAATAAAGAGGCGATATAACATGGTATAATCTTGTCTTTTTTGTTAAAATGCTCATTGTCGTCAAGGGTTAGCTACCAATGTTAAATGCATGTTGAATCACTATCAACCTATAAATTAAATTTGACGGCTCGTCACATTGCCATCAACAACACCAAATAAACATTGATTTATGGATTTATGGCTGACTGGGTGATAATCTCTGCCAGTATCAATTCTAGCAAAATAATTGCCTCCTTGAGCCACAGGGACTGATGGTGGTTTATGGCCTCGAGTCACGGAGCCTCCCTCGTGGACGCGTCACCTGGAAGCACCTGCAAGGAAGTGTCTCCAAGGGATCTAATGAAATGAAGGCCAGAGGAACTGACATTATGCGTGAAAACAAGATTAGAACATCCTGTTTACACCTCTTTTTCAATGTAGTTGGACTACAGAAAATCTTACATCTGCTCTGTTTCGCTCTTTAGCAGAGGCCTCAAAACAAGTGATAAGTGAATCTGCATCTAAAGAAGTTGCTAACTTAAAATGGATACGATATGCACCTGATGGATTGGGTTGAGCTGGTCGACATGCACTAACAAATGGATGAAAAGAGGACTATTCAAAGTAGGCTACTATTAACCCCTTGTGTATGGTTTTTGTTTTCGACTGAATGCTCAAGTGACCAGCGTATATGCAATACATACGAGCCAGTAAGGCAGGACCCAAATATGTGCATGAGGGCAATCTGTTCCCGTGGTCAAGATCCATGTACTCGCGGATGGGTATGCTGGATAGTGTGTGGTATCAAAATGCAACTGATGTGAGGCAATTGCCGTGAATGACTTCGTACCAATAATGGGTGAGACTAATGAAGTACCTGATCGCTCATTGGGTGTGTATCCTGAACTGAAGATGTGAGTTTAGCGTAGAGAATGGGCGGAGTCGCCAGCTCCAAACAGACTCCTCGTACGACACTTCTTGGAGAGCCATCCACCCACGGCAAAGACCCAAAAACAGCGGAAACAGTGCGTCGTCTGTTCTAAGAACAAAGTTCGCCGTGAGTCCCGGTTCAGATGTGACACTTGCAAAGTTAATTTGTACGTCGAACTGTGTAACAAACTGTACAACCACACGAAACAGGTGTGCTGGAATGCAACTGAGTGATTTTGAATATTTTTCGATTTTTCTGTATTCATTTATACAGAGTGAAAAATGAAGCATGAAAATTCAGTTTCTATTGTTGTGTTGTGCCATCATCCAAAAATTATGGATAAAATACTTTTCCTGGCAATCATCATAGCTAACAGGCGAAGAATGTGCATGAAATACTCCATTGGCGATCGTCACAAGAGCTAGCCAACAATCCCGGCCTCGGCAACGCGCCCGCATACTCAAATCAGGCCATGGTGGTCAACAGAGCCCTCCACGCATTTGTGGTTCCAGGTATGCTGGTCAGCAAGCCAGCCCACATATGTGCATTTCCCGTACACAAGGTGTTAAAAATAAATTCTAATTTAACTGATTAAAAATCATGAATGTATGAAATGAAATGAACAATTAACAAATGTATGATTTGACTGATTAAATTAGGCCTAATGTAAATTAAATGTAATGTGATTAAATATAACATGTAATAAAATAAATAAAATTCAATAAAAATAATGATGTGTTGAAAATGATCAAGAATAATTCTTACGTGAGGCATTATGTAGGCCAAGTAAGGCAACCTTGCAGGAGCTGAGCTATGAAGAGATGGGCTGAGCTCATGTGATCCAGGATCTGATTCTAATTATTCACGAGTTTCACTGAAAAACAGTTAAATAAAACTTTTTCTGCCAACAGAAAAAAAGTTTCATTGAAAATACTGCAAATTTTGCTGAATTGGGACCTGTGGCCTAAGACTATATTTCATATTTCTGTATTTGTTGGTGATTAGTTTGCTGAACTGAAGCCTACAGTCTTAGACTGCGTTCATATTTTTGTACTAGGCTGGAGATGAAAAAAGTGGAGAATATTTTTTGTGGAACTGAGGGCTGCATATTCTATGTTAACAATTGAGATTAAAGTACTGAGGAAAGTTATTATTCAACAGATTCATTATTAAGCAATATAGATAACATATATGGAATCTGGGATATCATACAGATGTGAGCCACTGTAAATTTTCAGGCTGAAGGGGTTCTGAAAGGACTGGGCAGGTGAAATTTTAAGGTGGGCAGGTAGATTTCAAATCTACCCGTCTGAGGGCTGGTTGATAGTTTGGATCTTATCGCATCCTGCATTGTTATGATCCTACTCTTCCGCACTGGGAAAATGCGTCACCAGCGTACATACCAATGTCTTCGTCCATACCACAGGAACCCATGCAGAACATTTGGCAAAGTTTGGACGCATAAATCCACTGAAACTGCAAATAAGGTGACCTTGTGCATCCAATCAGGCCAGGATGCATAAACTGTCAGCCTTGTGCACTTTCAAGACAGATCCAGACTGCATTGAGAACCAATCAAAAAATCCACATGTCGAAGTGGCCTGGCTCGCATTACTATTGAATTTCAGCTGTGCGCGGACAAATTCGGCCAAAATCGGGACATGGTAAGCAACTCATTTATCCTGCCCCTCCACTTGATGTTGCTGAGGCAACAATAGGAATATGAGAGCAATTACCGGCTGTGGCCGGAGGTGCGTTTAGCCGAGGCAACGATTGGTGCAGTCTCACCAGAGATAATGGGGTGAAGCCAGTTAAAATTCTTCAGTTCATCACTCTGTAGTGACTGCTTCTGTTCGGCCAGGCGCATGTAGCTGTACAAACCAAATTGTACACTGACTACGTGATCCTCCAACGGTATAGACAGTGTGTTAGGATGGAACGGTTCAAGTAAAAAATCCGAACTGTTCGATTCACTAGTCTCAGTTCAGAGCATGTATGTCAATTCAAGGAAAAATAAAAGCGAAACTTATCAGCTGGCGCGGATGAGTGTCGAGTGTGGAGTCCAGCGTTTTGGAAATGGACAAGACAAAGTAGGCAATATTCACAACTCAAGTTCAGTTCAGTCTCTTTGTGCTGACATGCACAACATGTCTAATAGGTGGCAGTAATGCTGTATTTTTGTCCAAGTGACACGTGAAAACTATTCAAAAAAATTTTTTTGACTGTGTGTCATGTGTCAAGTGTTTATGTTCCTTATAGTCTTTACCAGAATTTTGTTTGTTGTGAACTTTTCTGCCAAATAAATGAAAAGCATGTTGAAATTAATGATGCCTCCCCTCCTGCTGTACAAAAAGAACAAACCGAACTAAAAACAGTGACACCAAAACCGTGATACAAACCAAACCGTGAATTTTGTGAACCGTTCCACCCCTACAGTTAGTAATCGGTGATGCGACTGCATAGTGTAAAGAATCAAGGGCTAGTCACCACGTGAGTCAGAGGAATCACATGCCACGGCATCTTCCGCCAATTCGATAGAAGCAGGTTGATTTGTGCTGGGCTTAACAGGACTGCTATGTTCAGGCCTTCAGGCTGAGAAAATAAGGGAAAAATCCAAAAACTAATTGAAAAAAAAAAAAAAAAAAAACAAGAATGAAAGTGAGTCTCCTGCACCCAGTGCCATTTCTCTTAATTCCCTGAGATAGCAGGCTAATACGGTCATAATGGAAGTGAGCTAACCAAGCTAGCTAGTGAGTTAATAAAATTATTAGCTACTCAGTCAAAGCCTGAAAAAGGCTCGATTTCATCAATAGTTATGCTACCATTGTTTGTTTTGCGTATCTGGCTCACTTTCAGTGTACTGCACTAATGTTACTTGCGTTTAACTTCATTTTACATTTACAGTACCCAACAAGCTTGCTACAGAGCAACATGAAACTGTGGCATTAGGCAGTCTGTTTTTCATATAGATCTGTTGCTAGGTAGCTGGCTACTGTAGACATCAAATCATACTTGCTGGGTAGGAATAATTTAGAGACTACTTTTACTAGTGAGCAACATTCTTTGAACAGATCCTGAGTTTACAAGCGGCACTTCACAGCCTTGTTGCATCATACTTAATATGCAAAAAGACACCGCATCGCAGGGTCCTGTACAATCCAGTAAGATTGTACGCTGCTTGTTTAATACTGCACGGAAACAAAATAAATATAAACACATCCGATCTTAAATCTGGCCACAGAGGACACATAAATTGCCTTGTCTGGACACAGCAATCTGACCTGAGCTCAGATCTGATCGGACAGTTTCAATTGAATAAAAAAGCACTATAGAGTCGCTTACAATTGGTAAAATGTGTTTCTGCACACAAATATGAATCCCCTTCCGCCACGATATTTCATCAGTTTCCGACTTAGCGAGTAATTATTGTCTGAATTTCCCAAGGGCCCTCATTATCACTCTTGAGTGCACTGCCATTATTTACCAGCGCTGCAGCACAAGATTTCCTGCCAGTATGACTTAAACCGGCACCTCGTCCACCTCAGACATTGTTCTCGGTCATGAGTGGGGCGAGGAAAAGTATGAAGCTGAATACTGTATACCACTGTGCTCTACGTTTCATCACTGGGTGTGGAAATCATGTGGACCACTGCACTCAGTATGCTGCTGTAAATTGGCCATCCCTAAATGTCCGCAGAATCTCGCATCGGTTGACCCTTGCATACAAATCTCTCCTTCGGCTGGTTCCACCTTATCAATGTACATACATGCAACAAAAACAAAATCAATATAATCTGCGCTCTAAAGATATTCGGCAGATGTTGGTCCCTAGGGTTAGAACGGAATTAGGCAAGAAAGCTTTTAAGTATGCTGCTCCATTTTCCTGATATAATGTACAGAAAGACCTGAATTTGTCAGAGCTGATTACCATGGGGGAATTTAAGTCAATGTTAAAGGATCAAGAAAATAGTTATCTTGGAAAATGTGATTGCTCTTAAAATTTACTAAAATCATTTTAGAAATCTGTTCATGATTATGCATCAAAGGTGGACTTTGCCCTTGACCTTGTATTGTTAACCAGATATCACGTTCATTTGCTTGTAATGTGTGACAGTTTTAGCTTTCAATGTTTGTATTGCTTGTCATTTGTTGTAACAATGTCTCTGCTGCTTTCTTGGCCAGGTCGCTCTTAAAAAAGAAATTTTAATCTCAATCAGACTCTTAACCTGGTTAAATAAAGGAAAATAAATGAATGAATAATGACACATAACATGGAACGTCAGGTCTTCCGCCCTCTGTTTTTCTTCCCAGAATAATTTGTGCAGTTGTATGCCTTACACTTTTGTATGCCAGAACTCCAAATTGGAGGGGCCAAGAACATCCCTACAACAATTATTAGTCCTGGCTTGTTCTCAATTATTTTCCTTTATTAACACGTTTTACAATTATACTAATTATCCATTGGCAATCGATGTCACGGGTTCTCTCTCCATGCAATCTATCGGCGACTGAATAACTGGCTAAATTCAGAACAGAAAAATAATTTACTCAAAATCACACCTCTGCTTTACAAAAGACAGACTGCTCTGAAACTTCCGCACTACCTTTTCCACACATTAGACTATTTAACTTGCGCTTCATAATAGTCTAAATGAAATAAAAGACCATTTGAAACGTCTTTATGCAATTTCATAGCTTCCAACCCCTGATATAAGAAAACCGTGAGAAGTCTGGAGTCTTAATAGGTTTCCATATCACTAGTGGTGAAATCCACCGTAACGCATGCAAAACTGAAAAACTTCCATGCACAAGGGCTTCAATTCCGCATGAGAATCTCTAAAATACGCGCTGATTGAATGACAACTGATCCACATTCCAATGGAATATCGCCTACCACTCTCAGGACAGCGTGGGTTGATTAGAAAGTGGGACTTAAATTAAAAATAACTTTGTTTGCCGAATAAAAATGTTCAATCTTCACTTTTGTTACCTCTGCCAACGAAATTGGGGCGGAGGTTATGTTTTCGCCCCTGTTTGTTTGTTTGTTTGTCCGTTTGTGAACAGCATAACTCAAAAAGTCATGTACGGATTTGTCTGAAATTTTGTGGGTGAACTACTATTACATCAAGGATGGAACCTATTGATTTTCACCTCGATCAGTGAAACAATATGGCCGCCACGGCAGCCACCTTGAAATCCTATCACACGCGATAACTCAACTTTTCTCCCACTCCTGAAGATTTGGATTGTGCTGCCTTGGCGGAGGTTTGCACTCTACGAGTGCCTCTAGTTATTATATTTCATTCCCCAATAGGGGACGAGAAATATTCTGTTTTAGCTCGGTTTCTTGTTCTTCTCCTGGCTTTTTGATCAAATGGGCACCACGCTTTCATTTTAAGGCCAAATGAGCTGAAATTTGGAACAGGGGTTGCATAGCAACATACGCCCAGATGATTTTTTTTTTTTCATTTTTTGTATGCTGGCCTTAGAAATGATTTAAATAAGCTTTTTTTAGGAAATAATAGCCATAAATGTAATTTTTGTCTCCTGTGCCATTATGGTCAGGCCAAATGACCTGAAATTTGGCATGGAGATAGCTAGTACTTTTTTGCTTCCTTTCACTAAAAGCTCACACATTGCATAATTTGCAATCAGTATGGCTGGCATTGCAATGTCATCTTGTTACTGCATGTCACATTCCACGGCAGATCACACCTGCAATCACCGCTGTGTTAATGAATTCGAAATAATTCACTTGCAGCTGAATTAAATTCTACAATATCAGTTTTTTCTTTTCAAAGTGTACAATAATTGGACTAAGATTTTGGCGACTCATACAGTTGAAAAAAAGTCTAGCCCAATTCATTGCGAAACACACTAGGTCATTAAAATGAACCCCTTATAGTTTGAGTCCGAATGGGAAAGATTTTCCCACCATTTTCCAAGGTTTAAACCATTTTAATTAGGCAATTTTAATTTTGTTTAGTTTCTTTCTTTTTTCAGTTTTTCTTTCCTTTCCCAAAAAAATCTAATTCAGGCTCCTGTACTGTGGGAAATTATTAGATGGTAACACAGTTACACTATAACCTCACAATTTGAAGGCAAACATTTTGCTTTGATTAAAAATGTTATATTTAATGTTTTTTCATGTTCGTTATTTTCACAAAAAAGTCTTTTTCACAAGAGATGCGGGGTGATTTCGTAATAGTCCTTTTTTGCATGGGGGCAATTTTAGACGAGTCCATTTCCGCTCGGGTGAGGGATGGGGAGTGAAATATCCTGCATTTGCTCGCAAATGTTAACTTTCTAGTTAAGTGTAAGATTGCTGACCACGACATGAGAACGTGATATGCCACCAAAAAGCGCGAGACTCTCGCCATATGCGTGAGTTGATGGGTTTGCAACTTTGAATAACGCTGATTTAAATGCACCAAATTACGCGTCCAAATGAATGATTGTCCTCTTACCTAAACGGGGAAAACTAGCAACACCTTATAGTGTGGCGGGTTCTCAGAGCGAATCTATAGCTAATCATGAAAATGACTGAGAACAAGCCAGGACTAATCATTGTTTTAAAGGGACTTTCTGTGCCCTGCCAAATTTTTAATTCCCTCTACGCCACTGCATACTAAGCCGAAAGCCAGAAGTGATCTGTCACAACGCGCTGCTGATGTTTTTCGGCACCTTGCCCAGCATCATAGCTTCGCTTTTGATCCTGGCAAATGGCAGGGGAACATGAATGGAGTGGCACAGCACAATAGAGAATAAAAATCAATTGTGTCTGCTAAACGGGCACCCATTGAATGCCATTGTAAGTTGAAATACATTGTTGGAGATGTCCTTTGACACGCGAATGCTGCTATTCGCCACTCCATACTAGTGCTCCTTTAAGTTGGATTGAAAGAGATGTAAACATGGTCATAGACGGTCTTGAAAATCGGATTGAAAAACAGACGTGATCTGCTGGCAGTCTGATCAAGGCCTTGTAGAATAGTTGCTGATGTCTGCAGGACTACAGCTGTTAGAATTTAATCAATCCATCACGGAACCAGACTCATCACAACAAAACCTGAGCTTCACAAAGATGGTAGTTAAGGAATGGTTTCAGATTACATGAACAACCTCTGTAAAGTATGACATGAGTGCATGCATGCATGTATATACAAACCTCAATTCCAATGAAGTTGGGACCTTGAATAAAACGTGAATAAAAACAGAATACAATGATTTTCAATTCATTTTCGACCTATAATAAATTGAGTACACTTCAAAGACAAGATATTTAATGTTAAAACTGATAAACTTCATTGTTTTTTTGGACACATTCGCTCATTTTGAAATTGATGCCTGCAAAACGTTCCAAAAAAGCTGGGACAGGGGCATGTTTACCGCTGTGTTACATCACCTTTCCTTTTAACAACACTCAATAAGCGTTTGGGAACTGAGGACACCAATTGTAGAAGCTTTGTAGATGCAATTCTTTCCCATTCTTGCTTGATGTAAGACTTGTTGCTCAACAGTCCAGGGTCTCCGTTGTCGTATTCTGCACCTCACATTTTCGATGGGAGACGGGTCTGGACTGGAGGCAGGCCAGTCTATTACCCACACTCTTTTACTACAAAGCCACGCTGTTCTAACACGAGCAGAATGTGGCTTGGCATTGTCTTGCTGAAATAAGCGGAGACGTCCCTGAAAAAGTCGTCGCTTGGATGGCAGCATATGTTGCTCCAAAACCTGTATGTACCTTTCAGCATTAATGGTGCCTTCACAGATGTACAAGTTACCCTTGCCATGAGCACACATCCCCATACCGTCACAGATGCCGGCTTTTAAATTTTGCGCTGATAACAATCTGGATGGTCCTTGTCCTCTTTAGCCCGGAGGAAACAACGTCCATGATTTCCAAAAACAACCTGAAATGTGGACTCATCAGACCACAGCATATTTTTCCACTTTACGTCAGTCCATCTCAGATGAGCTCGGGCCCAGAGAAGCTGGCACCGTTTCTGGGTGTTGCTGATATATGGCTTTCACTTTGCATGGTGGAGTTTTAACTTGCACTTAGATGTTGCGAGTCTAGCGACGAACTGTGTTAACTGACAATGGTTTCCAAAGTGTTCCTGAGCCCACATGGTAATATTCCTTACAGAATGCTGTCAGTTTTTAATGCAGTGCCGCCTGAGGGACCGACGGTCACGGGCATTGAATGTTGGTTTTCGGCCTTGCCGCTTACATGTAGACATTTCTCCGGATTCTCTGAATCTGTTGATGATATTATGGACTGTAGATGATGAAATCCCTGAATTCCTTGCAATTGCACATTGAGAAACGTTGTTCTCGAACTGTTGGACTATTTGCTCAGGCAGTTGTTCACAAAGTGGTGAATCTCACCCCATCCTTGCTTGTGAACAACTGAGCCTTTCGGGGATGCTCCTTTTATACCTAATCATGACACTCACCTGTTTCCAATTAACCTGTTCACCCGTGGAACATAGTGTTAGCCAGCTGCCCGTCTCCCCGTCTTTGAGACGGGCAATGTTTCCCTGAGACGCTGAGACGGGTAAGTCTGATTTGAGACGGGTCCGGCAGTTTCCAGTATTAAATTGCCTATATGTGAGACGGGCGAGCATTTGTAAAGATAACAATGGTTGTCCCGAAAATCTGCGCATTCGGTTTTACTTTAATTCTTTAGTGAACTGAAGTACTGTAGGCCGGGCGCGAAACTGGGCTCAATTATAAACTCATTAACATATGACCAATCCGCGCACTTCTGTCTTATTATTACTATATGCAGCGCACAATGGCGCCATTGCCAAGTCACGTAACGTGTGTGGGCAACTGGGCATTGTCCACTAATACAAGAATCGAATAAAGTTGTTTTAGAGGTAGGTCAGAAGTTGTATTGATAACGCGGATGTCCATGAGAATTTTATTAACTGAACCGTGATTTAAAACGCTCTGCGTTGACGGATTTGTTAGATTCAATGCCTCTTTCAAAGCCCCTTCAAGTAGTTATTATTCGTATCGGTGTGTGGGTGTCTAGGCAATAGAAAATTGTATACCAGTAATCGGGCATTTGAGTAAATGTAGCCTGAAGGAAATACATGTACATATATTTCGGTAATCGTGGCTCCGCATATTTATTTTAGATTCATGTCGCCGGCTTTTCGCTCTTAGAAGTTCAACAGTAGCCAGATTACATCCACAGCTGATCCACTTGTTGTGGTACAAGACTCACATCGTTTCCTTCTCGGCTCTCTCCTGAAATCCGAGCCCACAGGACATAAAATACAATTCTCACGGGGACACGTTTCATACAAGTGGTAGAATTAAGTGAATATTCCCATTAATAATTAATTTGAAATGACAATCTTAAAGCGAGATGATGTTCCATCTACTGCAGCTGATATGAACTACGTGTAGAAGTTAACAGTTCTGCCGCTTCGAAACCGGTTGTCTCTTGATCACGTAGATGGCGATTCCCTACAAGTTATTTTAATCATGTCTATGGTGTTCTGAAATTGCGAGGCGAGCTACGAAACGCAGATTTGTGCGATGCAGCCCATACATCAGAAAGGCTTCCAAGTGCAATTTTCGTCATTCCAAGCGTTATGCCAAAAGGCTCCCAACTGCTTGCTGCGTTATTCCAAGTTTTTATGTGTGCGGCTCTGAAACTAGAAATGACTGGTCATATTTTATATGTTATATTTGAGCACAAAACCGGAGTTGGGTGAAAATTATAGAAAACCGGGCTATATTCTCAACTGAGAGATCGCCCCGAATACTGCTTCGCGCTGAGCAGGAGACTCACGGACGGACTGGACACGCTGGGAGCCCCAGTTGAGAGAAATCCCATCGCTTCGGTCAGGAATGTCGAAGGACAGCACTACTAACAACACTGTTGTTTACCAAATGAGATCTCTGAGAAAATTTTAGAATAACAAGATTTTGTTACTGATGTGCATTCCAGTGCTCATTTGGTTACTTCAGAAAAATGCGCGACGCTGTAACACCAAGAGATGACCAAAGAAAAAAAAAAAAAGAAAAACGAAAGGTAGACCGGCGGATGGAGCGCCGAACTCACACGATCCTTACACGATCTTATCACCGATGGAATAGGCTACTGGTGTCGGGGAGATGGCCAGTCTTTCCACTAGAGCCTATTCTTGGAGAATCTGTTCTAAACAAGCTAAATAAACGTGCGGCATTGCCGGTTGTAATGCATGAAAGTTCGGTCTTCTGGCGTGTATTGAGTCTAAGGCATTTTGCATTTGAGACGTCCTTCGGCTGTTCCCTGTATTCTTCGGGATAGTTCAAATCGAGGCTGTCCGCACTTGGCGCATGCGTATCTTCTAAGATCACTGTCGGTTTTCCCTGCGACATAGATACACTACTACACTGAATTCATTTACGTTTGAGGTTTCACTAACGCCATGATTTTATTTGATACAGAGACCAAGTACACTAATGCACTCGTGTTTAGATGCAAGTCCAGCTGTATATTTAAGATGAGTTTCTTGTGTAATTAAATGTGGTCTTTAGAATTGAAGTGGTATCTTTGGTTCTTTCTTCTGTGTCAATGGCACAAAATACCCATCAGTTATTTCTTTTGTTTCCAACAAGCTGGTTCGATGGGATGAACTACTACTGGAGCAGGGGTTTTTCTAAACAGGGTAACAGGGGCGCTGCGCCCCCTTACTATTCCCCAGCGCCCCCTTGATTCCCGGTAATAGTGAGTAACTGAGCAATCGCCGCCTGTTCATAATGTATGGGCACTTAAAAAAAAAAAAAAAGCCGGGGAAAATAGAAAATACTGGAAGACGCGGAATTTGCACAATTACAGTAACGAGCCCCCCCCCCCCCACAAACTCAACATCAATCCCCCCTCAACAAAATGAAAAGGACAGAACCCATCACACACACCCCCCGGCTCAACAAAACAAAAAGGGCAGAAACCATCATCCCCCCCCCATTTATTTAAAACAATAAAGTTTATCAGTTTAAACATTAAATATCTTGTCTTTGTAGAATACTTAATTGAATATAGGTCAAAAAGGATTTCCAAATCATTGTATTCTGTTTTTATTCACGTTTTACATAACGTCCCAACTTCATTGGAATTGGGGTTTGTATGTGTGTGTGTGTGTGTGTGTGTGTGTGTGTGTAAACTTGCATACATACATACATACATTATATATGCCATTGGTAAATATATCTAAGTATTTATGGCTCGTCCATGTCAAGTAAAGCAAGAATTTCCCTCGACCGCTCAGATTTTTTTCAAATTTGGGAAAACGATTGAGACCCACGAATAATGGTCGGAACTGGAAACATTTTTGCTCTCAACCTCTTAATTGGGAAGATCTGCGCTAACAAACTTTGAGCTAATTAGTGATAGCTTGCGAATTTAAACAACCATATCTCTATAAGTATAGCACCTATAGAACTGATTCTGGTGTCATTTTGAAGTTTTTTTTTAAGCCTTACGAGCTCATTGTGGAAACTGTCTCCTGAGGCCAATTACACAAAAAGTTACCACAAATTGTGGTCTATATCTTAAAGAAGCACCCCAAAAATTTCATATCTTTCATTATTCCTGTAATTCACGTCACAGGTACCTTATGATGTTAAAAAAAACCAAAAAAAAAAACCTTCCTGTAAATTTGGTGATGGGCGCCCAAACAGTTTCTGATATTTCCACTGTGTGACATTTGTTAAGCATTCAGCGATGGTGCTACACTATATCATGCTCAGAATCATACAAATACCAAATTGTTTGAGTCCATCTCGATGCCCTGTTTACTCAAGGCCATGCAAAAATAATCTCGTTATCAGATACCAGTGTACCAGCCAGAGGAGAGCCTACCGATGTCTCAATTGGCTAAGAGGAATGATTAATGTACTGGTAGTACAATGGAAGAAAAATTATTGCTTAAGTCTGTCAGTATGGACATATCTCTGGGAAGAATGTAAGACTTCCTCATCATCATGAAATGAGAATGATTAAGCAATTCCAACTATGTGATTTTAACTTAACCCTCTCATGCATGAATTATGATAAACTCAGTCAGGATTTTTTTACTACGTGGTTTTATACATCCTTAGGGATCTAAAACAAGGTTTGAAAAAAAAAATCCTATCTTTATTCTATAAATGACTACTTTTTCCCATTGCAATGACCTGCCAATGGGATTTTTTGAATGGGATGATTCAATAGCTTCCACTAGAGTGGACTATATGCAGCAGTGCCCAAAACTGCAGGCATATATAGAGAAAAAACACTTTTAAACAGCTGTAAACTGTAGTGACCTCCATGCATGAAAGGGTTAAGCTCCACCAAAAATCCTTTCAACAAAAGCCTTACAAGTCGAATACGATGATTATTATACCTTAAAAAGGAATCAGTTTTACCAAGGACAAAAACTGTAAGCCAGCCTCCCAAATATGGAAATGACTTATCCTAAAACTACCATCCAACAGAGGATAAGCAAAATATGGCAACACTGTCTTTTGAAGAATAAGTGCATTTCTTTGGTAGCTCTTCTTTCTCCCTATATTACAATTATATCAGGTTACCTATAAAACATTCCAAAAGTTCACTCTCTCTGATGATTCCTAATCTTGGATTTTCTTTTTCAATGCAGAAAGAGCAGCCATAGTTTCTTTCTTTGAGATGGAGTACGTTCTTCCGTTGCTGTGGTTGGCTGTACAGTGGCTAGAACATCCTGGTGGTCAATGGTGAGAGAGTCTGGTGGGTCTGGAAACATGTATGATGGGGACGGTCCTTGTGGGTGAAGGAAGGCATCTTCAGCATCATGCCTCTCTGGATTGTATTGCTTGATACATGCTACTCACCACTGGCTACCATAAAACACTATCACATAACCACCTAAGGCTGAACCACTGTAATCACTAACCTCAACAGTAAACTTTACGTGTTCCTGTCTGTTCTCAGGTGATGAAAAAGATCGAACAGTCACCACTACTTTGGGGACTGGAATGATATAACGTAATTTTTTGTGCGTCTGGAATTGTGCATGCCTCTTTAAATCTCTTTCTGAGTAGTTAAGCCTCTTACTCATACTGTTCTGTTTTTGAGAACTGGCAGTTTACATTTTCTGCGTGAATCAGATTGGGCCAGAACAGGAATATTCATAGGTATCTGCTGTTTGTTGGGGAGTCGTGGCTGCACAGACCAAACATGGTACATGGGAGCCAGGGCTCCCCCCAAAGAAACCAAAGCCAGGAAATCTAATCATAAAATCTTCAAATTACCCAGCCCACTCAAAAAATCAGCAGTCTGGTTTGATTGTAAACAATGTAATGTGAGTATTGCATTGTGAATAGCACATTTCCGAATGGACATGTCATACTTAATTGCTGATTTCTCAGCAACAGCAAAGAGCCCATCAACAAATTTACAGGAAAGCTTATCAACATCATAAGGTACCTCCGAAATTAATTACAGAAAAACATGAACTATAACATTTTTTTGGGGTGCATCCTTGAATTTTAAAATTTCTGATAACTTTTTTTTTGGTTGACTTCAAGAGCTTATAGAGTGGGCTTACTGGGCTTGGAAAAAAGCTTCAAAATGAAATTGGAATCAGCTCTCTCGGTGCTATGCTTCCAGAGATAAGGCTGCTTAAATCACTAATTTGATCAAAGTTAGTCAGCGCGTAACCCCCTGATTAAGAATCTTAGAGCAAAAAGTTTTTCCAGTTCCCACCGTAACTCGTTGGTCTCAGTCGTTTCCCCAAATATGAAAAACATCTGAGACGTCAAGGGTTGAATTCTTGGTTGATTTGATATGGAATGACCCTTATGCTGAACACAAGCACGTACTTAGTCACAGATGCATATGAATACAAAATAAAAATTCACTTACCATTTCCAACTGTAACTGGAATTGGGTGGGACGGGTACTCCAACTTCACGGGGTGTTCAGCATAGGAGCATTCGCCGGCGCTCTCCACGAACGCCTCCTGAGGATTATCAATCCCGATTTCACCATCCTCCTCTGTACCATCCATCGTTTCATCCCCAACAGCAGAACTATCCATCATGTCCTGAGAATCAATATGAGGTCTGTTGCTCAGGATTCTCTCCATCTCGTCATAAAACTTGAAGATTTTCTGATACTGTCCGTTCTTCTTCGGGCCTTCTTTTGCTTGGAAGTACTGTCTCTTCAAACTCTTCACGCGTATCCGACACTGCTCGGGTGTCCTTTCGAAACCCATTTCTGCCAATCTGCCTGCTACGTCGCGGTAAACATGACTGTTCCTAAAGTTTCCGTCCAGCGCCGTCTGCACATCCTGTTCACCCCAAATTTCCAACAACGCCCTGGTCTCCAAATCTGACCACAAGAATCCCCGCGTATTTGCCAGCATAATAGTCAATTTGCGACAAAATGCAAGCAAATAAAAAACGCGCCCCACATAAGCGCGCCAATGCAGAAAGCAGGCGAAGTTACAGGCTCGCAGCGAGCAGTCACTGCTCCAATATTTGCATATCGGCTTACCGCGCGTGGTGTTACAGCCAAATCAGGCCTGGGAAAAACAATCCATCTACAGCAACATCGACTCAGGTGCAGTTATGATGCATGTTACCAAACAATGCACGAAGTCACCGACACTCATCCATGGATGCTTCGGTCCGTATTTTGCAACAATAAAGATCAGCAACCGACTAACGCGTGCAGGTTACAACTCCAGTGCACAGAGGCCGCACATACGTCACTTGTGCACGGTGTACTACATCATTAGGATTACAGTGGCGCACAGTATGGATGTCTGCTGGGTCTTAAAGGGCCACACAATCATTCATAGTTGAAGGGAAATCGGAAGGAACGAGATACCTCTCCTTTGAATGCATTTCATCATAGTGAATATACTTGGGTAACTGGATTGATTATGATAGACAATTTGCGATGTGATTCCTGTGATGGATGTCGTCAGTGCTTTTTGCCGATCAATGTTTCCACTAGCCATCAATACATATGGCAATATTTTTGCTTATTTGCAAAGCCAGAAACGTTGCTGTGTAACTATTTGGGATATACATTAAAACCGCAGCATACCTCAAATTAATTATCGCTGAAGCACTATTGGTAAAACTTTACCTTCTTTATTGAAACTGAAGACTGCCACAGCAATAGAAATCGTAACTGTCACAACGCAAGAGGCTACGGCGCGCGGTCTCCATTCCATGCTTGTTGGGCACCCGTCTGTGTTTCGTGCATCGACGGAAGGCAGTTTATCATGTTACAACAGAATTTCCGCGCTTACCTAAAGATGAACAGAGAGAAACTTCGGCTATGCGAGAACACAAGCGGATTGTTTGGATCATGGGGGTTATTTCCCACGCAGCCCAAGCTCAGACCCACAACAGGAAGCAGTTTAGCTACGAGCTATCCACACAGCTCTTCTCTATCGGTGCACTGCAGCCAATCTGCGTCGTGCTTGTAGTTCAAAGGTTATTTTACTTTCTTTTTTCTTTTTTTTTTGTGTGTCTGATATCAGCCCACTTCCGAAACACACGAACATTAGCGATATAAGGGGTATTCCACAAAGCTGGCTAAGTGAGTAAGCCTGGCTTTTGCACAAAGTCAAACCCGGAAAGCTGTATTTATTTCAGTCCATGTTCCAGATTTGAATAGTTTCCAGGTTTTACTTTGTGAAAAAGCCAGGCTTACTCAGTTTGCTAGCTTTGTGGAATACCCCCATAATGGTTGCATCCCAATGCGTAGGCTGCAGCCCTCGAAGGCTGCATTTTTAAGGGGTCGTCACTTAGTTCCATCCGCTTAACTGACATGACATGATTTCATCTCTGTTAAATAGCTTTGGTTTAAGTGAGTCGTCTCTGGTTTCCCTACCCTAACCTTAACTCTAACCCTTAACCCTAAACCTAGCCCCAAACCTAACCCTTCCACTAAATTTAATCTTGTTGTTTGGCAGATGGAAGTAAGTGACGACCCCTAAAAATGCAGCCTTCAAAGGATGAAGCCTTGGCTTTGAGATGCACCCAGGGGGTGTTCAATATGCCCAATATTCACTTCCCCTCAGCCCTGCGTATTTTGTAACATACACAGTGCTGTGAAAAAGTATTTTCCCCCTTCTTGATTTCTTATTTATTTGCATATTTGTCACACTTAAATGTTTCAGATCATCAAACAAATATTAATATTGGGCACAGATAACCCGAGTAAATACAAAATGCAGTTTTTAATAATGATTTCATTTATTGAGGGGAAAAAGCTATCCAAATCTACCTGACACGATGTGGAAAAAGTAATTGCCGCCTAAACCTAATAACTGGTTGTGCCACTCTTGGCGACAACAACTGCAATCAATCATTTGCGATAATTGGCAATGAGTCTTTCACATCGCTGTGGAGGAATTTTGGCCCACTCTTCTTTGCAGAATTGTTTTAATTCACCCACATTGAAGGGATTTCGAGCATGAGTGGCCTGTTTAAGGTCATGCCGCAGCATCTCAATTGGCTGTAAGTCCAGACTTTGACTAGACCACTCCAAAACCTTCATTTTGTTCTTTTAACTCATTCCCTACGGAATACTTTTATATAAAATTGTTGTGTTTGTATGGAATACTTTTCCCGAAAATTACTCAATATAAAGTATTGAAGTACAGGTGGCCCATCACCGCGATCGTCAACTGATTTTGAGTTTTCATCGGACTGCGAATGGTCATCCAGGCCGCTGGCACCGGCTTACCGTAGGGAATGGTAGAATTCGCCGCGCTGTTGGCAGCGGCTTGCCATAGGGAATGAGTTAAGGCACTCAGAGGTGGACTTGCTGGTGTGTTTCGGATCATTGTCCTGCTGCTTAACCCAAGTGTGCTTGAGGTCACAAAATGATGGTCAGACATTCTCCTTCAGGATTTTCTGGTAGAGAGCAAAATTCATGGTTCCATCAATTACGGCAAGTCGTCCAGGTCCTGAAGCAGCAAAGCTGCCCCAGACCATCACACTACCACCACCCTGTATGACTGTTGGTATGATGTTCTTTTTATGAAATGCTGTGTTAGTTTTAAGCCAGTGGTCACAAGACGCACACCTTCCAAATTCAACTTTTGTGTCATCAGTCCACAAAATATTTTCCCAAAAGTCTTGGGGATCATCAAGATGAATTTTGGCAAATGTGAGACAAGCCTTTGTTCTTTTTGGTCAGCAGTGGTTTTTGTCTTGGAACTCTCCCATGGATGCCATTTTTGCCCAGTCTCTTTCTTATTTTTGAATGACAAACACTGACTTTAACTGAGGCAAGTGAGGCCATCAGTTCTTTAGATGTTGTTCTGGATTCTTTTGTGACCTCCTGGATGAGTCATCGATGCACTCTTGGAGTAATTCTGGTAGGCCGGCCACTCCTGGGAAGGTTCACCACTGTTCCAAGTTTTCTCCATTTGTGGATAATGGCTCTCACTGTGGTTCGCTGGAGTCCCAAAGCCTTAGAAATGGCTTTGTAACCCTTTCCAGACTGATAGAAGTCAATGACTTTGTTTCTCATCTGTTCTTGAATTTCTTTGAATCAAGGCATGATGAGTTGCTTTTTGAGATCTTTTAGCCTACTTCTCTTTGTCAGACAGGTTCTATTCAAGTGATTTTTTGGTTCAACAGGTCTGGCAGTAATCAGGCCTGGGTGTGGCTAGTGAAATTGACCTCAGAAAAATTACTTTTCACATAGGGCCAGGTAAGTTTGGATAGATTTTTTTCCTCAATTAGTGAAATCATCATTTAAAAACTGCATTTTTACTCGAGTTAACTTTGTCTAATATTGGCATTTGTTTGATGATCTGAAACATTTAATTGTGACAAATATGCAAAAAAAAAAAAAAAAAAAATCAGGAAGGGGGCAAGTACTTTCTCACAGCACTGTATTTTAATATGCATTTAAGTACTTGGAAAATGAATAAGTGATCCATAACTTGTAGAATTAAAGATGGGATTAATCAATGGGCTTCTCATTCATGTAAGTACAAACTCCTGCTAACCAATCCTAACTAGCTGGGAGATACTAAGAATTCCATGACAATGCAAATTATAATGACCTACGCATACACAGTGTTGATTTTGAAAACCACAAATACAATCATCATGTATTTACAGTGCTGTGAAAAAGTATTTCCCCCTTTCTGATTTCTTCTATTTCTGCATATTTCTCACACTTAAATGTTTCAGATACCAAACTGATCTAGTCAAAGCGTGAGTACACAAAAAAATGCAGTTTTTTAAATGTTGATATCATTTATTGAAGGAATAAAAGCTATCCAACCCTGCACTGCCCTATGTGAAAAAGTAATTGTCTCCTTAGTTACCTAATCAGACAATTGAACAAGTTTAATTGATATTTGGGTTCAATTTCATGAGGTGCGCCCAGACATGATTACTACCTGCCCTGTTGAATCTAAACATCAGTTAAATAGAACCCATCTGGCAGTATGAAGCTGGCAAAAATCAGCACAATGCTGCAATCTAAAGAAATTCAAGAGCAGGTGAGAGACTTAGTTAGTTTGGAAAGGGTTAAAAAACCAATTTCTAAGGCTCTGGGACTCCAGCGATCGATGATGAGAGCCATCATCTATAAACAGAGAGAAGCTGGGAGAGTGGTGCCCTGCTGAAAAAAGTCAGAGAAACCATTAGGCATATTCTATTGGTTTCTAATGGTTCCTGGTGGTTTTGTAATGGTTTCTAATGGTTTCTAATGGCTACTTATGTTTTCCTAATGGTTCGTTTTGTTTTTCTAATGGGATTCTATTATCTCCTACACAAATCTACAGGACTTTAACTGGTCCCTACCAATGGTTCCCACAGGAGTCTAATGGTTCCTATAGAAGTCTTAATGGTTCCTACAGAAGTCTTAATGGTTCCTACAGGCGTTTCTATACCAGTCTAATGGTCACTATACAGTGGTCTAGTGGTCACTACAGGGTGTAGTGGTCTCTAATGGCTCCTACTGTGATGGAGGAACACAGATGTTATAGCCTTCTTTGGCGATCACATCTGTGTGATTTCTAGTGGGTCCTTGTGTAGGCTATACAGTATGTTTGTAGATTGCAGTGTTCAGTGATTTCATTTAATACATTCCAAGATCACCTTTGGCCTTTTGTCGATTAAATCATATTTGGCCTTTTGTGATTAAATCATTGCTCATGACTCATCCATCCAAGAGGAAGGAAAAGAACACAACCTGATGGTTTGATGGTTCATTCTGAAAAAAATTAAATTAAAATCACAAACTGCAATGAGTTGTCACGCCCCATATGTCCTGTTCCCAATTTGGAGGGGAAAATATCCAAATACATACACAATTACACATATGTATAGACATGTCTCTGGTGCCCAGTGTTAGGACTGTGTTATAATTTCTGTTGCAGCAGTAGATTTCTCAGTATGTATCCTAATGGGACCAGTTTTCTGATGGTTTTAGCTCCTAATGGAACCAGTAGCTTTCCAATGGTATTACATTCTAATTGGACCAGTAGGTCTCTAATGGTATTACATTCTAATGGGACCAAGTAAGGTTTTATATCCTAATGGGACCATTACATTTTATAGCTAATGGGACCAGTAAGTCTCTAATGGTTTTATATCCTAATGGGACCAGTAGGTTCCTAATGGTTTCTTCTAATGGTTCCTAATGGGGTTCCAATTCCCATTAGACCACTATAAACCTAATGGTTCCTAATGGTTTTTTTCTAATGGTATTCTACTGGATTTTTCAGCAGGGTGAACCTTCCCAAGAGTGGCCAGTAATCAAATGTCCTCCACGAGGGCATCCTAGACACATACAGAGGGTCACAAAAGAACAGAGACTAACATCAAAGGAACCTGCCTCAAGGTCAGTGTTCACACTTCAACAATAAGAAAGAGACTGGGCAAAAATGGCATCCATTGGAGAGTTGCAGGGTGTAAGCCACTGCTGACCAAAAAGAACAGAAGGCTCGTTTCATATTTGTCAAAATCTCTTGATGACCCCCAATACTTTTGGGATGATATTCTGTGCACTGATGAGTTGCAAGTGAAACTTTTTGGAAGACATGGGTCCTGCTACATCTGGTGTAAAGCATTCCACAATAAGAACAACATACCAAACGGTGGTCATAGTGTGATGATCTGGAGCTGTAATGCTGATTCAGGACCTGGGTTACTCGCTATAGTTGATGGAACCATAAAAACTGTTCTTTACCAGAAAAACCTGAAGGATATTTGTCTAGTCATTGGTCCTTGACCTAAAGCACAGTTGAGTTATGCAGCAGCACAATCATCCAAAGCATACAAGTGAGTCCACTTCTGAATGGCTCAAAAGAAACTAAATGAAGGTTATGGAGTGGGCTAGATGAAGTCCTGGCTTGAATCTGGCTGAGATGCTGCGACATGACCTTAAACAGGCAGTTCAGGCTTAAAAACTTTAAAATGTGGCTGATTTTGTCACAACCCCCATGTGAGTCCCTGGTGCGTCTCTTCACAATTCAGCAGCATGCGTGTCTATTAGGTGTTTGTGTGATGTGATTGGTGTACATCTTTTGCGCGTCTCCCCTCTCAGCTGAATCTCATAACTCGTTTGTTTTCTAAGAAATGAGTGATGGGTATTTAAGCCCTATAGTGCATGTGCTTGTTGCTGGATTGTAAAGAGGCATTTGTGCTGATATTCAGTCATATTCCTGTTAGAAAATCTTCTTCTTCTTTGTCATATGCAACCAGTACTTTAGAAGTAGCTGAAATCTCTCTGAAACCTTTATAGCCATGAGTTAATTCAAACAAGCTTCCAATCCACATCAGGGTCCAGGATTAGGACTGAGTTCAAGTTTGCTTAATTCAATCCTGTTCCTCTATTCCAGTTTTCAAGAACAAACTTCCAGTCTTAATCAGGGTTCAGGACTGGGACCGCATTCTTGTTAACCTGTTGAATGGCTGGTAAGAATTCACTGCATATTTCATTTTACAAAAGATTGTTCCATTTCTAAATCAGTAAAATTCATCTGTGCCTTTGGGTTGGGTTCTGAGCGGCACCTCTGTAAGATCTGCAAACGCTGATGCGTGGGGGAGCCCAGAGGCTGTAAGCGACAAATGGCTGATAAGCTCGGTCCAGAGCCATGCCAGATAGCAATTAAGCTTTTGTGGACTGCCCCCCAGGGATGTTTGCTCAGCCTGCATGTGGAAGGTGTTAATGGTATTACTGTTACTCTGTACGGGGGGTAGTTGCAAAGCTCTGGCTGACACAATGCCCCTGTGGGAGTCATATTACTGTCCTTATTCTTAAGTTAAAGTCCAGTTATATTAATCTGTTTAAAATAATCTAAACCCCTGAGAACTTCATAATATGCTTATATGTTCAATATTCTACTAAGAAATCACTTCTGGACTTATAACCCAATTTACCTATATATTAATGCATCTTAAGACTTTTTCATGACACTTACATCATATTAGTATATATTCATATCATGTTTGGTCTTGTTATTCTCAGGGGAATCCAAGGAGTTGAATGGAGTATGTTTCATTCCCATTGAAATTATGGTTCGTTCCCTTTTGGAAACTCCTGAGAATTTGGTCAGAATACTCTCTGGTAATCATCCTATTCTCCTCTCTCTGCTGAAGTGTTTTATTACATCCTCCCAATGGTGGAAACCCAAAACCGGATTCAACCCCCTTCCAGGTGTTTATGGCCATGCCGCCTGGGTCAAAGAGCGTGGTTTGGCTTAAAGGAAAGAGAAACAATCCATTCTGGGAAGATCGTATCCGATTTCTCCTTTTATAAGTGCGTGAGTAGACTCTATAGCTATGGCGGATCGTCTCTCTGATTTTGCACTCACCCAACTCTGTGTGTGTAGCTGTCGCCAGGTATGACTTTTATATTGGTCTAAATTCATGGTAAGTGATATTTGGTCTGTTGATTTAAGCTCTTGCCTACCTGGTGAATAAATTATTGTTATTCCTTTAAACTTGCATGGTCTCCGTGACTCTTAATCCTTTTATTCTTTTTAGCGCGTTCGTTGCGAATACCTAGGGGTATAATCCCGACCGAGTACGACTGGCCAGCGGCCTGGTATGGGAATTGGTTTTATTAAGTTGGAGAGACGATCATGATTTACTTACATAAAGGGTTTGTGTATTGCCGGTTCTGGGATTCTAGCCTTTAGGAAACCCATGGACGAAAAGTCAGTTATCTGCTAAAATTCCCTGAAAGAACCCATGGGCGTGCATAGATCTGGGTTCGCTGTATTCACGCCAAAAGATGCTGTTGCAGTGATGGCTGACTTCCAACCTCTAATCTAATCGATGAACCTAGGATCCGGTAACAGTACTAAAACCCGGGAGTACATGTTTAGCGACGGCAGTAGTCTCCTAAGAGTTCGAGGTGTAGTCACTTCGAGACCCATGCAGGTTTCCCTAGATTATGGATTCTAATTCTAATTCTAATTTGGAGTCAGATATTTAATGAGAGTATAACTAAATTCATTATTATAAATTTATTATGGAGTCAGATTAATTGTAACCATTGTGCTTTTGTGCCCCGTTGTTCGAACGGAGAAAATAGATCCATTTTATTGCAATTCACACCAGCCAGGAGGTTGCGCGAGTTAACGCCAGCCAAAAGAACACGTGGAGCCTTCGGCCCCTGCAATTTCCATCTTTGGTATTGTTTTGTGGGTCTTACAAACCCTTGCAAATCTACTTTCTTTACCAAATTTGCCAGGAACAAGCTTCTAGCCCTGAGCTGGGGACAGGACTTGGACCAAATTCCTCTCGAGCATCATCTCTCCTCTTCGTGGGCAGTCCAGAGTTAGCAAGTGCTTCACCATCTGGCAGCAAACCAGAAGCCACTAGCTAGTGACAGCGGCCCAAGCATTGCCGACTATACTTGTGCTGAACTGTCTCTCTTCCTCTTTGGGGTTTCGTACCTGCGAGTCCTCTCTGAGATTCCATGCCGATCATTACCGTACTGCTTCCAATAAATCAGTTGTATTGCCAGTTTGTATCCGCACTTGACTCCTGGTCTGGACCATAACAGTACAGTTCAGTCACTGAGGGAATCAGCGGAGATGTCAAGACTAGTTGATACCTTGAGGTACCATGGGGTGCCCCTTAGTCAGCATGAAGAGATGTTTTGCCTGCTGCACCAGAGCCTGGGAGTCTTCTTTAGTCAACGGAGATTTCATTAGACTCCACCTCTGCCCCCCAAGCAGCCAACACCATTCTGCAGCAAGTTCTCCCTCAGACACAACTGGAAGCCTAACTTAGTGACCCTTGACACTTACAGCGACGACCTTACCACTTGCCACAGTTTCCTGGTCCAGTGTAGAATAATGTTCAAGCTTCAGCCCTCTTCCTTTCCCACTGAACAGTCTGAAGTGGCATCTGTCATCGCTTGCCTCTCTGGACGTGCCAAAGATTGGGTTGCTGCCTGCTAGGAGATGGATCATCTTGCAGTTGTGTCATGTGCTGTCTTTGCTGCAAAAATGAAGATGATGTTTGACTGTTCCTGTTCTGGCCATGCCGCTGCCAGCCACGTTGCTCCAGCTGTATCAACGCAACCTATCAGTAACAGATTACTCCATCGACTTCCGCACCTTGGCTGTTTCTACACGCTGGAATGCCCAGGCGTTACATGTTGTCTACCTATTCAGCTCAGCTGAGCGAATACAAGATGAATTATCCTCCTATGTCCAACTCCCACATCTGTACCAATTGATAGACTTGGCACTGAGAATTGACAGCAGTCTGCAGGAAAGGCAGATGGATCAGCAGGCAAAGCTGCAGGCACCTTCTTCGCCTGCATCGCAGGATGCGCAACTCAGACCTTCTACCCCTCTAGCTTCTCAGGTACCCATACCCGATGACCGGGCTCAGCTTCAGAAGCTGCCTCCTGAAGTATGGCTGCTCTGGATACAGCTAAATCTTTGCTTGTACTGTGGAAGCACCGCACATACCAAAGCTGAATGTTTAGTTTGACTGAAACCAGCAACATCAGGAAGAGAGACACTGTCGGGAGCTGCGACCTTGCGCCCCTTCCTTCCTGTTCGCCTGATTTGGCAAGGCCGCCCAATCACCATCAGGGCCTGACTGACTCTGGAGCTGATGGGAATTTCATCCATCCTGGTCTCATTTGGTGCCTAAAGATACCAACCAAGTCATTCCTAGTTCCCCTCCAGTCCTGGGGATTGATGGAGGATTCCTTCCCTGACGTTACCAAAGTTCCCCAACCAGTGCACATGTTGACTGCTGGTAACCATGTGGAAGAGTTGGCCTTTCGGCGTTTGGCAGGTCTTGCCCAGCTTTACCTCTGTCCTTCTTCTATTGGGAGGAGCTGCCGGACCTGTGGGATGTTCCTGCCATCTACCATGAGCTTCATATGCCATTCAGGAAAGCGAGAGAGACAGCACTTCTGCCTAAAAGACTAAGATTGTGTCATAAACTTACTGCCCGCAACTTTGCCCCGTAGGCATCACTGTGCTACCTAACTAACCAGGAGACCCAAGCAATAGAGTAGTACATAAGTCAGTCCCAGGTGTCCAGAAAAATTTGGGCTTCTTTGTCACCAGCCGGAGTTGGTTTCTTCTTCGTGGGCTAGAAAAATGGATGGTTGCGCCCCTGCTTTTGAGTACAGGGGATTGAATGCAGTTTAATGGATTCAGCCTTATCCAACTTCCAGGGCTGCAATTCTTCGCCCAGCTTGATTGGCACAACACATACTACCTACTGTGCATTCAAGAAGAAGATGAGTGGAAGACAGCATTTAACATCACCCTGGACCACTTTGCGTACCCAGTTATATTGTTCTGGCTTGCTCACGCCCCAGTGATGTTCCAGAACCTCATAAATGCGTACCTGCTGCGCAGGCCTCCAATTTGTTAAAACTGGGATGGAAAAGAAATGTAATGCAGCGGATCCGGTGTAAGCACAGCATTGACTAAAGTGAAACCGATCAGCTGCGCTGCTGTGGAGCAGCGGAGATGTACCAAACACGCATCTGGTGTAATTTGGGGGTTACTCCGCCACCACTGAACAGGGTCCTCTGAAGTGGGGATAGGAGCAAGTCCTATGCAGACAGAAATCTCACCCCTGATCTGTTAATGGAAAGTTGTGTCATGCTGCAGCATGAAACTCCTCCTTAGGTTTTGGTCCTCTTCAGCAAAGAGTTCTTCTGAAGCAGTGATTCTGACTTTCTTGGAAAGAAAGCTTTTGCTTTGCATGGTAATTTAGATGCAAGAATTTATTTTGTAAAGTGAGCCCATTAAAATTTCCATAAAACAATAAAGTTTATCAGTTTCAGCATTAAATGTCTTGTCTTTGTGGTGTACTCAATTGATTATAGGTCAAAAAAGGATTTGCAAATCGTTGTATTCTGTTTTTATTCACGTTTTACACGACGTCCCAACTTCATTGGAATTGGGGCTTGTAATTTTATGCAGTTTAGTTTCGTACCCAGTATATGCTTCTTCCCCTTATACACAGTCTTCACGATGGATGATTTTTGATCCACTCAATAGCATCCCTGATCCTTGCCGTCCACTTGGAGAGGGTTTGAATGGCATATACCTTTTGTGCCACATGGTTAAGACTATGTGCAAAGCATCCAAGTTTTCTGATTTGGAGCTGATGTACAGCTACATCCATATTGCAAGCATTATCGCCTCATTTGGGTTGCGAATACTCTCTGCCTCATTTGGCTCTCATTTACATAGTGGAGTGTAACTGTAATATAGTGATCCTGAGTGATACTTGCCCACCCATCACTGTTTAAGGCCATCTTTGACACACTGGAAAACTCAACAATGATGTTCCACTTTCAACTTCACACTAAGCAGGTATAAGGGAATCTGATAATGTGCCTCTGGAAGGGGGGTTGTAACTGGGGTTAAAGGCTGTGGTCATCTCCCTACAGTAACAGCAGTTAATATTAACGGTAAAAATAGTAACAATAACAATCATAAGCAATAGAAAATTTTGGGTCTCATGGCTGTCATGGCAATGGAAAAATATCACTGAAGATTTCAACCACTTTCCCTTGTAGCTCTGTTCCGAGGGCCAAGACAGTAAAGCTTGCCCCTTGGAACACTCAAAAATGATGGGTAAGGTTAAAATTAAGAATTGGGATTTGGCCTTACTAGTGACCCCACTGGGGACTCAACACCCCAGGATTGAAATGCAAAAAAGAAAAAAAAAATTCTTTATAACAGCGCTCCAGTTCGCTACAACATAGAGTCTTACAGAAACTTACTCATGCCCAGATACACACTTATATTGGGTAGGCTAAGAAAAAAACAACTGGACATTGACTTTTAGATTTAAAATATCTCTATATTGATTCAAAAGTTTGAAGGGTTTATTTTTTGCAATACTTATGAATTGATTCTGTATTTTTGGAGATCAGAGGTTATAATGTCTGTTTCAGTTTTGGGGGGAAAATAAACAAACTGGGGTCTGATGGCAGCGTAAAGTTCATGTTTTTAAGACTGAATGCACAACATGCAGCTGCTGGTACCACTGGATCTGTGTGAGGTAGCCTCCCACTGACCAAGAATATTTTTCCCCACATGCCCTTGCCCATTACATTTGTGAGATTTTGATAAGTCAGAGACACAAAATGAAAAAAAAGGATAAGATGTGCAAAAAACAATAAACATGATATTGATGTTAAGAATTTATTTTGGTTGTTAATTACAGACTGCAATCAAATGTCATGAAAAAGGATAACCCAATAATAGTATCAACTGTAAACCAAACAGTTATCAACGAATCTAGTTGAACTTATCAACTGAAACCAAAATGTTTAACTTTGAGGCGCAACAAACTCAGGTGCGGCTGCTATCACAGTGGTCACAAGTTAATGCAGATGAGGCATTTTAACCCTATCTAGACCGAGGGGGGCTTTTTATGCCCACTACAATTTTCACGTTGTATAATTTCTGAACGGCTTGAGCTAGGACCACCAAACTTGGTGATTTTTCCTAAAACTTGTCTGGGAACAATTTTATGCCAATAAGTCAAGTCCACCATCTTCGCCGTTTCCATGGCAATGGTTTTCTTACAGGTATGTTTGAAAAAAAATTGCCGATTTCGGTTTCATCAATGTAGTTTCCAGATTTTCTTTTTAACATATACTTATTCCATTATATTTACAATATCTTATGTAATTTAATGTCAGCTTTGTTAAGCAGAATTAATTTATGCTAATTTGATGATGTCATTGAATTTATTTTATTTTCCTATGATGAGAGCTTGTACTACCAATAAATAGATGTTTTTTTTCCCATTATTAAGGTGGTCTTCAGGCTCTATGTTGAAATCAATATACTTAACACAAAGAAGTTGACGATAAGAACAAAGCAAGTTTTGCTTACGCAAACCTGTAATCCTTTATAAGTTTACTTTCATTTCTTTCTGACCTGAACTTCTAAGAAAAACATTCTGAGTAAATGAAAAACTATTTTCACAGAACATAAATAAAATTTTGTGTATTTTATGGCCTCTCGGAGCTGGTGCACTATGGGATAAAATAAGCAAAGCATTCTGGGTAATACAAATCAAAACACAATGTCATAATGACATCATAATAGGTCATAATAATACCAAAATGATTGTGGTGATTTAGTTTTACGTGTACATCATCCCCTGCAAATTCAGTGGTCATATGCCATGTCGTTTACAAGTTACCGGGGGGGGCGGAAAAAGCCACCCCGGCCCCAAGAAACCCCAAAAAGCCCGGTCTAGATAGGGTTAAACTGGGAAATCAATATCCCCCTGATTTTTCTTGGCTTTCACAAGTAGGTTATTCATTTGAAGTTCATCAACCAACAATAAACTGAAACATCAAAGAGGCCGTGACCAGTCTCGTCGAAAGTCTATTGCCTCTTGCAACAATGCATCAGGTCTTTGTGACATTGTTATTTCAGTTTTATGCTTACATCAGTTCAATGTAAATGTTTCTTCTTTTTGTATCATGGCATTGTCATTTGAGAACATATTGAAAAAAAGAATTTTTTTTCAATATGTTGAAAAGATTTTGAAAGTGCTCATCAAGAGCTTTCATATGAGGTATTACTCAATATGGTTGCTTGCATATTAATTTTTGATCCATTCACAGGTCCACTTTGACCTTAGGTGCAAACCAAGAAGGTCAAAGTCGATTGCTTATTCCAGGTTATGGCTTATGTGCCTAGAGGCTTTGTATACTATCATCAAACTTGGTGACAATCAAAAATTTGCAAACAGGAACATTGTTTATGAAATTTCCATGTTTGACCTTGCTGTGACCTTGACCTTAAACCTATGACCTCCATGTGTTCTCAAAAGATTCTGTGTCATAAATGATTTCAAGTCATATAATATGATGACTATCAATCTAATAATTACTAAGATATGAAAAGGGTAAGGTGTAGATAAACTAACAAACACTCATGAAAACAAACATAGTCTTGACAAGACCAATGAATGAATCAAATGGCAAGCTAATCAATAATAATATTCATTCAGGTTATTTGCTCAGTCAGCTATGCTTCTTCTATATGGTTGGAACATCTGCAGAAACCCTTAACATTTACCAACAGAGGTCACCAGTTAACAAGCAAACCAGTTGATCCGTAACACCAAGGGTGCATCTCAATTCTTATTTGTATTTTGTCGCTCCTCTATCCTCTCTATTGAACTGGAAGTTGTTCTGGGTCTGCCTCCTTGTTGGCTGTCTCAAAATGCTTATTTCTGCTGAGAGGAGAGAGGAGCGAGGAGGGATGAGGGAACTCTGAAGTGCAGTGAGCTAGGTTACATGATAGTGGCCTTCCCTGAATGCTTTCAGCTGAAAACCATTATGTCAATCAATAAAGACAGATGCTGGCAGTAAAAAATGGTGCAATGGATCAGAAAACTCATGGTTTGGATCATATCACTTAAAAGTTAGGGATTGGATCATTTTTCAAAAATATGAAACATCCACATTGTGAGTTCATGGATTTCTTACTCATTTTTACATATCACAAATGTTTGTGAGAAGGCTAAATTTGAAAAATTGAATAAAAGATTATATGTGTCCCTCAACAGACATTCAGCGCTTTGACGGCATTTTGCACAGACCACTGTCCAGCTCCTCAGGCACTCTGTACAGGTTTTATATTGTTTCCACTGTGACTTTAAAAACAATGTCAAGTTATTTGTAACAGGTTACAAGGGATAAGAAATGAAAATTCGTGGATGTACGCAAAAATAAATTAATTTTTATATTGGGGAGGTTAATTTTATCTGATGAGGGTGCAGATAGCCTAAATATTTAAAATATGAATTTATCTTGGCTATATTAAGCAATACGATTGCGCACAACACAACACAATTTTTGGAGAAGTCAAAACTGGAAGACTTCAATATTTTATGAAAACAATTTACAATTTATGAAAATGATCAAAAATGTAAAAAATATCTATGCTGACGCGAGCAGTACCCCTCAGCCCACATTGAGCAGTAAATCAATGTGTGACTGTGAGTTTAATGCTTACCACCATTTGACATGAATTTCGTTATGAAGACAGTTTATTGATGTTCAACTGTTTTGTGGAGCTTTATAATTTTCTCGTGAACAGGGACAACAAGATGATGTCAATGTAAATTCAAGATGGCGGCTCTGACAGCCATACTGGATACCAAAATCGATAGGCTTCTGTAGCTACCCAGCCCAAGACCAAAAATGGCAATGATGGGAGATGGCGTTTTTCAGTTATCGCACGGAATCAAATGTGGACGGACAAACGGACGACGGACACTATGCGTGATGACAATACCCCACAGCCTCTTTCAGGACTGAGGAGTAATAAAAACTGCCATGTAATAATTTAGGCTAGCCTACAGCATGTCTAGTGCGAAAAAGCATGCAGCAGTGAAACTTCATTTCACACTGACGATTACATTTTGCAATTAATCTGCGGTTTACATACGTGCCAATCCCTACGGATCACATTACATTAGATCCAGCTGAACAATGTCTTCAGAAACAAACGCCGCTTCATGTGACTCAGAGAAAACAACTAGTGATGTTACCGCTGTCAGGCTCCGAAGCACGCTTCAAATTCGACAGGGCATTTTTCTGAAGCACTGTGCCGAAGCTTGCTTCATATCAGGAAAAACCACGTGACTGATGACATTCAAACCACTTCACTGATTCATTCAGACTGATCTGAATCAGCTGACCGGTTTGGTTCGATCATAGACTGTATAAAAAGATGGACGCCGAACCGGGTCTGAAAAGTGAAGCCCATGCAGAAATCTCTGAAAATTGCATTCTGTTTAATCGCCAGCAGATGGCGACATTGGTGGTTGCAGAAAGAAGTTCAATGCTATATCATTCTATGAGAAAATGACCCTAATTTCCCACCTGATTTATTATTTCAATAATGATTTTCCATGTTATTTTATGGTATCTATCGCAAGTGTCAAGTCCTCCTCGATATATCATGATGTTCATTTTTTAAATTATGGTCCCAAATAGGCTAGAATAAAGGATAAAGCCAGATATGCTTTATGGGGTGTGGCTATCGTCTGGTCCTCATCAGATTCGGTCAGATCCACACGTAGATCCACCCCTCGCTCCTCCCTGGATCTTCATTTCACGCTCTCGTCCAATAGGAATCACATCCGGTTTCAAAATAACAAAATGGCGCTGTTCAAATTTCCAAAATTCTGAAATTTATGGGTGACTTTGCCTAAATATATGGGTTCTTTGAAATTCAAATGGGATGAAACAGTCTGTTATTATTTTTAACAAAACGCCTAAATCGCTACAATCACACCCTATTGACTAATCCGGGGCGATGGGTTCCGCCATCCTGTGGCGGATTACTGCTGACAGTTCTGATTAAATTGGGTTGTGCGCTGATTCAAAATGTCAATTCAATAAAAATGGATGAATCAGTGGCCTGTTATTATTATTTTTTTTAAGAATAAAAATGTTCCGAAGTCGGCCTATAACTACACATGCAGGCAGTATACTACCAGATTCAAATAGATAGGCATTTTTGCAATCAAAAACATATTATATTCAAATATTTGCAATAATGCAGCAGTGTTTTTTACCCGTTGTTAGCACAGAGGTAAGCAAACATTACCTAGCAGTTTAGGATTGCAGTGAGGTGCAGTGAATATGGTGCTAAACTGGGGCATATGTAATTATACTGTTATTCCAAATTTGAATTTTCCCACTGCTATTTGAGCAGCCAATTCCTTCCCGGCATCTGAGTTCATTAATTAAACTTGTAAAATAGAGAAGAAAATGTAGAGTGCCATAGACAGACATCCGTTCATTTCCAATCGTTTGGCCCGCAGAAACGCAACTTCCTGGTTTCGCCGGATTAGTCAATACACCAAGCACAATCAAAAAACATAATAAAATATAACACGTATTTTGGACAGAGCAAATATTTACAGGATTCAATGAGACTGCGGATGTAACTAATGTTATTATAATATAATATGAATTATTAAGGTAAGGACGGGTAAGGTAAGAACAGACACATGTAAAAGGAAGCTAGATTTCAGCTTTCTTTAAGTATTTTTCTCAATACGAAAAAACTCAAAGTGCACACGCATGGTGCGTCAGCGTCACCTTTGCAAGGCTGTACAACAATCTCTGTGCCAGCAGATGTCACCCACGTGCTTAATGAATGAAGCTTCGAGTAGTGAACAAATTTTCAATACAATAGTAAAAGGGTCGATAGCTTCATAAAGCCTCGTTTGGCCATCACTAGAAACCACGTCTCATTTCTCAAAAACCGTATGTCCTCATTTCGTCAGTGCTCTTCCTGTTTCCTTATGTCTCTTCATACATCTTCGGGGGGAGGGACTCAAACGCAAGGTGAAGACCCAAGAGAGGAAAACGAGGATGTAATTCTAGAGAATTGAGATGCACCCCGCTTGTTCATAAAAGTTAAAGCCTTGGGACAATTAAAAAGACATTGAAGGACAAACTAAAATACAAAACAAAATAGCTTCTTTATCATATCAATTCATTCGTTAACTTATTCACGATGAGAATGCAAATATGCAAAATTATGACAACTCATTTTATTGACACGATTTGAAATTATATTTCAGGCGTTCTGCATTCCTAGGCAAAAGCACTGGTTAATATATCTCGCGGTGACCCATGTTCATTTGCCACATTGCAGAACTTTTTCATTCTTTAACTTCCTGTTTCGTCATCATGCTCTGAGTTTACTTCTATCAAGGTGAAACACCGGCGTCCTCTCAGGTGTTTAGGTCAGGTAGCCCGACTAACTTGGTACCAAACGTTAGCTTTTTGTATTTGATGGCAATTACGATATTTTCATATTTATAGTCGGATTAAAAGATCAGACATGTTCCGCGGTCTTCCGACGATTCAGCTGCTTGGATTTTAACCCCGAGGAAGTTGTTATTAATGAAAGGAAAGTTTGATATTGATGTTGTAGCCGCTTCCCCGTCGACTGCAACTAAGCAGCGTGTTCAAAGGGCCACCATGCCCGACTATGTTAAAACGAAAAAGCCTGACGTTAAGTTGGTCATTCTTGGGGATATGAACGTTGGAAAGACGTCTTTGCTGCACAGGTACACTGAAAGAAAATTCAAAGACACCATTAGCACAGTTGGAGGGGCGTTCTTCCTGAAACAGTGGGGACCGTACAACATTTCCATCTGGGACACCGCAGGTATGGTGTGTGGCGCGCGCGTGCTTATTTTATGATGGCTGAGTACCGGTAATTGAATTGTAATGGGATATAATGGATTCGCCTTAACCGCCGTATATCCTACTCGGAGGACTCTAATCGTTGTTATTGAAGCTTTATTGAAGCTGCATGAAACTTCTTGGTACACTCCTGGCACATAGAGGGCGAACTCTTTTATGTGACCATACGACCTTTGCTGCAGCGCCACCACCTGGTCAAACTTTATACCTCCAAATGCAATACCAAAGTAGTTTTAACGAATCCTGTCACATTTCTTGGGATTAATACCTCCGCCCAACGAAGTTGGAGGAGGTTATGTGATCATTACAGTTTGTCTGTTGGTTGGTTTCTTGGTTTGTTTGTAAGCAGGATTAAGCAAAAAGTTATGGATGGATTTTCCTCAAATTTGGTGGAATGGTTAAGGATTGTTCAAGGAAGAGGTGATTTGATTTTGGGAGGTCAAGGGCATGCAAAAGGTCAAAAACACATTAAAAACATATTTACACGAAGACTACAGGACTGCATAAACACAGGGTTTGCTAGCTAATACTTAAATAAAATTGAGTACACTGGCGGAGGAACTTGCGCTCTCTGAGTGCAGCTCTAGTTTATGGAGCATTCAAAAATCTTGTTATTGAAGTTGGCCATCCCATGACTTTTTCAGTAGTGTCAACAACGGGGCTGACTTTTGATTTTCAAAAATTGCCACGACTCAAAAAAGCTTTTATGGGGATAAAGTCAAATCTGCTTTCAACTTTCCTGGTAAAAAGAGGAGGAAGTTATTCATCGCAGTGACTCTGTAATGCTTCCTGTTGCACCACATGAACATTTCCAAATGCAATAACTCTGGACACTATCAAGGAGAATCATGTCAAGTTTTCTGTGATTGTTCCTTGTGTATAAAGGTGATGCTGGTGACCCCAGGACTGACCCTGTAGGAAAACAGTTCATGTGAAAAATGATAAAACCTGAACATTTTTAATGGGAATCCTGTGAAGATTCCTGATGCATTGAGGAGGAACCTTATTGATTGCTCAATTTTATTGTAGCGCCACCAATTGGTAGGACAATGGCATAGTTTACACAACTGCAGTTTTTGCATACAATGGAAAAAAATGTTGCAGTTCGACCTTTTGTTCACACGACAACAGTGTTTTTGTTGCTTGAAACTGCTGTCTAATGAAAATGGATTCCTGAGTGGAATCTTTTGAAAATGCCACCCTTAGCATTGCTGCGTGAACAGGTAATGTGCAATTTAAATTTTTATTTTATTTTTTTAATTTTTTTAAACTGTGATGACTATGCATATGGTTATTTCATTATCAACCTACACTAGGTGTTCCTGTGGAACAAACCAAAATCATTCATTGTTTTAATATGCAAATTCTCAGAAATTAAGCTTTCATAATTACCGCCACCTCTGGATCAGTACTTTATACAACCTCCTCTGGCAAGGATAACCGCATGGAGCAGGTTTGACGAGGTAAAGGCTTATATTTGGAGGGATTTTAGACCATTGCTCTATGCCGATTATTTCAAGACCAGTCACATTCTTGCAGCTGTGCTTATTAACTGCCATCCTCAATCCTGCTTAAAGGATTTTAATCAGCTTGACATCTGGTGAAGGAAATGGCCATTGGAGAACAATTGACATTGTTATCCTGGAGCAGTTTTTGTGTGGATTTTACAGTGTAATTTAGGTCATTGCCTTGCTGGAAATTCCACCCATGTATGGCCAAATCTCAGCCCTCAGGCTATGGCAACCAGACTTTCAGCCAAACTTGCCAAATACTTGGTGTTATCCATTAAGCCATTGACCTAGACCAGTGCCCTTGGACCTCTGGAATTAAAATGGCCCCAAAACATCACTGATCCATCACAGTGCTGCGCTGTATGTAGTGCATTTTCTTGCGTGCTCCTCTGTTTTGACGCCAAACATGCGGATGCTGTATCCACCCTAAACGTTCAATTTTGGTCTCATCTGACCACATCACCTTTGTCTAGTCATAATTTAAATTAACCGATGACAAATTGTAAAATCTTGCATGACAGTTCATTAGGACGGTTTATGGCAAGCTTAACACGAGGGATACTATGCTTTGTTTCTGGTTTTAAGGGAGCTGTGCCCCTAATCATTTCTACAAGTGACCTTAATCTATTGTAGGTGCTGTACTAAGACATTTTATCTGACCAATATCTCAAAATGTTAGCCTTGGATTGTTTTCAAATTTTGCGCATTCAATCTGGGTTAATATGAGAGGTGAAATGCCAAGTTTTATAAAAAACCAATAATTTGTCTTAATATTTTAAAATAAGTTGTGGTACATTTCACTCATCGCATTCATATCTGTGCTTTGTAATCTCATATGCAGTGGCGTCTGGCTTATAGAGGGCAATAGAATGCCGGCTAACCTGAGAAAAAGAAAAATAATAAAAGTACTTATCATAAATTATTCATTTTTATCTCTTTTTTTAAATGTGAACCTAGCAGTATGCATAAAATATGATTTAAAATCATCTTTGCAAAATATATGCCTGTTCCGAGCATCTGCTCTGCATATCTCAACAGTTGAGAGGCGATTGGGAAATCCCCCTCAAGAGGAGAGTTTGTGCTGCAGATTAGCCCATTGTAAAATTAAGATATCAATGAATGACATGTATTTAGCCAGTTCACTTCCTCAAATCTGAAAAAGTGTTTCCTTTAAGATACCAGCTTGATATATGGTAAATCCGTTAAAATGTGCTCTTTCCATTGATGTAATTTGTTTTATGGTGCACTCGGTCATACTTGGAAATGTGCTATCGAACTGTGGTTCCGACATGCATTTTCCATTGTTTAGGCCTACAAATCAGAAAATTTAAATTCCCTGGCATAAATACCAAGTCCCTGTGAAAGTAGTATAATATGAGTCATGACTAATGAATTGTCAGACTAAAAGTGTGTTTATATCCGGAGGCATTGAGGGCCAAACCCGGCCCCATGCATAAACAGAACGTTTGTGAGTTATATTGGGTAACCTACTAATTGGCAGGTGTTGAGATTGTGATCCTGATTTTTGGTCATCTGAGATTTATTATTCCAAGGAACCAATCCTGCAAATTTCATGGATTTATCTTTCATAGGTCAAATGTTATGACTTATTGAATTTGGCCTATTGTATAGTGACATGCCACCTTTTTTGAAGTCTCAGTATCTCAAAAACTGCTGAAGATGTGAGTCTAAAATTTTGCATGTAATTTACTGGATACAAGATTATCATGTACTGTAAATTTGACCCAAATCTGGGGGGTCAGTTGGGAACTTTTTTGAAATCAGGTGATTTGAGATGGAATTAGATGGAATTGTGGTAGTTTTCCATCCACCAGAAAATAATATATTCTTTTATAGACATTGTGTACATAGGAATAAATAGGATACTTTCAGCCAGTTGGATTTGACTATTTAGAATTAAAAAAAAAAAAAAAAAGTTCCATCTTTTACTGGGCTTTCTGTTGTTTATTGGTGGTGCTACAAATTCTTATTGCATCTGATCATAATCCCAACACTTTAATATACTCTTACAAATTTTTGAACTGTTGTGTTGAAATATCTAATGCTAAATGTGGGCCCATCATCTGTGATTTAAGCTGGGGGCCTCGAGTGTTTTAGGTCTTTTGAGACCGTCACCCAGGCAACCCAACTGAGGCAAATGAAACCTGCGCTTGAGCCCAAGCAGTAATCTCTCATGTATCAGCTCTGGAGACTTTCCCCGCAGTCTCTCTTTTGCTATTAGTGTCTCCTCTTCTCTCTCCTGAGGGCGCTGCACAGACCTGCAGTTCTCTGAACGTTTTATGCACCCTAGATTTTTTAAAATTTAAATTTGATCTCGGATGGTTAAGTTTTGTTTTCCTCATTTATGTTTTTGTAGATCAAAATCACATTTGAGACTCCAAAAAACTCTAACAAGAAATATTTGTATTTCACTAAAGAAAGTTGATACAGGTAGTATGGCTGTGACAGAGCCCTGATCTCAACATCATCAAGGCTGCCTGGGAATACCTTGGGAGACAGACGCAGGTGAGACTGACAGAGACCCTGCAGAGGAACTGTGGCGTATTCTCCTATATGTTTGTAACAACCAAACAGCCAATTATCTTATGAAACCATAAAACAGCAGGACAATGTTCCAAATTTTCAGGCAAAGGGTAGTCGGACCAAATATTGCTTTTGTTTTGGTTTCAACAGTTGACATATCTTTAAAGTACAATGTCAATATTCAGAAACCTTTCTTATCATGATATTAGGAAGCATTTTTGCCTCATGGAACTGTTTTAAATCTGCACAGAACTTATACATTGACACATGCATTGTAATACGGGGACCCTGCTAAGCCTCTGCATCTTCTACTCGCCGCCGACTTTCCCTTTAGCCTTATCTGTGGCGGTGCATGACTAGACCCTCATATGTCTCCCTCCTCCATGTGTTATTCCCATGTCTGATCTCCAGAATGACCACGTTCCTCGTTACCAGAACATTGTCAGGTTTGAGGGTAGTCTTGGTAACACTGTAAGAACTTGTGTTATTCACTCAAGTCTGCCATCAGCTGCCAATCTTGTTTTTCGATGAGTGCAGCTTCTGCCCTTGGTGTTGTGCCAAGTCTCTCTTCTCCTCTGAAGCAGACGATGGCTTTCAGGATTTATACTTTGGCTGACGATTATGCACTCTAAATGTTCTCAGATGGTATGAAGCAGTATAAGCCATCTTGCAGAGCCTTGGTGCAGCTGGGTCATTCCATGCCAATTGTCCAAATGGCTCCCACTTGACCATCTCAGATTTGGCTGAAAGAATTCCAGCGGATGCATTCACCTCCTAATAGGAGAAATCCAAAATTTTAGCTCTCAACTCCTAATAGTTTTGTCAAAATATTTTTGCAACTAAGTTCCGGCCCTTTTTGAACAGCGATTTCTGAGGAGCCATTTTCACATGGCTATATCTAGAAAAGTGTTTCAGCTAAGTCCTTCACATTTTCAGGGGTGAAGATGTGCTACTATAACTTGAGGAATATAGACTTATAAAGGTGTCCCTTTGGACAGAATCTGTTATTCTTCAAGTGCAAGTTAACATTTATGAAATAAAGCATTTTGTTGAGTTTGAGCTTTCTGTCATTAACTATGTGCATTTTATAAAACAATGTTTGAATATTGTTTCAATGCCATGAAATGCTGTGTGTCTACAAAAATACCATATTTTCTACAAAATTTTTCGAGTAAATAAAGCAGAACACCATCACAGATTTTGGATATGTTAGTAACAGGTATCTAATCTTTCTAAAACAGTCAATTTGATGTTGGTGGATGGTGTCATTTTTATGATATAAAATGTTAAAAATAACACTTTTTCATTTTCCAGCCTTAATATTTTTTAGATTATTCATAAGAGAGGGGTAGAATTAGAATACAAAATACACAACATATATGGGAAGCCGTATGTGCAATACCAAATCCCTGTCTTTGAAATTTCTTCCTTCAAATATGCTACTGCAGAGCGTAAAATTTTCGAGCAACTCTAAGCACCCCCAGAAATATATGATAAAATAAAGGGACACCTTTATAAGTCCATATTCCTCAAGTTATAGTAGCACATTTTCACCCCTGAAAATGTGAAGGACTTAGCTGAAATACTTTTCTACGTTGATATAGCCATGTGAAAGTGGCTCCTCAGAAATCGCTATTCAAAAAGGGCCGGAACTTAGTTGCAAAAATAAATATATTTTTTATGACAAAACTATTAGGAGTTAAGAGCTAAAATTTTGGATTTCTCCTATTAGGAGGTGAATGCATCCACTGGAATTTTTTCAGCCAAATCTGAGATGGTCAAGTGGGAAGTTTCTCTGAAATTCGGACATTTGACAAGGAATTACCCAGCTGCTTACAATGTATTTGAGAGTCCTTTTGTCGGCAAAATGACCAGTCTTCTGTAACTTTCAAGCTTAGGCAGTGTAGGTTTGATGGGCTGAGGAGTTGTCATAGCCCAGCTGGGCCAAAAATTTGATGCAATGTGGCTCTACCTATCAAAAGCCAGTCGAGTGGATCTTTTTTTCAACAGCTTGCTCTCATCATGTCTGGGCACCTAGCATCCTCATACCCACTGCTGCACTGGCTTTACTCCTCAATAATTGCTCACCACCTCCTCAGTCAGCTGATGCTGGACTTTCTTCAAGTATTTTCCTACAGTAACTCCAGGGTTTGAAAGGTTCCTAGAGCACGTGCTTTTCCTTTGGACACTGCTGCTTCTAGGATTCAGTGATGCAGCAACCACTCTGCTTAACTGCAGCTTCAGCTTTACTGCTGGCCTGCATTCCACCCTTCATCCTGGAGACTGTTGGGTCACATGACTCACAGCACTGCAAGATCTCCCTCTCATGCAAAACTTTGAACTCCTCCATGGACTTCATGAGGTGCCACAGTTCGTTGTAGCCATTGAGGACAATGGGCAAAGGAACTACATTTGTGTTGCTTTTTGAAATTCTATTTCAGTTCCTTTTTTGCTGTGAGATGTGGTGAAAATTTGACTCCTTTCATGATTTGGATAAAACCATTTCCATTAGAGATCATGCACTCAGCAACATGTAATAATCAACTTTTTTTATTGTTGTTTTTGTTTTTGGTTGATGGATGTTTTTTGCTGTTGAGCTGCAGTTTTGTGTTACTTGTTCAATACACAAAGGATATTTGCCACCTCTCTTTTTTTATGTTCATGCAACTCTTTAATAAATTTATATTAATGTATCAATTTAATGAATTTATAAAGTGCAGGTGTTATTGTAGCCCCCGGACGAAGTTGGCGCTACTATGGATTTGGCCTCGTCACCCGTTTGCCACCGCCGCCGTAGAGATTTCCTTGTGGAAGCTCTACTGGCCACAAATTTAAAGCTATTTCTTTTATATTTTGTTTGTATATGGGCGGTGGTTAGCACATGGTGCATATCAATTTTGGTTGTCATGGTAACAGAATTCACTATTTAGTGTCAAAAATAAGCCAAAATGAAAAATATTGGCGATCGGGGGCTACAATCATTGGTTGCGGGCGACTGACCTGCCTAGTTTTCTGTGGTATGAAATTGGGTATTGAGAATCATGGAATTGCATCGGGGCTAGTGTATTAGTCTTGACTACCTACATTTTTTGATAACAGTTGTGTTGACTGTGCTTGATTTGATTGGACCAGCTGTTATCCCTGGACAGACAAAATGCCTGTTCTGTGTGAAATGTGTGCGGACAACTGGAAGCTGAAAAGTATTATGAAAAGTCGGTTCCTGTGGAAGCTCTGCTCCATTGCTTTACTGGTCACATCCTGAGATGTTATTTCAGCAGACCTCCACATTGTTATTCCACTCATTTGGTCGCATGAATGCTTTGTTCTGCACTTCTCTGTATACCGAAGGCCCTTTGGGCCACTCCTGCCGATACTCATTTCACCAGTTAAAATGTTTGTGTGGGGCCTTATCAGGAAAGCGCTTGTTTGTATATGACTGTACCTCATACACTTATTGGTGGCCCTACCCGCTCTTACTGAAGTCCATACTCAGGCTTGTCCTGGAACGCTTCCCGAACAATCCCCACACCTCAAAGGATAAGGCTTGTTTGTGCTTGATTTATTTGAGACTTACCTGGGTTGGATGTAGTCATGTTCATGATTTTATCTGTGGGTAAGTGGCTTATGCTTACTTTCCTCAACAATTGGCATGCTAATCTGGATTTGTGAAAATTTTGTATGTAATGCAATAGCAATCACAAAACCTGTATTTTTTACACATGTTATCTTTAGATTCTAAGCATTTTTAAGCATTTTGACCTCAATATACTGTGGGAATGATTTTTTATAGTTCTCATTGCCTACAATAGTATTTTTCAGTACATTTTCACCTGAAAAATTTTAGAGCAGCAATATTTTAAGGCCCCTTATGGATGAAAGTGGTGGTGTATAATCATCACTGCACACTACTGCAGATTTGATGAAATCCGTCGTTCTTTATTTGCTGTAATTTTAATTCCCTGCTATAGAGGAGCAGTAACCTTAGATGCACACATCTAAATGATGCAGTAGCCTAATTGTTAGTGTGTCTTATTTAGATGACATGACTGGATATTGGATATTCATGAAAAGATGTTGCCTGAGAACTATTCAAATGATGGAAAATCTTAAGTCTGAAATGGTGGTATAGATGTCGCATGAATCAAAACTCCACTGCCAGCTTGGCTTACCTGGCTGTAGCACCTCCCAAGGAATATTTCATCTTATATATTGATCATGAAAAATTTGTCTAACCTCATATCCGCAACATATACAAAGCTCAAATGTATGTGGTCAGAGTGGTGAAACGCTGCTTGGGGAATAACCACATTAATTCTTGTGTTGTCGGTCAACTATCAAAATCTCTCTTTTCATATTAATATAAATACACTATTACCATCACTAACATATAAAGAGTCCTTTCAAAAAATCAGTTTTCATTTCTCCTTCATTTGTGAGCCCTCCAGGAAAAAAAAAAAAAAAACAACAACTGAGAATGGTGAACAGCCTAAATTCAGAAAATTCCCTCTCTTGGCACGTCCTGTCCCTTTAAAATGTTTCTCTTGGCTCTGGAAAAAGTCATTGGTATTCAGTCCAATTGGAGACTAAATTTACTTTCAGATAGTGTATTGCTTGAATTAGAATCTCAATCTTGAGGGGTCATAATGCGTGAAGAGACCTTGAGTTGTAAGTATATTTCCTAGACATTTTACTTGCATGATAGAATGAAGGAGAGATATAGAATCATTAGTTTGGGTAAAATATGCATCTCTTTGCCATCAATTAACAGGGTTCGAATTTCACGACGGCAGCGACGGCAATTGCCGTCGATGCCCTGCCTGTTTGCCGTGCTGCCCTCCTATAAAAGCCCCAGTTCACGGCAGTAAAATGGCGTGCCCTTTCCCCGCATTGCCGTAAGTGCTCCTCGGCCAAAACACCTACCCAAAATAAATAAATCACACAGCATTTCCCATTTTTACCAGTTGTGGTTCGTCAGCCGTAACAAAGGGAAGCCAAAACCTCGCCCTTCAAAGCTTAGTGACTTAAACATTTCGCAGTTTACTTTTCTTGATCAGCAGTTGCTCATACGAATTGGTAGAAGGACAGTCAAATTTATTTTCGATAGCAAATGACGACGCAAATTATCAATACGTCTTTTATAAATTAGTTTGCGAGGCTTCTTTAGCAAGAAGCCACGACAATCCGTTTTCTACAGTCTTCATATAGAAGTAAAGAATGCGAGTTGCACAGCTTATTGCTTAATGAGCCTCACTAATCAATTTGTGAATCTGTGCTGTTTCATGAGCTTCTTGAGCGCGGAATTTATAAAGACGTAGGCCTATGGTAATTTATGTGTGAAAGAAAACCCCTCATAATTTCGTGGTACAATGTATAACAATGCTATCGAAAATAAATTTTACTCAATTGATTGTTCTTCTAACAATTCGTATGAGCAACTGCTGATCAAGAAAAGTAAATTGCTAAAGTTCTAAGTCATTATGCTTTGAAGGGCGAGGTTTTGGCTTCCCTTTGTTACGGCTGACGACCCGCCACTGGTTTTCACAGCTGTCTTTTTCGCCCTTTTCTTGCGATCGTGGGCGCAGAATTATTCTTGAATAATTCATGTATCTCCTCTATTTTTAACTCCTATAACGATGCCGACAGGTGAAAGGAACAAAAAAAGAAAAAAATGCCGAATTAATGTCGGCAGCTGCAAAGTGTGGCAAATTGACGAAGTTATGGAGGTATTGAAATTCTCTTAGGTTGCATGGTGTGTGTTGATAAAGCTTGGGAAGTGGTCTTAATAGCCAGTATCTAGCGCTGTTGTCCGTGTGAGTGTTGGAATGACAGGAGAAAGTCCGAATTTCGCGGGTGGCAGAAGATGGACAAAATGGCTAAATATGATTATTTTTTCAATGACCCGGTGATTTATTTTAATGTCCTTTGCTTGTACTTGCATTATAGCACTGCCCAAATGATGTCCCAGTGCAATACTGAGCCAATTTCCAAGACGGCAAGCGGGGAAAAATACGGGAAACGTTTTCTCTCAAGAATGGTTTTGATTTGCATAGTGCACCCTGATTGGTCACTTTATGTGGGGAACATCTGAGACTACGGACCTTTACTTTTTATTAGCTAAAGTGATGACCTGAAGCTCCATGGTGGATTTGCTGCTGTGCCCCCAAGGTAGCAGCAGACTTTGCTGTGGTGCGCCTTATATGGAGGCACATTTGCCGTAGTGCCTTTTTATTTTCAGCATGGACCACGGCAACTTTTGCCGTGCCCCTTATCACCTGTAGTTCGAGGCCTGAATTAATTATTCCATCATTAAATATTTCATTTTTATGAAGTATTGTAACACTGTGTGAGCGATTGTGAAGCTTGGATAAGACGCCACTGAAGCAGGTTGTATGTTCTACTCGTTGTTAGATTTGGATTGTTTGAGTTGTCATATATTACACATTTGTATATTCGCTTTGAGTAGTTTAGGACAAAATTTTTGCTTTGCTTGAGTAGTCAATTTTCACTGGTGTACAACTCAAGCAAAGCCACAACTATAGTACCAGAGCACAAGTACACACTTGTGTAATGTCGAAAATGAACCTTAATTTGCTTGTGCACTGACCGAAAAGGTGAAATTGTGAAAGGTCATGCCATTAAAATGGGATTAATGATGATGTACGAACAGAGAGTCTTAGAGGATGACTTTTTTTTTTTTTTTTTTTTTTTTAAGGACTATATTACATCCCGAGGGAGAATTTTATACGTTTTTTCGTTGCTTAATAACTTTCAATGAGTTTTATTCCATTTGGAGACTGAATAAATGGGTACATTACAAGCCCCCCACATTTTAACTGTCAAGAAGATTACAGAATTCTGAAATCCCTTTGCATTTGATGGAAAAGTTTGTACCTTGCGTCAAAACGGTTGGTTATAGAACATTGCATTATTTATAATTTACACCAATCCAAAAAATCTCCATTTTTGGCTGTTTTGAGAGGTAGGGGGCTTTGGCTTCACAGATGAGTGCTTCAGAGTATCACCCTCAGATGTTTCACACCTGTGGTCAATGAGTTTATGATCCAGGAAATGCACAGTTTTACCTCCAAGCTGTTTTCTGTTTCTCAATATTTCATTGCGAAACAACTTCAACATTGAATTTTCAAGTAGTTTCTTTGCCTTTGCCACACTTTCTCCCAAAAGTATAAAAATAAACATATACAAGTTTTATTGCCAAATGATATGAGTGTTTTGCATATGAGTCTTATAAAGCCTTAAATGGGGGGTATGCACACTTGGGGATACATTGGCTTGATTTTGCACCTGCATAAATGGGTTAAATCATCTGTGTGCCTGCATGTGTATGCTTGTGTGTTTTGATGCGTACCTGTGCACATCTGTGTTCACACTTGGCGCCCGTGTACGTTTCCTCAGGTCGAGAGCAGTTCCACGGTTTGGGGTCCTTGTACTGCCGAGGCGCTGCGGCGGTCATCCTCACCTACGACGTCACAAACTGGCACAGCCTCTCCGAGCTGGAGGACCGCTTCCTGTCTCTGACTGACACCGCCAACAGCGACTGCATTTTCGCCATCGTGGGCAACAAAGCTGACCTCACCGACCCCCGAGCGCGTATAGTGGAGTCGGAGGCGGAGGAAGCGGACGAGGATAAAGGGGCGGTGCCCAAAGTCGGCCCCTCCCTCACGGACCCCCCTAAGTTTAGTAAGCAGGTGTTCAGGGAGGATGCCATGGCCCTTTACAGCCGCATCCTGCGCTACAAGCTCCTGGACGAGGCGGCCAGCCTGCCCGCCGAGAGGATGTGCTTCGAGACCAGCGCCAAGACGGGCTACAACGTGGACCTCCTGTTCGAGACCCTGTTCAACTTGGTCCTCCCATCCATACTCCGCAAGGAACTGCAGAGCGACTCTCCCACTGTCGACCTCGAGGAGTGCAGGGAGGTAAAGAGCACCGAGGATGGGTGTTGCTTTTGAATCATTAAGATTTGAACATTATGACACTACGATTTTTTTTTTGTTTTGTGCTGTTTGTAAGGTTCGCAACCATTTTCTGCCATTGGATGAAACCTAAAGCTATGGCTGCTGATTATCAGTAATGAACTGTGTGAAGAAAATGCTGGAAAAAACAGCGTGATGATCAAATTGAAATGGAGTTCATCGTAGTTCTGGTCATATTTGCACCATGGCAATGATAAATTAAAGCTTTTGGCGGAGGTTAGTGATTTGTGTCCTGATTTATCTCCAAAGCCTTTTCTTAATGTTTATATGTTCCACAACGATGCACAAAAGCTGTAGATGTCACCTGATCTGTTGGGTGAGTAGTCCGTTCAGTGTTATTCTGTTTCTGGGTTGTCCATTCTGTTTTTGGAAGTTCATTTTGTAAATAAGAACTTCATTTTGTCATATTTTGTTTTGTGATGCTTGAGTTGTTTCTGCTTGTTTTTTACTGTGATTTTTTTATGTGTATTTTGTATCAAATCTACAATGTAAAAGATGAAAAACTATTTAAGATGTACATTTTAATGTATTGTTCCTCTGGCTATACTGTAAAGAATAAAGATTCTCAATTTAAAATGTGGTGAGGGTGCACTCATTTGTGCTTGATCTCATTCTGTTTCTTATTTCATGTTTTGCGATTGATTTCTGATAGAACTGAAACGAGCACTCAGAGAGCGCATACCTCCACCGAGGCCCAGCAGCAGACCCAGCAGACCCGCACATATCAGGGACACAAGAGTAGTGTTATGAACCACCACACAAAATTTTAAAAAAATCTTGGATCCAGAATTTGATCCAGTCCACTCCCAAAATGAAATCATGTCTGACTGAGTTGAGCCAATGCTGAAGCTAGATTACGCAGTTTTTTTGCCCGATTTTTTATTTTTTTTAACCACGATTCAGTTAGACTTCGTCTGTCCTCGTCTGCGCCAGTTAGAACTAGTTGGGGACAGTTAGCATGGCATGTTGGCACAGAAATCTGAGTGTATGAAGGGGTACAGACTCGAATCGGCTAGTGTATGAGGAGAACAGACCCCTCCCAAATTCATTCGGAGCAAACGTTTGATTTTTTTGAGCCGACTCTGGACGCCATCGGGTAGGGTATACTGGGTACCGCCCCGACTGCAAACGTGTTGCCAACAGCCAATGAAAACAGAGGAGGTGGAACTCAGGAAATGGCGTCGGAAGACTCAGACGACAGGAAATGGCGGGAATTTTCGTGAGAGTTTGGTGCGTTCAGTTGGCCTCAGTTGGTTTGACAAATCATGTAGTCCGTGATCCCTCATCTGGTGCAGTCGTTCAATGTATGATCCCTAGTCTTTCAGTCGTCATAAAAAAAGCTGCTAAAGCCAGGCGGTTAGTGTATACTTCATGTCTCTTCGTAATCAGTAAGGACTGTAAAAGTTGTGTAGTCTAGCCTCCCTTTTATACACACCTCTGGTAAAAATTTCATAAAAATCTGTCCATAAAGTTTTCCGTTATGTTGATAAATAAACGTACATACCAGGGTTGGGCAATTCCAGTCCTTGAGGGCCAGTGTGTATGCAGGTTTTTATTTCTATTATGACTAATTGACCTAATTGGTTGTGCACACAAATGTAGATTTGCACAAAGATTAGGTCTAAGAAAAATGCTTTATGCAGGAAGACCAGAACAGTCTTTGGTGGTCATTTGTGATCATTTACAAAATGTGCCAGAAACTTCAGATTTCATAAATAGTTTGGCTCATTCAGATAATTAATTAAAGGCCAGAAGTTGGTATGAAAACCATTGACTGATTCGGCCCTCGTTGCCCACCTCTGATGCGCACGTAAAACCTTCTTGGTCGAGGTAATGAATCAAAACAAAGGATGTTGAAGAAATGTGCAACAAATTACAAAACAAACCAAAAACATTTATTTTGCTGGAATTCAAACCCAGTACAATGCAAGCACATAATAAACTGCATCAAATTATTGGAATGAAGATGCCAAAACACTGATAGGCAAGTGCACAGAACAAACATTACGAACATCTTACAGAAGCATTGCATTGAATTTTATATCAGGTGAATACTTTTGTTTGCATTGAAGTGTCCCAACAATCACTCATCATTCTACCCAATCAGTGGATAATCCTATTCCGCAGTTGGTGACATTGAATGCTCTGGTGATTGCAGATTCTTTCTGAACTATAGCTAAAGAACATTAACATCCTTTTCCACTTTTTGTGTGTGTGCAACTAACATAATATTCATTATGTGTTCAATAAAATAATGAGCAGGGAAAGCTATTAATACTGAAAGTAACAATGGTGTCCCGTGTTAAGTGCATGAAGTCTCATTAACTCACCTCTCACAAAGGCTTTACAGTTCACCGAGGCAGAGGATTAGTGGAGCTTGTATATTACTAAAAGTTGCTTTAATATACAAAATAAATATCAAACAGAACCAGTGCTAACTCAAGATTGCATTTTTGGTTGATCTGTATAATCACAGGAGTTGTTAGTGAATATCAAGTGGCTGAGGTAATAAGTTATATAACATTTATATTAAGCACCATTTTGAACATTAAGTGATAACAGGTAACCTCTTCATCAATTCGGGGAAAAATGTGGCATAACTCTCCTACGCCGTCGCAATAACAGTCTTTAAAGCTTAGCTGTGACAGAGGTCGCGGGGACCGCTGGTAAAGGTTTGGGGGAGGGTCACAGGTTCTTCATGCACACTTGGCAGCGGCTGATGCGGGACAGCTGCTGACCGGCCTTGAGCGTCTCGGCGGACGGAACGTGCTGGAAGGAGGAATGCTCCATGGCGGCGAGCCAGAAGCTGTGCTTGTTGGCGAAGTAGTGGCAGGTGCCCTTGGCCCCGTTGCACTCGATGAAGGGCGTGGTGCGGAAGTCCTCCAAGCAGGAGCCGGGAGACACCAGCGACTGGCCGCCGCCCTCGTCTCCGGCAGCCGTGTGCTGGGGATAGGAAGGTAACAATGTGGCATCGAGGTTTATCCAATGAAAATGCGAAATTTGAAAGCTTGTCGTGTACGGGACGTGTCCCTGGCCAGATATGGGGAGAGTGAATGAGCTACAGTGCAAAAATCAATTCTGTCTTGGGACAAAATTTTTCGTATGTTGGGTAATGCTTCACCAGGATATTCAGAGCATTCTTTCAAAACACATCTGACACATTGTGGTCAAGTTTTATTAGTTTTTTAACTGCCCTGAGATGACATTACATTTGGGTTAGGGAACCCTGCTCCTGAAGAGCGATAGCCCTACATGTCTTAGATGTCTCTAAGCTCTAACACACCTGATTAAAATGGCTGCCGTTTGACAACAAGGGCAATCATTTCAATCGGGAGCATTCGAGCTGAGAGACATCTAAAACTTAACAGTTATGGCTCTCGAATCCAAGAACAGGGTTCCCTACCACTGCTTTCGACAGCGCCTCACCATGAGGAAGGAATAGCCAATCCACAAGCTGCGCCATCCTGCAGGGCATTGTGGGATTGTGGTGTCCTGGCTGTGCACTGCGATAGCCACGGAGGGAGCCTCGCACACGGAGCAGCGGCTGATGTAGGGTCTGATGTTCGATTCTTCCACTGGCATCATGGGAATAGGAGCGGTGGTGGACAGCCAGTAGGATTTGTCGTTGCGGCTGGCGTAGTAGCAAATGTCTCCAGGGTTACAGTAGAGGAACGGCATGGTGTTGAATCGTGGGAGGCAGGAACCAGCCAGGCCTTTGTACACACAAATAAACAAGGAGAAAGAAACTCCGACAGATAAGTTTGCCTGGATATACAGTCCTGTGCGAAAGTTTTAGGCCATGTAAAGCAATTTCGTAGGGCAAATATGCTTGCAAAAATGATGAAATAAAAAGGTTCTAATAACTGAGAAATGTACTGAACAGAGCCGTAAACTGTTATAAGCTATATCAAACCAATATTTGGTGTAACAACCATTTGCCAAAAAATCTGGGACACTGTCCTTTTGTGCTATAGTTCATAAGATGATCGGCTTTTTGCTTATTCCAAGCAGAGTGGAAAACTTGCCACCGTTCCTCTGCAGACAGACTGTCTCACTTGCATCTGTCCCTCCAAGTAACTGCAGACGGCCATGATGATGTTGACATCAGGGCTCTGTCAAGACTATATTATCTGAATCAGCTGTTTTTGATTAAATACCAACATTTATTTATAAAACTATTTTTAGATTTAGCATTTGGAATTTCAAATACACTTTTTGTCTTCAGCGACCCAAATGTGGAGCACAAAAAATAAACATCTAAAGTCAGATTTAAGTCCTAAAAAATGTGGGGTACCTAAGACTTTTGCACAGTACTGTATTTCCAAAGAACTGTTTGAAGGAACATTATTTGTATGTATGTGGTGCTTTTCACACAAAACTGGCTTGAGGACATGTTGCAGAGCAGCAGAAGGGGACATACTTGATTGCATATTTGTGGCATTAAAAAAAACACGCGCTCCACACATCTCCTCCTGAGACATAGCATACATCTTACCAAGAAAAACACTTCTAAACTGTAAACTGATTCCAGCAATGCTTGATTCAAACAGTCTTTGCCATTACCAATATTTCTACTGTTACCTCAGTAAGTGCCGTCTTTACACTGATCAACCTCCTGTCTAAATGGCTTATTTGAACTCCTTTGATGTAATTATTGTAATTACGCTCAAAACCTCACCGAGGTCCTGATTGTGAGCCTTCTCCTGACCCTCGAAATACAGCAGGCTGTACCCTTCCCACAGCTTGGTCATGCCGACAGGGCACATGGGCGTCTGCTCCGATTGGCTGTGCTTCACCAGCAGATACCCCACGCTCACACTGCGCCCCGGTATGCCCTGGAGCCCCGGGACCCCCGGCAGCCCGGGTCTCCCTGATAACATCAGAGTTGAAACACAGATAGAAATTGTTCAAAGAAATGGATACGTAAGCTACAAGATAAACAGAACTACAGTCATTTTTCTTATTGTACCTGAGATAATTTATTATGATCGATAACTTATCAGTCAGGGGAGAAATTGGCTTTTGTTTCTGATTTTCTATTTATACAGCGGTACTGTCACAGTCAAGGTGATGAGTTTGTCTACGACTGTGAGACATCTTTGTATAATTTTACTGTAAAGCAAACACAAGCTCCTCATTCGCTTGTATCCATAACTGAAAATTGGAATCCAAATTCTATTTCAATATTTGAAAGATTTATAATGATCGATGTTCTCACCTGATCCCGAATCTGGCCCGGGAGCCACTGTAATCCCAAACTGCCAAGACACCTAAGTGCCTGCTTACCTTGAAGGCCCTGGAGACCTTGGTGGCCCGTCGGCCCACCGTCTCCTCGATAACCAGGTGACCCCGGTATGCCGCTGATTCCTGGCATGCCCTTCGGTCCCGGTGGACCCATGAAGCCTTTGCAGGTGGTGAAGACAGCATAATAGCGGGGATTCAGTCACAAATCACGTCTAAGGGAGGGAGGAAATGATCAGGGTCTCTAGGTCAGGGACTCCTACCTGGGTCTCCTGGAGGCCCTTCGGGGCCAAACTCCCCACGCCGTCCTTCGGGTCCTCGAATTCCATGAGGGCCAGGAGCGCCCCTCTCCCCGAGCCCTTTGGGTGGGGTGGGCAGGGGACCCTGATCACCAGGCGATCCAGGGAATCCTACGAGCACAATGGGACAAATGGCATGGACATTGCGAGATGACTCTGAAGAATACTAATATACTTCATAAAAATTTGATTCTTTTTCCTCCCCAGTCAAGAACATCAAGTATTGCTCATTGATGTGGCCACCTTTGTCCATAAAACGCGGATCCCTTCTTGTCACTCTGCAATTTGCAAGTGGAGCTTGTGCAGACCTGACCTGGTGGAGAACAATTCACTTGCATTTTGGCAGGTCGTCTGAACACAACCAGAACACCAGGAAGGGTTGATGGTATGAGATGATGTCATCCCCACTGACTGAAGCCTTCCCTCTCCAAAAAAAGGCAATCAGGAGCTAACTGTGCATTACCTGGCAGGAATAATGTAGCAATGATGCCTTCATTTGGAACTGGCATAGGCTATATTTGGTATCAGGAACTGTCTGGGACCAACTGTGTGCTAGAACAGTGTATTAAAAGGATGCACCAATCAACGGCCTTCTATCCATCATCTATCCTGCTCCTTCCTTATCATGGTCACATGGTCACGGGGGACCCAATCCCAGCCAACTATGCCCATAAGGCAGGACAAACCCTGGGCAACTCACCAATTATCTCACACACTATTTAGACCTATGGGAAATTTAGGACGTATTCGAATCCCCAACACGAGTCAACGCAAATGCGAGGTGCGGGGTTTTTCGTTCTGAACACGGAAGTGCGAGTTCGGATGTTCTCGGTCAGCGGCAAAATGGCGGCCGTGAAGGATGTCCTTCTGTTCGAAGTAATTGATTCTGATTCTGATGATGATTTCCCACGGTTTTTACAAAATTTCAGCAAGATCAATCCTAGTAACCGGGCCTGAAAGTCACTTCATGCTAAAATAGCTCATATTCAGACTCAATCACCTTCACAATTAACTTTGAGAAACCTCATTTATTATGAACCTACGACTCACATTTACATACAATACATGATCAGCATCACTTGACAGCTTTCCTCAAGTGCTTCTGTCTGTTGTCCGGAATCTCACTCATGACAAAGCTGGCAAAACTGTTCTTAAGAGTTGGAAGGTGGGATGTTTGGTCATACTTTGTTGCCACATTAATGAGTGAGTAAGTATCATCTTTCTAACCTCTACTCCAGCTCTCTGTAACGGAGAGGATCAGTGACCCTGTCTTCTAAATACCTTCAGAAGTTTATTTCCTACTGGACTTGAACAGAAAGGCAGATTGACAGCCATGAAAGGAAATAATAGGGTACTACCTGGGTAACCGGTGTTTCCTTTTGGACCCACGGGTCCTCTCTCTCCTTTAAAACCAGGCCTACCAGGAGTTCCCATCAACCCTTGCTCTCCCTTTGAACCTGCAAAGTTAATGGAAAACAACAAAATGCATTAGGATCACCAGTCGTGCAACAGTTTTACAAAACATGGGCACTTTCCCATTACTATGACAAAGGAAAGTTTCCTTCAAGCTCATACACTCAAAGCAGCTGCAAAAATTTGGTTTGAGCAGAATTTTTTTGGTTGGGCGGGGATCTCACCTTTATTTCCAGACAGTCCACTGCGCCCCGCGGTCCCTGGCTGTCCCTGGTCTCCTCGGACACCTGCCAAACCCCTCTGCCCGAACAGTCCAGGCAATCCTCTATCCCCCTTGGTTCCACTGGTTGACGATGCACCTGGTCTCCCCTGGAGCCCCGGCGACCCTGTAAGACCAACGCATGTTCGGGACTGGCCACACTCAACTGCCCCCAGCTCTCAAAACTCAACTCTTCTCCATACAATCCTCTGACAGAAATCCCGTAAGACGTTGAGCCCCTGTGGGCTAACGACACTCAAACCTTCTGGTATATCTGGGAAAGTAGCTTATAGTGTGTGTTCTTCATACTTGCTTTAATATGATTAGTTTCATAATTTAACATACAGTCTTTGGCAGAGTGCGAATAGCTTTATACGTCTTATCTGTCGTACATATTGTACATAGAGATGACAGCTGCATACTGAATATGCACTTGGGAGATATGAACTTCAGAAGCCTGCTTCACCTTGGAGCCCCCTCGCTCCTGGAGAACCAGCATCACCCGGAGGACCTCGTATGTCAGATACCCCGAGGGGCCCCGGAAGCCCCTGAAATCCGGGAGGCCCAGGCTCACCTGGATCACCTGAATGGCAGGGCATCAACGGTCAAGACAGGTAATAGCATCTTAAGCATCAACATGTCCTTCATGTCAACTCCTGAATTTACACTGTTTTCACAGAGAATAATAGAGCACACCCCAAGCCAAGAGTTTGAAATCTTCCGTCATTTAAGTAGTTCTTGAAATTTTACACACAAGTGTCAGGGTTATAGTGAGTATATGAAACTGATGACAAAGTATATTTAAGCCCTTTTATTTAGTATTTCAAGTGTTTGTGGCCAAAAAACTTTTTCCTTGATAAATAAGACAGTTCTCTATTTCAGTGATTTCTCATGAAAGTATTCAATGTGAGATTTAATCAAAATTTAGCAAATTTCAGGTATTCCAGTTATGATATTCACTTAGTATGATTCTAAATGGACATCCACACGTAGTTCAATACACTACATCCTTGAAGATGCAGATAATCCCCCAACAGCTCAAACGGATTTAAGTCAGATAATCGAGTTGGCCACTTCATATTTTACCATCTCCTTTCCAGAACATCCCATCAGAATGTGATTTGCATTTTGGGTCTTTCAGTTTTATCCCCATGTAACCTATGAGAAAATCACCAGAGATTCCAAACTCTTGAGTGGTAGTTTATATGGCTGTGTTGCATGTGGTGAGCATTGAATTGGCAGTGTTCCACACATTGGTAGTGTTTATATTTTCTGCCTCCACGATCAGGCATGTTATGTCAATCAACTGAAGAATTTAACACTGTAGCTTTGAGTTGCAGGTGGAGTTCTGGAGTAGTTCAAGATACCACCAGTGCACAAACCACCTGGAACACTGCAAAAAGTGCCTGTCTTAACCCTTTAACTGCCACTCAAAATTTTGGTTGAGCACATTTTGAGTCATTATATCTAACTAAAAGATGTGCTGAACTTAACTGATTAGATTTTCTCATAATTACATACCTCAACTGAGTAGCTGAATCAGGTTGAGTTCAACGCATCTTTCAATTAGATACAATGACTCGAAATGTGCTATACCAAAATGTTAATGCATTTAAACGGTTAACAAGTCTATTAATCTTAGCATGAGACTAAACTTCCTTAACTTCCTACTTCTCTCTCAAGTAGAATATATTTGCTTATTTTACGTGCCAGTGTGCTTGAAAAGTAAAATTTTATTATCTTTTTGGCGAATCTCGAAATGAGTCTGATTATCTCACCTCATTGGCATAATGTTTATCATACTGAGAAAAAGGCCCAAATACAAGATTAAAATGCTTGGTAAGATGAGCATATTTTTCATTCTAGGCAGTGAAAGAATGCAAACTCCCAAATGCACCCTACCTGGGTCTCCCGAAGATCCCTTGATGCCGAATAGCCCCGGTAATCCTGTTTCTCTGTTGGGGATCCCAGATTCTCCCTTCTCCCCTTTAGACCCGGGTTCTCCAGGCAGACCCCAGTTATCCAAACCTGTCAGGAGTAATGACTATTATATCACCGTTATAATAGCTGTGGCTGTAATCATGCCAGAAAATACATGTGTCATCAACTACAATCACAGGTTATTATTATCATTATTATTATTATTATTATTAGCGAATTGGACTGATACCTGGGATTCCAGGAAAGCCTTTCTGTCCCTGCAGACCATCCAGTCCAAATATGCCTTTCAGACCAGGAAAACCTGCACAAAACAATCATAACAATTATCTTTTAAAAAAAAAGATCACAGAATTGTGAGAACAAGGGTCGCTTATGAGCATTCTTGCGCCCTAAGCCCATAGGTGCAGTAAGGGGAGCACTGATGGTGCCGCAGCACGTTTTGTCGGTTGGTGGCCTACAACCTAAAATCAGAAAAAAGTAGTGGCGGTAAGTTAAATGAAAATTAAATCTAAACCCAGAGTTCAATGGAAATGAATTTGTTGCCAGCAAAGCTTTTCAGAAGTTTTATGTAATATCATTTCAATGGTATTCACATTAAGTTTGAACTGAAACTTTTGTATCTGTACGACTGCATTCAAATTGTATGGAAGATCATAAAAATTTGCTCATTTCTATGAGAAGAATATTCAGTTTTGTTATTATAAAGTATTAGTGCACTTTCTTACAAGATCAGATTGTTTCTGTTGGTCATCATTTTATCACTCCACCAGTAGAAACCATTTGAAAACCATCATGCCAGCCTCAATGAATATGCATGGACCTGGATCTGAACTGAACTTGACCAAGAGACCTACACAGTAAATACCCTGCGCAAGTTTCATCCAACTTCAATCACTCTTTCAAAGGTTACTGTATGGAAACCATCAACCAATCAAAATGCAGCAGCTTCATTGAATAAACATAGATCAATCCCAAAATTGAACATGACTGAAATAACTTTGCAATAAGCACACTGAGTTACTTTCATGTAAATCTGATAATTCTTCTAATAGTTATTGTTTGGAAACAATCAACCAATCACAAGGCAGCAGCCCCCATGAAATATGCGCAAATCTGTCTCCAAATCGAACTTGCCTGACTTTGTAGTAAGTAAGCTGAATAAGTTTCCTTCTAATCTACTTGCAATCCAATCACATGGTTCTGTTCCCTCCCACAACAGTATGTGCACATACAGGGTATTTCAAAAAAAAAGTATACCCAACTTTAATCATTGATTATACTGTACAAAAACTACTGAGTTTTATTTTAAGTTTTATTTTATTTTTTATATGTCATTATAAAGAGCTAGTTTTACTCTTTTAAATGATACCCTAACCACGCGTTTATTTTCACGGGTTTTTGTACAGAATAATCGATGATTGAAGTTGGGTATACTTTTTTTTTAAACACCCCGTAGAACTAACTCCTGAAATTTCAGAGGTTCTCTCTGATTGGTTAAACACAAAATCTGGCTCAAGTGTGCAGACGTTGTGGGAGGGAAGTGAACCATATAAGACATCTGCAACGGTGGCTAAGTTTCCCCGGTTCGATTCCATTTTTGTCACGTGGTTTTCGAGACTGCCTTGACTCATGTGTATTTGAGATTTTCTGGTTTTGACTTCGGCCGGTTTTGGGATTTAGGATTATGCTCTCCACTGGTTCTGCCAATCCTCTTGTTTTGCTTTCGACCAGTGGACTGTTTTATGCAGCGATTTGGATTATCTTGTGCTGCATGTCTTCTGATAGGAATTGAATCAGACTGTCGGACTAAGAGTAAGCTCACCGATAAACTTGTGGACCTGATACTCAGTGCTGTCAGACAGCTACAAAACAGATGTGGTTTGAGAATGAAACCACAGGTCACAATTTCAACATCACTGCTCTTGAAATCTTGGAGTGATCCTGAAACCTTCATGGGAAGCATCTTTTCAGTGGGATTTCAGCGTCATTTTCGAAAAGCAAATTGGTAACTTCTTTGCTGAGATGGTAACCATCACACACAGTTGAGTTGACCAGTCTCCATACCTCTCTGCCCTGGGAGACCAGGAACACCCCCAAACCCTGGCTCTCCTGGGGTCCCAGGCCATCCCTTCTGACCCTGCTGTCCTGGGGAACCCTTCATGCCATCAGACCCTGTGATGAGAAGGACAGTATGATGATGATAACCTTAGCAGCGCACAAACAAAAGACAAGACACAAGGTCACAGACTTCAAGCTCTATCAGAGGCAGGATGGGTACATCAGCTCTATGAAAAACAATAGATAGAGCCAGGTGTTTCATCAGCTGTGCCACCTATTCAGTTAGAAAACCAAATCTCTGCGGGTATAATGTGACCAGACCACATGTGACCTATTAGCAATACCATAGAAGGAAACTTTTAGGATTGCTCACCTTCCGGGCCCTCTGATCCAGGTCCACCCTTCTCTCCTTTCATGCCGTTGATGCCGTTAAAGCCTGAGCTTCCCCTCTCTCCAAGCAGCCCAGGGAAACCCTTAATCCCTGTGGATGGAGACTTTGTACTGTATTCAACTGAATATAGACTGAATAGGAATTGCAAATCATTGTATTCTGTCCTTATTTACATTTTACATAATGTCCGAACTTTTTTGAAATCGTGGTTTGAATTATTATTATTATTATTATTATTATTATTATTTCATCCAGGTTTACACCATTATCAAATTATCATAAATAATTACTTGACAGATGGTTGTAACTTAAAAAAAAATATTGGCAAAGCCACAGCGCCCGCTTGGCCAAACATGGCCAAAATTGAACTTGGCCTAGATTTTCATCCCATATACATGCAAATAAATATGAAGAGGATATGAAAAATATGAAAAACTGAAGGCGCTAGAACGCTGACAAGGCAAAAAGTTTACGGACGCATGACAGACCACCATGAAGGCATCTAACCACAGCATAAGCCCGATTGGCCGAGAGGCCGAGTGGTGCTAAAAACCAGGTGCTCGGCTTTAAAGAATTCCAACCACTGGTACGGCTTGAGCTGGGTTGCACGCTACAAACAGACATGAACGCTTGCTTTCAAAATTCTCAGCCCTGGCTTTTCTGCCCAGTTTTCTTTTATTATTCCCACTGGCAGCTTTGTCGCTGAGGAATCGACCATCAATTCCCCAAAATGCTTATTCCTGCCATAGGTTATGGGGAGCTGGAGTCTATCCCAGCATGCATCAAGAGAGACGCAGTAATATATACCAGACAATTTGACGATTGATTGTTTAGCCCTGAGAGAATTATGAATTTCAGGCAGCAATGAAACTCACCAGGTCCTCCTGGAAAACCGGGGTCCCCCCTTCCACCTGTGGCCCCAGGTAAATTTATCTCAGGGCCATCGTCACCTGGGGAGATTAACGCTCAGTTACCACTGCTAATGGCTCTGGTTTCAGGTACAGATGCATCGGATACGAAAAATAATTTGAGATATGAGCCCCTTATTGTAGAATAGAATATACAATTATTGACTTCAGTTGAGGTGAAGCCAATGATTTATCCATCTTGCACTAGTGATATTCATCACTTATCAAAGGTGGATAAATCATTGGATTCGCCAATAACTGAAGTCAATGATTGTTGTATTATATGACCCAATTTGAAAATATAAAATAAATGATCACCACTGTCCCGTGTAGGGAGTCATCGCATGGAAAGGTAAAGCTCCGCACAGGGATGATGCAAAATGAAATGACAGCGGACGCTGTCGAGAGCTCCTGCGGGGCAGCCTAATCCATTTTTAGGTTGACGCCGTCGGATTGTTATGTTCACCTCTCGCGCACTTTTGTGCAGTGAATATCACTGTTTACCGTGACTGGTGGAGCTCGCCTTGACCAATCAGGAGAGTGTGAATCCTTACGTCATATAATAAAGCTCATTATAAGGATACCCCATGGTCAAGAACACTATTTCTTTAATTTAGCAGCCAGGCGGGACAGAACTACACCTTATAATTTCATTGTATTAACCTGAGGCCTACAAACCTGCAAAAAAAGGTCACAATGTTTTCAAACAATAGTTCCAGTGATAAAACCATCATGTTGTGATTCACTTGTGCGTAATGGACTTTCTTCATTAGAAACAGCAGATAGATAAAACCAACAAAGAGGAACACACAAAAAACGTCCTCACTTCCTCGCCCGTTTGTGCCATACCTTTACGTCCCTTCTCGCCCCCCTCGCCTGTGCGACCGTACGCCCCGGGTGTTCCTTTCTGTCCCTGTGACCAAATCACCCGAGACAGAAAAGGCATCAGTGATTGGCAGCCTGCATGTCCCGTACATACATGTGTCACAATGTGATGTCCCAAAAGACTGAGGAGCTCTGGTTCACCCTGTGGCCCGTCATTCCCGGAAAGCCCTGGATTCCCGGTGATCCGGGCAGGCCCGGCATTCCTTTTGTGCCTGGAAGTCCTTCCGCCCCAAGGTTTCCCTTCAGACCCTTCACATCATTGGGATCCCCTGGCATACCGTCTTTGCCGGTCGTTCCTGGTAGCCCAGGAAACCCCTTAGAGCCTGTGACGCAAACAAATCGATGGCTCCGTCAGTCACGAGGGTCAGTTTTGAAGACACAGTTAAAGTCTACTGCTAGACTCCAATTTGATGTTGACTGGAGGTCCTCCATCCAAATTCCAATAAGTCTCCACAAAATTTAAACTTTGATTCAGTCTTCACAAAATCAGTGTCTGCAAAACGGGGACGTGAAAACACTGCCTTGCATTTGTCCTTTGAGCTCCATCCAAAAAACAGATTATGCCTGCGATATTACGGAGAGAACCTTCATTACTGGTGCGACACACTGGGGCATTCCGAAACCAAGAGGACGCTAACGTGCTGAAATGTACAGGACAGCACCTGTGGTGACTTTCATGGGCTTACCCCTGGGACCTGTGAAGCCAAAATCTCCCGACTGCCCGTTGTCGCCCTTGGTCCCCTTCATCTCGATTATCATGTATCGAGGAATGTCTGGCTTTTCTCCCGGGGGGCCCACCAGCCCTCTGTCACCTGAGAGAACGCAGAGAGCAGAACATAAGGCATCACTTTAGATGCTACCATCATGAAACCAAGTGATGACCAAGAACGTGTTCCTCTCCCATTAAATAAACTGAATACTCTGCTCACCTCTTACACCCTTCTGCCCTTTGAAACCCTTGTACCCCGGGGTACCATGGAAACCCTGTTCTCCTTTCTCTCCGGCGAATCCGGTTCTGCCCGTACTGCCCGGCATGCCATCAAACCCAGCCATGCCTTGCGAGCCTCTGGCACCTGGACAAACGGTGGTCACACATAGATGACAAAAAGGACTGATTTGACAAGTCCATTCACCCTCTACTGTATCAAAAACAGTACAAAAACACATAAATTTGGCGTTCTAACTAGTGGATTTAATAGCTAATTTGTGACCGCCCACTTTGTGTTCTCATTCTACACTTTTGGTTTCCATAGTGCAGGAGATACGTAGGTGAAGCGATCATAGTCATACTCCGAGGCATCTGGGCCTAGTGCTCCTGAACTATAAAAATCCCACCTTTCCGGCCGGTTCTCTATTATTTCTGGTCACTTTTATTATTTCTATTGTTTTTATTTTCTTGTTCACAGCCATTCAACATCGTCTCCTCACACTGCTTTTTGTACTCATGCATGCACGCATCTTCTTCACTGACTTTAATGATCAACATATCTCGCCATTTTCATAGTTTCTTTTTTGTTTATTATTATTCAGTTTATTTAAATAAATTAATTACTCAAATTTTGTCTGCAGCTTGTGTCCCCCTCTCTTTTTGTCATGACCTTTGAGCAAGGTCGCGATATATTGAAAATATATTATCCGATGACAGCAAATGCAATGTGTTGATGAGTCCAAAAAATTTGGCACAGTCGACCACTATGTGACGTCATCATGCCATGTCATGACACTAATTAAGCGTTATGGTAATGAATACACCAGTTGGTCAAGTTAAGCAGTTGTATTTTTCCCCATTCCTCCATTATGTGGGTCTACAGCTGCACAGGTGTGCTGGGCCTTCACTGTAATACATTTTGCTGCATAATGCGCCTACATTGTCATTTGGAGATTCTGGATCAGGGATCCCATTTATAAACAGCATGTTGGCGCAGAAATGATGCTTTCACCAGTTTCTTTGAGGATTTTAGAGTTATAAGGAAAAATATCAGAAAAAATCCACCACCCACACTCTCTGCTTAACCCCTTAACTGCCACTAGGCCCTAATTAGGGCCAGGCCAAATGTGAGAAAAATGCAGGTGACAGTTACAACATGCACTTGTTACCCGTGCAGAATGTGGTTTGGTACTGGTTTGCTGGAAAATGCAGGGACGTCTCTGGAACAAATGACATCCAGATGGCAGCATATGTTGCTCCAAAAAATATATGTATCTTTATTCATTAATATTGTCTTTGCAAATATGCATGTCATCAATGCTATGTGCACTGACATATTCCCATACCATAGCAGATGCTGGGTTTTGGACCTGATGCTAATAATAGCATGTGTTATCCTGGTCATCTTTGTTTGGAAAAACATGGCAGTTGTTCTTTTTTCTTTTTTGACGTCGGACTATGAAACATGTTTCCACTGCACCACTTTCCATCTCAGATGAAAGCAAGCCCAGAGAAGTCAGTGATGCTTTTGGACAGTGTTGATGTTTTATTTCGGCTCTGCAAAGCAAAGCATTAACTTGGATGTAGCAGTGAATAGTGTTGTCTGAGAAAGCTTTACCAAAGGACTTCCGAGCCCATGTCGTGATGTCCATTACAGTCAGAGGTCTGTTCTTAAGACAGTGAGGTCTGAGGGACATCTCACATATTCAGAAGCGGTTTTCAGCCTAGCCCTTGACAAATCGAAATTTGATCTGATTCTGTCCATCTTTTAATTACATTCTAATTATACTGCTAGCAAAATGGTGAGCTTCAACCCGTCTTTGTTCTTGAGGGGTTAGGCCTTTTTTTGAGGCTCCTTTTATACTATAACACAATTGGCTCACTTGTTTGCATGCATACTGAATAGAATTTGTTGGTCGCGGCTTGTCAACGCAACATTCAATAGTCTGGCCCCTCCTCTCCGGCTCAACGACCCCAGGAGTGCTACACTGTAATGCAGTGCTATGGCCCACTCTCACACCCTGCAAGCTGTTATTAGCTGGGACCTACGCACCGACTGCCCAAAGGCTGACACCCAGAAAGGTCCCATACAATGAAAAGTATAGGCAGACGACAGCCACAGACCCTGCCACACACTTCTAGAGCATCACAAGCGATGACTGAAATTATTCACCTCCGCTAAGGAGGTTCATGTTTTCGTCGGCGTGCCTTTGTCAGTCTGTTTGTTAGCAGGATATCTCAAAAACAGCCGCATAGATTTTAACCAAACTTTGCAGGATGTTAGAGTAGCACAAGAGGAACAAGTGACTAGATTTTGGCATATCTACGCCAAAGGACAGCTGAGATATAGGCCAAAGTACAAATCCAGCTATGCTGCCAGAGATTTCAAGTCTTTCCAATGGGCTGGATTTCCAATCGGCGTGCTTTTGGGTTTTGCTGCCACCTGGCGGTGAAATGCAACAATACCCTACATCAGCCAATGAAAATAACTAATGCACAGAGTTGCCTTGGTTTGGCGGAGGTGCAGCGCTCTCTGAGTACTTTCTAGTTTTTGTATGAGTCTTCACATTGTTTTTAGGAAAATATTAAGTATACCTTAAGCCTCACACTTCACATCACCTTATTATGGCAACCTGTGACATCATTAGTAATTATAAAGTGCTCCTGTGCTAACTTGTTACAAGGTAAAACAGCAAAAACTGCGTTGTTGTGGTGTTTTCAGTATAGTAGAAGGTGAATTGACTTTTGACATCAGACCTCTTTGATTTAATTTGCATTTCCTAAAGTAGGCCAACGTTTTCTGAACTGGGGCTATACATGGTCGTCATTTAGCTTGGTAAATACAGAAGCAATTTGAACAATGGTCAATATGAAAAAAGCACCCTGATGTTGCAGTCCATTTCCGATGCTTTATGGGATAGTTCGGTGGCAGAGTCGCTTCTGGTCTCACGGAGCTGCGGAAAGTTACTTTAGCGTATGTGGTTACGGATACTTGGCCGCACGATACCAAGCGTAGAGGCCGCATAAAGAAGCTTACAGCTGGGAAATGGTCATTTTCTCGAAGTTTCTTGAAGGGCCGTCCATGGCGATATTCAGGTGATTGATATAATTTATAGTATAAATTTTGGCGCTGCCGTCAACAATCACAGATGATGTAGATCAGTGCTTCTCAGACCCCTCCTGGAGTACCACCTCTCCCGCATGTTTTAGATCTCTCCCTGCTAGGATGGATGATTCTAATGATTCGCTCATTATCAAGCATCTTCACGGGTAACAAACCGGTCATTTGACTCACCTGTGCTGGAGCAGGCAGAGCTCTAAACCATGCAGCAGAAGCAGTACTCAAGGAGAGGCTTGAAAGTGATGTTGATGATAATATTGCTATCATTCAATGTAATTATGCGCATGCAATAGACCTAAGCTAGCAAGCTGCACACCAGAAGTGTGGTAGTTTTGGAAGCATAAGAAATTTTGGCAAAAAAGCTAGATCCGATTATTATTTTGTGTATTGACGATTGCTCGAATTGAGGCTAAGAGCCTTGCGCACGAATACAGCATCATCTGGTGAACAAACTTGCGGCCTTCAGGTTGTCAGCGCCAATGCAGACCCGAAATATCATACTGCTGACCCTAAATCTATGATGAAAGCAGATCTGAATGTGAAACATTAACTAATGGTCACTTCAATCATGGCTCTATCAGGGGGAGGAGGCCCTATCAGCTCCTCTCCTGTGTGGAACTACCACACAGTACAGAAAAAAGACAGGAAGTAAGCACCTTTCACCCCAGGAGGACCCGGATGTCCCGGCCGTCCTGGTACCCCGGGGTCACCCTGCTGTCCTTCGTTTCCCGTGGGGCCTATGCCGCCAGGTTCTCCCGGTGAACCCTTCCTCCCCATAGGACCCAGAGGGCCAGGATCACCGTCATCTCCTCTGTTACCAGCGGGGCCTGAGATAGATACATTTCCATACAAACACTGAAGGTGATTTTTGTACACATAAACCACACAATTATTACTGCTTTTATTACACACACACTACTATCTAGTATCCAAATTTATATAGGGATGTCCATTATTTGTCTAAAGACGGAAGCCCATTAAGAATATGATGACCATTTCTCACCTGGTCCTCCAATGGTCCCTTGAGGACCTGGAGGGCCTGCCTGACCTGGCAAACCAGGGAATCCATACTGTCCAGGTGGCCCTGGCCTCCCTTCCTCCCCCTGCAGGCCTGAAGGACCCTTTTCTCCTTTGGGTCCAAGGATTCCCGGCATTCCCTCCATCCCTAAGAGAAGAGAAGAGAGGAAGGGATATTGGATGAAATATCTGTAGGGATCCAGACACTGAAAAGATCCATAGATAAGCCCTGATCTCCATTCATGCAGCTCGTCAAACCACTTCTTGTGAAAGCTGGACCTAAAAATATCTTACCAGGGTAGCCAGCGGGGCCAGGATCTCCAGCATTGCCTTTAGGCCCTTGTGCACCAGTGGGTCCAGGCTCTCCGGGGGGCCCCGTGGAGGCGCCCACAACTTCCCCATGAGAGCCTTTCTGTCCAGGCTCTCCATCCAAACCCTGCCTTCCAGGATTGCCAGGAAACCCCTGCTTCCCCTTACTGCCGACCAGACCTTTATCTCCACGAGGTCCCACAAACCCTAGGAAAGTGGGCAGTGTCAGCCTGAACCCCGATTTCTGCAGATATACCCCATTTCCCCCCCCAGCTGCTCGCTCCAGCACCAGAACCAAGGAATCTTCCTACAGACAGATAATGCTCATGAAGTGCTTCAGAAGCTTATTGGTAGTATCCTTTGCAAAATTATTGAACCCAATAAAAAAGCTTTAACATAATACAAGAGTTTTTTTGGCTTTAATTTTTGTTTAAGATCTTTTTGGTTGGGCTACCTGGTCGCCCTGGTGATCCACCTCTGCCCGGATCACCTCGTTCTCCTTTGAGCCCCTCCTGCCCCGACAGTCCTTGGTAGCCTTTGGGTCCCGGCGCACCTAAGACATGGCACAGGGAAAGGACACAGACCCACAGCGACTTTCTTTTTAAAGCAGGCTGAGTAAATCTTTGGAAAATACACTGCCCTTCCCAAAAAAAGTCGCAAAATAATATTTTGTTGGGCGAACTTTAGCTTTGATCACAGTGCGCATTCCTCTTAACTCATTCCCTACAGCAAGCCGCTGCCAACGACGCAGCGAATTCTACCATTCCCTACGGCAAGCCGGTGCCAGCGGCGTGGATGACCATTCGCAGTCCGATGAAAATACAAAATCAGTTGACAATCGCGGTGATGGGCCACCTGTACTTCAATACTTTATATTGTGTAATTTTCGGGAAAAGTATTCCGTACAAACGCGAGGACGATGTACAATACAGTGTTGTACAGTATTACACCAAATAGCCATAACATTAAAACCACCTGCCTATAACTGTTCAAGTCCTCCTTGCGTCGCTAAAACAGCTCAGTCAAACTGACTTCCACTTGAATTCTGCACCGACAGTTTCCCAGCAGGACATTTCCTAGAGCATCACACTCCCTCCACCAGCCTGGCTTCATCCCTCAGTAGATCCTGGTACCAGTTCTTCGCCAGGTAAACGATGCACATGTACCCCGTCGATGCACATGATTTAAAAGAAAATGAGACTCACTGGACCTAGCAACCTTTTTTAACTGCTCCAAGGCCCAGTTCCAATGCTCACATGCCTATTGTGGGCACTTCAGGCGGTAGGCTGGGGTTAGAATGGGCACTTTGACTGGTTTGCAGTTACAAAGTGCTAAATGCAGCAGGGTGCCATGTACAGTATGTTGTGACAAATTCCTCATGTAAGTATCATTAAAATTCACAGCGGCTTGTGCCACAGTAGCCTTTCTGTCAGTTTTAACAAAAGGACACCCAACACCTCGCCAGTTATTTAAGGTTCGTCCCTCCTTGGATCACTGTCAGTTGGTACTTGCCATTGCTGCCTTGGAGCGCGCCAGAAGTCTTGCCACTGCAAAGACACTCTGACCCAGTTGTCTGGCCATAAAGATTTCACCTTGTCGAAGTCACTCAGGTCTCATTTCTCTCTCATTCAATACTTCGACTACAAGAAAAGACCATTCATTTACCGTCTTAAGGTCCGTGTGCAGACCTTGACATGCACATTGTTCCAAGATATCAACGTTATTTGCCTCATCTCTGAGTGGTTTTAATGTTCTGGTTCACTGGCGTATGTCCTGCTGCATATATATGGGTCACCTCGCTCTTGTTTAATTTGACCAAAGGCCCCAGGGCAGAGTACAGTAAATTTCCACACTTGCTCAGGGACCTCTAACACAAAGAGGCCTTGCTTTTGGCCAACCAGGAAAAAGACCCCCAGGCAAAGTGGGCCCTCTGATCCTCAAAGGCCCCACTCTTGGGTCAGCTCTGAGTGAGACCACTCATGGTCTGATGCCCCTGGACCATGGCCCGATTGACCCATTCAGTGATAGATCCCTGGTGCCATCCTACAGTATTTGTACAAATGGTCGACATGTCAAGGCTGTATCTCATCTTTAGAGTAAGTCAATGTAGAAAAATGTGCCTGAACTCCCTGAGCTGTGATTGCAATCATTTTCAGTGGCCACATAGGTGAAGATTAAGTCGATGAAAGTTGATTTTTTTCCCCAATTCAAAGTTCAGATTCAAAACAATCTCAAAATGAGCTCTACGTATGACTGCCTGCTAATTTTCCGTGGGTGTTTGGAAGTGGGAAATTAGCCCTCTTGGTTTGGGGGGGCAAAAAAAAAAAAATAAAACGCTAAATCTTTGGGGAATTTATGAGCACCGTGACCTGTATAACTGGACTTTGCACAAAACTGAATGACGCACCATTTCCCCAGCATGATCAAACAATCATGATGAAAGGATTAAAACACAGTGAAACCAAATTTGTGGTGCTCATGACACAATCACACAAGAAATCACTTTGTACCCTAAGTAAACATAGCCAAAGTTTGTGGGGCATGAATGATGTCAATCCGGATCGACTCAAGAACAAGGCATTCTTGGCAACAAGGCTGAATAGTCAAAGGTCCGACGCGACGCGAGGTCCAAAAACACCTCTAGCAGCTACGGATTCTCGCTATAGTTTCCGCTAATGAGAACAAAAGGGGATCATCAAGACTGCCATCTAAAATTTTTCAGATTTCTTTCTGAAACAAGATAAAAGCATAAACTAGAACTTACCAGTCAGAAGCTACAGATCGTTATTAACTTCAAGTTATTGTAGCTTGTCAAATGCACTGTGCTAACACACTTGCTGGCAAGCCTAATGCTAACATGTTAATACTGCTATTTCATAAAGGCATGCGACTTTCTTTTGCCAACAGTTTTTTTGAAAGTTACGTGCATAATATATGCTAGTTATTTTTAAACAAAAAAATAATAAGGAAACTGGTCAGAAGCTTCATTATTTTAAGTGAAATGTTTCCAATAGACAGAACATTAAATTGCTCATCCCTAGAACTAATGCTAGCATCTGTAAACTCTCCATTAAAGGATCTGTGTCACGATTACTGCGCATGCTCACAACTTTGAACGCGCTTCTATTATTATTGGCGATAGCAACCAGTTTACATTTTTCCTAACCCTTGGCTAAAGCCTGAAATTGCGCTTTGAATCCTCAAATTTCCACAGAAAGTTCCTTAATATAAAAAGCATAGCACCGGAGTACCTAACATAATGTATATAAATACAATGCAAAACGATGAATGATTGGCAAGGATGGAATCAGATTATGACTTCTTACACAGTCTATGCTTGCAGTTAAGCACATTCACTTTCTTGGCATGTCCGTTCTGAGCATGCGCAGTAATCGTGACACAGCTCCTTTAAAGTGTACTATTCGTACTGATATTGGTAAAGTTCAATGCAAACAGCCCAAGGTGTGTCCGCTGTATTTCAAACAACATGCAGGTTTGCCTACAAGCAGACTGCTCGAAACTCAGGCCATCCCTAAATTAGGCTAATTCATGATCTTTGAGTAGAGCTTTGTACTTCGGAAAATTTTGAATTTAAGGCAAAGCTAATACGACTGCAGATCATTTATCAGAGTGTATTATACAGATTGAGGAATGTATTGCTGTGGTCCATTTTCCATTGCTAAGGATATGATCCTAACTTTCAGATAACTAAATAATCACTCATGTATCTCACCCCAAAAACAACTGCATTTTTAAGGGTCTGTTACCTGGTGGACCATCAAAACCTACAGGACCAGGCAGGCCACGGTCACCAGCAGGCCCCGGCACTGCATCACACTCCCCTGAAGAAGAAGAAACAAGCAGAAAGTTAACATGGTCTACAAGGCAATCACTCTGGTCATGCCTGGTGTGTGTCAGGCAGAGGGTGATGGTGACGGTTAGCTGGCCAGGGTGTCTTTGCTAAGTCGCAGAGTTGGGTGCAGAAAGGCAGAGGTGAGTTCATGCACTTTAATTACCCGTGACTATGAAACCATAAAAACAGAGACAATGACATTCCCAAAATAAAATAAAACAGTTTATGCACATTCGTGCTAATGAACTGTGATAAAAATGTAACCACGAAAGGACAGAGAGTGATTGAGCGACAGCAGAGAGACTGCGGAATGACATGTTAGAATATGCACATTCTGGATACCTGCACCATCCTTCTGCCTCCCGCTTCCCTCCAGACTACAGCCTGCTCCTTTTAATGCCACACAAAAAGAGAGAGAGAGAGAGAGAGAGAGAGAGGTGGACACAGAGGAGAGGAAGAGAGGGAAAGAGAGGGGTGGAGAGAGAAGAGAGAGAGAGTAAGGGAGAGAGAAGAGAGAGAGAGGAGAGGGAGAGAGGATCTCAGATGAGATCCGAACAGGTTACCAGACAAGTGTTAGCGCAAGCAGACAGAGCATTGCTGTCACATAAATAAGCACACAGCACAGAATCAAACACATGAATCTGAGACACACAAACAACATATGGAGGGGCTGGAGAAAGAGGACCTGACGCTGACAGATGAGCCCTTGTTTAGGTCAGGCTCACATGAATATTCTACCCGAAACACAACTGTACTCTGCAGTACATGCAGGTGTTCTGAAGTTGAATTGAAATCTGATGGCTATTTTTTATGGCATAATAATACCAAATGCCCCCATGGGGCGTGAATGCACTTGTGCACCATTTACATTTCTTAAAATTACCTTCATTCCTGAATTAGGTCTAATACAACCAGTGACCCAACATCAGAGGCCGAGTGCAATGCTTCAGAGAGAAAACTGTGTAGACAAGTCAGCTAATCACTAGTCCACGCATCCAACCTTTTAACACACGACAACCCCCCGCCTGTTCCTATGTACTTTACTTGAATAACAATCCATTTATTTACCAACAAATCAGGACAATGTGTGATCTGCATTGCATAACAATTAGCAAATAGCAATTAGAAAGACATGGTGCACGATTGCCTACACGCCCCATGGCAGCAGTTGGTCTTATTTATGATGCAGTAAAAAAAAAAAAAAATCAGGATTCAAAATCAACTCAAACTTGGCGCACCTCCAACTGTTCAAATGTAGGAAGAAACTTGACTGCATCGTAGAGGACCGACAAAACTCCTGAGAGTTTGTCAAACGATGTGATGCCACATGAAGATGTTCTCCTTTCAGACCAGTGAATGCAATCACCTGATCAAAAGGCCTAAATAGGAGATTAATGAGATAAAGTAGGGCGCAAGAGCTCACCTGGAGCACCGGGAGATCCAGGGCCTCCAGCCAAACCATCGTAGCCAGCATCACCCGGAAGACCAGGAAGCCCTTTGGCTCCTATGACACGGCCTGGTTCGCCCATCGGTCCGGGTTTCCCAGGACCACCTGGGTAACCAGGAAGACCCCTGTCTCCTTGTGGTCCTCCTCCCTGAAACAGGCAGCAAGAACCAGACAGAGAGAAGTTTGAAAGCTGAAAAGCTGTGGAATGTATATCCTGTCCATCAGTCCGTCCATCCATCCGTCTTGCATTCACTCAGCCATGCGTACTCCACTCACCCATTTGCTTTTGGTCCATTAACACTCACCGGTTGACCACGCGGTCCAGTTGCTCCAGGATTACCAGCAGGACCAGGTCTACCGCTTTGGCCCCGGTCTCCTGCTTGGCCAGGGTCCCCAGGATCTCCAGGAAATCCTGCAAAGCAGACAAACCACAGAATGTATGCTCAGAGGCAATGAAAACGCAACACCAGTTTGGATTCAAATAATTTTGTGACTCAAATTTATTTTCTTATTTTAACAATTCAAACATGTTGGGTGGGTTGACTCTGATGAATTAAATGTGTTAATGGGCCGATTTGGACAATAATAAACAGATGCATTAAACATAACCAGCACAAGTTGAAAATGAAAAATCACAACAAGACTGAACGGAACACACATTTAAAAATGAACTCAAAAGAACAGTCAGTATCAGGTGTGACCCCCACAAACATCCACACAGGCAGTACAACGTCTCCTCATGGACCTGACTAAGCGTCTTAGGTTGTCTTGGGGAAGTTGCCGCCACTCTGCCTGTAGTGCGTTCTGGAGTTGCTGCCTGGTTTGAGGTCTGGGTACTCTTGATGAAAGAGCTCGTCCCAGTTGGACGTACTACACCCAAAAACGCACTGATGCTGGACGTACTACACCCAAAATGGTGAGCCACTTGCCAGGCACTTACTCCTGCCTCTAGCATACCCAGGGCCCTGTTCTGTTGTTCAGTCGACAGACGTGGCATTATGACACTTAAAAATGTTTTTTGTGTGGCTTTTATCATGCCTTTATATTGGGAAGACAACCCCTCCTTCATTTCAACCACTGTACTTGCACAACTCCTAATCCCATATGTTGTACTCAATATGGATTGATGAGAGTCCAACTCACACTGTTGAGTTACATGATGATCATTCATGTGTAACGAGGTACACATTGTGACCCCAATGGTCACTTAAGAACTCAAATTGGACTACTCAGGTCCTGAGCAAAAATAAACCAAAATTTAGAGTGTTGCGTTTTCATTGCCTTTGAGTGTATAAAAAGATGGACGAAGCAACCGTGACGTCACGCATTGGTTTCAGCATACAATTTTGGAGGCCTTGATTTTAGCAATTTGAACAGCGCCATTTTGTTATTTTGAGACCAGATGAGATTTCTATTGGACGAAACGCGTGAATTGAAGATCCAGGAGGTGCGAGGGGTAGATCTTCGTGAGGATCTGACCGTATCTGACGAGGACCAGAGGATAGCCACGCCCCTAAAGCATATCTGGCTTTATCCTTTATTCTCGTCTATTTGGGACAATAATTAACAAAAATGAACATCATGATATATCGAGGGAGACTTGCGATAGATACCATAAAATAATGTGGAAAATCATTATTGAAATAACAAATCAGGTGGGAAAGTAGGGTCATTTTCTCATAGACTTCTGTAGCATTGAACTTCATTCTACAGCCACCGACGTCGCCATCTGCTGGTGATAAAATAGAATGCAAATTTTCCAAGATTTCCGCATGGGCTTCAGTTTTCAGACCTGGGTGCTCCGTCACGCTTTTTATACAGTCCATGAGACAAACAAATGATCTCAAAGCTGTCTGAAGCTGCTATTTGCTTTAGCACATAGTTTTATGAAAGAATATTGGGATTAATACCCACCAAGAATAGAACGGAAACAAATGAGTTCAATATTCAATTTAAACTGACACAAAATGTTATCTGAGCTTGGGGGTTTAACACTTCTGACAATACAGGAAACAGTGAAGTTTTGCCTGAATGCCAAAGTGGATTCCCCGTGTTAATGACACACTTGAGATGGTTATAAAAGTAAACTCTGAAGCTCACAAAATGCAAAGGGCTAAAAACACTTCAGAGTATTGCTGAGGCGAACCCTGGGCCATTAGGTCACAAAATGAAACAATACTCCAAAAGAGGCTAAAAAGAATGTAGAAAATGGCAGGGACCTTTCTGAGTGGCTTCCATTGGTGGGCCTTTCCTCCCCTTCGGACCGGGCTGACCCACTGGGCCTGGGAGACCCTGTGGATAAAGAGGAATGAAGAGAAGTCAGAGAGAGAGATAATTTATCATCTATACATGAATAAAACAAAGGCGTGAAGCTGATGGATGAATAGGAACTCTCCAATGTTCTGACAGAATAACGCAAACATGTCCATCTCACGATGGAACCACAACAACAGCATGCATTACTAAATGAGCTACATGTTCAGAGCACCTGAACGTGCTGAAGAGATAGCAGTGCCTCAGATATCACACGGAACAATAAGAATGCCTCAATTTTAAACCGACTAAAAGGACCACCTTAATGTTCTGATAGAGCGATAGGAACACCTCAGAATTCTGATGGAGCTAAATTATAAATAATCACTGAGAATCAGTAGGCCAGTCACTACTGAACTGCCGGAGCGACAAGAGATACAGTGTCCTTACAGATCTATACAGGACCCACAGCTGCAGGCAGTGCAAGATGTATAGCACTCAGCAAAAGTTTTAGCCACATTTAATGCTTTTCCGTTAGGCGAAGATGCTTCCAAAAATCATTGATGGTTTCTGAAAAATGAAAAATGTCTTACAAAGTGCTGTGAGCTATTAAAAACAAACTGAAATGAATATTTAGTCTGACCCTTTGCTAAAAATTTGGGACGCTGGTATGCAGTTTTGTAGTTTTATAAGATTATTGGCTGTTTGGTTGTTCTAAGCATACTGGAGAATACGCCACAGTTCCTCTGCAGGCTCAAAGTCTCACTTAAGTCCGTCTCCCCAGGTATTCCCACACAGCCTTGATGAGATAAAGAGCTCAGTCATGGCATATTATCTTTATCAGCTGTATTTGTGAAATACAAAGTTCTTTTGAATTTTTGTGTTTTTTTAATAAACATGCAGTGCTTCAAATGTGCATTTTATCTACAGCACCACTAATATGTAAAACAAAATTAAACATCCAAAATCAACTTTAAATAAAGGTAAATTAGGGTACTTAAGACTTTTGCACAGTACTGTACACGTTAAGATAACACAGAAGACTAATGAATTAATAATTCAGCTGAATTAAGGTACAATGAATTCATACTATATCCAAATAAAGACCCCATGTGGTGCCCTGTAAAGTGTACCCCTTAGGAGGAAAATATGTGTGCACTAAAATCTGAGAACATTCCTCACAGGCCTTCCACGAGTCCCAGGGGGGCCGGGGCTGCCTGGGTCGCCGCGCAGGCCCCATTCGCCCGGCATTCCTTGGTCACCCTGGCTACCAGGAGGCCCAGGAAGACCAGGAGGAGAGTCAATAACTACCTCACACTGGCATGGGCCTGCATCACCTATAAAGGAAGACAATAGCAGGTGGGGGATTGTTTGGGACAATACGTGTACCTCAAACAACATGTACGCTAATTTCCAAAATGCCAAGGTGTCCTATTCTGGACCAAAAATTTTGTATCACTTTGAGATAAGAGGGTGCTTTCCCGTCAGGGATTCAGCTTGGATCCAACAACACTTGACCCCTAAGTCCAGTTTGTTTGATTAGTGTAAACACAAGTGAACCACACTCAAATACGGTTTACAGAACGTGCCCAGGTTCACTTGAGAAAGTGGTCTTGCGTACAGTTCATGTGTGCTCATATTAGGTCTGAAAGTTACTGCACCAAAACAGTGGACCGCTATGTGACGTCTTCACTATTTGACTGTTCCGTTCAATCAAACATGGCTGCAAAAGGATCTCTCTAGTCCAACGAAGAAATTAACCCTTTTGCACAGAATACAAATATTGCCAATTTTTTCCTGTTATGCATGAGCCTTTTTAGGTTTTATAACTCAGTATTTGTGTCACACAGACCCTGGAAAATTATTCCAGTGAAGCAGGACATTTGGAAATTCAATTACATAATTATTTAGGAATCAAATTTCGGAATCTACGGATGCCAGCGTCTATATCTGCGCAAAGGGGTTAAAAGCTGTTTCTCACCTTACAGATGAACGCATGGGTGCAGTCTCCAAAATAACAGAAGCAGGAATAGTATGAACTGAAGTCCATTGTCTATTTTGGCATTGGGATCTCGATGATGCAAGCATTCGCTTCTTCTTAGTTGCGTATATTGGTGAATTGTCCACCAACTAAGTGCAGACCGCCACTTAATGTGTACTGGGGTATGGAGCGTCATCACTAATATGAAAGCTGACCAGTGGGGGAGAAGGTGAGGGAGGGGGGGTGGGGGGGGGGGGGGGGGCAGCAATCGTACTCTGGCACAGTACCAAACAATTGTACCTAATGTGAAAACACCCACAGAGTTTGGCATAGATATTGCAATAATCCCATAAAAAGAGGTGAGTATTTTTCGATTCACAGCGCTACTTCATATATATATATATATATATATCCATTGATGGAGAGAATGCTGATGCAGACATGGGGCTGATCAATTAATTTTTGATTTACTAACTGTGAGACAAATGGCAGTACTTCCCTATAAATGTATTTACTTTCATTTGTGATTAGTAATGCAGCATAGATTTGAGGTGAATGATTCGGACGCTTCCTGTCGATGCTGAAAGATGCAGCGCAAAGGCTGACATAAACAGTCTTACCTTTCTGCCCTTGCGGCCCGGAAGCACCTGGCTGACCTCCTTTACCAGCCTCACCCCTGAACTCATTTTCCCCTGATAAAAATTCAACAAAACGCAGCAGAGATGTGAGCTTAATGACCATGCAAAAGCTCTCAACAAAATTTTTTCCCAAACATGGCAGGCCTATTTTTAATTGCCAAGCCCGATGGAGACAGAGGTATTTTTTCAGTGGCGTGTATTTGTATGTTTGTCCGTCAGCAGTCTATTGCAACAATAGTCGCTCAATTTACACAATATTTTCAGGAAAGGTGTTCAATAGTTTGAAAAAAAAAAAACCAAAAACTGAAAATCATTATTTCACAATAACTTTCTTTAATCTGCACTGATCGATTCATAACTGGACTCAAAACAGGCTTTTTTCAATTTTGCTATAATGTGATGTCAGCCGGGGTCAAATGTCAGGGGGTCCCAAATTATTTGACACCGAAAGCACAAAAATGCCTCCCGCAGGCAGAGCATGTTGTGTCTGGCACCACTTGTTCATTTACTGATTTTATTTTAACATAAAAAGCCGCAAATAAAAACATTTTGTCTATGTGTTGCAGAAGAGTCCAACAATCCATAGAGGAACTGAGGTTCTCAACCCTGCACCAGTGAGGTGCCATGATTGGCAGAGTATTGACTTTTACTTTGTCATCAGTTAAAAATTTAGACCCAATTAAACCAAAGAAGAATTAGTTAAATCTTATTGTAAATCGTCATTAACGGCTCACGGGGATTAATTAACTATAGAGTCACAAAAAAATGCATCAGACCCCCCAACCACAGGAGAGGTCTGCAAAAGGACTCAAACTACAGTTTCAGTTTCAGTTTCAAACTACATCCATCAAGCAAAAAACCAGGGTCAAAGCTGAGGAAGCTACACACACAATCATCACTTATCCAAGACAGACTTATCACTCTGCAGCACACGATCATATCTTTGGCCACGTATAAAACTTACACGATCCTCTCTCGCCTGGGGGCCCAGGAACACCTGGATTTCCATCATACCCAGGACGGCCAGCCTTTGTGGCAGGTACTCCTGCGTCACCGTCAGGGCCCTTCGAGCCTTTGAGCCCCTTTGGGCCAAATGGGCCTTTATTGAACACTGTGGAACAGAGAATTTAAAAAACAGCAGTGTTAACTGCCAACTCCAGAGCAATTTCCAAAAACAATCGATGATTCAATAAAAAAATCTTTCAATCTATGGTAACAGAGTTTAACTATTTGCTATTGTTCCGTAAACATATACCACTGCACACTGGAGTTGAAAATAAATATGCAGACTTTCAACTTCAATTTGAGGGTATTTACATCCAAATTGTGTGAATACTGTTGGAATATAACTTTCTATATCAGCACCCCTTTGTGCAGATGTAGATGCCGGCGTCTGTAAATTCCAAAATTTAATTCCGAAACAATTCTGTAATTGAATTTCCAAATGTCTAGCTTCACTGGAATAATTTTCAAAAATCTCTGTGACAAATCCTGAGTTATAAAGCTTAAGTAGGCTCATGCACAACAGGAAAAATTGGCAAAATTTTGTATTCTGCGCAAAGGGGTTAAAGGGGACCTATTAAGCAAACCACTGGTGAGCCTCAAAAACCAGGAGATGGGATCTAAAAGCCTGTGCAGTTCTGGAGCTCATCTTATGGACAGATGAGACAAAGGGCGACATGCAGCAGAAGAATGGGAGGAGAGGAGAGTGGAGAAGGGAAGGAACTGCTCATGATCCAAAGCATACCGCTTACACCAGGAAGTATTCCCTGTGCACACTCACCCAAATCTGAGAGCCTGAAAGCTTGAGCCAAAACAGAAACAGGCCCATATGTCAGAATTAAAGTTTATAATTAGCCCTGCAAGAGAGTTTTCCTTAATGCTTTAGGGGATCAAGGACCTGAGTGTGTGCAAAGTGGTTTTGTAATGCAGTTACGAGGCAACAGAATACAGTTTAGTTGAACTGTTTCAAAACTTGAACTAAAGTTAACTTACCATCTTGGAAGGTGGGGACAGCAGGAATTCCTGGGGTGCCCGGGGTTCCCTTTTCTCCGGGGTCCCCCCTCTCCCCCTGGGGTCCCGGTGATCCAGCAGGACCGCGGGGTGCGTCTGTAAATACACAACGAGAACATCCAACGACCCATGATATGTACCCACTTCTTCCTCACTAGGGTCGTGTGGTAGCTAAACTCAATCCCGGCTGACTATAGGTGAAACGCAGGAACGCACCCTGGACAGGTTGCCAATACTTTGCCCCCACGTGCAAACACCACATAGAACGGCCCAGGCCAGATTTGAAAACATGACCTTCTTGCTGTGAGGCAGCAGTGCCCGCCACAGTGTATTTGATTTTTTTTTTTTTTTTTAAGTTGGAACAAAGGAGACCAACTGCTGTTGTTTTGAAAGCAAAATGTTGTCCCATTCTTTCTTGATGTAGGATTTCAGCACCTCAACATTCTGTGGCCTTGTTTGTCATATTTTTTGTTTCATAATGCGCCATGAGTGACAGGTCTGGATGGCAGGCATGCCAGTTTAGCACCCAGACTCTTTTGCTGTCAAGCCATGTTATTGTAATATGTGCAGAATGTGGTGTTTGACATTGTTTTGCTGAATTAAGCAAGGTCCTTGGTGAAAAAGACGTCCAGATGGTACTATGCTGTGTTGCTCCAAAACCTGTATAAATCGTTGAACATTAATGAAATAGTCACAGATATGCAAGTTGCACTAATGCACCCCCATACTATCTTGGATGCTGGCTTTTGGATTGTGCACTGATTACGAGCTGGATGGTCCCTCTTCTCTTCAGCCCAGAGAATGTGGTGTCCCTGATTTCCAATCAAAATTTTATATTTTAATTGGTCCGACCACAGGACAGTTCTTCACTCTGCCTCAGTGGATATTAAATGAGCTTGGGCCCAGAGAAGGGAGGAGCGTTTCTGAAACTTATATGGTTTTATTTTCACATGGCAGAGTTTTGACTTGCGTCTGTAGTTTCAGCAACAAACTGTGGTCACAAATAATGGTTTTTCAGGAGTGGCCCTGAGCCCATGTAGTGAAAACCGCCACCATATCCTTTCTGCTTTTAATGCAGTGCCATCTGAGGTCCTGAAGATCCTAGCCATTCAATATTGGTTCTCAGCCTTGTCCCTTGCCTACAGATATTTCTATGGATTCTTAGAACCTTTTAATTACATCATATACTGAAGATGATGAAATCCCCAAATTCTTTGCATTTTTACGTTGAGAAATGTTATAAAATTGTTGAACTATTGCCTTTCACAGAGTGGTAAAGCCCTCACCATCTTTACTTCTGAAAGACTCAGCCTCTCTGGGATGTTCTTTTTATACCCAATCGTGTTACTGACCTGTTGCTAAGTAATCTAATTAGCTGTGAGATGTTCCACCAGGTGCATTTTCATTATTTTTTTTGCATCATACAATTTTTCCAGTCTTTTTTTTTTTTTTTCCATCCCATTTTTTTAAACATGTTGCAGGCATCAAATAAAAAAAAAGCTGATAAATTAAAAAAAAACAATAAAGTTTCTTAGTTTCAACATCTGACATATTGTCTTTGAACAGATTTCAATTAATTATAGAGTTTAAATGATTTGCAAATCATTGCATTCTGTTTTTACTAATTTTACACAACTTCCAAACTTTTTTTGGAAAGGGAGTTGTAAGATTACTTGAAAATGTGTGGTTAGTTTGCGTTATTACATTCATGAAATGCTCATGAAACAGCACAAATTTGTGTTCGCAAGGCTTACAGTCCTAAAAACAGTACATTGCATTCAATAGTTATTTGAAAAAAAAAATGCGGTTGGAAGATGCAATTGAGAGTTTCGTTTAAGTTTCCTTTCAAATTAATTGTCCAATAACAGCCATCCATACAATCTCATATTCCTCTTCATCCCTATCATGTCTTAATCTTCATTGAAAATGTAATTGTGTTTAGCCTGTAATTCAGTAAATTAATTGTACAACCCTTAGTCATGAACAGGTTGAGATTTATCCAGTATTAAAAGGTAACGTCTCCGGTGAAAGGTAGTATCTGCCTCCTGCACGAGAGAGCAGTGGAGCCCATTCTTCTTCATGCTAGCAGCTTCAAGCAGCCAAAATGGCAAAACACACAACCCAGCTTTTAATGTCCTTTCTGATCCCAATAAATTGGTGGGAAAACATGCCAAGAATTAATAGTCTCTCTTTCAGACAGAGTACAGATCCAACATCTGCGGTCTTATTCTTTGACCCTTAGGGCACCAAAATCAATTTTCAAACGCTTAAAAAATGTAAATATCTTGAGCTTTTGAAAACCTATCATGTGGCAACTTGCGGGAGCTCTTTTCAACAAGTCGCCACATGATAGGTTTTCAAAAGCTTTGATTTTATTTCATTGTATCAGCGAGCGGCAAATGCTGCCTTTGGCGCTTTAAGGGTTAACTTGAATACTAATATGTATTGTGATAGCAGTTAAGCTCCAGAAGGTTTATGATCACACTTTTTACTGTCAAGTAAATACTAAGGAGCTTCAGCAAGCCCACACAGTTCCATTGAGATCTGCCATTTTCTAGTACAGTAATTGCTATCTAAATGCTTGAGATAAATGTCTTATTCATACATGCATTTAAGGTACCTGGAATTGGACCGACGGGAAAAATAAATTCTCCTGGCTCTCCTCTTTCACCCTGAAATAACACAATTATCAATTGCACATTACAATCAGTCAACATATCTATATGCGTCAATAAGAAATACAATTTATTATTCTACCAATTACAGTAATAAACAGATCATTTCACGTGCAGTATTTGCTTTTGGCTTGCCCTCAGCTGGCTGCAAAGGAGTCAGTTAAATCATGTTGAAGTAAAGACAGATTGCCAATCAGGCCATCAGTAATGTAATGTTTTTCTTCTTTTTAAAGTAGGTAAAATTTGGAAATCATACAAGGCATGAAAAGCAACTATTTAAACTGAGCAATGCTATAGTCCAGCACATGTCTTTATGTGGTATTTGGGGGTGGAATGTGATTCTTTTCATTGTTTTCAAACCCATTCCCAACCAGTGACGAGATATTCTGGCAATCAACATATTCACTGACAAATGAGGGGGATGGTGGTCCTTACAGATCTTCCTACAAAAATTTGAATCAAAAGATTTTTGAATATTATCAAATAAGCTTGCAGCAACTGGCAACTCAAAAAATACACAGGCTGGGAAAGCGTTAACAGGTCAAATGTAAATGTAAATGAACGGAGTAAACCTTGGATCCATCTTTTCCACTTTGTCCTGGTTCCCCAACATCACCCTAAAAGAACACACAGGCAAAGAGTCCACAGAAAAACCAGAAACAGCCCAAACCCATGCAATCTAAAGACCACAACTACAACAGTCTCACATACTACGCTAAAGTAAATCAAGAGGAGAGAGGCGCAAAAACTTTAGATTGTGAGAGCCAATAATCCGAGAAAACCCAACAAACCTTCTCTCCTGGCAGGCCATCCAAACCGGGGCTTCCCTGAAATACAATTTAAATACAAGTTGTATAAACACACATATACACACGGACAGTATTGTTCAAAAGTTGAGTCTGAGAAATTAACCTTTTTTCAGTTAAAATAACATTACATTGATCAGAAATACTGTACAGTATAGACACTGTTAAAAGGCACATCTACACGACTCCGGTCCTGGGTTCGCAAACAAGTGTCCTAACTTTAACACCCAGTAAATCCTGCCACAGCAGCCACTCCCAGCTGTGTGTTTTAGAGTAGACCACTGATTTGTTGTCTCTATTCTCATCCTATTCCAAAATAAATGCATGTGAATAAAAGCCCTGGGAGCTTGGGAAAAAAAAGCAAGTGACAGACATTACAACGCGAAAGCAAACAACTTTTTTGAGTCAGAAAGACGGTGGTCAGTGTCATGAGCCTAGCCATTATTTTGCTGAATGAAAATTAATTTTATGTTTACATTCGAATGATAATTTATGGAGAAATTACAGTAACTTTTACAGTATGTGGATAATGAACCTACTATTTGCACCCAGTTCAAAATTAAAACAAATGGTTTTATATTAAACAGGAACACGCTTGCTCCGCTAATTAAAAGATTGAAAACCTGAACTTACCTCATCTTAGTTACAGTGATAGCTTGACCCCCCCTATTCTGTGCAATACCTCAGTTGGGCTCCACCACTTCCTTTGAATTTTTTTGCAAGAAAACGCTCAATTATATAATATTGCTTTATACGCAGCTTTTCCGACATTTATACTTCCCATTTCACTCAGCTACAACTCAAATTTTCCTTGCTGCTTCATGCTACAATTGCTCATCTCAGGACTGAAAGACAACCTAGGCTTGCCAGATTGAATTGATAGTGTAGCCATACAGAATTTTTCCATTCTGACCTAAACCATTTTTTATGCCCAATGTGCTATATTGACTTTCAAGTAATCGCTAAACTCATGTTTACCCGCACAAAATTATAATTATGTGTGTATATTTTGAAAGTACCAAAAAGCAGCCAGACACACGTTCAACCAGCAAATCTGGCAACATTCTGCTAGGGTGCACACTGCACTTACTCTGTGTACAGCTAGGAGTGCCACTGATGGTTAATTTTGTAATTGACTACTATTATCTTTGTCAGAAAATGACCAGAGAGAAAGTTGTCTTAAAAAGCCTGTCAGCTTGTAGTTGTTTTGAGAAATGAAAGCTATTTCATGTGAGAAATGACCAGTTAATTAATGGTCTTCAGCATAGGCCAGCACCACTTGCTTCACAAAAAACAGCTCAAACTTACTCTAACCCGGATAGAGAGGCAGAAGGCCCCAGTACACAACAGTCAGGGATCATGAAATCGTAAGTTCCTGGCCTGAGAAACAGATGCCGCAAAGGTCCTCAGCTGGCAGGTTTATAAAGAGGCACCCACAGTACATCGTCTTGTTCAGTCTGTAAGATTGGGTCCAGAGCGAGCTGATGACCTGAAACCTGCCCCCAGACCTGAATGGCCTCATTGCCCCATCAGATAGATGCCTGGCTGCAGGAGAGGTAGCTGGATTGGCAGTCAAGGTTGCAGACACCCGCCCCACCTGTCTACCAAGATACTTTGTATTGAGTCATGCCCTGCCTGGCTCTCTTGGAACCTATGGGAGTTGACTGGGCCCTGCTGGAACCGTTGTTTCATTTTTCCATTTGGTTAACCTGACAGGGACATCCAATCTCCACTAAGGCACTGATTGATTCAGGGATGGACGAGAACTTTATCTATCCTGGTCTTGTTCATTGCCAGAAGATTCTGACTGAACTCCAGCAAGTGCATATCCACTCTCAGGCCCTCTCGAAAAAACTGCCCTTCCTGATGTCACCAAAGTGTTGACGCTGGTGTCCATGCTGACCTCCGGTAACATCTCGAAGAGCTGGCATTTTACATCTTGAAGTCACCACATGCATCTGTGGTTTTGGGAAGGCCTTGGCTGGAACATCACAATCTTCGAGTGGACTGGCCCTTTGTTTGAATCTTGGAGTGGAGTTCAACCTGTTCACAGTCCTGTCTTTAGTCAGCTCCAAGTCCTGAAAGACCTCTTCCCCTCAACCACCAGGGTGAGCCGCCAGACCTTAAAGTAGTTCTTAGCATCTACCATGACCTCCAGCAGGCATTCCGAAAAGCAAGTACCATGTGGCTTCCATCCAACAAACCGCAAGACTGCACCATTAATCTACTATCCTGAACATCACCCCCTAGGGGCTGGCTGCACTCCCTAATGGCACAGGCGTCCAAAGAGTACATGAACTATGGAAGAGTACATAAACTGGTTTCTGGCCTCTGGAATCATTCCTGCTTCTTCATCACCAACCATAGCTCACTAATAGTTTGTTGCAATAAAGGACAGATCTCTGTGCCTCTGCATAGATTACCGAGGACTCAACTCTCTTACAGTCAAGACCTGCTGCCCTCTTCCTCTGATGGACTAAGCATTCACCAACCACCCAGGATGCCACTATGTTACTAAGCTGGACCTGTGCAATGCTTACCACTTGGTGTGCATACAGGGAAAAATGAGTGAAAGACAACATTTAACAGCCCCTCCGGCTATAAATATACCTGGTGATGCCATTCGGGCTCACTAATGCTCCTGCTGTGTTGCAGCACCTCATTAATGCTTTCCCCCAAGACATGGTCTCCTGGTTCATTTACGTCTACTTTGATGATATCCTTGTTTTTTTTTTTTAACACTACAGACCACACCTTACATGTGCACTTAGTCATTCAAAGGCTGCTGGAGAACCACTTTTCACTGCACCACTGTCTCATTGCTGGGCTTCACTGTATCGTAGGGCACCTTGGAAATATACTGCTGAACGGTCCTGCCTGTGCTGGACTGGCCGTACTTTACGGACTAGACACAACTGCAGAGGTTCCTCAATTCACTAACATCCATCGGCAGGGGTACTCCACTGTGGCAGCCCCCCTGCAGCCCTGATGTCATCTAAAAATTAGACCACCCCCCCCGGCAGCGTCCGTCTTTCATGTCCCAGTGAGTGTTCCTGTGCAAGTCCAGGAATCAGCATCTCAGCAGTCTTCTCCAGTCCTTGGAGGTTCTCCATCAGTGAGGGTCCACCATAGCTATTGACTTTGTCACCGGGCGGCCTTTGTCTGACGGCTTCACGGGAATCCTAACTATCGTATATTGGATATCAGTTTTCAAAGGCAGCCCATTTTGTCCTACTTGTTATGCTGCTTATGGCCAGAGAGACTGCCCAGCTCTGGTTGCGTCATGTGGTGCCCTAGAGCCGGTCTCTGACTATGGTCTGCCATTTGCCTGCAGCTTCTGGAGGGTCTGTTCTCGGGATTCTGCCCAGAGACTAATGGCCAGTTGGAGAGGCCTCACCAGGAGCCTTGCAAAACCCTGCACTGCCTGACGGAAGTTAACCCTGCTAGGTGGTCTGGTCTTCTTCCCTGGGAGGAATGGGCTCACGACTCCTTACCCATGGTCGGTCTTAGTATATCACCTTTCTAATGTTGTTTTAGTTACCAATCACCTCTATTTCAAGTGGAAGAGAGGGAAATGGCAGTTCCCTCTGCTCTGCTCCTGGTTTGTTGCAACCATCGGGGATGGAAAAGAGTCTGTGCCCTTCTAATCAAGTACTTTTCAGCCTTTCAGATGCACAGCAAACGTCATCCCCATTCAGGTCCTGCCTACCACGTGGGACAGAAGGTGTGGCTAGCGACAAAGGGTATCCCTTACTGGGAAACGTTGAAGATGCTCACAGCCCAGTTCATTGACCCATTCACCAGTGCACAAGTATTTTCATCATCTGCTGCCAGTGCAGCTGCCAGTACTGGGTGAAAAGAGAGGGGTATGGGCCTATGGAGTGCCCAAGGTCCCCGAGCGCCACATCCTCGATTCCTCCCTGGTCCACTACTTCTTGCGTGAACCTCTGGGGCCAACCACAGGGCCTCCGAGGGGGGTGTTCTGTACTGTAATAATTAGCTCCTCCCCTATTTCTGCATGTGTATTTGTGGTTTGTCTCCTGTTATTTATTTATTTCTTGTCTCCACACTTGCTCCATGATGCTATTGTTTGTATGCCTTGCTCCTTCTGTGAATGTCCCGTCTACATAACTGCATCGTGGTGTCAGTGTGGTTGCTTGATTGTGATAGTTAATACCCTAATAAACCTTACGGTCAGTTTTTTGTCTTTTGTATTGAGCTACGCTCATCCTCTGAGTGTTTTCATAAATTCATGATGAAGAAAAACATAATTACTTGTTGGAGTCTAATTAAGAAGAACAAGTTCCCAAGCCTTAAAATCAGGCTCCAGGATTGGGACTGTGTTTCTGCTAAACCCTTTGGTCCTGGTAGCTAGCAGTCCTGCTTCTGAGAGAAGGATTTTCCACCTGGCTTCTGCCCCGGGACAGCCACTGACCTGGGCACAGACATGTCCCTGCCCTCTCCAGTCATTACTACCTTAGCTTGACTGCCTCTCTGCAGTTCTGGGCCTAGGTCTTTCCCTGTTCCATTACCATGTTCCTTGTGGGTTGTATCCTAAATCTGTGTTTGGTTCCTTGTTTGGATCATAACAAAAGCTTGAAGGACAAAATTGGTGTTTGAAGTAGAAATCATTATCTGTAACCTTTTCAATGTTTTTTCTGTATTTTGCATTCATTTTATAATTGATGAATAAAAACAAGAATTTCCATGGAAAACACATTTTCTGAGTGATTCCAAACTTTCAAATGGTACTGTACATAAGCCTGTGTACACACTGTAGGTATGCATACATAGTAAAATAGTACATAAAGTACAAATGTATATATTACATGCAGTCTTGTCCGTAAGTGTTCGGACAGTAAGAGGATTCATCATTTTGACCCTGTAAACCACCACATTGGATTTGAAATGAAGCAAATGTGCTACATGTGTGGACTTAAGTTTTAATTCAAGGGTTCTGTCAAAGAATATTATTTGAATCTTGTAACAATATCAACCATTATTAAGTCATAACTCTCCAGTCTTAAGGGCTCACTGTGCTTCACAGATGGGGTTGTATGCTTTGGATTATGAGCAGTTCCTTCCGTTTTCAGTTCTATCCTCTTTCCTCCATTTTGGTTTATGTTGATTGTTGTATCATCTATTCACAAGATGCTCCAGGATTGTACAGGCTTTTCCAGATGTTTTCTTTAGGCTAACTCAAATCTGCTCTTCCTGTTTCTACTTAGTGCAGTCTTTGGGTTTCACTTGATACCTTCACCTGATTATTTGTAGAACAAATGACTCCCTCAGACTCTCTACTTAACTTGCAATTTAAAAAAAAAATATGCTGGGAGAAATGTTTCAGTACAAAGACCTTCATTGGGTCCTTGGGTTGTTCTCTCCTACAGTCAGCTCATAGTTTTCTCCTACGCGTCTGTCGATCTATAGGTGTGTAAATGTTCGGCTCCTTGATCCTTCTCTTGATTATTGAATTTGACACAGATATATTTCAACTCCCTGAGGGTGTTTTTGGTCTGGCTAACTGCTGTGAAGGGCTTTTTTCTTAATCAAGGAGAGTTCTATTGTCTTCCACTGCTATTGTTATCCGTGGTATTTCAGTTTCCTTGCTGACCAGTACATTCAATTTTTCAAAGCACTTACCAAATGGAGCATTTGGCTCCAACCAATGTTATTGCTCTTTATTTGATGGATTTGTTTTTATTTCTAAGCCGAATGATGGCTTGCTTAACTGGGAGGGACACCTGTTTGGATTTCATTTTGAGACTGAATGCCAAAAGAAAGCACATACAAATGCCATACTTGAAATCAACTCTAAACAATTCATCTGCTTACACTGAAATAATGCAGGAATAACACACTCCTGGCCATGGAACAGCAGAGCAGCCAATTTTCCTATTACTTTTTCTCCCTTAAATAGGGGGGTGACGTATAAAAACTACTGTTCTCCACCAATCACCTGATTTGGACATGCAGGTACATACCCTAAGATTAAAGCCACTGTTATGTCTGCACTTTGAGCTCACACTCATTATTTTATGTCATCTCCAGTATGCTTTAGAAGGCAAATTATGATAACAATTTTAAAGTTAAAATGTCTATGTGCGCACACGCACACACACCATGCACACACACACACACACACACACACACACACACACAAGCAATACATAAAAGACAACAAAACAGAAAAAAATGTTTTTTAAGAGGATGTTTCATTAAATGCCAGATCTAAAAGTTTTAGTAAGCTCTTACCCGTTGACCTGGATAGCCCATTATTCCTACTTCACCAATCACCCAATTGTCAGCCTGCAAAATAGCAAGAGTCAAAAGAGGAGCAGTGACCAGGATCCGTTCCCAGCACACAATTACACAACACAACTACGCAACTGCGCGCACACACACACACACACACACACACACACACACACACACACACACACACACACACACACACACACACACACACACACAACAGCCAGAACCACTCCCTCAGCAAACCTGAGTTATAAGAGCTTTTTAAATATTTTACGTAGACTTGGTGGGGGATGTATAATACTGAGATCACTCACCGCATCTCCCCTTTCACCTTTCAAACCCTTTTGACCTTTCAACCCCTGTCAGGAAGACAAAAAGAGACATAACCTTTCAATGAAATAATAAAGATGGAAAGACAAGATTAAATCGACCTCATGAACATGTTTGTCTCCATTGTGTCGATTTTTGTTAATGGTCCCATGTAATCCAATTCTAGGGGGAGACATTCTCAATTTACAAAACATACATGAACATCACAGGATGTAATGTTACATTGTTCGATGTGTCATAACATACACGGAAAGGCGAGAAATTAAAGGAAAAATCTGAATACATTAGTGGAGAAATATAATGAATGCACACATTCCCATACTATGATAGGTAAAACAGTTAAGCAGTTCATCACCCTAATATTTTTTATGTATGAAAATACAGAGGAGGCCCAGTTGACCTCAGTTTCAGGTGAAAATGTCCAGAGGAAAAGCGAAAATGGCTTTGAAAGAGGGTCTATTTTAAGGGCACGGATATTGGGAGCTTCAGTCTGGTCACATGGCAAGAGTAGACACAAAAGCAAACTGAGCAAGAGATTTTGTCCACAACCACATGTTTGATGACTGTGATGCTTATTCATTACTGAAACGTTTCTTTAATAGACTGTATAAAAAGATGGACGCAGCGCCCGGGTCTGAAAACTGAGGCCAATGCGGAAATCTCTAAAATTTGCGCTGTATTTAATGGCCAGCAGATGGCGACGTCAGTGGTTGCAGAAAGAAGTTTAATGCTATAGAAGTCTATGGGAAAATGACCCTACTTTCCCACCGCATTTATTATTTCAAAAATGATTTTCCACATTATTTTATGGTATCTAACACGAATATCAAGTCTCCTTCGATATATCATGATGTTCGTTTTTGTAAATTATGGTCCCAAATAGACTAGAATAAAGGATAAAGCCAGAATATGCTTTAGGGGCGTGGCTATCCTCTGGTCCTCATCAGATACAGTCAGATCTACCAGTAGATCCACCCCTCGCTCCTCCCTGGATCTTCAGTTCACTCTCTCGTCCAATAGGAATCACATCTAGTTTCAAAATGACAGACTGGCGCTGTTCAAATTGCCAAAATCGAGGCTTCCTAAATTGTACTGCATGCTGAAACCAATGGGTGACGTCATGGTTGCTTCATCCATCTTATTATACAATCCATGTTTCTTTAGGCGATTAAGACTGTCAATGCAGGATGTTATCAGAAGGCATCAGCATGAACAGTTGGTCGACAACTACATAGACAGGGATATTATGGAGGGGTTACAGAACACCACTTCCACCATAACAAAGCACAATACACTTTCTGGAGTTCAGTGGTGCAGTAAACATGTACACACTGGTCCACAGACAAACGTCACATGGTCAGAGGAGTAATCTTTCACCAAAATCCAAAATCTTGGCAAGTGCATGAGTGGTGTACATTGAAAGAACAGAACAGGAGTTTAAGCTTGACCTCCTCATGAGGGTGTTCTGGTTGCACTGTCTTAATGGGGGACGGGGGGGGCATTTTCCTGGTATGGTTTGGGTCAACTTGTCCCATCAGAAGGAAGGGGCCCTGCAAATCCATATGCTATTTTGAAAGATCAACTTTATCTCAAGCTGAAACATTTCTATCCAGATAGGACTGGCCTCTACCAAGATGCCAATGCTCTGATGAACAGGGCACGAGGGGCCACTGAAGGGCTTGATGTGTCATATACAGTGGCCTCTGCAGTCATTGGACCTCAACCTAATTGAATGCCAATGGTAGATTTAAGACCAATGCACTCTCTGCCACCGTCATCAAAACATTAAAAGAGGGAATATTTTTCAGAAGAATGATGTTCCATCTCTCCAGCAGAGGTCCAGAGAATATCAAGGCATATTAAAGCAGTCCTGTCAGCCAGTGGTGACCTAACACCTTATTAAAACACTTTAAGTCAATTTTCCATTAATTTCACACCAATTTGTACATGATAAAAGCTTAAAACAATCACAATATGAACGAACTTTGCCCCTGCCCTTAGATGACAGATACTTTACCGGCAGTGCTGAGAGGGATGAGGTGTGGGGGTAGGTGGAGTTTCCTGGGGGCCCGGGTTCTCCAGGGTCGCCCTGTGGGCCACAAACAGAAACAGGGTCAGACATGCCCCCCCTTATTAAACCCAAACCTTTATCACAGGCCAAGTACCACTCACCTGTTCACCTTTCAACCCCTTCAGTGTTTTGGTCATAGTGCCCTAAGGGAAAAAAATCCACATTCACATGTAAAACCATAAAATAAATAAATAAATAAATATGTAATGTTTTAATGTTATACTTTGTAGGTTATTGTAATTTAGAAATTTCAGAAGATGCCCGTGCTGAGACATATCTGAGGCACAGGCGACCTCAGCCTTAGAACAATCCTCAGCCAGTATCTCATTTATGAAGTGTTTGGATGTTTCTGGAATGATGCTCTCTTCTGTGTGGTGAGGGGTTTACTGGCTACTGTGAGGTGAGATCAACTGTCAATCAATTGTTTGTAGATGACAAGTTACTGCAGTGGTTTAGATTAGAAAGCACAAGTACATCAGAGTGAAATGGCGGACAAATAGGGCTTGTTCATGAACACCCTTCAAATTATTTTTCCAGAGTTGCGAGAGCTATCATAAATGAAGACATACTGAAAAATTAGGACCACTGGCCGTGTGGCTCATCAGCCGAGACTTAAAACCAGTCAAGGCAAAACCCACGTGAATCTCACCGTCACAGTGTTACTGAGCAGCCACTAGAGGGCGTAGCTGCATCACTTTAAACCATCATTTAACTAGGCCTATTTTGTAAAAGGGGATATTTTAATTGTTTAAAAAAAAAAAAAAAAAAAATAAAGATCCAAAAATGAACATTTTTGAAAACTACAAACAAATTTTAAGACATGGTCCCAAGGAAGCTCCATACAAAATATGAGGTGAATCTGGCCCGTACTTTCAGAGGAGAAGCTTGTGATCAATTTTGCTACATGACCACAACCACAACCGTAATGACTACGCTGGACGCCACCAAATCCCAACAGCTCAGCCAGCCTATTGGCCAGAGAGCTAATAAGAATGAAAAGGTGTATAAAACAGATGTAAAATTTGAAAACGCAGGTGAGAGGTTGGGATGCGTATGAAGGAGACTTGGTTGATAGTGTGTTCAACATGGGACCAAAGGTTAAAAATTCTTCATAGCGTGCATATAGTGTCTGCATGAATTCTAGCAACATACTGCAAAGTCAAGTCCTACCATGGGACCTGGAGGGCCAGGAAGTCCAGGGGGTCCCTGGGGGAGAAATAAGACAAGTCAACAAATCTAGTCTCAGAAATACATCTGTCAACTGCCGCGGACAGTGTTTAATAATACAAAAACATAATCATTCGATACAGAAAGCTTAAATGTGTTTGTAGTTGTCACGGCACATCAAATCGGAAATCCCTGATGCACTGTGAGGGCGTTAGCTCAGCATACCCGCAGTCCAGTAGGGCCTTGAGGTCCCGCCACGCCAGGGAAACCAACTGGACCCTAGCAGTCAGTAAGAGAGAAAGAGAGAGAGAGAGAGAGAGAGAGAGAGAGAGAGAGAGAGGGCATGTGAGAGAGAACATGGAATACATTTCTTCCCTTGTCTTTGATGAAGTGGGAGTCAGAGGTTGGCAGGATGGTGATACTGAATGCACGCAGCAAACCAAAGGCACTCAGAGAGCGCATTACCTCCCCCACTTTGAGAGGAATTTTCATTGAACATGAGTGTCAAATCAGTCTTGACACTACCGTCTTAATGTACACAGAAATTCTTTCAGATCTTGGATCAAGAATATGAGACGGATCTTCACCAAAATTTAATCGCTCACTCCTTAGCACAGCGCAAATCAATAGAAAAAAAATTTCATTGAAATCCATCCATAACTTTTTGAGATATCACATTAACTGATGAACAAGCCAACGGGCAAACGAAAAAACCATCTAACAACCAAATGCAGGTAAAAACATGCTACCTCCTGGCGGAGATATGAGAAATGAAATCAGGGAGGAGAGCTCACCGAATACCCAGGAAAGCCGCTATCACCCGGATCTCCCTGCAAGACATAAGAAACAAAGTCCTTCACTTGCCTGTTTATGAGACACAGAAACTACATTTCCCATCTTCCCTCTGTGCTCTCACCCGAAACTTCTCCATGAACACGCTAAGCTCCAAAGTATCACCTTTCTCACCCTTTCTTCCCGGGATACCCTGTGTGGGAGGACAAAAACATGGATACGAGGGAAATAAAGAGACAAAGAGAAGGAGAGAGTGAATAGGGTGGCATTTGAAGACTCTTAATTGAATGCTTCTTGAACAGCAGCACACAATGCTAAATAACCTATAATGTCACTCAGCGTTGGTGCGTTTCTGGATATATGCACAAGGCACCTGTGCTTGTGTGTTTGTATGAAGGTGTGCACTTATTTGAGCCTTTCAGAACAAAAATGTCACAAAATGGCACTAATAAAATGCTACAAAACTAGATATCAATAGTGCTTACTGGATGAATCTTCAATGATCCTCACAACTTTAAAATCTGGAATGGTTTTACAACTTGTATGACAACATGGTTGTTCCATGGGTGTTGCCATATAGGATTAGTGAGTTAGACCACTCTTGCACTGCCTTGCTCTGGCTTTCTGGAAGTGTTGGTATGTAGTGACCTACTTTTACACACACATTTGGCTAGATATGAGTTAGTTCAGTATTGCACTCAACAGATCTGAACCTTATCTCCAATTCCCTGTGTCAAACTTAAACATGAAAAGTGTAGTTAGACCACTCTAGTTCTGAGGGACTCATTTAAATGTGGATACAGTGAGCATCATGACTGATTGAAGAGCGACACAAATTTTATTTTGTTGGCTAAGTCTATAACTGGATCAGAATTTAACTGAACATGCATTTTACAGAAGAGGAAACTGAAGGCTTAACGAAAACAAGCAAGAACTGAAGATGGCTTTAATACTGGCCAAGGATAGCATCACCAGGAAAGATAACAAGTGTCCGGTGATGTCTATGCATCACAGATTTCAATCTGTCATTAAAATGCAAATGATGTGATGCAAGTAAATACAGAAAATGATTACTTCATTCTGCATCACACTGCCCAGTAGTTTTTGAAGTGACTGAAAACAGGTGGGACTATTTCTAAAAGGTGCAGTCATTTCCAGACGGTTCCTTAGTTATGGAGTGATGAAAACCTCATGGTCATTGCGCCCTTTCAAATTCACAATAACAAGAGGGCAGAACCTAAATAAAAAATGCATCACTGCCCAATGAATGTTGGCGCCCGCTGTACATACGTACAGGATATCCTGGAGGGCCGTAGATGCCGAGCTGTCCCTGCTGGCCGCTCTCCCCTCGCGTTCCATTGCAGCCGTCGGCACCTGGTTTCCCACGAGATCCTGCCTGGCCAGGGTGACCCTGTGATGACATCACCGTTCGATAGAAACATCACAAACTGTAGAGAGACCTGCACTACATGTCTAAAGAGTGTGGACATTCATAAAGGCAGTGGGTACTGGTTTGGTGAAATGCATTTCCGCCCAATTCATAAAGCTCTACCCTTAGCAAAAGACCAAATTTTTGGACCTGCACCAGCAATAAACATAATCCAAGTAAGATGAACTGCATTAGCACTAGGTGCTGTATCAAAGCCGTAAAAAACTGCAATTAAGTGAACAGATAAACTCCGATGAGCTCCAAAAATCCCTGTCCCAACTCACGGGAATCCCGTCCATCCCAGAAAACCCAGGAACTCCAGTCATTCCCTGTGAGGAGAGGAAACATCAGTCACATGATCAGCATTTCAGTGGTTGCTCATGTATTTACTCCATACTGCCAGCAGGGGGAGATGCTCACCACAGCTCCTTTGGGCCCAATGATGCCACTGCGTCCGCGGTCCCCCTTCTCTCCCTTTTGCCCAATCAGGCCAGGGTCACCTGGCCGTCCTTGGGGGCCCTGGTATCCCTGTGGTCCTAAGGGCCCGGGCTGACCCTGTTAGCATGGCACACAGACAGAGTCACCCACCCACAGATGGCCACATTCACAGAGGATACAGAACAATTTCAGACAGAAGTGTTCATTTCTGAATGACATACTTGCAGATTGCAGTCACTGTAGCATATTCACGCTTGATATGATAAGCGTGCGGAATGTAGACTCACCAGGCACAGCAAACATACAGGTGACACTGCATTCACAAACTTTAGTGCAAGCAGAAGTTCCCTTCACCTGTGGAATTGCAGCAACTCAACTAAAGTAGCACAGTCTTGCATTCATTACTGGAATAACTGAATCCCTGTAATAATGATATACTTTGTTAGCGTCATTTCAGGGTATTATTGCCTTTAAAATGATTCTGTTGCAGCAGGGACACTGAATTTGACCATTTAATACACTTAAGGCATTAATGAAGTTTAAATAAATTCCAATAATTTTCCCAAGTGCTTTTGTGCAAGTTTATCTTCGCCTTCAGCTTGACCACCATAATCCCTCGGCAGGTCCTTCAGAACTATAGTGATACTTCACTATCACCACCAGGGGAATCATGTCTTTAATGCCCCCTGGTGGTCATAGGAGGAAAAAAACCTTATGCCACCTTATAGATCCCTGCTGCCACCTAGCTTTACTGCACATACAACACACCTATGGGCTTTCTAATGAGGTTCTCTCTCTAATACATTCCAGTAGTCTATTAGTCAATGATATCAGCTGAGACTGATTTGTAGAATCAGTGGCTTAACTGCATGGTTGGAATGAATGACAGCAGCCAAGCCGGCCCTTTTTGGATTAGACTGAGGACCCATGCTTTATGATGCCATGTCATCCAGTCTCATTCAGTGCTAACTATACACCAGGGATCACCAAATCTGACCCTCAAATCCAAATCCAACCTTTTTCTCCCAGGTAATTAACTAACTGCACTATTAGTTCTTCTGATTGGCCAGACTGTCTTTACGACTGAATCTAAAAGTATCTGAAGTAAAGTGAGGGCAGAAAACCATCACTTCTTGGCCCTTGAGACAGAGTTGCCAAGTCCGCTTATAATACGTGACTTTGGGCTTCTTTTTTCCTGAAGTCGTTTGAAAAAATTACGGGTCGCGGGCTGCGGTTTTTTTGGGCTTGTTTTTAAAAATATGGTTGCTTGTTAGAGAAGTGTAACAAGCGACCTAATTGTTATACATTTATGGTTGCTATTTCCCCCCGATTCATTGATTGACTCTGTCTGCTCACAGCCTCACGAGCAATGTGAGAGAACCCGCCCTCCCTTCTCGCCTCTTGCTCAACTAAATGTAAAATGTAAGATAACCTCTCCCCCCCCCCCCCCTCAACAAAACGAAAGAGATTCCACCCCAGGTCTACACCGTCTTAGTGTCGCCTAATTCATATTGCCCTTGTTTTGGGCTTGTTTTTGAAGCTGGAGTCGCTTATTTGTCTTATCAGAGTTGGCAACCCTGCCTTAAGCGTGATGGCTGGTATTTCGAGACGCCAAATGCAGTGGCCGGAACGAAAGGAAGCACAGCAAAATGACGAACACAGATAAAACGAGAGAGAGAGGCTCGCGCTTCCAAAGGACATAAATCTAGTCCGAGTAAAAATAAGGAAGCAACGCGAGCTAGACAGAACGAAATAAAGGAAAAATCTCGGAAACCGAGATAAAAAGATAAAGCACCCAGACGGTGCAAAGACAGAGGAAAAGAGAGAGAAAGATTCCTTACTAACTAACACTTTCCTCTTTGCAACTAATTCCTCACCAACTTTCTAGCTAAAGAACTTACGGGCTATAATGCAATCGAAACACTGGCACTCTAGCAAAGGTGGCGAGGCGGAACTTGGGCTGTGATTTGCCCACTTCTCAATTTCTACAATTTTTGCTTATTTGTTATATTTAAATGTTTGGGATCATCCAAGTAATTTTAATGTAAGATGAAGACAATGTTAAAAGCAAAGTGCAGGTTTTAATTATCACTTATTTTATTGAAGGAAACAGGAATTCAAAACCTAAATCACCCATGTGAAAAAACTGTCCCCCCCCAAACTTAATAACTGATTTTGTTACCCTTTGTGTCAATAACTCCGATCAAACCTTTGCAATAACAACCAATAAGTCTTTTTATGTTGGTGTGGAGGAATTTTGGCCAAGTCTGCTCTGCAAAACTGTTTTATTTCAGCCACAGTGCAGGGTTTTCAAGCATGAACTTTCTGTTTAAGGTAATGCCTCAGCATCTCTATCGGATTCAAGTCAGCACTGTGATTAGCCACTCCAGAACCTTAATTTTGTTTCTTTTGAGGCATTCAGAGGTGGACTTACAGAACTTGTGTACTTTACTTCAATATAACATTTAAGACTTGTTTGCTTCCACAGTAAAGATTGTTTTTTCCACTTCCAAGAATTTAACAATTTTTCTCTTCAAATGATGACATTGTGTCCAAGCAAGTTTCATGTTGATTAAATACTTGTCAATCACCACCAATCAACATCCTTTAATCCCATCAGCCAAAACCGGGCCATACACAGTACAAGCCATGAAGGGAAGATGTTTCCCAAACAATTCCCTTTTCCCCACATAAAAGAAGAGTCGGGGGAATGCACCTGCACAGTATTTTCTTTAATGAAAGTCTCAAAGTGTTCAAAACCTTTCCGAAGTGTTCACTCCATGCAGTCAGGCAGATTCTGGTAGTTCTGCTGATGACAGAGTACACCTGAGTGATCGAATAGTTCCTGCCGTAAGCAAGTCGCCATGTGTCAGGCGATACCAGACTCCAGGTACCAGCACAAATCCCTTTTTATCCAAAGACCAACTGTCAATATGCAGACTATATTTAATTTGCCATGGAAATTCATAACCGTTGTTCATACCCACAAACAAAAAAAAAAAAAAAAAAAAAAACAACTGAATCAATGCTTCACCACTCTGTTTGTAGTGCTATAATGACAGAGCTAATAAATTCTTGTCCTCAGCACGATGCGCCGTTGTGTCAGGAAACAGAATTCAGACTTGTTGGCTGATAATCCAGTGCTGTGCTACATGCCACTCAAAGCAGGGTTTAATATCTCAAGGGTTCTCTGAGAGGCCTGGGCTGCAAAAATGAATAAACAGGAAACTGGTCAGTTACAGTGTGGCAGAAATATAAACTTTGAATGTGTGTCAAGCGTACATAGTCTGTGTGGGTTTCTGTATGCGTATCCGTGCCTGTATCTGCGTCGGGTCCAGCTAGGAGATGAGCGACCTGTCTGGGGGTGGGAGGTTGGGATTGGGGGAGCGGGTGGGGGGTTGTAGAATTTTAACCCCCCCCCCGTCCCCTGAGGCCCTGCTGAGAAGAAGCCCATGTTTGTGAGGAAAGACAGCCAGAACTCTTCAAAAAAAAAAAAAAAAAAAAAGCACTTCACACAGACTTGCAATATGGGTTTCAAGTTAGAATAACAATTTACAAATAGGGGAATGCCTAACTAAACAATACATGGCCAAGCAAGCTGACAATTGTGGGAGATTTGGCAGGAAACAGGCCCAGACTGCAATAAAACTGAAGAAAATCTCTTCCTTCATGATTCCAGTTGAGCGTACTCACAGAATACTTTTTTTTTTTTTTTTTTTTTTTTTACAAAACATGCACACAGAGACAGTATCCTCTGCATCTCTCTTGTGGTACGCAATACATGGTTTATTCAATGTTCAGTGCTAAATGGGAGCAACTAAAGGGCAAGTCAAAGTTCAATAGTGTTCGATATTTTTTGCACATATTCCCAAAGTGCCGTGTTCTCAGTTCTGTGTTATGGCATATTTATGATAACCTGCGCTGTGCAACGAAATAGGCAGCTAATGAATAGCCTGCAAGAACTTCAGGCCCCCTCAATAATGGGAAATCTGGGGATCTGGAACTAAACGCAGTATGAATGAATCCTTTTGATAATGACTGTGAACAGTGTTCGGGTTCTTTGCATTCCTGGACTTTTTGTGCATTGAGATTCAGGTTACAGGCCGTATCACCACGCACAGGCTGTCATGATATATGTGTGAATTCTCCTCATTCTTGCTAGTAGCACAGTCCTTGAGCGTCATCTGTCTGCCTGCGATAACCCAATTTTTTTGACCCTTGATGCAGGAAGATGGGGCGACAGAGGACTGACTGATTGGCTGCGTTTACACGCACACAATATTGTGGTTACTGAGCTTACCCCGGTTATGATCATATTCCGAAAAACCGGTATACATGACACCGACCTACAACACCATAACCATAGTCCTGTATAAACGATACCACCTGCATATTCCAAAAGCGCCCTCTAGCCAGAGGAAACACACATACGCTTATCCTAAACACCTGGCTACTGTTGAAGATGCAGCTCACTTTTTACCTTTTGGGTTAACTTATTTTTGTATTTGCAATTTTACAATACCAAATGCTATTGCAAAAACAGCTGTGCTACTTCACTGGCTCCAGCAATGCGCTCAACAAAGCGCAATTAAAAATTTAAAAAATTCCAGAAGCCATACACATAGTTATTTGCAAAAAATTACGGTATGTTATGATTTTTTGTTATTGTGGTTAAAAAATGTACTACAGAGTGATATAAGATTATTGCTTTCTCGCCCACCCCATCTCCAGACAGTTTGAGCTGTGACCAGACAACCACATAAAACAATCTTAACCACCACAAGATGTTTGGGAAGGTTGTCAGAGGGAAAGCTTCCATTGTTTAAAAAAACAAAACACAAACATGTGTGCCAACAGTTTATCAAATGGTACAAGAACTTCTGCTGGGATTGGGTTTTATGGTCAGAAGAGACCAAAATTATGGCTCTCTGGTAATAAGCACTCAAAGTTTGGCATAAAAAACTATGACATCCATTCCGTAATGAACCTCATCCCCACTGTGAAGTATGGTGGTGGATCTTTGATGCTTGCAAAGGCTAAGAACAGCTCATCACCATCTGTAGTATCGTGGATTCCTTTAAGAAATAGCAGATATTAAATAAAATGAGACTGCTTGTACCAGGAAGCCTAAACTGGGCCGAGATTGGATCCTCCAACAGGACAATGATCCAAAGCTGACACTGAAATCAACACAGAGGTGGTTCACTAGCCATAAAATCAAGGTTTTGTCATAGCCTTCCCAGTCCCTCGACCAAAACCCAATGGAAAACCTGTGGGACAAGCTGAATTGGAACACTGATTAAAGTGGACCCAGAAATTTGAAAGTTACGAAGAGATTCTGCATGGTGGAATGGTCTTCTCAATCTCAATATTCATTATAGGATCAGCCTCAGGGCTGTAGTCCTGGCAAAGGGATGCTGCACAAAGTGGGGACCAAATAATCGTTTAACTTATGTTTTGGAAAAAAAAAAAACCTCTCATGATAGTATTTTCTTCTTTCGATCATTGAATTTCCATTAAAAGATTATATTTTAGTTCATTTTTTATTAAGTATATAGAGGACACACAACAAAGGCATTCATTCCTAACCACTTTTGTACATATTTATCGAGGGTGTCAGTATTAGTGGAAGGCACCGGATGTATAAGGAAGTCCCCTTGTGCTCACTGTGAGTGCATGTGTGTGTGCACGTGCGAGTATGTGTAAATGAGTGTGCAAGCATGTGTGTGTGCATGTTGTGTGTACAGAGGGCAGTCAGCAGTAATTTTCCAGCTTATTTAACGAAAGCAGATAACCACAGATAACAGCAACACGAGGGGGGATGACAGAGAACGGGAAGAAACAGGGCAGAGATCAGGCAGGGATTGGACAATCCGTCTCACGCCCTTTTCTGAGAACACTCAAAAGTTGGCCACTGTGTAAATTATCATCCCTGCGGAGCCCATTTTTCACCCAACAGTGAGAAGAGGATGAAGGGACTTGTCCTCTGTTTTGTGTATTTATCTCTCTGTGAGATAGTTGCACTCTCCATTTTTCCAGCACACACATCGAGGACGATGAGCTGTAGAGTGACAGCTGCAAAGCATTGTGGTCCATATTCAATCTTTCATTTCTTCAAGGTTGGTCTTACATTTCCTTAATGAAATGAAGCAAATAAGGAGCTAATTGCCTCCTTTCCTTCATGAAATAAACAATTTGGATGTCCCTTATCATGGCTGCCAGCCAATCTATTTCTGTTTCACGTCCGTTTGTGAGGAACGTTCCTAGCAGCTAACAGCTTTGAGAACCATATGAAACATAGCATTTTTGCGCCCCCCTGTGGTCTACAGGCAAAACTCGAAGGTCCACTCAGTGACAACCAGACAAAAAAGATAAGACAAGAGCAGACTATTTCTCTGTTGCAAACATAAATGGTAAAGTCATATTTACAAGACTATTTCATTCAGGGTCCAACATCCTCTCTATTCTCCATCTTGCATCTCTGTCTCCTAGTTAAAGTACTTCTCATTTCTGTCCATCTCTCATCTTACGCAATTTCTATAATCTGTGCAATATAATCTCTGCTCTCTCCCTCTTCCCCTCTATATCGAGTGCCAAAGGGGTGACTTTTCGCCAACCCAGACATTAGCATTGCGGTAGTTCCATCTGCAAATGTTTAATGCTGCCTCTGGACTGACACAGGAAATAAACTCTAAGCATAGTTTAGTCCACTAACACATTTTCAGATTATATGTGAAGCTACCATGTACAAGTGACTGAACGGTAACAAAGTGAGTGATAGCGAAGTAACCGCTCTCCCAACCATGTACCCATTTTTATACGGCTGGACCTACCAATCAGATACAAGTAAACTTTTATAATGTTGATGTGGCGTGTTTATGAGTGGGCAAACCTACAAAGATAAAATAGTTATTTTTTAATCTGAGGATGAACAGGGGCGGAGGCGTGAGATGATGGGCCCTGTTTGTTCTTTGATGCATACATTCTCAGTGAAGTCATTCAGCAAGGCTAGCTAACCAAAACAGCCTACTTGGTCATTGATTGGTCATCATATTTCCCATAAACCTCCACAAAGTGATAGCAAGAAAAAGGATATTGTCCATAGTACTGCAAAAAATATGAAGCCGAACCACTGTCAACTTAAAAAAAATAAATAATTTCCTAGCTCTGGCATTGGCTCCTACATATTTACATGGATATCCAACATAGATTGATTAAAATGTAAATATGTTAGTCACCATGAAAAAGATTTTTTTTTTTCTAAATGTGGTGCTGTTTATAAAGCGAGATATATTCAACCAAGTTACTGAATTAAACAGTCAGTAGCATTATGATTATCACAAAAACATTATTATAGGAATGACAAAAATACTTTTTAGCTGTAATGGCAACATTTCTGCCACACCCCCTGCACACTCGATATTTCTGGCTGTGGGAATGAGCCTGGGGCAGTTTGGTGGGGCAGTTGGAGCATTTGGGGGGCACTGCGCCCCCCCGTGCCAATGCCTAGAACTCTTTCCCCATCTCCCCCTCAGAAAGAGCGGGTCAGAGTGCTGTTCTGTACCAGACGTGTACCTTTAACAGGAAACATCCTCATCTCCCTACTTTTATTTCACTCGGCTGGAATTTTAACAGGAGGTTGTGGGGTTCAGCCCTGCTTTCCTGTGATCGTGTAAAGAGGGGCCACTGTCCTTCATCGTGCTCTGGTTGGCTGGTCCCATTTCTGACGTCAAAAAAGAGCTAACATCCGAGTTTGCAGTCTTGAGAAACAGGACACTTGTTTTTTGAAGGAGCGAGAACTATGCTGTTTGCCATCTGCATATTTCTGAGCATTACTGTGACAGGATCATGATGGAATATGACAGATGTGCGTCACATGTGGGACCCAGGCGCTCCCCACACAGCTGAGATTCATCGCATAAGCGCAATCCACTTTTACATGATGATTACCCCCGCCAAGGAGGTGGCAGAAGTCATGTTTTTGCTAAGTCTGCCTGTCCGTCTGTCTGTGCGTCAACAAGATATCACAAAAAGTAAAAAATGGATTAACCGTAGCAGGAAGGTTGGCCCTGTCACAACCCGCATGGGAATCCCTTTAGTGTCTCCTTCCATCTAGTAACCTGTGTCTTTTAGATATATGTCTCCTTCGACCAGTTTTGTGTCCTGCGCAGCTCCCCTGCCAGGTGTTATGCATTGGTGATTCCCATTCCCTTTTGTATCTGTTATTTTTGAGTGTGCAAGTTACTTGATTGTCACTTGCTATATGTCCTTTAGCAAACAGGCAGTATCTTCCTACTAAAAGTTTGTTTTCAGAATTTGTTCTTAATCTTTAATGATAGTTAAATAGGGAGGTACTTTTCCTTGTCTTACTAACAGGACAAAGCTCTCAAGCCTTTCTCTTGGTCTCCAGGATGGTTAATTACTCTTCAGTCTGTTCTTTCACCCAGTTTATTAGGAACACCTCCCAAGCCTTCTGTGGTCATCAGGACTGGGATTGCGTTCCTACTAAACTCCCCGCCCTGCCATCTGGCTGCTGTCCCGAGATGCCACTGGTGGGGCACAGACACGCCCCTGAACTCAGCCTGTACCATCTGAACTGAGCTGTGTCATTCTGCCCTGGCCTCCGTCCCTCGATCATTACCAATATTGGCTCTGCGTCCCGTTCCTTGTTTGGATCGTGACAGGTCCCGAGTCAAGGAAGAGTCGAAAAATTTGACGAAAGATGCAACAAGGACAAACAGAAAAGCAACTACAAACGTGTTGCACATGCCGAATAGAATAACATACATATCACAATTCCATCCACACTTTCATTCCCTCTGATGGCAAAGCTATACAGGTCACGTAAAGTAATAAAAAAAAGATGAAAAATGAAATAGCTCAGCCATGGGAAATGTTAGCTGCTGAGATCATTTTGACTTTTGACTGTGATCAACCCAATACTTCAAATACTATATCTATAGTGGCGTTTTAACTTACGTGCTCATGGTATTCCTTCATCAAGTCCTCCTGTTAAGCCAAAATGACCACAAAATGAGTACTTCATTTGCATGTTTTGTGGAGGTCTGCGCGCAACTGAGTGCATTTTCTAGTTCTGCTATGATTGTTACATGCATTTTCATCACACCTTAAGGTTCACGGGTTCATTTTTGCATGAGAGTTGTCCGTGTCGGAGCTCGTGGGCATGCTTAGACACCATCTGCATGCATGAGTGTGTGTGTGTGTGTGTATGCGCCTGTATGTGTGTGTGTGTGCGCGCGCATGAGAATGCCAGCAAATAAGGCCGTAAAAGACTATTCCTGTGCAAGCATGGCTAGCGCACAGGTATGTAGAGGTGAGAGGCATGAATTTTTGTTTCCAGTGAAAGATCGAGAGTAACCAAGAAAATCTAATATGTCTTCATGGCGAACAGCATTCCTGGGGTTGATAGCAGTTGAGAATTATGAGAGGAAATAAACAACTAGCCAGTGTTTAGCATTGGCGCTCTCTGTTCCAGCACAGCAGAAATCACACACGTGCTCCCACTCACACTCCTGTCCGCATACACAGCCCTTTCCTTCTGCTGCATGAATTCCTTCCAAGCAGTAGCCACAGACCTCGAGACCTTTCCGAATTATTAGACACTGAGTTTACTCCTCTACAGTACGTGGCAGATACACTCCCTTCTCGCCCTCGTCTCCTTAAGTGATGTGAGCGTGACATGATATGTTAATGCAGACGGGGGCGGTTGGACAGGGCCCTAAGAGGCCTGTGAGGGCACAGAATGTTCCAGAAGCAGATTTATCCCTCCAGTTGCTGCCCGGTTCTAGTCCAAGGGGCCTCCTCCTCCTTTCAAAATACACTGATAACTCACCAAGCTCTCATCTCTCAACCCCCAACCCCCTCGAAAAATGCCTTCCTCTCCCAGCCCGAGAGAGAGGTAAGAATGGCACCTTTCCCATGCCAGTCCAACAGTGAGGAGCTGGAGCTGGCTACTTAACTTCCAAAATGGGATCTGACCTTTACACCTCTCGCAGAGAGGACCGAGATTAATGAGCGAGACCTTCGACCCTCGTGGCTCGTTGTGCTTCATGCCCGGTGTTGAAGCTGCACCGTTAATTCTTCGGGGTAAATCATTTTCATGGCTGAATTGAGGGGCAGCAGGACACGAAGCTCAGCTGCCTCACGAGAAAGTGGTTTTGGATTCAAGTCCCTGCTCGCGACCCCCTCTGAGGAGTTTGCAGACTCTCCCCTGGAACCTGCCGGATTCCTCCAAGTTCTCCAGTGTCCTTCCATAGCAAAGACGTGTAGCCCATTAATGTGCATTAACTTTGTCAAAAGGAAATAGTTCATGTGACCTTGTAAAATAAACTATTAGACTAAATGAGGTCATCCCCAGATTGAGTGGTTACATAAATATTCCCCCTGCCTGATTTTTAAATAAACTTTGGGTCTCCCTAATCTATAGAGAGGTGTTTGGGACGTGGTTCCCAAGTAATAAGACAGGACTTACTGGTAGCTCTTCAGTGGGGCTCAGGTGGGTCTTAAAACGAACAAAAAAATAAATACCCATGCAAATTCCATAGATTTTCAGGTTAAACAGAGCACTCGTTACTTGAACAGGGCAATTTACCTTGAATATGCACTTATTTTGACGTTAAAATCATTGGAAATTCTGACTTGAATGCACTCCATAGGAGATGGAAACGCTGCGTCCCAGAAGATGGCTTCTCTCGTTCAGAGGTTCAGGTGTTAACGGCTTTGAGGTGCAGTAACTGAGCGCCGCGTTTGGTACGAACAGTCACTTGGCCCTTACCCCACAGCTGGGACCCTTCACGGCCTTTTGGCCGAGCGTACGCAGGCTAAGCGTATTCCGACGTCTGATCCCAAAGAATAGCCAGTCACTCTGAGAGACGAGACAGCTGCAGGGAATGTGCGTTGGACCATCTGACTCTGCTGATGGAACAGGTCCATGGGGAGCGAGGAGAGACTGGTTTGCAACTGCAGGCATAATTCCACCCGTATTTCAGGGAGAACTGGGAGAGAAGCCCAATTAGGTGCTGGGGGGGGTTAAACTGAACTAGAGAGGAATTCTCCAAGCTGTAACCTCTGAAGTAATAAGCTCCCTTTTACGACCAATTCTCCTGTTGCTGCTCCCACACTACCACTGACATGAGTTAAATCTCTTATTTCACTCAGGATGCTGGGCCATTGACATGACAGTGGCTAATATGCCTTCATGAAATATTCTCATATATTAGCCTAAGGTACAGTATACTATATGAAAACAGAGTATAACACAGTACATGAAGATTTATATGCACATATTTAGGCCATAAATGAATATATTAACTTGCTTACTTAGCTTAAATGTGGCTTGAATACAACTTTATTAACATGTTGACTGCCAACTGCGAGATAAGTCGTAATGGTGGGTCAGGGCCAGCGCTAGACTTGAAAATTTGGGGGAAAATATCCATCCTTTTATTCACATCAATTAGTCCTTGCTAATTCTAGATGGTTTTCCTATATTAACAAATTTTCCAATTCAAGAATAATCAAGTGGCAATTGAAGACACGGCTTCTTTCCCCCATGCGATCTTACAGCAAATAATGGGCTACATTCAGTAGAGAAAATAATTTAATTATAATTAGGTCTATGCACAGGCACTCAGCAACGTTAATTTTTTTTCCAGCAAGAGCGGCATTGCAGAACTCATTTGCGAATGAAGGTAATTCTGGTGACAAGTACGTGGTTTCCTCCGTTTACATTTTCCAGTCTGACAGCTGTCTATTTTTTACAGCAAGTTGCGTGACCATGCTGCAAAAACAGGTGTAGGTACTTGCCGAAATTACCTTCATTCGCAAATGAGTTCTGAAATGCCTCTCGCTGGAAAAAAAAATAACGTTGCTGAGTGCCTGTGCATAGACCTAATTATAATTAAATTATTTTCTCTACTGAATGTAGCCCATTATTTGCTGTTAGATCGCATGGGGGAGAGAAACCGTGTCTTCAATTGCCACTTGATTATTCTTGAATTGGAAAACGTGTTTATAAAGGAAAACCATCAAGAATTAGCCAGGACCAATTGTTGTCCATAAAGGGCTGGATAATTTCCCCCGAATTTTCAAGTCTAGCGCTGGCCCGGACCCGCCATTACGAGTTATCTCGTAGTTGGCAGTCAACGTGTTAAACATCTCAATGACTGAACTCTCCAGCCAGAAGGATCTTTAAAATTGCGTGACCTCAAAATAAATTTTTTCTGTATCTGTATTATTAATACACTACTGGAATTACGAAAATAGATGGCATGGTGCTAACCAGTCAAAGACATGATCCAATTGAACTCACTTTGATTGAGACCAATAAAAAGCTGACGGCAATTTTAAACGATAACATTGACAGGAATTCCTGGTCTGGTGCTCTCCATTCTCCAAAACCCCAGTGCAGCAACTTCCCCAAGTGCTGTTTTTCAATTCAGTTCTCGGGTGTAAGGAATAAGCCAGATGTTTTCACTCTGCTGAACTTTGACCTCTGAACTCCCACAAGCTGCCTGCCAGGGAGCCCCTCAACAGGGATCGGCAATCAAACAGTTTTTACAGTGCCAAATTAAAAAGGTCAACAGTGGCCATGGATTTTGAAAGAAATAAATAATTTTTCAAAAACGCTTCCGTTTGAGATGGATTTGGCCTTTGGTCATTTTTCAGAGTTGATGGCAGCAGGTTACGTAGGAGGATACATCTGCCGCTTGTTGTCACTTAAACACCCCTCAGATCTCCGTACAAACAGAAGATAGCGGTTTTGCAGTGAGTGACTCTATGCAACAGTAAAGGAGGCCGGCTGTCGTTAGGTCACACTCTACAGCCCTGAGCACATTATAGGCACATTTCTGCTTAAAAATTGGGCACGCTGTCCCCTAGTCTTATAATTTTCTAAAATGGTTGGCTTTTTGCTTGTTCTAAGCATATTGGGAAACGTAGTGGAACCACAGTTCTTCCGCAGTCTACCTGTCTCACTCGACTCTTTGTCTCCAGGTAACGACAGACAGCATTAATGATGTAGAGATCAGGGCTCTGTCAAGGCTACATCATTCGCATCAACTTTCTTACATGAAACACAAACATTTATTCCCAAAATAATTTAATAAATTAACATTTGGCATCTGTATGTACTTTTTACCTCCAGCGACACTTGTGCGGAATACAAAAAGCAAATATCTACGACAAAAAAGTGCAGGGTTCCAAAAACATTTGCATGGTACTGTACATGTGCCAGAGGGTCAGGAGACGAGCAGCCCTTGACAACATTGCCAGTTTATCCAGACAGTATAATGTGCTCAGTGAACATGTGATACCATTGGGACCACATCATACAGTGTTAGACTTCAAACTTAAACATTTCACTGTGTTAATGCCAGCTCTTCTTCCCTTGTTTCTAACCCTATCCATCTGCCCAGGATCATTCCCACAAGATAACAAGGGCCATAATCCCTTTCAAACAGGAAGGGTTTTTTAAATGAAAAATTACACACTGAAAAAATCCACATCTGAGGTAAAGAGGATCTATAGCTGCCTGGCGAGCTTCCTCCGAGTGATAAACGTGGAAAAGGCTCCATCACTGAGCTCTACTCGCCAAAAACACGTCTGAAAGCTGGAGACTTGGAGGAGTGAGCTTTGCCCGAAGTGTGTGCACTAACATGTGGACGCAAACACGGCTGTATACACAGACCATACCATCATATGCTCAGAAACAAAGACACTGCTGAGGTATTGCTATTAACACCATAAAAATACCTAAAATATAACAAATGAGTCATTGAAAGGTGAACAAACTGAAACTGTCCAATAGCTTGAGGAAATATGGAAGTAGTTGTACATGGCTACTTAAATCCTACAAGCAGACCGGCAGGTACACAAGGGCACACACACCATACGACAAGTGAGAAATAAACAAAATTCACTGAGTCCACTGAGTCTAAAGACGGACTGGTGCCAAGACAATACATGCGGAGCTTTAAATGGATTGGTGGTGGCCTGGTCTAACCCAGACCCCCATCGACAGGATGCCCCCCACCCTTTCCAATAAAACGAACACAAAGAAGCAGGCCAAAGCTCATATGAGCACGGAGGGCGAGGGTATAAATTTAATCCAAAAAACGGCATCGCCGTAGGGAGTATTTGGAGTGACCAGCACACAGAACTATGGGAAAAAAAGCCTGTCGCGTGACCTTTTCACCCCTCCCCCATCTCGCCCCATAAAGAAACCAACGCAAAAAAGAGGATAATGCCGGACGCTCCAGGCTCCTCCACATCAGTCACATGGATGGGAAAATTCCACTTCATTTGGATGTTATTTGAACGCCCTGTGGAGAGGTGACAGACAGCCAGGGGGGCAGGGGGTGTCTGCACGGTTACCTTCCATCTTCGCCGAGGCGCGGGACGTCCCACAGTGAGGGGCGACAGAGTGGGAACGGTGCGGCAGACCCTTTGGTCAGAGCAGAAAGTTTCGGTTCCACCGGGTTGGGTAACCCAGAACTAGAACCAGGACCATGATGACCATTGAGTATACCCACGGACTACGTAAAAAACTATTAACTAAGCTAACATTACTGTCACCCGTCAACTTTCCTCAGACTTGGGAAAAGAATTTGGGCACAAAGGAGTTCAGGTCTCGGGCTCCAGTATGTTGCCTGATTTGGAGCGAGAGTTTGTTTAGCATTGCTGCCGAGTCCGAGTCATCCTCTAAGCTTGATAACGTGTTTGACACAGTAACACACTTCTTATTCATCTGCAAACTATTTCTCCACATACTGCAGTGGCTCACTAAACCAGCACACAAGGAGACAATCAGAGAAAGGAAAAAAAAAAGAATATTCAGCTTTTGGTCACACTTTAGATGAAGTGTTGCTCATAAAGGCTTTATACAGCATGTATAATGCCTTCATAAATGAGACATAATGTCTTCACAGATCATACATAAGCAAATGTCATGCTTTGTAAAGGGTGAAATAACACATCCTTATTCAGCATGTGATGCCAGATGTGATATAACTGACAATGTCAATTAGCTAGTGGCTAAATACTATAAAGGGTGACATTGTTTGCTAAGTGACATTGTCAGTTATATCACATCTGGTATCACATGCTGAATAAGGACGTGTTATTTCATCCTTTACAAAGCATGACATTTGCTTTGCTTATGTATGATTTATGAAGACATTATGTATCATTTATAAAGGCATTATACATGCTGTATAAAGCCTTTATGAGCAACACTTCATCTAAAGTGTGACCCAGCTTTTACTTTTAGTTGGAGGAAAAAATGACTGGCTTTGCTTTTTTTGTTAAAGTTAGCATTGATTTGCATGGAAAACCAAACTTTTTTCTACCTATACTGCAAGCCAGCCAGGCAGACGCTAGTTCGCCACATCTTTTAAGAGGACCTCTTAAATGTGCTTCAGAAATGGAGCTGCATTTTGGCCACATTGTTATGCCAAACTCTGAGAATACAGACAGATGTCGTGCCCTGGTATGCAGAAAGTGGATATCAGCGCTTCATTTTGGAAAATGATTATATACTGTTAATGGAGAGTAAATAATAGCTGAGCACATGAAAGGAATTTTCTAGAACACTGATGCAAATCAAATCCTCCAGACACCAGTCCAGCTCTGATGCTGCTGCCACTTGACCTAACCTCGCTCCAAGAAATATTCATTATACCAGCTATTTATCTACCAGCATTCTGTAATTCCCTGGGAAACAGGCTAAATAAACTAGCGATGCTCTCTTACTGCCCTGTAATACTGTCATACTTTCACGTATGACAAATATATTTAATCGATTTCCCATACACACACATACCCAAATACAGCCACAGCCACAGCCACAGCCACACACACACACACACACACACACACACACACACACACACACACACACACACACACACACACACACACACACACACACACACACACACACACACACACACACACACACACACACACACACCTGTTATTTATTGCAATGTTTATTTAGTAAGAGCATTTTCAGGACTGACAATGGCAATTAGTTTCCCATCACAGTTTTTACAAGAAACTGAGATGGATGCGGGGACTGGAATCTAAACAGGAAGCTGAGGGTGGAGTGAGGACACATGTGTGCGTGTTCTGATGTCATACTCACCCAGCTTCACCCTCAGACACACACACCGACACTCCATATCGCTGATGTCCGACAGAAGAAAAAAGTGCAACAATGGAACTGACCAATCACACTGCTAAAATGCAGTAACAGTGCAGTGAACTCACTACAATGCTAACAACTGTAACAAAACAATTATAATATTGAATACTCTGCAAAAGTCTACGGGAAAGACAGTGATCCTGAATGGACTAAATGGCCGGCTCTCATGATTAAATATTATTTTATCTTAAATTGCTTTGTAAGTCTGATGCCTAAAAACCCTCTTTCCCTTTTGACAATCATTTTCATAATCATTCCCAGTCGAGATAGTGATGTGGGTACTTTAATTTGATCTGTGTGTGTGTGTGAGTATGTGTGTGCGTGTGCCTGTTTCTGTGTGAATGTGAGTGTTGATGTGTGTGTGTGTCATCAGGGATATCTACGGAGGAACAACTCTAAAACCACTGTAGAACTACTATGAAAGCTGTTTATATGTATGTGGGTGTGTCTGTTAACATGATAGCATTGCAACCTTTTAAGATGCAGCCGCAACACATTACAAGTGAGTGGCCGGGATAAACTCAGAAAGGTGGAGTTTGAAGATGGGTGTGGTCTGAGCACGCTCTTACTGAACTCGTTATAATGAGGACTGCTATGCTAAAAACAATACTAGCATCACTGTGCCGATAACTGATCCCAGACGGCCTATAGTAATGATTAATACTGGTTCCTTTTTTCACTTAATGCACCAGACTGTCAACTGTCCCACTTTTCCTTTGCAGATATTCTTTAACACAGTCATAAATTATTTTTATAGTTGTTGTTTTTTTGCTATATTTGTATTTGCTTAGCTCATGACCTAATCTCGGGGCAATACACTGTACATAGCTCAAGTTATGAATTCACATGACTGGATATGCAATGGTTGAACACCTCCCACAGGCCTATTCCTGAGGTCTCACTCATCCCTACAAATTTAAAATTAAAAGCCCACACCTGTAACCACAAGCTACAAGCATCGCGGCCACAAGCATCGCTACATCGGACTTGGCACAGATCTGTGTGCAACTCTTTGGCTCGGAAGCTCTTAGAACAGATATAGGAGCCTGCTGACTGAAGTCATGTGGCTCGCCGTGTTTTCCCTGGCAGTGAGCTCCAGAAGCCATCAATCCCTTGAAATGTCTCCCCCGTCATGTATCCCAGAATTCCCTACAGGCGTCCCAAACACAGCCCACCCTCCTCTTTTCCCCCGGGGAAGCAGTGATATCCGCCAACAAGAGAGTAAACACCTCAGCAGAGCCTTAAAACAGGCACGCTGAGAGAAAGATGATCACAAAGAATGGATCCCTCCTCTGGGAGGATTGCCTTATGATGACTGTCTTTGACGTGACTCGACATCTGAAGCATGACGGTGCACCTCTACATCAAACTTTCAATGATAATATGGAATTATCCAAGGTTTCTTTACTTCTTCAGCAGCCAGACAACAATAAATATATCTCCATAAAACTTAGTTCTTAATTAAGCATGTAGTAACTGCAGAAGTCCTGATTATATCAGAAATGATTACTGCACAGAGAGTAATTATTTAATTTAATTATTAAATGTGTTGCAGTGTCATGCATGTGCAAAAACCATGGTGCATGTATATTGTTGTCGCTGGATAGAGTAGTTACGCACACTGTACAAAATGGCTGCCGTGTAAATAGTTTTATATTCATTCTGAGACATTTAGCAGGGGGACTTCTTTGAGTGTATTTGTACTCAAAAACTCTGTATTCAGTTGACTGAACAGACTATCAATTCAGATTAAGTACCTTGCTCAAGGGGATAACACCATTGCTCGATGTAAGAATCAAACCAGCAGTCTTCAAGGTGCTGTTCCAGTTTGCTAATCAAAGATATATTATGCTCCACTGGTAACCATATGGAAAACTATACTCAGTGGCCACTTTTTCAGGTACACCTTTCTATTACTGGGTGGGTTGCCCTCTATCCCTCAGATCAACCTGAATTATTTGTGACGGACTGAACCACGTGCTGGGTGCATTCCGCAAAAATTATAGTCCATGTTGACATGATGACAACATGCACTTGCTGCAGATTGGCTCTGCTGTCCATCGGAGTATGCTGGTATCTTTATCATGTTCGTGAAACAAACACGAGGTGCTGCGTACTTTTTGACGTGCTGTGTTACCCAGTCGTAGCTGCTGAATGCAGACATTATAAGACGAGCAGACAGAAGCAATAGAGGGATGCACATGAGCAGTAACCATACTTCAGAGGGCTGTGGCCGTCCAGTGAAGCCGAAATGATATTTAGGGCCTAATGCCCGCTGAGAAAATGTGACCCACACCCCTACAGCAACAGCCTGAACTGTGGATACAAGGTAGGATGGAGCCATGGATTCATGCTGTTTACGCTAATTCTGACCCCACCATTTGTAGATGTCCCAATCTTCTGTTGTTCAGGTTTGGGGAGCGTCTGCCCACTGTAGCCTCAGTTTCCTGTTCTTAGCTGACAGAGGTTGAACCAGAGGTGGTCTTCTGCTGCCATAGTCCAATCACTTCAAGGTTCAAAGCTGTATGCATTCAGAGATGCCCTTCTGCATAGCACTGGCGTAACTTACAGATGGGAATCTGCTTGAGCCGGTATTGCCATTGTCTAATGACAGCTCACATTAACTCGGAGGCACTCAGAGAGCACCTACCTCTGTCAGCAGGTTTTGACCCACCAGCACTTACAATTAGATGCAGAATCCGGATTTGTATCTGCAGATGTTATCACCTCTGGCCATTCAAACAGTCCGCCTTCCCATTAAATTTTGTGGCGGTCCGTCAAATAGTTTTTAAGTAATCCTGCTGAAAGAAACACACATAAACAGACACTCACGTGATCGTAACACCTCCTGGCGGAGGTGATGAGGTGTTCGCATGCACAGAACTGCCGAGCACTGGATAATTTTTGTTTTACGCACCATTCTGTGTGCACTGCTGGGCCTAACAACTAACAGAGACCTGCAGTTTCTGAGATACTCAGACCTCCCAGTCTTGCACCAACAGTCACGCCACGGTCAACCCCATAAAGATCGCAGTTTCCCAGCTCTGTGTGGTGTGAGGATTAGCTGAAGCTCCTGACCTTTAACTGCATGACCTTACGCACCAAGTTGCACCCACATGATTGGATGGTTGAATACATGTTTGTTTGTTTCATTCCTTCTTATTTAATGACACTTCCAGCAATTGTTAAGCTATCTGAAATCACTGTCACCTGCCATAGACACACATGGGACTCAAAGCCCAAACCATTTATTCAAACCTAGGAGAAATTTAGTGTCTCCAATCAGCCTAGTATGCATGGGTTTGGACTAGAGGTGGAAACCGGAGTACCCGGATTAAACCTACATGAACACGAGGATAAATGCAAACTCTGCACAGAAAAGCCCAGGTGTAGCAGCCCAGATTAATCCCCTGCCATATCATACTCGGGTATAATCTGGCCCGGGCCACAATAAAGGTATAAAACGGCCTAGCCTGGTTTACAGCCCAGGGTATATTTTGGCCTAGGTCAGGCTATACCACCCCCAGCTCAGTTTATACCCCCTTGTGTTTTTCATAAATAAGTCTCTATTTCCACATAAAGTCTCCCTGGGGTATAAAATGGCCTAGCCTGGCTTATACACCAGGGTACGTATATTTTCGCCAAGGCCAGATTGTACCCCCTGATCACATACTGTATCCTTCAATATTTTGTGACTGATTCTGTGGAGTTCTCTCTGGCCTGGGGGATATAAAATGGGCTAGCCCACTTTAATCCCGGGTATACGCTGGGCTGGGGGTATACCTTAGGCTGTTGCACTGGGCAGATTCAAACCACGCCCTTCTTAGAGCTACCCACAGCGCCACCATGCTGCCAGATTGGATATTACACAAATAAACAGGTGTAGAGGTATACCAAATAAAGTGACCATTGAGTGTATACATATACCGCGCAAACTGGAACTGAAAGCAGTATTTACCCGCAAGACCATCCCTCCAGCCATTAAACACAGTCCCACTGACTGAAACTCCTCTAGTGATCTGTAAGAGATACTACACTAAGAAAGGACTAGAATAAATACGAGATTAAGAGAGAGAAAGAGCTCGTTGAGGGAGGAATAAACTGATTGCTGCAGTGATTGTCAACTTTAGGAAGAAAATTCTGATTTCACAGCCTCATAATAGCTTCCTTAGCTTTTGTTGGCACAACTCTGGTCCACATGTTGACAAATGTTAATACCAGACTTCAAAGGCAATCAAAATCCCAGAATCAAGATAAGACACTCAAGGCTCCCTCATACCAGAGTTAAGGAAGCAATTGAACACAGCTGAATAAACAGCCATGAAGCAATCTTCCCAAAACCGCGTGGCATTTATAAATGGTGTTACACACTTAAATAAGAGCTGAGAATGAGCATGTGAACAACTTTTATTATCATCACATTTTGTGTACTACAGAGCCAAACCCGTGTACCAAACATTAGGGAGCTGTATACTTGACTATTCCTCCACATAGTTATAATCCCATGCAAAACCTTTTGACGAGCAAGTTATAGGCACTGAAAGACAATGAGGAACAGTATTTTTACTCAAAGAAAAGGATGACGTACAGATGTCGAGACTGTTAGCCCCCTTCCCATATTACAAACGGGCTTCATCTGTGTTCCTTGCGTGGGACAGTGAAACCAGACTATTTTGGGGAAGAGAAAATGAGGACATACATCATCCCTGCCTGAGAAAGGAGAGGAATGCCCCCCCACCCCCTGCCCCGCAGTGGTAACAGACCCACACAAGCTGTGCAGGCCCAAGCACTGCAAAATATGAAATTATGACTCGCAATACCTTTCGCCTTCTCGGCAGACACCGCGTAGACACTGAACAGCCCGGAATCATTTGTCAGCACGATCTTCACAACCCATTTTTCCCTCCGTCTCATCAGCTGGACACACTGTGAGTATTTATACTTATAATAAATATGTATTGGCTAGGCCTGGAACGAAAACGTTCCCTGACGAGGATCACATGCCACCACTGATGACTGAGCAACCAGTGTGCACACAGTCTGTACTTTACGATGAAGCCCCTCCGAGATGCTGCCACCTCATTTAGAAGAATAAAAAAATCTTTGTAGCTGAAGTTTTGATTTACAAGTATACGCTCTCTTCGTGACGCCAACTGTCATTGTTCTCCCCGTGCGTTTCGCAAGTGAGGTTAACAGGTGGGCTGCAGCCGCCTCGACGACCACTGAGGGTCGCTGGTGTACAATGAGCTGCTCATATTCTGACATGGCTATAGAGCACTTAAACACACACTCACACACACACATGCACGCACACACACACTCACGCGCGCGCACACAGATTTCATTAGATCTGTACATATGCAGTACAGCTAATGCACAACATGGGACAGAGGAAAGCATAACCTGCCGACCAACAGCAATGGTGTAGTGAAGAACATATGACGGTATACAGTGTTTAACCTCCTCGATCTCTGTCATGTTACAGTATACCCACCTATTAGCCACTGAAATACATAGGAGAGTATACCCACTTTCTCCTTAGTGATCTACCCAGCCACCTAAAAGAGTTACCCACTTCTCCAGGGACCATTACACCACTGCCCAACTGCAACGTGACATGAGACACATTCATTAGAGCCCAGAGCGAACCTTGGAATGAGCCCGTCTGTGTGAACCTGGAACTGTTTTCAGCTACTATTACCGTTCGTATTGTACTCGTATGACTCAACGCTACTGAATTCTCCAAGGATCATCAGCCTTCTGTCAAAACAAGGCCATCGTACCGCAATTCCAGACAAGTACGCAGGGTTACAATGAGGAACTGGGCTGAACCTCCGAAGGAAATCCTACCGCACAATTTGGAAAATCAGACTACCTACTGCAGTCTGGCCAGATTGATATTACATTTAAAGGCTGCCACTGAGTCAGGACCTCTCAGGTAACTAGAAGGTGTCAGCAAGTTCACGTTCAGAAGATACAAATATTAACACTCTAAAACATGAAGTTCAGAAGTTCAATAGGCACTTCAGAAGCGGAGTTAGATAACCAGAACATTCCAGTTTCAAAATGGCTGGCAACTGGAGCTTGAGTTGAGATGGAGATGGTTAGGTGGCAGAGATGAAGTTAAGCACTTGCTGAAGAAACCACTGCACATTTCTCATGACAAAACTCTTGACAAAGATTGAACTGATCAAATGTTCTGAGTACTTTGAGAGCCAAAAGCAAAATAAGTGAAATATTATAAAAATTTATATATATTTTCACCAGACTGATAAATGGTAGAAAAAAATGATAATAATTAAAATTCCATGATGAGAGTTCCCAGAATGTGGAATCAGTGCCCTGGAATGAGTCTAGGAAATCATTCCAAATCTGTTGGAACGCTTCAGTAATACCACAGAAAAGGTAGACCATCATGTCATGTTGAATGGTGCAAAGCCTTCGATGAATGTACTTGAAAGTTGAAATCAAAAGAGAAGAACTAAATGTACTAAAACACAGCTTCATAAATCAACCGCTGCCATTCGGCTCATTTTTGGGCAGCGATCAATCAGAAAAGTTTCAGGCATGGGCTGGATGAAATTCAGCAGGTTGCCATCGAGATTTAGCCGCCCCACAGTGAAAGGGGGCTCCTTGCCAAAAATCTGCCTGCGTTACTCATCCAGTCATGCAATCTGAAAAGGTCAATCACATCATCCACCATAAGTCTTTATTCCTCGGCAGTGACGCCCACTTGTTTCCTGTGGGGACTTGCATTCCCAGACCATTGCAAACCAACCACAGGCTGTAATGCAAACAAAATGGACTATGAAACGAGTCAGACATTGGTACTTCCGTCCTGCCCTTTCAAAAACTAAAAGCGACAGGTGCAATAATGACCAGTGAGTCACTGTGCACTCTAATCTGTGATGGATAAAGTGGTTCTCTAATTTTGACCATTTCCCAGCAAAAGCTAATGTAGGTCAACTCTTATCACCTAGGGAACTGCAATCAAAGACACTAGGCAATGGTCACCACCGAGAATTCTAGAAAATGCCCAATGAATCACAAGTACCTCATCACCTGTGTAGATATGTGAATATTCCTGCCTGAAAAATGGCCAGAATACATATGAGCTCACCGCCACACCACACCAGCTCTCAGTTTATCAACAAATGAAAAACCGTAAAATTTTGTGCAGATTAAACTTGGGGTAAATTTGAATACCACAAGGCCTGCATTTGCTCTGCAAGAGTCCACTGAACCTTGCATATTTCACAGTGTAGGTTCAAAAATAATGATATTCCATAAAGCTCATCTCAAAGAACAAAAGTGCCAATTGTGTGGGATCGGCTGTGACTGACCCGAAAGCCTTCATTATTTATAGCAAAATAACCCATTTCAGGCATATTGTGCCCTCAAAGGGTAAATGACCCAAAGAGTCTAATTCAGAACAATCAGAAGCTTGTTGTACAGAAATTGGGGTTACATTGAGAGACCAGCATATGGGGAAGCCCCAGTCTGAAAACCCCTGTTGGACACACTCCATGGGTACTGCCAGTAAGTAGAGAATGTTCGCATAAACATAAAACCAAAGAACAAAAGGTAAGCAGAGGCTGTTACTTCCCTCTTTGTGTACAGGGTCTATTCACTGAAACTCAGAGCATAGATTCTGCATGCCCCAACAATGATGTCCAGTCTTAAAACTGCCCTCAAAATGAAAGCACCAGAGGTGCTGATGCCTCGGTGTGTATTGCTTAGCCACTACTGATGTACAATAGTTGTACAGTAACATAAAAGCAAGCTTGAATACATAAACAGTCAATAGAGTGCGGTCCTTGTGCCAAAATCATGTGGGTGTGGCTTAACATTATGTACACAAAACGTGTATACTGAAACATGAAGTGCTACAAAAAATCAAAATTCTGGCACATTTAAAATCAAGAGAACAGTGTTTGTCACTCGTTGGCATTGTTACTTTAGCTTGGATGCACACGCTGTCGCAGTTATGATGGTAACAGACAGACAAACAAATACACAGACTGAGTACCGTATGCTCGCTGTGCGCATGCGCACACCGAGGCATAAATATGGGTCGTGAATATAACTTTGTAATGGATCATTAGTCAGCGACAGTAATGAATGTTTGTCTGTCAGTCTGTTCGTCAATCTGTTGTTCTGCACTGAGAGGCGTCTGCTTCCTTAGCACTTTCGGGACACAAAAACCAATCAAAACCTTTTGATTTCAATTCCAGCATTCCTTATAGACATTCAAGACAATTTGGTTGAAACTGTTCAAAACACATATTGTTATTGACACAAATTTATACAAAACAATTCATACTGCAAGCATTGTTTTTAAGTAAGAGCAAATTGTGCTATTTTGCATGGAGCACATTTGAGTATTATTTGAGACTGTTGGCACCATCTCCCTTTTGAGAGTGTCCAGGCACATGTTAAAAACACAGGCTGGTGGAGTCATTACCTTTAAGATGAAATTGAGTGGTACCTACTTTGTGTTAGAGAACACAGAACTGCGGGAATTTCCACTCTCAATTGAAAAAGACAAAAATACAGCTGCAAGCAGCAATTTAGGGGTCCAAACTCAACAAGCAGTGGATGAGTCTATCCAATTCATTTGTGACCCAGGTATTCAGAGAGAAAAAAGGATCACAACCCCAGACAAACAATTCACAGTTTATAAGCAAACTTATACTCCGAAATTCTGCCTGTTAGTGTTGCAACAGAGAATAACTGACCCCAAATTTGTTCCCTGGATACCTTGGACTGCGCTCTCTGAGAGTGCCAGAATCCACCAAAGTCCACCGAGGGCTTCAATGGCTCACCACAGAGAGCCATTGAAAAAAAACAATAATACCAAGATGGCCAAAAACACAATGGCAAAAACTGAATGTTCATAATTTCCCAGTAAGAATCTTTTACTTTGTTGATGCTCAAGAAATTTGAAACATCTGCATTTGTTCAACAATGACAGGCGTTACATTTTTTTTTTTCTGTTTTCTAGGGTAGCACCCCCATGCAGCTACATTTCATGACACTTGGTAGGTACCCAGCTGTCCACCAAGGCAATAAAAGTATATCACATTTGCCCTGATTTCTACCAAATATTTCTGACATCTGGCTCACCTCCTGTTTAGGTGTCTTCATCATCAAATTCATTTGACTGCAGCATCTATATCATTTGCTCAAATAAAATTCTAAAAATAACTTTTGGTCAAAACCTTCTATAGCTACTGTAGTACAAAAATTGGTGGTGTATAGATCAATAATCAATGAGTCATTCCAAACAGGAGGTTTTTAAAAAATTTCAAAATGGCAGTAAAGCATGATGGTGGACCTCACAGGTGCAACAGGCAACTTTGCTTCCTTCAACGCCTCAGTAAAACCTATAGCGCAAAAATAACAATGAAACATAGCTCTGATGCTCAATATTGATATTATAGTCATCTCCAGTTGTCATATTGTAACAATGTAATGATCGCTCATTTATTAAAACTACATGACAGACTAATACCTTTCATTCTGTAACCCAACATGCAGTCTGGCATGGTGTCAACAACTTCTGCTGAAAAAACTAGCCAGCGCAGATGTAGGTGTTGAGAGGAGTTGATTTTTAAAACTGGTCTAGGGTTAGAGGTCCCAGCTGATACAGCGCAGGCAAAGAGTGAAGATCTGACCAAGGATCTGCATGAAAACATGACTGGTACTCTGAGCTTTAGCCAAGGGACTCTCAGGGATCTCCGGACTAAGACATTCGAATAGTTTAAGGCAAATTTTTTTTAAGACGGAACCCAAGCAACCTTCAGAGTTAACCCCTGCGCTGCTTCAATATGGCGAGTTTCTGGTCAGACTGCTGAAAATATTATTAGAGACAATTTGCCTATCGCTTAACATTGGTAGGGACATGTTGCAACTGTCCCTTGTAAAAACTATACCAATGTGCCCTATACTGACAGTAAACCAGATGAATCACATAGTTGAAAAGACATAAACAAAGAGAAATTTTCATTGCTTTCAGTGTCCTTTCTGGTCAGAGACATACCAAAATTGACAATCATGCACAGAATATCAAACTACATGAAAGTGTAGAATTTTGTGAATTTTGGACAACGAGTTCACAAGTGATAGCGATTTTCAATAAAATTGGCAACATAGCTTATGTAATTAACGTGAGGCTGGCATATTGTTTTGAAAAGTCAAATTTTTTGATAATTATGTAGGTTCACTGTCCCCAAATTCTTTCTAGTCTAATTTCATTAAAATGTGCCAAAAATCAGGTGACTAGTCAACAAAGGGACATTTTGCAAAAAAAAATTGAAACTGGCAGATTATCAAAAGGAGTGGCAATATTGGTTCAAGAGGCAAAGTTACCAGACGGACCCTGATCTAATGATGATTTTTCATCACTCACAGCCAATGGGACATACATTGAAATATGCAAATATGCTACAACGCCCCAAAATGGCTGATTTGCTCCAAATTTTGCATGGTACTCCCTGATCAAGATTTAACCAATAAAGTTTTGTGATGATTGGTCATTGCTAAGCCTGTCAAATATCAGCTGAAATTTGATTGGCTGATAGCAGCCATGTTATTAAAGATACATTTTGCAAAAGTCAGATGACTGAAGAAATATAGGCATTTTCACATTTTTATAGCGCCATCTAGCGGTAAAATGGGGAAAATTTTATTAACTGACATAGCATCAAGGTAGTTGAAAGAAACTAGCCACTGCCACAAAAATGTACGAATTTGTATGGTCACCATTTTGTTTTCAAATGTCAACTTTTTTTTGATAATTATCATGTTATTTGATCATTGTTTTTGTATTCCAACTAGCATGGTGAAGCTGTGCCAAAATCCAAGGAGAAGCCTGCCTAAGTACCGAAGGTCTCAAAAAATTCAAAATAACTAAAAATAATTTTTGCATACACAAATAACATCAGGAATATACTTCTTGTTCATCTTAAGCCAAGGAATCAAAAAAAAAAAAAAAAAAAAACGTGGCCAATATGAGGAACTGCGGTAATCTGAGCAGTAGGGAAGATCTGCCGTGCGCTGTACTGCAAAGACGCATTCAACCAATGTCTGGACTTTTGATTGCAAATAAATGGAGTCATTACTTTTTTCAAAGCAAACACCAATTCTTAAACCGACTTTCAGGAGAACCCATCAAACTGCATTTGTAGCTGCATCTCATTGTTTCTGAAAATAATGGACATAATTAAATCCAGGACATACAGTAGTACGCCAATTGAGCCAACTTCACAGCTGAACCCTACTCCAAATGATTTGTTTAATTGTGTATTTACTCTTGAACTATAAAGATACCAGTAAGACTGAGGTATTTTTTACAAGAAGGAAATCATCTTACTTGCACAGTAGCCTGGATTCACAGTCCCATAATTCAAAACAGAAGACAACTGCTTCTCAGGAGGGAATCTGATCGCAAACCACAACACGAGGTATTCATTACTCTGCAAAAGTTTTCTTTAACAAAGCTGTTATGGTGCATTTGCTAAGTGGTAACTCTGTAAGACATTAGCGCTAATTTGGAATAAATACAGTAGCAGAGTGAATTTTTCAACTGGTACTTACAGACTATAGAGCACTCTGGCAAGAACATGCACAGATTCAAAGGGCAACTTGTCCGGCTCAAGATAATCTATAAGGTGCCAAACTTTGTTTGGGGAGTGAATTGTTGAAGGAAATTACCGTGAATTTCTTGAAAGATGGTAAACATTGGCCAGTATTAATTACAAAACTACCATGACAGGTTATTTCCCCCATGATCCTGGTACTATGTGACATCAGCTATTCATTATTTAAAATAATGATTTTATTAATTGAAGGAAAAAGGCTATCCAACCCCACCTGCTCCCCCAGTCAGTAAATCAATCAATTTAACACAGGGGTCATTCCATGTCAAATCAACCAAGAATTTTCCTTGACCTCTCAAATTTTTGTTCAAATTTGGGTGCGCGCTAACAAACTTGCAGCTAATAAGTGATACCTCGCGAATTTCAACAACCATATCTCTAAAAGTACAGCACCTAGAGAGCTGAATCTGGTGTCATTTTGAAGCTTTTCTCTAGTCCTAAGTCACAAATTTCATTTGTGGCATACTAGCATCCAAAAATGCTAAAATAGGCGCCTGGAGAGCGTTGGAAAAGGAGGACCCAAGTGCAGGAACGTGATTTTATTAAATAAATAAAGTGAACACATATAACAAATACAAAACTTCAAAGAGGACAACAAAAAAGAGAGTGCTCAGCAGAGTGTTACACGAGAAGGCTACCTGCCAGTGAGGCTAAGGTTAAAGTAGACAAAGGAATGATAATCAACAAATGAAAACCAAGTGTGCTAATTAGGAGGGGGAACAGAGGCAATTCAATATTTGAGTGAAGGCAGGTAGCCAAAAGTCCAGAATGCCTTGGGGGAGGGGCGTCGCATCATTGTAGAAACTGACTCCTGAGGTCATCTATACCAAAAAGTTGTTTAAATTTGCAAAGTATCACTAATTAGCTCAAAGTTCATTAGCACGACCAGGGGTACGACTCCCAAAAGCATAGTTGCTAAGTTAGTGAGCAACTTACACAGTCTGTGATTTCCGGAAACGCACCGCAGGACGACTGGACATAATTGATAGAACCATGAATTCTGCTCTCCACCAGAAAACCCTGATGGAAAATGTCCAGCCATCGGCTTGTGACCTGAAGCTCAATCGCAATTTAGTTATGCAGCAGGACAATGATCTGAAGCACACATACAAGTCCACGTCTGACTGGCTAAAAAGACACAAAATGAAGATTTCGGAGTGGTCCTATCAAAGTCTAGACTTGAGTCTGTTTGAGATGCTGTAATATGACCTAAAGTTCAGGTTCAGAAAGAAAAAATCCTCCCCAGAACTTTATTCCAGCCACCTGGATTTACTGTGGACAGGAGATAGAGCCAATATGAGTGATCAGCTCATTCTGTGGGAAGGAGAAAAACCTGTCAGGACTTTTACTTTCTGACCCCTGGATTTTACACCTCTGGCTAAAGCAGGCCCCCATGCTTGAAATCCTCCAGTGTAGCTGAGTTAAACCACTTTTATCAAGAAAAGTTGTCCAAAATCCATCCACAGCAATGAGAAAAGACTCATTGCCAGTTATTGCAAGAATTTGATAGCAGTTGCTGTTGCCAAGGGTGGCACAACCAGTTTATTGGGGTTTATGGGGGCAAGTTTTTTTTTTTTTAATACTTTCAAAACCTTTTAAGACTTTTTCTGTCCTCCTCTAGTACCGTCAAGCAAACGTAACTGTTTTGTACAGTCAAACATGCCTGCTTCTGTGACGGCAGAACACAAACCCACCTACATCTAGTTCCACATGGCTTGTACGAAAGTGGTATAAACATGACTTTAGACGGAGTATATAACATCTCAAGATGGTAGTTACGAAAGGGTGCAATCATTCCCAACAATTAAGACAGCTGTATCAGAGTCGATGAGAAAAAATGTGGGGACTATTGCATGCATGCATTCAGATCCCCAATGGACCATCAAGATAGCACGCATTCAGGGCTCCCTGTCTCCAGTTGACATCCAAACAAAAATATTTTGTGAATGCTGCCAAAATGCCAAAAATGCTGTATTCCCAAGAGCAGAAACCATAAACTGTCATGCTCTCACATTATTTGTCCCATTACATTGCAAAGATCGTTCCCAGCATTCTGACTGGGCCACTGGGGAGCAGCAGACCTATAAAACCAAAGGCTAAGATTAGATTCTTGTCTCTCCTCATACAGTGGGAATGGAAAAAAAATAACTCCACTAAGAAATGTCACGTCACTAGTAGGATTCAAATTAAACTTGAATGAACAGCATACTGCATATGACTATTTTACAACACATGGTCAAGCTCTTTCGAGCAACACTATGCAACTATTTTCTCTTGTGTGCACAGCTTCAAAATAATTTTGATGCAACCCTAACTATTAATAGGTCTAATTATTTCCACTCTATGGCCCTAATGCTTGTTCTTCAAATATGAAACTTTGAGTGATTAGGTACGATCGGATGATCGGGTACTATCACCCACGATAAGTATGAAATTCTTTACAGCCCTTGCTACTTCACACACCACCGATTATAGGGCTTCAGCTAGCTACAAAAAGAAGCTAGCTTAGTTGTCTCAGTACGGAGATCATGACAGAGGCAAAAGGACTGAAAAGGACATTTGTGGAGAAGCTAAGAGAAGAAGGTCGAGCAAGTGTAAATCTTTGACTGGCATTTTAGACGATGATGAGAGCTTCACAAAATAAAAGGTTCCAAGACAGACGCTAAGCTGGCTTTCTATCTGGTGATCTAGTAAGTAATATATGCTGGCTTGCTACATCTTGTTTTGCTGCACTTGCTGGATGACTGACTGTGTGAGAAAAGTTGTTGAATCACTGGTTTTTGATCATAAGCAAAGTCAGCCCATTTCAGTTTAGCCATTAGCTAAATCTCTATTGGACATAAACACTGGTAATGAATGCTCTTTCTTTGGTTGCACTATAGCTATGTTGGCTAGCTTGCCACCCAAGATCTATACCACTAACCACAGTCATGTTCTCAATGATTTTTTTCCTCTTTTGAGACTCAGGTGGATGTTTCTTCCTCAGTGAGTCGCCAAAAGTGCACAGAAATCCACTTCAATGAACTTGCGTGTACCTACCTACCTTTGCTCCTCGAACAGTAGACATGAGATGGTGCATTGTCAATTGAGTGTGAAGGAGGTCAGCATTTGAGATTTGACATTGGTTCGGACTTAACTGATCATCCTTCGGGAGCCTTGAAAGTTTGCAACCTTGCAAAACTATTTCAGCTGGTTGTAATAAATCGCAAGTTATTCAATGTAGCCTATATTACGTGCAATTTATGTAGCCTAAATCACGTCGCCAACAACATTCTGTTTGATTGCTCACATACTGGCCATACGTTAAAACATCTAGAAAAAAATATGGGCTGAAAATGTCTGCAATATTTCAGCAAAACTAAAAGTTTCTATCATTCCTTTTTTATTCCTGTTATTGTTACCTCCGGCAAGGAGGTTATGTTTTCACCCCTGTCTGTTGGTCCGTCTGTCTGTCAGTCTGTCTGTTAACAGGATAACTCAAAAAGTTATACATGGTTTGGCATGAATTTTGGTAGGATGATAGTTGGTAGTCCAAGGATGAGTTGATTCAATTTTGGGAGAGATCTGGAACATACTCCGTCACCAAAGGAACAGATATAAGGCATGAAGAAGGTACAGTATGTGCTGTACTTGCGTTTGCGTTCATTACCCATGTCACAATAAATAAAACATTTTGTATTTAAGAAAGCACAATTTGTGTTTAAGACAGAGCTGTGACAGTGAGTTGAAATTAAACTGTGAGGATTGCTGCTTTAAGTGCCGTGGTTGGTTGGTATATAAAGGTAATGAACGCAAACATACATTTTGAAAATAGTTTTCTTCCTCCCATACCCGCTGTTCTTCCTGAAAAATATTAGTGCAGCTGCGTTTCGTAGGAAAAATCTTGGAGAGTAAAATCCACAACTCCACAGCCTCACACCAGGGGCGTAAGGGGCGAGGGAGGTGGGTCTAATACATGGGTTACATGGGGGGGTCTCAGGAAAAGAAAGTCAGAGTTGTCACTGCTCTCGGTCAAGGCGATAAGTGGTTATGAACTTCTCCACTTGATGCAGACATTCCTTACTCTGCTGCCCCACCCTTTCCCAAAAACATGCAAAATGCAGTAGGGGCCGGAGGGTCCTGAAGCAGTGCAGAGGAAGGGAACAGGTTCGTCCAAATAGGAACGTTTCCGCTTCTTTGATTGTTAAAACAAATAACCGGGGGCAGGGGAAAGGTGGAAAAAGCGACCCTCCTTAACGGCTTTGGCGCCGACCGGTGTTTTGCGAGAACAATTGCGGGTTTTCCTGCACGACCAGAGAGAGAAAGACACAGCTGACAGCCGCCTGACCTCATCCGTAAAAAGGGGGGCACCGCTTCCTCAAGACTGGAAAAGAATGTGCTTGCCCCGTCCTTCTCCGCCCAGTCTAAAGTTGAGAATCACGAGGCAAAAGGTTCGATTCATGATTCGGCTTGTACGTCAGCGTGTCTGTTCCTCTGGCAGTCTAGTTCTGCAAGAGGGGAAACTGTGTTGCATCCCCTCCTGGCTGACTCAAAGCTGAAACAATTATCTATCAGCAGCATCTTTCAGGTGTGACTGGGCTCTCTACTGCCAATTCCACTCTCAAGCAAAAATATCTCCACATATAGACCAAGTCGACCGTTTATTCCTGTCGTCGACTTTAGTCAATCCCAGCATAGGCATCGGTACCCTGTCGAATTTCCATCAAGACCCATTCATCGTTCAAGACGCATTATCACTTACCGTGATGCACTGTGCATTTTTATAATGATACCAGTGGCGGCTGGTGAACTTGCAACAGGAGAAGCTCAAACCATCCCTAAAAATAATGCTTGGTCATGACCTGTTTTCAATCTTAATAAAATTGACTGGCTCGAAAAATCCTAAGGACCATCAGGTGTCGCCAGTTCTCCTTGTAAAGTTAAAAGGAGCACGAGTAGCCTGATTCTTCACCTGTTTTCAATCATTCATTTAAATTACCATTGCAGAAACTGGAAACTCTGAATATTATCAGGTGTGGCCAGTTTTCATTATTAACGCATACCTGTCAACTCTCATGCATTCGTTTCATGATCGTTAAATTGTTTAAATGAAATAAGATCATTTGAAACGTCTTTATGCAATTCCATTGCTTCCAACCCCCGAGTAAAGAAAAGCGTGAGAACTCCGGAGTCATAATTGGTTTTTAATTACTCGTGGTGAAATCCACCGTAAGGCACATGAAACTGATAAACCTCCATGCACAAGGACTTCAATTCTGCACAAGAATCTCTTACATAGTTGACTGAATAATTGCTGACTACAGGAGGGGAACGTAAATATGCCACTAAAACTCAGACCGAATGCGTGAGAGTTGACAGGTGGGCGTTATTAATGAAAACTGACCGCACCTGATAATGTTGAGAGTTTTCGGAGTTTCTGTAATGGTAATTTAAATGAATGATTGAAAACAGGTCATGACAAATCATTACTTTTAAGGGACGGGCTTGAGCCTCCCTGTTGCCAGCCACCACTGAATGATACAATATGTGAAAATCACAGATATGTACAGAGATAAGCACTGAAATATTCAGAACAAGATATGTGAAAGACTGTATCTAAAACTTATCTACTGCATTTATGTTCCATGAAATTGTTTACTTCTCAGCATGTACAATTGAGGAGTGGATTTCTACAATGGGCTCAGTCAAAAATTTTCAAAACTGAGCCAATGGTCTTGGCACATTCCTGTGATATGGCATTACATTGGCAAGTGTTTTACTCCTGCATTACATAGTCAGTCCCGTTGTACCACACCTAAACTTCCCCCATTTTTCCACAGCGCGATCAGTCCACTGGCCCCGATCAAACAAAACGTAGCTACTCAGTCCAAGCGGTATGAATCGCGTGGCAAGTGGTAAGTGACGGACATCTCACGTAACGACCCTTAGTCAAAAAAGGGTATCAACATTTTTTTGGCGATTTCCTCAGAAGCCCTCTGATGGGACTGTGGAAAATCGCTCCTCAACACCAGGCTCAAAAATGACCGATAGCATTGGCTGTGGAAGAATGCAGCTGATGCAAAGGAAACGAGCACGGTCAGATCAGAGTGAGCACTTCTTATTGCAGCTGCTTTCACACCGGACGCCAAACGAATTTTTCGCACGACAGATTACATTCAAAGTCAATGCGAAGACGCGAAAATTCGTTTCGCGTCCGGTGTGAAAGCGGCTTAAAGCTGAGAAAGATAACTCACAATCAGGGCTGAAAAACCACCTGAGCACTGGGAGTCCATAGTTAGGTGCATTTCCTGCAGAAGACTTCAGCTCTCTCCTTCTCTCCCCCAGTCATGTTCCAAACAGTTTTTTCACTCAGGGCCGAGTGTTTAGTCTACGCCTCAGCACTTTGTATTTATAATTCCAGCTCTAGGAGCTTTTTCTAACCTTTACAATCGTGCTCTTATACGCAAAGAAGGAAGAGCTAAGCATCTTGCAAGAGTGAGAGGTTCGACAGTGAGGCATGGTGGAGTTGAGCACAATGCTTGTATCTGCAAATATCTCATTCCCAAGAACAGCAAAAATAAAAAAATAGCTTCCATTTACCGTTGAACATTATGATTATGTACTTTGGGGTTTTACATGAACTGTCCCAGTTATTGTTAAGTTAAGAAACTGTCACAGTGCATTCGGCAGTAGAGAACTATCCAAGCGGATAAAAAAAAAAAAAAAAAAGATCGAGATATGCACATACATTATGCGGGACTCTGCTAATATGTCGACATAGTACATTCTTCAGCTTTAAGTGTTTATATTATTGCTCTTGGTATAAAATATGCCCTGGAACAGCAAAATGTCTTCTATCTACGGTGAACAGGCTCGACTCCATTCTGAGAGCACTGCAGTGGACTGCGCTGCCACTGCTAGAACTGCACATCTGGGGTGTCAAACTGGTCCGTAGAAGGGCCTGGGGGCTGTAGGCTTTCATTCCAACCAAGCAGAAGCACACCTGACACAACTAATCAACGGTGCACGCTAAGATCGGTTGATTAAAGTCTGTCTATCAGCTGTACTTTTGCGTGGTTGGATTGAAAACCTGCAGGCTCTTGGCCCCTTTACTGACCACTTTGAGACCCCTGCTATACATTCATTAAATCATTTTTCTCTTGTTGGCACTAGACTGTGCTGCTGCAATTCCTGGACAGGCTTTAGGGGCTCCCCTGTTAAATGCAGAGAACCCTCACTTACCCGGGCACCTTTCTCAGGGAAGCATTTGCATCCTCCGCTGCAGTCCCTACCCCCACAGGGCTGGTTGTGCTTCTTTCCACCCTGAGGGATGAGAAAAGATAGGATGTCAGGCCTCGAAAAGGACACCTCACTGAAACCCTCTGGACCCATGATATAGAGCAAAGAAACCAGAAAAATCTGTAGACGTACAGTATTTCCCTTGCCAAACGGCTCAGTCTTTTGCGTGTTTGGTTTGTAAAATTGCAAGAAGCCACAGGTGAGCGCTGTAGTCCTGAACTCATCAGTCAAAGTGGACCTACCGCTGTTACGCACGCATCCAAGGCTTCATGGTGCCAAAACCTGCACTCCAGCATTAGTCCAAGGACTCCAACCATGTCACTTTACTGTTTATTTTTTATTTTTTTTTGCAGAAACAGAGGTCTGATAACAAAAAATACAATATGTGGCAATTTGAATCCAGATAAATTAATTCATTAGCCAGTTCATTCATTATCTTAATGTTCTATTTTTGTATCAGATGTATCAAACCCTCGGGAAATGACAAAACTTGCTTTATGACAGTTTTATCTAGTTGTATTTCAGTGGTCTGACACCTTGTGAATGGGAAAAATGCAATAACAGGAAAAACCCCATGTACCCTGTAAAGACCCTTCCTTCCTGGTACGCCTTCAATAGTTTTGTCTGAAGGAGGTCACAGCAAGTGTCACATTGGAATGTTCTGCCCACTCCATGCCCTGATTGGCCTGCCCAACCATTCCTCACTTGCCACTTTGACTTTCATAATCACACCATTAATCACAATATTGCTGTGACTGGTCAATGTCTGGTGAAAAAAGAAATACAAATCTGATGTGATGTCATCAGCGGCCGTTCCAGTCTTCTTCAAAACCCCCTGAATCACAATGCAGCTTTAAAACCATTTAAAGGCTCATCACATTTGTAAATGACACATCCCCAGTTTTCACAGTGATAACCATTAAACATCATTATTTTTCTGGTGAATCATGCAAGTGTTCGGGCCACCCTGTTTCGTTTCTGTGAGAAATGCTCTTGAACAATGTAGCCCTCTGTCTTGAACATCCACAGCCAGTCCGGCTGACATTAAACGCATAACGGCAGAAGTGAAATGCTCAGAGGAGTCTGGAGAGCGTCACATGAGTTGCAGCCTCCTTTCAGCATTACCCATTAACCTCTCATAAAGACACGCTAACTCTCCCAAGGCATTATTAACAGATTTACATAAAGCGCCCTGAAATAGCGTAAGTCTCCATAAATACGGTTTACTGTACAGTAAATCTGTCAAAAGAATTCAAGGGGGGCGGGACAGTGAGAAAAAGGAAAAGATAGGAGAGGGAGGTTTCAGAGCTGTGCAGGGGAGAGAAAGAATAAACAAACAGAAATCCTTAAGACTCCCTGAAAAAAAAAAAAAATAACGAAATGAAATCTGTGCCTGACTTCCGCAGGAATGCATGCTTGCAGGTCAGACTGGCTCCAGCCTCAAAGAGCCAGATTCAGTGGCCTTTGGACACAGTTCCACAAGAAACGGAGAACAATATTGTATACGCTCAAGAATGTTTTCACTTGAATACAATTGTCGCGTCTGGTGTCAAAAACCAGTCTAAACATTGAGAATCTTGGGCCAGGAGGCTTTTGAGCCGCCCCCCCCAAGCAGTTAAGCCGCTTTCACACTGGACGCGAAATGAATTTTTTGCACGACAGATTACATTCAAAGCGAAAAATTTGTTCCGCGTCCGGTGTGAAAGCAGCTTTACTCTGTATATCAATGGTCACAAAAGCCAAGATCTTCTGTGGCCAGCCTGTGTCAGCTTCAAGCCACTGTCAGTTTTCTGGAAACCTCTATGGTCATGAATACATTCTGCTCATTTACAATATTGACCAGAAGAAACAGTTCGATCATTGATTGCTCAGGGATGGAATTTTCTGGGTAACTCTGATAAATTTTCCCATAAATTTGTGAGCTTTCTGGGAACTCTAAATATTCGCAAAATTAGGCCAAAATTGGCGGTATCACCGACTTATATGCAAACAGAGACATTTTCCCAAAATGTCTTAGTCCGATTGCTTGCTGAAGGGTTTATCGAAGAGCATCACAAATAAACTTCTGTCTGAAGGATTAATATGACTTCAGTGCAGAAATTACATCCCTAATTAGACAGTTAAGCTCTGGGAATAAAGCCCACTCCGTAATTTTTTAATTTATTGGTTGTCCCTCGGGAGAGGGAGAAGATATGTTGTGCCCACATTGGTGGACACGCGTGTGGCCTCAGAGCTGAAAATCTGAACCACACATACAGTTGCAGGTGGGGCGTGGAACACCAGCGGGCAGAACTGGGGCACATGCAGCTCTGTGTCTTCGATCTCGTGCAGCTGCAAGACGCTGGCAGCAGTCGTCCTCAAACTTTCTGGCGGAATTTCTTGTAACAGCACACCAGGTGGCTGTGTCGGCTGCAGCACACTCAAGCTGCTGAGGCCAGACCATTTGAGTTTGGCCTTAAGTCCGCTACCAAGAGCCAGCTCCCCATAAAATATCTGTTGTGGGATTCTGGACTCCTCCATGCGGGTGACATGACCAGACCATCGAAACTGGGCCTGAGAGATCTTGGCCTCAATGCCTTTAGTATTGCCTCTGTGCAGGACTTCTTGATTAGTGATGATGCGATCTTGCCAGTAAATCCGCATGATTGACTGTAGAGGATGAGTGTGGAACTGTTCCAACTGTTTGACGTGCCCGCGGTACAAAGTCCATGTTTCACAGCTGCACATGAGATGTGAGCTCTACTGTGTTGTAAACCTTGAGTTTGGTTGACTTGTGGATGTTTTTGTGCAGTCGACCAAGTGTCTGACTAGCCTTTTGTATCCTGGTTGTAATCTCTTTATCCAGAGAACTGTCATTGGAGATGGCACTACCCTAGTATTTGAATGTGTTGACACTCTCCAGCTGTGGGCCATCGATGGTGTGGCACCGCTGTTGGGAGGCACTGTTTGGTGCAAGCTGTAGAAGGATTTCTGTCTTTTGAAGGCTGATTGTCAAGCTAATTATCTTTGCTACTTGGGAGAGCTTATCGGCGGTTGTCTGCAGGTGGTTCTCCTCACGGGCCATCAGAGCACAGCCATCGGTGAAGAGAGCTTCAGTTTTGAGTCTCTTCAGGGTTTTGGTCCTTGCGACAAGATGTCTCAGATCAAACCGTTATTCATCTTGTCGGTGTCTAATGTAGATACTAAAACTGTGATTTTTGTCTGCATGGCATAGCTGTTGGTTTAAATAAATGTTAAACAGCACAGGAGCAAGCATGCAGCCTTGTTTTGCGCTATTAGAGATGCTGAATTGCTCAGAGGTTTGTCATCTGATGGTTCCCCGCCAGTCATGTCATCATGAAACGGCCTGATACGTGTGATGAACTTTGCCGAGCAGCCATTTTACCCCAAGATGGTCCACAATGCATCTCTGTTGACTGCATCGAATGCTTTTGTTAGGTCTATAAAGACTGCATAGAAGTTTATGCTTTGCTCTAGGCATTTCTCCTGAACCTGTCTCACAGCAGAGACCATATCCACTGTACTGCGATCAGGGCGGAAGCCACTCCATGAAGGTTATTCTCAGCGATTGCTGAAGTCAGCTAATTCAAGATGACACGGGTGAGAATTTTGCCAGCGATAGAAGATATCTCAGTAGTTTCCGAGGTCTGCTCTGGAGCCTTTGTATTTGGTTTTTCGTACAGGGCAACAACTGTGGTGTCACCAAGCTCCACTTACATTTTCTCCTCTTCCTAGATACTGGTCAGAACACGATGGAATGCCAGTGAGACCTCTTCACTGAGCGCCCTGTGAACTTCTGCCAGAATACCATGATTGTCACAGCTCCTCCGATTGCCAGCTTTTCAAACTTCATCTTTGGAGGGAAGGTCATCAAGCTCTTGAATGACTGGCGGTTGGGGAATCTGTTCCAGTGCAGGTTGGTCGACGGAAGATGGGCAACTCAGCAGTCGGCTGAAGTGTTCCCTCCATCTGTCATTGACAAAGGCTTTGTCCTTGATAAGGGCAGCTCCATCTGCAGATAGCACGGGCGCAGAGCCAGATTTTGAAGGACCAATGACCTTCTTCACGGCATCGAAAAACTGCTTCAAATCGTTAGAGTCAGCGAAGCCCTGGATCTCTTCAGCTTTCTTCTCTTACCAGCGGTCATGCATGCTTCTTATTTCGCTCTGGGCTGTAGCCTGATAGGACTTGAATCTCTCAGTCTTGGGGATGGAAGCCTGATCATTCTGCTAAGCCTGACTGCCTTGTTCTTTTTGGCAAACAAGTCTTCAATGGCACTGTGTTTCTCGTCAAACCAATCATAGTGGTTCATATTTTTGGGGCCATGTGCAGACTTTGCTGCTCTCATTACCACTATTGATTATGCCTATGCCATATATGGCGGGGACATATAGCGTTACCCTTGTCCTTCCGAACGTCCATCCTTCCTTGTCTATCTGCTTCTCCACAAAAACTACTGAACAGAAATCAACAGGCTTCGATAAATGCTTTCTACATAGATCGAAGATATGCGTGTCATATTTTCATTGACAAAATTGGATAATTTCTCAATTTTAGGGGCTTCACAAACTCTCAGTGGTGGGAACATCCGTGTCCGAGGACACAAATTTTCTGGTTTGAGCTGGTTCCACTTCTGTATTAGGTCTCCAGTTGGAGCTCCGCAGGCAGACAGCTTTTCACTGAGGCTGTACTGGAGCGTGTGGAGATAGGAGGGCTGCTGCAGTTGGTTAAGTTGAAGGCAGTGCATATGAGTTTTGAGAGTTTTGGGGTACAGTACTACAAATCCTGTCAGAAGGATTAATATGATTTAAGTTGAAGAATTACATCCCTGATTAGAATGCTTGCAACTTCTGGGAATAGAGTCCAATATGTATTTTAAACACATTCTAAACATATACTTGAATTTGCATGCACGCAAGGAAGCATATATATATATATATATATATATATATATATATATATATATATATATATACATATATACAGCACCCTCCATAATTATTGGCACCCCTGGTTAAGATGTGTTAAAAGCCTTAAAATAAATTCAATTTTTATTGCAGAAGCATACTCTCACACTGAAAATTGTAGAAAAATGTAACCTTCAACTCAAGTGAATTTTAAGGGGAAAAAAAAATCCCTGACTAAGAAATAATTATTTTTCATAAAATCACCTGTTCCACAATTATTGGCATCCCTAACAATTCCTAGGAAATAAATGTAATTGAAGTATTTCTGTCATTTCTACAGTAGTTTACAAAGTTGATCAGAGTATCTAGGAACATTTAATTAGTAATTCATCACTTCCTGTTTCCCTGGGGTATAAATATGACGTGACACAGAGGCCATTTCTCTTATCCACTCTTCAACATGGGAAAGACGAAGGAACACACCATTCAAGTAAGGCAAGCCTGGACGAGGATGCAAGGTTATTTTGCCACCACGCACAGTGAGGAGGATGGTAAGAGAAATAAAAAGTTCTCCAAAGCTCACTGTTAAAGAATTGCAACAAATGGTAGCATCTTGGGGTCACAAAGTCTCCAAAACAACCATCAGGCGTTATCTACATGCCAACAAGCTGTTTGGGAGGCATGCACGGAAAAAACCTTTTCTCACTCACAATCATAAACGCAAACGTCTGGAGTTCGCTAAGCAGTACTGGGACTTCAACTGGGACCATGTGCTTTGGTCAGATCAGACCAAGATAGAGCTTTTTGGCAACAAACACTCTAAGTGGGTCTGGCGGAACACAAAAGATGAGTATGCAGAAAAGCACCTCATGCCCACTGTGAAGTATGGGGGAGGATCGGCGATGCTGTGGCCCTGTTTCTCTTCCAGAGGCCCTGGGAACCTTGTTAGGGTGCATGGCATCATGAATGCTTTGAAATACCAGGACATTTTAAATCAAAATCTGGTGGCCTCTGCCCGAAAGCTGAAGATGGGTCGTCACTGGGTCTTTCAGCAAGATAATGACCCTAAACATGTGGCCAAATCTACACAGAAATGGTTCACCAGACACAGAATCAAGCTCCTCCCATGGCCATCTCAGTCCCCAGACCTCAACCCCATTGAAAACCTGTGGAGTGAGCTAAAGAGGAGAGTCCAGCGGAGAGGACCCAGGTCGCTGGATGATTTAGAGAGATTGTGCAAAGAGGAATGGTCGAAGATCCCTCTTTCTGTATTCTCCCATCTTGTGAAACATTATAGGAGAAGATTAGGTGCTGTTTTTTTGGCAAAAGGGGGTTGTACAAAGTATTAACATCAGGGGTGCTAATAATTGTGGCACACATGATTTGATGTAAAAGAATTATTTCTAAATGTGGGATTTTTTTCCCACTGAATAAATACACTTGAATTAAAGGTTGGATTTTCCTCTTTTTTTCATTGTGGTCCTATATTATTTAGAAAAAAACTGAATTTATTAGAAGCTAAAGAACACATCTTAACCAGGGGTGCCAATAATTATGGAGGGCGCTGTGTATATATATATATATATATATATATATACACACACACACACACACACACACACACGTACACATGCTCGCACACGCATACACACACACAAACACTCACACACACGCACAAATGCGCACACACACATACACAAACGTGAGCACAAACACCAGCTTCTATTTTCCCATGGTTGTTATATTAACCAAATGAGTCAATGGTAAATGGTTCATCATTAAAACATATGGTCAGGGGATTTGGAGGAGTGGGGTATGACTATTTCAGGAAGTTTATTCTCATTCTGACATGGAGACAGTTTAATGAATAACAGGGTTTACCCTCAAGGCGTGACCAGGGTGTTGCAGTTTTCCCCCAGTAAGGTTACCCCCCTCTGAATAATGAAAAAATTAACAGAAGTTCTCCAGACTTTTTACTGATAATCCTTATTTCACACACTGTTCAGACACAGCTCTCTCCACCCTTTATTTGTTTGTTACATTTATAGATAAACTATGTGCCCCTTTTTGTGATACGCCCAGTCATTTTGTTCCTGTAACACTGTCCTTAAAATTGCTCTCATCTGATATGCTGAAGTATCTAATCTGCGGCTAATCCAATCTAGCAATAATATCTGCTACTCTCTGTGGTAACTTTATTTATGCAGCTAATTCAGATAATTTGTTGAATGGTCGGGAGCCTGAGAAAACATTCCTCAAAGACCCAATGCATTCAATTTCACAAAATAACACCATGTGAAACAATCATTAAATCATAAATCAATGACAATGTCATTAAAATTATATTGCGTTTTTTGTGGTGTTGTAAAGTTCACTGTAGAGAGCACTTTTTGCATGGTTTAGAAGCGGCTGTCTCAGTAAACAACAGTTAAACCAATGCTTGTGCCTTTACTTCAGGAAACTCACCCAAAACCCACAGGTTTTTCCTGCAGTGTTTTGAATAATAGTGCATTAAATGACCAGTTAAATAGTCGACGTCAGAAAATTAGAATGAAAGGCTTAGATTAATTGGACTGAAAAATAGACAATTATGTACACCTCTACAGTTTGTAAACCACTGCAAATCTTTATACATGCTCTAAACATACAAATTAAATTCATAGTTCACTTTCTAAAGCTTTTATATAGTAATATTTCATGAGAAGTTATTATACACTTTTCATTGGTCCAAGCAGTTGTTGTAAGAAATGTATGACAAAGATTGATTGCACAAATTGATCGCAAAGAACTTGAACCTCTTCCAACCCCAAAATACACTGTGCAGGAAAACAACACATCCTGCTCCCCACTTGTCTGAGCTTTCTGAAGTTTCCGCATATAGTTCAGAATTTGACAGGCAATTGCTGACTATACCACTGCCATAGGTATTTACACCTCTTTCAATTTCTCTTTCCACTTACTGTATATAGCCAGATATTTACATTGATGCACTGTAAGTTTAGCACCTTCAGTGTGAAACCAGTCAAAAGGGTCAAACCAGTTACAAGCTAGGTTCCCTAAAGCCACTTAACCTTCTGGTACTTGAAGATACAAGTGTGGAGTCACCCCAATATGGGTCCTATACCATGAGTCTCTGAAGTCGGATGTCATTGGAATCAGTCAAACGAGTGGACTGTGGAGCACACACTTTACCATGGAGTAGGTGGGTCATCCATTTTGCCCAAGGCTAGCATGTCTGAAACAGGAAGGTCAAGCTCGCCAGTCCCAGAATATTCCAGACTCTTCCACCATGTACAGCAACAGACACCACACCATCCAAAACAACAATAGCACAACTGCGACAAAGAAGGGTCCAGCTGATAGACTCAGGCTACATGCATTTAATTGGCTGGTTTTGTCTGTAATTAATGCTCATTTTCAAAACAACAGCTTAGGGCTGAAAATATATCCCATGAGGCCATGGGTTAACCAAAACACAGAGACCATCCCCCACCCATCCTCCACCCACCATAGTCTAATTTCCAAACACTGTGCTAAAGCACTCCTTTTTGGCTTTATGTGATTTACGAACCAGACGCTGTGTAACACCACGTCTGATCCAGAGGGGGGGGATCCACATCAGGAAATCCATTAAACCTAAACCGAGGAAAACATCTGAAGAACACAGATTTTCCTTCTTCTCACAGCCTTAATTGTCTTGAGCAAGTCAGAGCAAACATTGTGAGATGACAAAAAGGAAAAATTCAGTTTCCCTATTATTAGCACAGAGAGTTAATGATACACTCATACAGTAATCACAGTTTGGGACCTCGGAGTTCCGCAGAATCCTTCTAGAATCAAGGAGCCATTTTCTGTGCGTAAATTCTTCCTGGCCAACAGAATACACAATCAGACCGTGTGAGACATCGCTGTAATAAAATATGAGGACCTCCCCCGCCCTCCCATGAAAAGCAATCTGACATGCTGATCAGACGACACCATTTCACAGCACAGGACATGGATGCCTCTCTAAGAGAGGTTTCGGATGCTTGTGGGTTTTGTTTGGTTTGAATTGGCTTGCTTCCAAAGTACACATGACGCATGCATTGGTTCTGTTTGACAATTGCTTGCAGATTATAAGCAGCATGTTTCTCCCTGAGTGAACGAAGATGAAGGGCAGCCTGCTAAATGCAGCCTGACATACAGTAATAATCTGGTAAAGTACACCTGTTATACAGTAAGTTACTGCTGTACTGTCTTTATGTGAGTTATAATTAGGGAGACTACAGTGGGTGTGTGTGCACGGGTGTGTCCCACTCTGAGTGTACTTATGAGTGTGCTTGTTTGAGAGAGACTGCAATTTGTGAACGTGTCGCGATGTGCGTGTTCACCAGAGTGTCTGTTTCTGTTTTCTTGTCTGTGCGTATGTGTGCGCATGTGTATGTATGGATGTGTTTGTGAGTCTGAGGGTGACTATGAGGGTGTGTGTGTGTGCTCAAGATTTGTGTGACTGTGTCTCATGATGTATGTGTCTAAGTTTGGCTCTGCGTGTATCTTACATCTGTGAGGGTAGAGGATGGATCCATAACTGAGGTGTGCTGGTGGAGGGGTCTACCTGCATCGGTAGTGCAAAACAGATGGGCAGTATTTAGGTCAACATCAATTGCCAAAATCAGACAACCATGATCTCCCGGTGTTGACCTGTCAACAACACCCTGTTGTTTCAAAAACCTCTAACACAAACTCAAACCTCTATGTTTATTGAACAAACCAGCACCATTTCTTCACCCATTCCTCTCCTGAGTTTTCTGGCCAAATTCACAAACAGATGTTTTTAATAATCCACTTTCATTCATCATTGATATAATTTATTTGGCTCAGGGTGCTGCATATTAATCAAAGGCAGTTTGTAGTGGCACTTCATGAAATGGTATAGGGTACAGACAATCAGCAGGGGAACTACTCCAGGCTCCTGTAATGTTCACAGAAAATTTCTGAAAAAGTGCAGTTTGGCCTGATGGTGGCGCTACAGGAATGGTGAATGGTGTCACCAGAACAATAGGACTGCTCTTTCATGCACCAAGATGTTCACAGCAAATTTAATCTGATTCCCATGAGAATAGTTTGACTTACTGTATTTGGAAATGTAGTTTCACCTAACTGCAGTGCTACAGCAATACATTAAAATCAATAAGGTTCCCCTTTTATGAACCAGGAATTTTGAAAGTAAATTTGACTGGATTCCAATTAAAAGCTCTTCAAGTAATTGTATTTTTAAAAAAGAAAAGTCTGACCCAGTGGTTTTACTGCAGGGAAGGTCCTAGTGTCACCGGCATCACCTTTGTACACCAGGAAAAATCACAGACGATTTGACACGATTCCCGACAATACTGCGAGTTATTACATATGGAAATGTTACATTAAGCAGAATAGTGGTGCTTCAGGAAACATTACAAAGCCACCACAATCAATAACTTCCTTCTGCGTGCACCAGGAAAGTTGTTACCAGATCAGACACGTTTCCAATTAGACCTATTCAACTTATTGCGAGTTGTAAAAATGAAAACTTTAGCCTCGTGATGGCACTACAGCAAAGGTCATAGGGTGCCTAATATCATTAGCATCCCTTCTCTATACACCAGAAACAATCACAAAATGTGGCGTGATAATCACTGTTTAAATTAGTGTATTTGGAAATGCTAAATTTGACTGAGTTCTTGCACAACAGAAAACATTACAAAGCCACCACAATCAATAACGTCCTCTTCTATGCTGCAGGAATGTTGAAAGCTGATTTGACATGATTCCCATTAAAGCCCTTTGAGTTTTCGCAATTTTTCAAAATTAAAAGTTTGGCCTGGTGGTGGCACTACAGCAAAGGTCACTGAGGGACTAACATCAATAACAGCCCTTCTCTATCCACAAGGAATAACTGCAAGAAGTGTGACCTGACTCCCAGCAAACTATGCGAGTTATTGCATTTGGCAAAATGAAGTTTGGCCAAGAGGTGGCAGAACAGGAGAGGTCATAGGGGCGCCCAAAAGTACAAGGTTCCTCTTCTATGGTCAAGGAATGAACACAAAAAATTTTGTGTGATACCCAGGAAAACTGCGAGTGATCCCGCTAACACGTAGGATCTGCAGCAGTGATTGCAGCCAAAGCGAATCCATAATATCCCAGAACACTTTGTCTCGAGGATAAAAATACAGGCACCAAACAGCCAAGAGGCCTCGCACCCTTCCAATTCCACTCAAACACCGCCTCCAATCTTGGTCAACAGGCTGCAGTGCCTCACACTAATATGCTTGTAGATACACACAAGAATTTCCAGAATTCTCAAATTGTACACTTCAGCATTTTTATTTTTAGCCAGTTTTTTTTTTTTTTTTTCTTCCAAGCAAAGCTCTCTACTTTGCCATCAATTTACTCGCATATTGGTCACAATTCCAAGGCAGACAGTAAACAACTCAAAATTCTCCTCATCCGACAGGCAGGGAATATACAGTAATGGGTGTCGGCATCATGTCATTGTTCTAGCCAATAGGATATGGACCGTGCCAGACTGTGACCAGAATGTTGCATACTAATTGTTTTTCTGGATATGATTTATCTAATTTTTAAATAAAGCACTCACTGTGACCATAGCCCCAGCCATCTTGACAGCTGCTGGAATTTTGTATATTTTTAAATGCGCAGCCGTCGTGATGCAGATAATTGACTCAGCATAACATGAATACTGGTCCTTCTCGTTGATTTAATTTCTGACATCATGCTGCAAACAGGGCTCAGAAGTATTTTACCCCCAGTATAAAGTAGCCAACTCACTGATTACATGAAAGCCTCTTTTGGCCCAAGCACTGCCAAGACTGGGTCTTGGTCGGCAAAGTTGTAATTAAAATGATAAAACAGGGATATAAGGCATTATGAAAGATAGATGAGGTATTATAATTTTTCACACAGAAACCAGGGAGAACGTGAGTCAATTAAACATCTTTGCTGGTCAGAAAAAGAGAGCTATCCCAACAGCACCTGAGTGGCAATTGTAGTGTAGCATAATGACTTAGGAACTGGGCTTGCAAACTCAAAAATTTTAGCCACCATTCCCAACTATGACACTGGCATTTTGTCCACAGGTAATATTGCCAGAATTGCAGTAGTAAATATCCTGCAGCTATGTGGATGGCTTTTATGTAAAAGAATACAAACTGCTTAATTTGCTTAAGTATTTGCTTTTTCTTAAATTAAATGTCTGATGAATACCTCAGAAATTTGGTCCGGTGAATACCTCAGGGATCTTTTATAATTTCAAGGCAACACTGCAAGAATGTAACCCCTAATTGCTCGTCCTAATATATAAATATTCTGTCAGCTTCTCTCAGGTTTCAAAGTGAGAGTGTCATTTTATATCCCAAGGTTCCTGTCCATTTAAACAAAAGAAAATAATCGGGCAGGCTGGCATTGATAAAAGACTGGCATCACTGAATGGTTGGCACAGAGTCATGTCATGTCACATTTTGACAGTTTCAAATGTTAAAACTTTTAACATCCTAAAGCCCAACATCCCCCTAGTGGTAATGTCGGTGTTAGCGGACATTGTTAATGGCGTGTCTTGAGCCTCTGACCCTCAAATGCATAATTGCTTCCAAGGCTGTACCTATTTAAGATCGTTTGATTAATAATCACATAATTTATTGACTGAATAATCAAGTCGAATCTATAGTCCGGTAATTGTTTAGAAATTAGGAAGAAATGACAGCGATCACTGTTGGCCTACATCGACAACAATCTTAAAAGTGATATTGTACGGATGAAAAAAAAACAAAAACTTCTGAATCCAATATTTGCTCTGAACTCTATCTCCCATTTTGGATTTTTTTTCAGAAATCAAAATGTTTTCAGCATTCTTAACAATACGCTAAATTTGCAGGGAAGCGCAGTTGCGCACTGGTTGCCCAATATGATAAGTTATTGAATTACCAATGCTTCAAACGTCAAAATATTGGCAATTGAATAATTTAGCAAAGTGGTTATTAGTGCATCGTAGAAGTTTGACAGATGGCATACGTGAAAAATAATTGAAAATGCATTCCATGCATCGAACTTTCATGGTAGCAAAATCATAGATCTTTCTAGTCCAGCTTCTCGGAAAGTTTTGGGAAGGCCACAATATGAGATCATATGAATTAATTAGAAACAAAATCTAAACCTTATCTAAATGCCATCTTCAGCAGCATTTACCACAAAGCATTCTACTTCAAGATGGAATTTTCGAGATATTTCAGTTCATAGCTGTCTATGCAGTCTCACATTGTAGCCTTCCTCTTTAAAACAAAGCTATATGTCTTAATTATTATTGGTAACCCTCTTTAACACAAAGCTATACGTCTTAATAATTATTGGTAAACTATTTGTTCAGTAAGTTCATTCAATTAATTGTCCGATTCTTAATTGTAAACAGGTTGAGAGTTAACCTGGATTATGGTAATGTTACCGGTTGTAGACAGAGTTCTATTTTTACATCAGCACACATAACAGAGGAACCTGAACAGGCAAAACTGCATTTCTGAAAATATTTTCTTGGGGAATCAAGCCGATCGGACACTGACGCAGAAGAATAAAGTACCATTTTATGAGCTACAGGATTTCGGAAGCATTGAAAGACACTGACATTTTATGTCACTGTTAATGTGGATAGGAAAATTCTTCATAACTATTTCAATGAACGATAATGCAAGCTAAGGGGAAATGGAAAGTATTTCTACTGATTGATCAAAGCAACTGAATGAATTAACACTTAGTTGCAAATTGGGAAATGTAAGGGAAAGGATTTGGCGAAGGAATGTGCTTCAAGGTGGGGTGAGAGCAGGGCTGTAATCCCTCTGATGGCAAGTCCAGGGGGGAAGAGGTTAATGAGTACAGAGGCAACTAGCTCACATTGATCTCAAAAGTAAAAATGAATTTAATTCCAGTCATTGGTTTTTAAAATAAAAATAAATATTTCTTACAGTAAGGTCTTTCTGCCAGTTTAGTCAATGCAGAAACTCATGTTTACATGGGTATGCATTCTGGTGCCAGGTGAAAAAACTTCACAAATAGACAACAGTCCAATTAATTTATAAATGGACTTAGACACGCACACAGTAGAAGGTTATATACAGTTTGGCACACTATCAATATCGTTTTATCACCCAACCCTAACAGAGACCCTCCTTGCAGTTCTCTCCCAACATTAATTATCCCCTCACATGATAACTCTTCCTTTATCTTCAATTTTGCAGAATTACTTCTGGAAATTTATGGACACAAAAAGTTCAAATAAACTCTGTTATCTTCTGTATGTTTTCTTAAACGTATATTGCGTGTATAATTCAAATGGCAAAGTGACGTGCACTTTCGCCGAGCAGTCAAACCATATGATTTTCATATGGTGCGTGCACTATGACTGGATCTAGACAACTAAACAATGAAATGGAATCATTTTTATCTTAAAAATATCTTTCAATATAGAAAGGATATCTGTCATCTATTTATGGTTTCAGTGACTTGAACATATAGACCTTGATAGTCATAAAAAAGGAGTGTGTCTCATGCTATTTGAGACAGAAGTGTGCAGTACTGAAAAAGTGAAACATTTCCACTCAACTGTTTTAAGTAAATTCAAATCAAATTCTCAGATTTTTGGCCAGTTTAATTAATCAAATTAATTTGAAGTTACTGAACTCAGATCTGGGGAACCGTTTCACACTTCTTAAGTGTTTCATAGGTACGTAAAGCCCACAGTAACCTCACCTATTAGCACATGAATACTTAAACAGTCAGGCTACTTTTATACAGCAAAGTTAAGACCAATATGTAGCCTATTATGATAAAAGAATTACATTGACAGAGATAAATGGGTTACAGTTTGAGATGGGAAAGAAAATTAATCATAATAAAAATCCAAAACTTTGTCCGTGTTCCATCTCCCACTGGAGCATTTTTTTCATTACATAAGCAAGTATTAAGTACTTTTTACACTGACATGCAACAGCTTTACTAACAGTAAGCCCTGCAAACAAATGTCAACAAATCTGAGCGGTTTCATGAGATTAAAGTTCTGAATCTTCAACTGACAAATTCACATTTTGGACTCATAAATATGACGGGAAAATTCTTTACAACAGTTTAATTCAATGCACAATAGGCCAAGCCCTATCTAAAAATAAACTGACCAGTCAGTCCAGTCATTGCAACAGTTGGTCTTAATTCATGATTGACTCTACAGGTTGATTGCTGCTTAGGCAAAGTAAACTAGCATAGGTTTAGTGTAAAAACATGAGGTTACTGCAGGCCTATTACGCCTGTGACAACCCCTTACCTTACTAAATGCACAGATAACCCTCAGCATCAATCTCACACAGGTTCCTCAGGTCATCTTGTCCAGACTGTTGTTTGATGTAACGTAATATAATTCAGTGGCAGAGGCAGGGCATTCAGCCGAATGAAGCGCACCGTTTCCCTGCCGCTCGAGGGTAAAATTCAGATACTTAAGGACTTGACAGTACCTGACCCTACATCAAACTGGACTTGAAGTCCTTATTGTCCCTGACAGTGGCTGTCAATTTCCCCAAATTAGAATTTTTAGAGGGGAGATTAAATTAACTAAAAAACTCAGGAAATTTACTTTATACTCCCTGTTTGAATTTCCAAAGTTCAGGCATTATCCTGAGATAAATCCTCACTCCTGCACACAGATTACTGGTAACAAAAAAAAGCCAACAATTGTGTCTTCTTCATTGAGCTTGGGCTTATGTGAATAGTTGGCTCCTTCTCATCGTGCTGTGACCTCTGTAGCTCTGCCTCACCAGGGGATTTACTAATACTGATTATACCATGGTCCGGGTTAATACTCTTTTCTGATTGGCTGGCAGGTATGCGTTAAAACCGTGGAACCGCAAAGGTAGTTCAGCTACGGTAGTCTCACCGTTCAAAATTCATCCGCTAGCCAACCTGTAACCATAGCAACGTTAGAGCACTGGCATTTGGCTGGGTATAACAGAAACCTACTCATTTACATCCAGTAAATTTGGCGGTGTCAGATAAGTTGCATCCTGCGGGGTGGTTAACAATAGGTACTCGAGCGATAATGACCGTAAATATTAAAGCAGCAAAGTAATCACGCTTTATTCATTAAACGATAGTAATTATGTACGATTACAAAGGAAGCTAACATGTCCACTTCATGTGTTAGCAACTGCTGACAGTTCGCTAGTTACGTGCTGTGACAACAGACTGATTTCAGCTCGCTGGCACTACGGAAACCATCATAAGTTCATTGTAATTGCGGGTAGCAAGTTAGCTACAGTCTGCATAATCGCACATAATGTTGCGTTATGCATAATCTCCATTTCAGCTGGAATCCATTACTAAATCATTAGCTGGCGAAAGGATTTTAGCATGCACAAAAAAAATCTTTCTCCATGAAGGTCAGCAGAACTAAGTTAGCTGGTTCAGTTTAGCTTGGCCTATAGTATTGGCTATGAGAAGGCGGGGCGCCTGTTTAAAAGTGCAAAAACTTCACCAAAATTTCTGAATGCTTTGATTTGATATTGCTGGCAAATGACCATGGTATAAGCGGGATAATCCACTCGCAGGTGTGCATCACACGGTTTTAAGGCACTTCGCGTCGAGTGGTTATTCGCCTCCGCGTCGTGCCTTAAAACCGTGCGATGCACACCTGCGAGTTGATTATCCCTTACATGAGACCAGACCTCACACCACCTTCCTTTGCAAGAAGAGTCATATGGACTGGAGGTGAAAGAGGGAAGAAGTCATCCAGATTCGGCAAACTCAAATTATAATGCAGAACCACTCCATGCCGTAAAGTGCCATGAAAAAGTATTGACCCCTTGTCTGATTCCTTCTATTTGGGCGCATTTGTCACACGCAAATATTTCAGATCATCAAACCAATTTTAAAATTAGGCAAAGGCAAAACATGCTAACAAAAAGTGCAGTTTTTAAATGATATCAGTAATTGGAGCAAAAAAGCTATCCAACAAATTACATCAAGTTTAATTGATAATTAGGTGCAATTTCACCGAACACACCCTGAAATGATTACTACCGGCACTTTTAAACATCGCTTAAATAATACCTGTCTTGTAATGTGAAGTTGGCAAAAAGAAGCACATGATGCCGCAATCTGAAGAAATTCAAGAACAGATGAGAAAAAAGTAGATATCTATCAGTCTGAAAAGGGTAACAAAGCCATTTCTAAGGCTCTGAGACTCCCGCAAACTGCAGTGAGAGCCATTATCCACAAATGGAGAAAACAGACAGTGGTGGACCTTCCCAGGAGTGGCCGGCCCACCAAAATTACTCCAAGAGTGCATCGACGACTCATCCAGGAGGTCACAAAAGAAGCTAAACTTACATCTGAAGAACTGCAGGTCTCACTTGCCTCAGTTAAGTCATAAGATTAAAGTCACTGTTCATGTTTCCAGAATGAGAAAGAGACTGGGCAATGGCATTAATTGAGAGCTGCAAGGTGAAAACCACTGCTGACCAAAAAGTATACAAAGGCTCATCTCTCATTTGCCAAAAAACATTTTGATGACCCCCAAAACTTTTGCAATAATATTTTGTGGACTGATCCGTCAAAAAAGGAACTTTTTGGAAGAGGCCTCCGTGATGTGCCTTAAAACTGTGTGTTGCACACCTGCAAGTTGATTATTCCGCTTATACCATGGTCATTTGCCAGCAATATCAAATCAAAGCATTCAGAAATTTTTGGTGAAAGTTTTGCACTTAAATTAGCTGGCAATGGATTTCCATTACATCTTGTGCAAAGTTAACACAGCTTTCCAAAATAAGGACATCACACAAACAGTCAAACACGGTGGTGGTAGTGAGATCGTCTAGGACTTCTTCAGGACCTGGAGGACTTGCCATAATTGATGGAACTATGAACTGCCCTCTCTACCAGAATATCCTGAAGGAGATGTCGAGCCATCAATTTGTAACTTCACATTCAAGCACAGTTGGGTTACGCAGCAAGACAATGATCCAAAACACTCAAGCAAATGCACCTCTGAATGGCTCAACAGAAACAAGTCCTGACTTGAATCCCATTGATATGCTGTGCCATGACCTTCAACAGGCAGTAACCCCCCAATGCGGCCGAATTAAAACAAATCTCTTTAAGAGACTTGTAGCCAGTTCTCGTAAGTGTTTGATTGCTGTTGTTGTCGCCGAAGGCAGCACAACCAGTTATTAGGCTTGGGAAAGGCAATTATATTTTTATATGTGTGGTACGGGTGTTGAATAACTCTTTTCCTTCAATAAATAAAATAATCATTTAGAAGCTAAAATTCTTGTTCACTCATGTTGTCTTTATCTTACATTAAAATAATTTGGATAATCCAAAACTAAGTGCAACAGATAAGCAGAAATATTAGAACTGGCAAGGGGGCAAATACTATTTGCAGTACTGTATGTCTAGTGGAGTTATCTTTCTCCCTATGATTTCATGCAGGGGTTGCGATCTAACTCATGTTATAATTTTCCTCCTTCATATTCCCCTGGGAGCATTTAGAGCGCGCGAGTTCTGTGATATTTATTACGTAGTGCCTCTCTCAGCTCGCCTCTTTTTCAGTGTATGAAATGATTCTTAAAATTAGCTCATGAGCAATTTTGCATTTACACTGCCTTTCTTTTAATTTCTGTGTGCAAAACAAATTATTTCACCACAATTTGTATACTTATTGGTCATAGTCCCTGCACACATTAAAATTCCTTCATGTCCATTACCTCAGGCATGGACTGTGGATTCAAGATCATCCCACTGCCCCCATCCATGCCTCATATGTCAAATGTGCTCATCTGACTTATACTGACAACTTAAATCTTGACAGGCGCTCAGTAGAGTGCATATTTCTGCCTGCACCATAGTTTGTGACCTGTTCTGCAATGTTGACCTTGACCTTTGACCTTGACCTGTGAAAACAAAGTCACTTCTTACTGTAGTCAACCTTCACACAAAGTTTAATAAAATTTGGCCCAGACCTTTTTCTGTAATCCTGCCAACGAACAGACAGAAAAATGAACAAACAGAGGTGTAGACATGATCTCCATGCAACTACTTTGGCAGAGGTGATAAAGAACTAAGTATATTTTACAGCACAGCGACATGAAGTAGATTGAGTTTTTTTTTTTTTTTTTTAAATATTCTGGCCTGGATGTGTCTACTTATGGCATTACAGTAAGTGGACAGTCCAGCTATAGAGGACTGAATTTCAGTGCAATGATGTGCACTGGTGACGATTCCTGACCATGTCAAGTAGCAAGCTTCCTTAAGCTTCCTGTCCCTGTTTGGGATGAAACCTTCTTGGAATAGACAATTATACTGAAAACATAAAAGGCGTTTCTCATATACATCCTGCTCCCGCCCCAGTCAGCGCTTGTTTACAGATATTCACTGATGTTTCTCCACCAAAAACGTGAGGGTTGTGAGAAGTAACAAAGATCGCGGTAAAGGAAAGTGTTTATAACATTACAGTCTAAATGCAATCATTTTGGGGTAAAACTGCCATTTGGGTTGTACCAATTCTGGGGCTTAACCTTGGGCTAATCTCACCATACTGACATCTAATGGGTTCTGGAATCCAGTGGCAAGATTGGGACTGTCTAAAATGGAACTTGGGTGTAGGAGTGCAGAGAACGACCTGTCCAGTGAAGGAGTTTGTAATGAGCTGGGATGAGGGAGGAATGTGGAAAGTGTGCTTTTACAGGAGTATAGGGTCGGGGGGTCACACTATATCACCACCTCTATAGGAATGTGATTGAGCTGGACAGCACGCATGTTGCTTCAAGGACTAGCAATGAGCGCAGTGCGCACATTTGGGGTCCTTTGGCACACATTCTTTACGAGCTGCCGTGAGCTGGCATGTACTGTACATGCATGCCATAAATGCCTCAATAAATGCAGCTAATCTTATTCATTTAGCATGCACTCTAAACTGGAACAGTGCACTGCTCCAGATACAGGATTGGTGTGGAACAGCCAAATGAGGAAGATAAGAATGTATAAGAATCAACGCTAATGGTGAAAACAGCCAATTGAGGTAACAATTTGACAATACGCCTCAAAATAAATATATTGCAGGTCTTGTGATACGGCTAAATTTATGCAGATAAATTTTGAATTTGGGATGCTAACAATATTCACCATGGTATTTTTAACATAATACGCTTTAAAAGTAACATAAGGGGCTCTAAATTCGTAGACCAGGCGCAGGCGAGGCGCAGGCGTGGCGAATGGGGGGAGCGCCACGCCAACGGGGTGTATCCAGGCGTATTTTGCAATTTCGTGCCCGGTGCAGCCCGGCGCAAGTACTCCTCTGTCCCGCCTCGGTCCCTCCTGCCGGCGCAAGTGGCGAAGAGGGAGGAGAGAAGGCCTAAGTGGGTTTAACACAGCCGAGTCAAATCTTCACCAATCAAATGAGCTCCTCTCCTCATCTTTGAAATTGGAATAAAGAAGCCTCTGTCCTATATCTGCATGATGCGTGAATGTTACATTTTACTTTGCTGCTTCAGGCATGTTTTCTGCTCTGCTTACGTCTATATTAAGCATTACAAATATGAGTTAGCTGGCTAACTAGAGCATTCACGAATTATTACCATTAGCGAACTTGAATGGAATTTCAAAACGAAACTACGTCAGATCATTCAAACTTATGAAGTTGGAATGAAATACGACGGTTGCTCATTTATTTCTTCTGCCTGCATCATTGGGAAGAGAAACGATGGATAGCGCGTTCCTATTATTACACCCTGTTGCTGCTTAAAATTTTGAGATTAACATGCATGGACAACGATGCAAGATACTTTACACATTTATTTTCAATATGTGATCTTAACTCAGTACGAGATCATAGCAATCAGGCTGTATTCCTTTCCCCAACTAAAAACGATAAAACCTAAGTGACAATAATAGTATTAAGCTGCTTGCACACTGGACGCGAAACGTATTTTTCGCACGACAGATTACATTCAAAGTCAATGCAAAGACGCGAATGTGTATTCGCGTCTTTGCATTGACTTTGAATGTATTCAGTCGTGCGAAAAATTCGTTTTGCGTCCGGTGTGAAAGCAGCTTTAGGACACAGACCAACATAGCCTACACACGCACTCACGCGCCCACATGCACACATCTCTCTCTCTCTCTCTCTCTCTCTCTCTGATCTGACATCAGGACAATCGATATAGATACTATAATTTATGTGCTGATTCAGATAGTTACATTAAATAGTGGTTGCTGTAATTATTTATTGCATTGAAATGTGCCTGACATTCTGGAAACCTGCCTGTGAGGTTTCGGTGACGTGTGTGCACTGTGCGCCGATCAGCCAAATTACCACTGCACAGAAAGTAAACGAGATTGGAGCTGGCGAGCTCTCAGCGCACTTTCGGTGGAGGCTTTATCCACGAAATTGTCACTGCGTCATGATGAATATGTGACACCTCCCCCTACTACGCCGCCCCACCCATCTTGGCGCACGTCTGTCTACCAAATTGCCAAAGTGGCTGCGCACGGTGTTGCACCGCATGAAATTACTACTGCGCGGGCTGCACCGGACGAAATTACCACTGCGTGGGCTATGCCACACTGCGCCACCCTGCGCTGCGCCAAGAAATTAGAGCCCAAGAATTGAATAACACGAATGGTTCTAGCACACTTGGGCAAGTGAAAAATCAATCACCTGATCAGAACCAGCCTCAAAGTAGCCCTGTGCCAGAGGGAACTCATAATTAGACAGCTTTGTTTCCTGACCAACATTTTGGCGCTGATGCTCAACTGTAAGCAAGTTAATATTTTCTCAACCTGCGTAGATTATATGGGCAAACTCATACTGTGGGAGAGAATTCTACACAGCGTCATTTATTCCAGTAATTTCACCCTTCCCTTAGATATGTGGATTCATGAGTGAGGGGGACGAATACATGTGATGCACAAGTTTAAGTGCCCAGACACACTCACATTCACGCAAACATTTGCAAGGTACAAGGATGCACTAATCAACATATTCTTGAGGTAAAGCCAACACGTTCATATCTCCCAGTTAAACTTCGGCCATTACTCAACATCCAAGGTCATCTTGATAGGAGATCAGCAATATCACTCAACCTCCCGCAAGACTGCAACCAACCTTTGGGCTGTCAGTTACGGTATTCTCCTGTATGTGTGAATAATATATGCTCTGCATCTTATTAAAAACCCCTTTTTTAAATACAGTACTTCTTATCTCATGAAAGGGATCCGCATGATGCATTTGAGACTGGTTGAAGGTCCCTGGATCTAAACTGGTTGAGAACTGCAGTGCTGTGGAATTGGTCAATTTGTTCTGCGGTGCTCATCAATGCTCCACCCATACGGTTATTCCAAGCATGCAAGCGAAGGAATTTTCACGGTACTTCCAAGACAGAGCCGACCCACATGTGCTGCATGGTATGCTGACGGAGAGGACCGCATGACAGGGGCATGGAGAGGGAACACACTTACGTCACTGACCTGAACCAAATCGGCAATCCAATCAACCTGCTGGTAGCACCACCGCAGTACTGGACACCTGATTTTCTTTTGACCTTCTGACAACATCTCCCCAAAAATAGACAGCTGTTTGCCTTTGGAGGTTATGCCCAAGAGGAGCTGTGATGCCACAATGTTATGTGATATGTAAAATACAAGTAATTAAAAAGCATGAATAAACAAGTAATTGTCACGAATGTGAATGTTTCCCCCACTGCATGTACATGTCGGTGCTAATTATGAGCAAAATTGGTCAACTGGTTCTTGAGATATTGTGTAAACAAGGTTTACAAAGGCAAAATCAATGTAATTTTAATGTGACCTTGAAAATGACTTTAAGGTCACCAAAATCGACTTACGTTGTGGGACCCCCCAAGTACATGTTGGTGTTAAATATAAGGAAAATTGGTCCACTAGTTCTTGAGATATTGTGTTAACACCAACGGGGCAGACGTACGTATGTACGAGGGAACGAATGGACGAACGGATGGAGCTGAATGCTACATCCCACGCTCCGTGCTTCCCGGCGGCGGGGGACAAAATGTCAGTTACTGGAATGGACATGAGCTGCATTACGAGTGTCAAAGTTCTCCTCCGACACAGCGCAGGTATAGCATGCGTTAACTACACCAGCCCCTCAGCCAATGACAAGCCACGGTGGGATAAGACCGGAATTCCACACTCTGACACTTTACCCCTAAAGATTCAAAAGCCTCCATTCCGGGAAACAGTCTTCTGAGCATAGGGGATACAGCAGATATCCCCGAGGACTGAAGCAATCTTCCTGTCCAATTAAAATGTAAACACAGGGAGAGAAAAAATTCCCAGAATTCTCCCACTCTAAATTTGTCCCACTGGAAACAGCATCTTTAAGAATTCCTGAACAACACTGCTCAGCCGTAATCGTTTGGTGGTTGTCACACTTACAGTATTCCCAGCGTTTGTGCTCTAACTTTAAAACTAAAATGAAAAGGTCAAAAAAGAAATGAAACCTGACAAAAATAGACCATACTTTCAGTCTTATACGTGACCTCTGTGAGGCTTGATGGGTAATCAGTTATTGGACATGAAGTACGACGCAGTGTGCACGCTGTCGAAGGATAAACTGTTTGGATTGGCCCACACTGTCTTCGGAGGGGGCTGCAGCTCTTTCTCCTTGTGAGGGTCATGAGAACGGTTTCACATCGACACGCAGAGGAATAAGTTGATCTCAGATTAAATTGTGCTTGGAATGTCGTGTTGCGGAGGTTGTTGTGCAGTGTGAGGAGATGCGCGACTTCGAGACAGGTCCATCCAGAACATTCTTACCCCCAGCTCAGAGACACAAAAAGGAGCACGCTACCCTATGATCAAAAATCACAGCAAAAGGCATGTTGTATATATAGCAATATCCAAATTGATTTCTGTAAAACAAAATGCTCAAAGTTGTATAAATAATACATAATATGGCTATTTCTGCTAAAAGTACAGCCTGTGGGTTGCGCAAAGGTTATGTCACAGCTGTTCTAAAGCTCAGTAATCCACTTCCACACAGAAAATATTTTGAAAGATCAAAGGGCTCAAAGCACTCGCAGATGCAGGGAAAGGACATTGAATGGAGCCTCAACGTTTTCAAATAAGTTAGTTTGGGTGACATAAGAATGAGATGAAGGTCTATGAGATACTGCTGCGATATCAGCCCTGTGGCCTTAGCGCGATCTAAAAGTCGTCTCTCGCACTCGGTGACTCCAAAGTGAAGTTCTGCACTTTCTCTTACCAGCCCCCAACTCTCCTGCCATCCTACTTCAAAATAAAAGCACACGGCCAATGCTTGCCACCGAATTCAGACTATAAAAGGAAGAGAAGAGAGTGGCAGAGAGGGCAGAGCTTAAAAAAAATAAAAAAATACTGCGACATCACCGTCACAGCATCTGTAAATTATTCCATACACTCTTAAGCAGGGATACACAGGCTGCATTATATGTTATGGGCAATTCTAGCGCTACTCACGTTACATTTACTGCATTAGGCTGCGGTATAAAATTGTTTCACTACTTATTCAATGGACAGAACTTAAAAACTTTTACATTGTGGCAACCTCTGACCATAATCAACTTTACTAGAGAAATCCCTGAATGAACCCAATGGTCATGCTGGCAGACTGGATTTTTCAAGGGTTACTCACATTACTCAAAAGTAACATGCTTTTTTTCACTTAAGTTCAGTCCAATGTTCTTGATCAATCAGGCAATACAGAGTAAATTGGATTATATATGTTTGAACCTTTATTAACTGAAAATTCTAACACAATGAGGATTTCAACTTGATGCAACAGTAATTTTCTGCAACAGACCCTTAAAACAATAAAAGTCCTGTTACTCGTGTTACGTTACTCATGTTACAAGTAGGTTTTAAGTATCTGGAGGCTATTACCGTAGCTCGACTTAACTGTGCGCGTAAACGGAATGACTGTTTCAGCCATGTCAGCCATTTCTATACAAGAGGCCTTTATGATTTCCAAATTCTAAGGCCCCAATCTGTAAGTGAATTTGAGCAGTGAAATTATCATAAGATGGGTCTTGATTTTTGCAGAATGTTATTAGCAGTCAAAAGAATACATCTGAAGAGAAAGACATCTCAGGTGTATCAAACCATGCTGAACTTTTGGGAGAAAGGGTTTCATTACAGTAAGCCGAGCAAACAAATTTACGCAAATATGTGCGGCTTCATGAGCGACAGGAGTTCAGAATCTTTGGAAGATGCATTGATGTTTCTTATCATCGTTTATGTGCGTAGGAAAATGCCTCGTAAGTTTGAGATGCCAAGCACAATACAGGTTTCAAAAATAAACTGGCCAGTCATTCTACAATTATTGAAAGGTGGGGTTATCAAAGGCCTTTCCCACTGCTGACAGCCAGCCACTGGTTATCACACTGATCAAAGCTCTTCTTCCATAGCCTAAATGTTCTCACTGCCTCTAGACTGGGGAGAGACATGATCAGGTTTTCTGTGAGATTTCAAGTGAATAACTGAATATGCATAGCACAAATAAATGCCATCTAACCCTTCAGTCTGGTTACGGTATGGGGCTAATAGCTGCTCAATGTGGCAACTCCAATCTTGGATTATAACAAGGCGTGACACTGTTGCCATCACTTTTAATGAAACAAAACCATGTATCGAAAACCCACCAGTAATGAATTTCCCCAACAGTGAAAGACCCCATGACCTCACCAAATACACAGAGCCACACCTTCTTAACTATGAATACCCAACCACCGCCCAAACGTAAAGAGCTGCAGCACTCTCCCAATCACAAAGAGCAGAGACTCCACCCAACAATGACAGTCCTCATTAGAAACTGCTCCCTCTGTGGTTCTGAGGGCTCTAAGTCTACCTGACCACCATCATCATAACTGTAGGGCAGATTGTCAGTGGAGGATGGAAGGAGATTCACTATTTAGACCCAGAGTTGGAGACCCATCTGGTGGGTCAGACCAAGCGTGTGGAAGGAGGGGGCAGTGACGAACTATGTGCCATGGTGCAATGAGACACACCTATGGCTGGTGGCATGAAAAAAATCTAAGGCTAGCCCATGTGCTTGACATTTGTCCAGCCACCAAGGTGCTGCAAATCTGAAGTGTTGCAAATCCCTACATGCGTGGAAAACGACCAATGGGAACTGGCAACTGCAAACTCTGAGGGGAGATGAAATAGCACAGGAGACCGACTGTAAAAGGCCTCAGGATATACAGTGACCCCCTGAACACAGAAAATCTGCCCGGACATCTTAGCTGCCTGCCATTATTAACTCTTTTCCCCATAATGACTCCATATGACGCCTATATGTACTGTATATCCACGGACCTCTTCCCTGGCCTCCACATTGATTGAAAACAGGGGTATTCCCAAGGCCTCAAATGTCTTCTTCATTGATATGGCCAGGGTCATCATTTGTTGTCACTCCGGGGAGAGGGGGTGTTTATGAGGATAAGAGTTAAGCCAGAAAAAAAAAAAACAAGACTAGGTGCACCTAGTACATGGCTGACCCGCCTCTTCCCCGCCGGCCGACCAATCACTGAACTTCTTCTCCACGGGCCAGCCAATCGTTGAACTTGATCACTCAGTCAGTCAGTCAGTCAGTCACTCATGCAGTAACTCAGACAGCTACATTCCCCCAACCCAAAAATAGGTTTCTCCTATCCACCTATCTCTACCATATAAACAAGCATGAAATACTCACATCCCCCGCCACGGATATGTTTTTTTAAAAGTAGGTCTATATATATGAAGATTGATTTGAGAGATTATTGATGATGATAATAACATAATGATAATATTTGAAAGATTAGATTGTGATCAGTCAATTTTGCAAAATTCAAAAAACTAAGTATTTTGTGGGATTGCTCCAAGATACTTGTCTCCTAAAATACCTTATGAAAAATTGGTAAAAAAAAAAAGAAAAAATTTCAAAAATGCCAAAATATGAAAAGGCACCAGTTCACCACTAGACTAATATGCATGTGAAGTTTCGTGAAGATATCTTGAATGGTTTTTGAGATCTGCTCCGGAAACAAATGCAACCCTGAATTTTCAACCAAATTCCAAGGTTTTTCCCCAAAAACGCAAAAAAATTTTTTTTCAAAAATACCAAACCATCAAAAGACACCAGTTCACCACTAGACTGATATGCATGTGAAGTTTCATGAAGAAATCTTTAACGGTTTTCGAGTTCTGCTCCGGAAACGAACGCAACCCTGAATTTTCAATCAAATTCCAACTATGGGAAACACTGCACTGAAATTCAATGTAGCATTGCATCCTAAACATGAAACCATCAAAAGGCACCAGTTCACTACTAGACTGCAGTACATGTGAAGTTTCATGAAGATATCTTGAACAGTTTTGAAGATATCTTGTCTGCTCTGGAAATGAACGATACCCTGTATTTTCAAACAAATTCCGTTTTTCCCCAAAAACGCAAAAATGAAAAATTTTCAAAAATACCAAAATACCAAAAGGCACCAGTTCACCACTAGACTAATATGCATGTGAAGTTTCGTGAAGATATCTTGAATGGTTTTTGAGATCTGCTCCGGAAACGAATGCAACCCTTAATTTTCAACCAAATTCCAAGGTTTTTCCCCAAAAACGCAAAAAAGATTTTTTTCAAAAATACCAAACCATCAAAAGGCACCAGTTCACCACTAGACTGATATGCATGTGAAGTTTCATGAAGAAATCTTTAACGGTTTTGGAGTTCTGCTCCGGAAACGAACGCAACCCTGAATTTTCAACCAAATTCCAACGTTTTTCCCCAAAAATGCAAAAAAAATTTTTTTCAAAAATACTAAACCATCAAAAGGCACCAGTTCACCACTAGACTGATATGCATGTGAAGTTTCATGAAGAAATCTTTGACGGTTTTCGAGTTGTGGTCCAGAAACGAAGCGTGACGGACGGACGGACGGACGGACGGACTGACGGACGAACAGACGGACAGCACCCATTCCTATATCCCCCTTCCACTTCGTGGCGGGGGATAAAAAACCCAGAAAAGTTAAATACTGTATTATAAATGCTTGCACCATGTTTTTGCCATGTTCAGGAAATTTGTCACTAATTTTTCATACATTCAACCTCAATGTATTAGCGAATTAAAGGGCTGAAAATAAGACTGTAACCATTACTGGAGAGGGAGTAGCTGAACAGGGGGTGGGGGATGTTGTGAAATGACTCTACGCCAAATTTTTCCCGGTCTCCACTTCCTGGCCTAGTTTCTCACAAAGGGCACTGATTAAAGTATTCAGCATTGTTTCACAGGGATGTTTATATGACAGACAGATGTTCAAATCTTCAGGCAGCAAACATAGGAGTGACGGGAGGGGTAGAAAGAATTTCAAACCCCCTCCCAAAAAAAAAAAAAAAAAAAAAAAAAAACATATTAGTCGTCACTTATGATACCGGACTCTGCATCACTCTCTGTTTCACTTGTTTCTCAGCCCCCGTTCAATGGCTAACAGAGGCGACTGACAGACTCACGCTCTGTGACCCGCAGAATTACCACGATCCTGGGGAAATGACCCGCAGCCAGGCCATTCCCACTACCCCCGAGGGGCTTTTTCTGCGCTCCACTTATAATGACATTTCTGCAGATTACTGCAAAACACTCCTCCGGCTGTTTCTCACAAGCGAGGGCATTCTCTGGAGATCTTGACCTAATTCTCTGCAGCCTCTTGGGAGCAGAGGGCATGGAGGTGGGAGTGGGGTCAAGGTGTAGAGGGTGTCCAACTTCATGTCTTATGACAGGGTAATCTCACCACCTTAGGTCCGAAAACGTGGACCTATGGAGGGGCACAGCCCTGAAATAGGCTATTAGACGTTTAGTTGGGAGTATCATTCACTCAGGCTCTGCATCAAAATGGAAATCCTTCCCCAATAAATGCAATCAACACATTAACACATTAAATACAGGGAACACAAGCTACCACCACTGTTGTTCAGTCTTATGGCAATTTAAGGTGCCATCCTGAAATTTACAATTACAAACAATAAGAAGGGTCAAAAATTGCTCACCTGAAGTGCCCAAACATTTCATTTTAGTACAGAGTATCTGAGCTGGTACTGAGGAAATAAGGTCAAAGTAAAAAGCCAGGCATTTTCGGTTTTATGGAAAGTACCACAGGACAACAATGCTAAAATAAACATGAAACACACAGCAGGCTGTTTTCCTACCGGACAGGCTTCCTGCGCCAGGGGTATACGTGTGATCGTGCATATCAGATCTCCTGTTTCACACATTAGACAGTCTCTAAAAAAGCAGCGCACCTGCATGGGCTTGGAAATCTTAAATTAGGACTACACAGTATTTAAAAACACCACAAAGTTACTGTATAACTGAAAACTGCACGGGCCAGGAAATGTTGCCAGGAAAGGCAATTTGACCCTGGCGTTCCGACCAAAAGTGTCATACTATAGATCTTTCCATGCAAAACACTGGCCCTTAAGCGCACAGCACCTTACCTTACACAGTACTCCAATGCCCACCTAAACGAGAAGTCAAGGCATACAACATACGAACTGAAATGTGAAGTGCGGACTGTCTGCTTTACAAAATGTACAATATTATTATTTATTTGTTTTTTTTTTTTTTTTCTTTTTACGAATTTTTTCCTCCAAATAAATCGACAGTAAAAGTAGCCAGAGATGGACCCGCTTTCTATTCGCTACCATGTCATTAGCATTAGCCAGCAGAATCCTGCGCCATTTCCGGTATGATGTGAGGTGTGCCCGGTCAGAATGAGAAACAGTGTGAATGCAGAGAGATCAAGTGGATGTGTCGTCGGACATAAGTTCAGGCAGACATGATCCACGCCGTTAAAAACATCATTACCTGATCCCATTCAGTGTGCTTGATTACCATCAAACAATCGATTAATTTGTTCAATAGCCTAACAAAGAATCGTTTAGATGACAGGGCAGTGTATGTTTATTTAGCATTATTGCGCTCATGACACTCATACGGCACTCACATCAATCGCTACACACTTCCAACCAGTCTTAAATAGTAGCCTTCCTGTTCGTTGCAACCACGTCTTACACATTATTGAAAACATTGATATTTTGCCTATTATTCAGTATATTTTGTGCAATTCTCAATCGGGAACAGGCTGAGAGTCGTCCTGCATCAAAAGGTAATGTGTCTGGCTGTATATAGAGTATAGTTTTGCTTAAGTGAACCTAACAAGCATACCTGAGTTAGTACAACCATAATTTTCCTAAAACCATTATGATACAAACATTCTTGCACAAACAGACAGCTGCCATTAACACTTTGATGAGCCTCAGTGACATATCTGCCTCCAGGACAGAAGAGGAGTAGGCTAGCATTCTACGTCATGCTAACAGCCACAAGCAGCCAAAACAGCATCAAACGACATAGCTTTCCATGGCATTTTTGATCCTTGTGAGAGGAATCAACTGTTTCCTTGGAGAGGAAACGTGCCTGAAATGAATAGTTGGGTCAGTTTCAAATCTCCAGGCCATACTCATTTTAACAGCGCACAGATTCAAAACCTGTCGTCTTATCCTTATTTTACACGTAAAAACTGAGGAAAACCAACCTAAAAAACTAGCTAATTCCAATTCAGAAAAATCGACCGCTCAAATGCAGGTTCAGCTTCCCCCACTAGCGATGTCATACCACATAGTTAAAAAAAAAAACACTGTTTAGATGATACAGGCTCAAAACGATCCTCTTTCTCCTTGATTTCTGCGAATATGTCATGTAAAACTTGTTAACTCCGATATTAATCCTTCAAATGGTTATTTTCAGGACAGAGTAAAGATGAATTTTGGAAAAAAAAAAAAAAGAACTTG